>CM060958.1:135559235-136174235 GCA_030765055.1 Mantis religiosa | reverse complement strand
TATAATTTTATTCCAAATATCCAGTTCATCAACAGCTTGTACATGTTTTAGTAGTTGTATACTTTGACCAATTTCATGGTTGCATTTCCAGAAGTGATGGGCAACTGCTGATTTATCTATTTGTTTAAATTTCATATTTCTCAGGTGTTCCATTTGACGAGTTTTAAGACTTCTCTTAGTTCTTCCAATATATTAGGATTCGCAGTTGTTACACCGTATTTTTTATTCTCCAGATAATTTTAATTTATCGATGGTATTGCTTAAAGTTTTCTTAAGTAAATTCTCGAGACTGAAGTTGCGTAATCCATTGTCTCCATTTTTGGCTGACTTATATATGAGTAAATTAGAAATTAAAGTAACGTCTACTCACTCAGACATATTCAAAGTATTGTATATATATGTAGATGATATTTTCGCCATTCTACCAAAGGATAAAACTGGGATAGAAGAGGAAGTATATTTGCCACAACAAACATCCAACAGTTCAACTTCTTCACATCTAGAGACGAAGCAACTCCAACCTGTTAATATCACAGGTGACAACCAATCATCTGTGTCCAGTCCCAACCTTCCAGTTCCAAAAGTTGGAATTAAAAATCAGAAGATCTTCAGTGGGAGGAACCATAACTTCCTTGGAGAGTCAGACGAACGTCCTCAGGCAGTAACTGGAGCAGAATCCACTGAAGATGGTCTGGAGCAAAGACCAAAAAGCGCTTTTGGAGGAAATGATGAACATCGAGCAGTCTGACGGAGTCATCTTACAAATTAAGCTTGCCAGCTACTCACATCTATATGAAATATAGGTCACTTTTAACTACTTGACAATTCTTCTTTAAAAAGAATGACTTGGTCATAAATGATAGAAAACAAAAGAACGACCAAATGATAAATCATATTTAATAAATTAACGCCTGTATGTGTGAAGTAGTCATAATAATGAATCAAATATTAGGTTTAGCCCGGTGATAGCGCTGCTACTTTTCAAGCGGGAGGGTGGGGGTCGATTCCTGGTATCGGCTTGGGGATTTTCTCTCACTGGGGGATCTGGTATTCCTAAGGGCTCTGGGGGTCCAATTGAAAAGCTACTTGAGTTGAAAGTGGCGGTCTAGTTAGGAAGACCGTATTCACCAGACAGGCGGGACTCGGCAGTGCTGATCACGTTCCATCCTCCTTTGCTGCAGACTGCTCACTATGCCCAGTGTGAGCAGGTCGCCGGTCGGCCTTGCACTGCAGAGTTTAGTTTAGAGCAGACGAAGTTATACTATAAATGTATACCTTCGTTTTACGAAGTGGTAAAGTCACAATACTTTAATAGTATATTATGCAACGAGATTAAAATTGTAGTAATTAAAACACGAGCGAAGCTCGCTCGGTTAATAATTATAAGAGCATTTTAATAACCATTATAATCAGGTTTCATACGACTGATTATGTTCGATCATGTATCTAAATTAAAGGTTTCATTTGAATGTATTTATTTCTCGTTTGAATGATGTGTTACAATCCTGAGACGTAGTGCCTAGTACGCAGGCGCTTATATCGACTACTTCACTATAAACAGCTGTTAAAGTGTGACACATTTTAACATAAAAGAATTTATAGACAAACTGGAACAATTTGAATAAATACATGTTGAGTGTTGATTTCAAAGTAGAACAGTGAGCCCACGAGATCGATAATTTCATATTTTGAGACAGTACTTCGAAACACAACAGAAATACATTTTCTGAGAACGAATTTATACCTTTTCATATTCTCCTATCCATGATTTGTGAATAGAATTTCTCGCACATCTTTCTTGAATTTTATGGCAACAAGTTATTGGTAACACTCAGTACTTTGGTCATAATTTTTGGGGCGTAAGTTCAATGTCACCGTTATTAATGTATTTTAACCTTTTTTTCTAAACTGGCATCAGTACTGTTGTCGAGGGAAAAGAGAATCATATGTACTTTCGCTTTCACAATATTATGCGGACACTTCTGATTGGTCGAATACCAATACTTTAATGAGGTCCATTAAAGCATTGCTACCAGTCATATAAATATTATAGTTTGGCATGGTTGAGCATAAAACTGCTGAAAAGAACACTATAGGAAATGGAACTGTTGTACTTAGATTTTATTGAAGAAAAATTAATTCAGTAAAAGAATGTAGATGAGTAGAGTGGAGATGTAACAAAAGATACGCTATGGCATTTAATAAGGATTGACAGTGAATGGCAACGTTTCTCTCTAGTGAAGAAACTTTGGAACTCTTTTCATCAATCTTTATCAATTGCGAAGGAAGAGCGCTGCTATACAAGTTCGGCATTCCCCAGACTTTTACCCCAGCCGCCCTAATGCATTCATCTGCATAGCGTGAAATTCGAGCGCAGAATAAAACATCAGGGGCTATAGGGGAAGAAACCCCGCGCATTTTGTTGTGACGGAGCGTAGTGAGTTCTTCTAATTACAAAATTTCGTGCCTTTTTAGGAAAAATTTGATATTAAGATATCAGAGCAGATAGTGGCTTTGAAACTCTCTGAATGCAAAACAAATAAATTAATTGAGAGTATTTGTGTTGGAAAATGTATCGAGAGTGATGTATAAAATGTATAGAATGATTGTTCCTATGCATAAGGAATTTATGAAGGAAGTTTCTATGGATAAAGAAGGCCATGTGAATACGCAGATCCGATTTTAATAGTAAGTGGCAGTCGAAGTCGATTAAAATGAATATAATGGTGTAGGTCATGCTCATCGGAATGAAGTAGATATGAATTGCAGCCTGCTTTTATAGATTTTCTTTCTTCGTGGATTTATATTACTACTGATTATGCATTGGGGCATTTTGTGCAATATATTGCCAGTAAAAAGCTAACAGATGAAATGTAAGTTAATTCAATATTTGTAAAATGAATATATGAATAAGTAAACAAATATAAATCAGTGGCTAAATAAAACGTGGAAGATATAAAAAGTTACCGATTTTGATATGGATAGCCTGACATTTTATCTGTAACAATGTATATTTTATTATTTATAAACTTTCTTACTTACATAGATTTTCACGCATGAACCATTCCTTCCTTTCATTAACAGGCCACGCCCTGGCTTAGTGGTTAGACCGCTTGGTTCTCACCAAGGCGACCCGAGTTTTATCCCAGGCGATCGCTAAGTGAGATTTGTGGTGGACAACACCTCGCAGGGGTGGGTTTTGTTGCGGACCTCTAGTTTCCCCCGCCATCTCATTCCATGGTTCTCCATCTTCATCTCCTATATCATCATTGTTACCACCTGCAGTGCCGTATGTAGTAAAAGCTGGCATTAAACACTACACTTTCATTCCTTCCTCTTTCCCTCCTTCCCTCCAACCTTCTCGCTCTCTCTTCCTTTCTTTTCTACCTTCTTTTCTTCTTTGCTTCCTTTCCTGCCTTCTGTCCTTTCTTTTCCTTTTTCCTTCCTTCTGTCCCTCCTTTCTCGCTGTATCTTTCTTTTCTTCTTTCTTTCCTTCCTTCCTTTCCTCCTTCCCTCCCTCCTTCCCCCCTTCCTTCTCGCTCTCTCTTTCTTTCTTTTCTTCTTTACTTCCTTCCTTCTTTCCTAACTCCTCTTTTCTCTCCTAA
Organism: Mantis religiosa; assembly: GCA_030765055.1. Classification (NCBI taxonomy): domain Eukaryota; kingdom Metazoa; phylum Arthropoda; class Insecta; order Mantodea; family Mantidae; genus Mantis; species Mantis religiosa. Next base: position 136,170,630 of record CM060958.1, on the reverse strand, counting down.
CTCCTCTCTTTTCTTTCCTGCTTCCTTCCGTCCCTCCTTTCTCGCTCTCTTTTCTTCTTTCCCTCCCTCCTCCCTCCTTCCGCCTTCCCTCCTTCCTTCCTTCCCTCCTTCTCTTTCTTTCTTTCTTTCTTTCTTTCTTTCTTTTTTTCTTCTTTCCTTCCTACCTTCTATTCTTCTTTCTTTTCTTTTTCCTTCCGCCACTACTTTTTCGTTCTGTCTTTTCTTTCTTTTCTTCTTTCCTTCCTTACTTCCTTCTTTCCCTCCATCCTTCTCTCGTTTTTTCTCGCTCTCTCTTTCTATCTTTTCTTCTTTCTATTCTTTTTCACTTCCTTCCTTATTTCCTACCTTCTGCCCTTCTTTCTTTTCTTTTTCCTTCCTTCCGTCCCTCCTTTCTCGCTCTCTCTTTCTCTTTCCTTCCTTCTTTCCTAGGTTCATTCCTTCTTGCTTTTCTTTCTCTTTCCTTCTTTCTTACCTTCTTTCCTTCTTTCTTTTCTCTTTCCTTCTTTCCTACCTTCTTTCCTTCTTTTCTTCTTTCCTTCTTTCCTTCTTTCTCGCTCTCTCTTTATCTTTCCTTCCTTGTTTCCTACCTTCTTTCCTTCTATCTTTTCTTCTTTCCTTGTTTCCTTCCTTCATTCCTACCTTCTTTGCTTCTTTCTTTTCTCCTTTCCTTCTTTTCTTCCTTCTTTCTCGCTCTCTCTTTCTCTTTCCTTCCTTCTTTCCCACTTTCTTTCCTTCTTTCCTTCTTTCTCACTCTCTTTCTTTCTCTTTCCTTCCTCCTTTCCTACCTTCTTCCCTTCTTTCCTTCTTCCTCGTTCTCTCTTTCTTTCTCTTTCCTACCTTTTTCCTTCTTTCTTTTCTTCTTTCCTTCCTTCTTTCCTACCTTCTTTTCTTCTTTCTTTTCTTCTTTTCTTCTTTCCTTCTTTCTCGCTCTCTCTTTCTTTATCTTTCCTTCCTTCTTTCCTACCTTCGTGGATTCTTTCTTTTCTCCTTTTCTTCTTTTCTTCCTTCTTGCTCGCTCTCTCTTTCTTTCTCTTTCCTTCTTTCCTTCTTTCTCGCTCTCTCTTTCCTTCCTTCTTTCCCACCTTCTTTCTTTTCTTCTTTCCTTCCTTCTTTCTCGCTCTCTTTCTTTCTCTTTCCTTCCTCCTTTCCTACCTTCTTCCCTTCTTTCCTTCTTTTTCGCTCTCTCTTTCTTTCTCTTTTCTTCTTTCTTTTCGTCTTTCCTTCCTTCTTTCCTACCTTCTTTGCTTCTTTCTTTTCTTCTTTCCTTCCTTCTTTCTCACACTCTTTCTTTCTCTTTCCTTCCTTCTTTGCTACTTTCTTTCCTTCTTTCCTTCCTTCCTTCTTTCTCACTCTCTCTTTCTTTCTCTTTCCTTCCTTCTTTCGTACCTTCTTTCGTTCTTTCTTTTCTTCTTTCCTTCTTTACTTCCTTCCTTCTTTCTCACTCTCTCTTTCTTTCCCTTCCCTGCCTTCTTTCCTACCTTCTTACCTTTTTCCTTCTTTCCTTCCTTCTTTCCTTCTTTCCTACCTTCTTACATTTTTCCTTCTTTCCTTCCTTCTTTCCTACCTTCTTACCTTTTTTCCTTCTTTCCTTCCTTGTTTGCTACCTTCTTACCTTCTTTCTTTCATCAATGACAGATATTCAGACTTAGTGTTTCAAACAGTGATGAAACAGTTTCTCAAAATAATATTTGGTTCTTATGTTGTTATAGGTAATTGTTGCTGACATCCTACAAGCTGAGACGAATTTATTGGCATTTGTGTAGTGTAGTTACAAGAACTGTTAGCAGAAGTGGCAGATGAGGATTTTATCATTACGGTATGTATACACAAGGTTGGAACAGCGAGTAATATCTTTACACGCATTTATTACGCTATTAGTTTTAACTATGCGTGGTTTTGTTTATTTGATAAGGCATTTTGGAAAGCCAAAATTTTCATAGCAAATGAGTTTGCTTTAAGGTAGTATTTTTGGGAATATTGAGCGATTAAAGTCATCTTATTGGTTGATATGTTGTTCGAAAATAAAGTTTTGGACGATAGTGTTTTTAATTCACTTCCTCTCCATGAGTCATACTCGAAATTAAATTTTATGTGTTCAGTTGTGAAAAATAATAGAATTGTTTCGTTTACTGTAGGAAATTCCCTATATTTTTATATGTGCCTCAGAAATATGGTTTATCGAATTTCATTGATAGCAGCTGAAAGTGGGCGATAATGAATCAAAAAAGCACCAGCATGATTCATTATTATTCTTATCCTATTTAGAGTAAATTAATTTAAAAAGCGCATTTTTCATTTATTTTTCATTCTAAGTTTACTTACAATTCACTCATAGTTTAGCTTAACAATACTATAACTACTATACTTTAGTGTTTTAAGTGTTATTAATATTGTACAAACATTCTGGCAAAGGATGTTTAAACGTAAACAAGAATGTAGCAAATTAGAGAAAATGAAATCTAAGCTGAAGCATGAGTTCTTGACAAACACGCGCAGTTCTTTGCCCTAATGCACACATTTGTGCTAACCACCTACAGCAAAATCCAAGGAATATATCAGGGTGGGTCAAAAAGTAATGCCTCCTATTTTTTCTCTTTTAATTGCCAAGGACATTGAATCCAATTTATATAGCTTGAAAACTACAACATTGACGATTAATTTGCCACTATTCAATATAATCGCCGTCCTTTTCCACAGTTTTGGTCCACCTTTTAACTAGGGCATGTATTCCAGTGTGGTAAAACACACGGTCTTGCTTCCTAAGCCATTGACGCACGGACGTTTTCACAGCCTCCTCATCTTCAAAATGAATCCTTTAGTGGCCCGAACAGATGTAAGTCTTAAGCTGCCAAATCAGGGCTGTATGGGGTGTGAGGTAAACCTTGGTATCCTAATTTCTCATTTTCTGCAGTGGTGTAACGGCTGGTGCGTGGTCTTGCATTTTCATGTAAAAGAAGAACATCCGCCATAATTTTGTTGCGCGAAGTCGTGCTTTCAGCTTTCTGAGAGTTCTGGCGTATTGGCCAGAATTTATTGTGCATCCCTGCTCCAAAAATCAATCATAAGCATCCCCTCTGCATCCCAAAACACTGTTGCCATAATTTTCCTTGCCGACCTCTGAGTTTTGAATTTATTTTTCTTCGGTGACGTTGTGTGATGCCATTCCATTGACTGCCTCTTTGATTCAGCAAAATGAACCCACGTTTCGTCTCCAGTAACAATATTTTCCAGAAACTCTCTCTCCAAAATGAAGTGCTCAAGTGTTCGGAGGCTATTGTTTTCCTTTTTTCTTTGTTTTGGGCGGTTAACATTCTTGGTACCCAACGTGAACAAACTTTTGAGTAACCCAGTTGTTGAATAATCGTCATCACACTGCCTTTACTGAGGGAGGTAATGCGACACAATTCACCTTTTGTTACCCAGCGATCACGACGAATGATGTCATCGACTCGCTGAATGTTGCATGGAGTCACTGCCGCTTCGCTTTTCATCTGCCAATGGTGTTTGCCCTTCAACTTCGTTACAGCGACGAACCCATCGTCTAACAGTGCTGACATCCACCGTTGCATCACCATACACATTTTTTAGCCTTTCGTGAATGCCAATTGGCGTTTCACCTTCCGTAGTCAAAAATTCAATCACAGAACGCTGTCTAATACGAATGTCGATGTCAGCCATTTTGCAAGAAGATGCAGTGCTGCCACCTGTTGACTTAGGAAGTTACTACTGCAGGAGATTGGTGAAGACGGTTTGAGGAATTGTGCCAAATTCAGAGTTTTCTGATAACTTATTTAAGGAAACAAATAGGAGGCATAAATTTTTTGACCCACCCTCGTAGATCAGGTAGTCGGCAAGAATAGGGTATGGGCCCCTTTTGACTTGTTCATCTTGGACCATATTTATGTACACGTCAGATATGTTTTTAGAGTAGCAGCAATTCGAACGGGAGGGCAAAGGTGGTTTCACTTGTAGCTCACATTCTGGAGGCCCGGGTCCAATTCCCATTTTGTTATTGTTGTAATTTTACGTCCACGAAAATTAAGTCATATCGGACGGTGAATGAAATGGGTGAAATGATGCTCAACTGTGTCCAGGGTCCATGGATCTTAGTTACCCGGCATTCGTCTGTAAGTATAAGGAAAACCCCCGGAAAAAACCTTATCCAGGTAACTAACCCTGGCCGAGATTCGAACTCGGGACCCCTTGAAAGTGAGACAGACATGCTACCATCTACGCTACCGAGGCGGGCAGACAATGTTCTTGAAAATCTTTGTTTAGCACCTTTGGAGGCATTTTCTTTCATTTTCATTTTACTGTTCTGGTTGACCTAATTGATCCATCGGCTTTTTCGGAGATTTTCATCACCATTATCATTTTGCATCATCTCTCATCTGTTGATATCTTTATGGTAGAAGTGTCGGCGGGAGTCTCGGCGGTGCATTGCAGGATGATAAGCTCTGACTAAACTACTCCGTCATCCGGTAGGTTGGTTACCCATCTTCAACCAGCTGCTGGGACCGCTTCCGTACCACAGTAGGGGGAATGTACCTTGTCCTGGCCTGCCGTGGATGGTTTCCATTTAAGTAAAATGTAGGGAGCCTGCCCTTTACACTCTGTTAGATCCTTGCAGCGACCTTCCTCTGTGTCCTCTCGACTAGTCCTTCGTCCCGGGGATCCCGCACTTGGGGGCATAGGCACAATACAAGACTAGCCCTCCGTAGTAACCCCAATCCTAATCCTAGAGTAGCAGGCAAATGTGACTGATCCATCCTGCATGTACTACACACTACGATGTTGTTTAAGCAGAGCTACCTTAAGAAATCCTGCAAGATTCTACATAAGAAACCGAAGATACTTTCCAATGAGTTATTTTAGAAGAACATCTGATTCTATGGGTCGAACACTCAATACTCCAACCACCTTAAAATGAGAAACCTAAGATGTGGTAAACGTTCTTTTAAAGTAGTAATATAAGGACTTATTTTCTGTTTTTGTAGTTTTAATGTTATTCATAATTAAGCGATTATTAAGTAGGTCATAATAGTTAAATTTAGCTAGAATGCTCCAATACCGTACATTTGTCATATACAGATTCTAAAGTTCAGACTTAACAGGAAATTGAATTTATTAAATAATCAAACCATAGAATATTGTCACCTGAACATCGGAATTCCCGATAGGACCAGCTGGCAGGTAGGGACAAGGCGGGAAGCATTCAGTCACGCCTACCCATTTATCTTGTAGCGCTAACGAGTGGATGGTTTGAAAAACATCACTAGGCATCCCTTTCCCCTCCCTGATGTCTGGAACCTTCGGGATGATTCACTGAACCGTGAGACTTCCAGAAAGAGCGATCTTCCTATAAAAAGGGGCTGCAGTTTTCCCCTTAGAACCACAGACTGTTACGTGCCAATATGCTGACGACGTCCTCATAATGGCACGTAACAAAAACCTAAGATATTGTCATCCTCCGCTGCAGCGCCAACTCCGAGCCATTGGCCGTTGGAGTGAGAAGTGGAGGATGGCCATTAGCCCCGAGAAGAGCTCTGCTTTTCTCCAGGCTAAGGTCCGAGCTGGGTGACCGGATTGGTCGCTGAGGTTGAGGCAGAGGCAAATCCCTTGGGTTCCCACTGCCAAATACCTTGGCGTCCACCTTGATCGCGGTCTCACCTACGCACCTCACGTCCGGATCAAAGCCGGACAAGGGCATGCAGCGCTAACGCAGTTATACCAAATTCTCAAATCCACCATGCCAACCCACCTCAAACTACGCCTGTATCGGGCGATTATACCGCCCCTGATTCTGTACGGCTGGGGATCAGCGGCTCCCACCACTATTCGCAGACTACGGCGCGTCCAGAACAGGTCACTGCGCGTGATTTACGATACCGGGCGTAGATTCCCGTCCCACATCCTTCATACCTACTCCGGGGTCCCGTACATCGTGGACGTGGTGGGCACCATCTACGATAAGCTGGACTCCCATCCAAACATACTGGTGAACACCCTTGGCCGTTACGACCACAGGGCTTCTCGCCGCCGACCGAGCTACCGGTTGCCCTAAGATGCTTTGGGTAACTAGAACTGAACAGGGCCACATTCCCCTGACTCCAACCCCCCAAGCCCAGAAATGGTCTTGGTTAATTCAATACTTAAACATTTGTTCCTTTCCCTCTAGCATGTTAAGCGGACTGTGCTCAGATGCCTCCCAGGCAGGCGGAAGAGCGTAGCCAGCACTGGGCGCATCCCCCCACGGGGCAACAGCGCACATAAGGCTAGATATTCCACTGCCGAAAACAACCGCATGAGACAAAAGATGACTCTTATACTGCCCAGATAAAGACGCAATAAGCGGCTAGGTGCTGGGCAGCAAACACTCCGTCCAGGTAAACCTGGGCGACTCGACTCTTCTGCTGGTCTGCGAGTGAGTTCAGTTCTTGGCGAGCAGCCGTAGGAGCGCCGTGCTAGTGAACGGACCGGAAGACTGTGTACGTGTATCAGAGGAGTTGTACGTAATTGTGAGTGTACAGTGGACCTGTGACAGACGAACTGGCGAATTGTAATTGTGTGCGCTACGTAATTCTGTGTAATCGGCAAGTGTACCAACTGTAACTCGGTGGAAATAAAGAACATTTTCAGTTTGTGCAATTTTACTTTTAATTATACGTAGCACAAAGTCACAATATTTATTAAGCTAAAATTCTTCCACTTTTAAAACTGTCATATTCGTACCAATTTTTTTAAACAGTTATATAAAGTTGTTAAACTCAAAGAACCCTCCAAAATAATTTAGTTTGTCCGACAGAAAACACGTCTGTTCTTAGGATGCAAGTAGAGCTTGGCTGTCGAGTAGTGTGTACAGTATATATGTGAATTTAATTACACTGACTCCCATAAATAATGGGGCAGACTTTACATTTCACTATGGAGTGCTCTATAAAGCAGGATAGATTATGTGTATCAATTTCAAGGTACTCCTTGTGTTAAGCAAAGATCATTTGCTATGAATATCCATTTTAGAGATTGAAAATTTGGCTAAAGTAAGAGCTTCCCCATTCAACCTTGTTTACATCATGAGTTAACGACACAAAATGAATCGGACAGCAAATACAAACGAGTAGGTGAAGTCTGTCAGTAGACAAAAGAGCATCGTAGAAGTACTTCAACTGTGCAGCAAAAAGAAGGCAAGAGCATAGTATGGGGCCCAGAGGTAAGCAGAGTACCTTTGAACAGAGACAGTTAATGATCTGTCACTATGAAAAGAACAAAACATCCCGGGAAATAGCAGAGATCATGAATCAGCAAAAGTACAGTTAGTGACATAATACACTGGTATAAGTATGAAGACAGAGTTGAATCTCAAGCAAAGCCAGGGCGACCAATACTTCTAACTGATAAGCAGGAGTCTTATATTATGCAGAAGGTAAAACGCAATCCACGTATAAGTGTTCTAGTGATTTGTGCTGAGATTCAGGAAGAACTAGGACTAACAGCTCTGAAACGGTCAGAAGGGCCAAGATTTTAATGGTCGTGTAGCCAGGAAAAAGCCATACATTTCCAACAAGAATAAAACGAAGCCATTGCAATTTGCAAAAGACTTTGTTAACAAGAAAACCTGTTTGGTGGGACCAAGTTATTTTTTGTGACGAAAACAAATACAGCCTTCCTGGTTCTGATGGCAGGGTGGTTGTGTGGAGGAAACCAAACACGGAGCTGGAAGAGCGCAATTTACAAGGCAGAGTCAAACACGGTGGAGGGAGTGTAATGGTATGGGGCTGTATTTCCTCTACGGGAGTGGGGAAGCTGCTGTTCATAGACACAACCATGAACAAGGAAGTCTATCTTAGACTATTACAGCAAAATTTAAAACAAAGTGCAGAAATGATGGGTCTTTTGGACAGCTTCTCATTTTATCAGGATAATGATCCGAAGCATACGTCCCATATCGTGCAGCCATGGTTACTTTACAACTGTCCTCATGTACTGCATCCTCCCCCTAATTCTCCAGATCTTAATCCCATAGAAGCAGTATGGGATAAATTGGAGAAGGCCATGCGGAGACCCCATCACATCCAAGCAGCGCTTGAAGGAGAGGCTGCAAGAGGTATGGAGCAAACTTTTTATAGAATACCTGAAAAACCTGGTTCACAGTATGCGAAATAGGTTGCGAGAAGTAGTGAAAAGAAGAGGGAAAGTCACAAAGTGCAAAGCCATATTTTATATCACACTCAAGTTATGTCCGATTACTTTTGAGGGCCAAAAATGCCATATTTCTTTCTAATGCTTAAAAAGGACGAATTATATAATTTTTATGTGACATAAAATTTACGAGGGCCGTTCAGAAAGTAAATTCCGGTTGATTGCAAAACATTCACCAAGTTAAATAAAAATATTTTAATATATACATCTTACAACTACATCTTTGCACTATTTTTCTACATAGTCTCCATAATGATTGAGGCACTTATCGTATCTGTTCACAAGCTTTGAAATTCCTCCTGCATAAAAATCACCCGCTTGTGCCTGGAGCCAGCCTGTGACCCTATCTTTCTGTCACTATCTCGCACAAGAGACTCTTAGAAACCTGTGGAAAATCAGTAGACAACTCCGACATTGTGAAACGTCGGTTTTCACGAACTTTTGCATCAACTGTCTGAACGAGTTCGTCCGTCACCAATGATGGTCTACCACTCCTTTCTTCATCATGAAAGTTTTCTCGTCCACTTTTAAATAAACGTACCCATTCACGGACCACTCCTTCACTCATAACTCTTGGTCCGTACACGGCACAAAGATCACGATGAATAGCTGCTGCAGAATATCCTTTGGCTGTAAAAAACTTTATAACAGCACCCACTTCACAATTAGCGGGGTTTTCTATTGCAGCACACATTTCAAACGGCCACAAACACTAAACTAGCGCAGATACGACGTTCACTCGAACACGGCTTGATGCCGACTGACCTGCTGAGTGCATGAATACACAGATGGCGTCGCTACTACCCCCACTACCCGCACTGTGACCGATCGGAGGTTACTTTCTGAACGGCCCTCATATTTTCTTACAATAACGAACCATATAACTGTTGATTATAATTAATTTCAGTAAAATAGCACATCAAATGTTGCTTCTCACTCTTAAAACTTAGTGCTCTGCTTTGTCCGATTATTTATGGAAGTCTCTCTATGTACAAGTTAGTTATATGTATGTTGATTTAAAATCACCTAACTCATCTCATAGTATGGAGGTTTTATCATGCTTTAGCATTGCAAAGATGGTAGCATTATGTGTAATAAATAGTTACAAGGATATGTAGTAACATGAGTGGCCGAAAACTAATACAGTTGGATTACTTTTTCATAAACTGTTTAAATAAGGAAAGTATCATCTCCAACATGAGCATCCTAGCCCTAATGTTTTGTATATTGACCGTATATTTGATGGCTGCTATATATCTACTATAAAGTAATACTACTATTGTAATATTGTAATACAGTGATGACCAGTTATATATTCAAGTTTATAGTAAAATGGAGCAAACTAGGGAAAATGTTACAGGGACACTGTAGCGCTCCAGGAAATCCCTGTCGTCCCTGGAGCGCGACGCAAGTTTTCATCAAGTTCGCGCCTAATGAGTATGCCACCCTCCCTGCGGGGAGCAGTTGGCGGCGGCGGAGGGAAAGGTAAACTAGGGCACTTTACAGACAGGTTGCTCGTAATTTCCTTTGACTCGCCTGCCTCAGAGACAAAGGGCACACCCACTTCCCTCATCGTCTGTTTCCATTATTGTCATTCATCATCGGTGGAGACGTTTTATCTCATTACGTGGAAGGGTCATTCCATCCCTCTAAAACTGCCAACACCCTCAACTTTAACCATAAAGAGTCTTATTCGAGGCAAAGAAAATGTTACAAAGTGCCTCGAGCCATTGTAAGCAATAAAACAGCATTTCGTGCCCTATAAACAAACACAATATAAAGCAGTGTAGAACTTCATACAGCAAGCTTTCTGTGTAGCCAAATTGTCTCAGGTAAGGAAAATTTCTGTTCAAATGGTAAAATAGCCGAGTAAACAGCTGAGTAACATATTGCGATCCAAGTACTTCAACTTCTTTAAACATAAAGGATAGTGAATAATAAAAGTAGATCTTATACTTAAATAACATTAATTATATAGTACTACCTGTTGAACTTGATCGTTCAATTACGAAGGTGACAAACATCAACTCTAGTGGCAAACTAGCTCTTCATCATTTTTGGTCTTAAAATAACCAACAATTATAGGTCATAGTTGCTGCATTCATTAATTAATAAGCAGTATTAACAGATGCGAAAGACGAAAAAGCCAAAACAAGATCTATATCTAATGTGAATTGTATATTCCATCTCTGCAATAATATACGATGGTGGGGTGGGGGCAAAAGAAACCGAACTGTTGTCATAAAAATTTTATTGACCAACCTTTTTACAAAATTACTTCAGTCACCTTCAAAATATTTTCCATTACGTGCAATGCACTTGTCAAGTTTCTTTTCCCACCGTTGGAAGCATGTTTAGAACTCTTCAAGTTTGAAATTCTCCAGTGCCGTTTGCGAAGCGGTTTGTACCGCCTCCACATCTTCATAACGCTCCCCTTTTAGCGTTTTTTTTTCTATTCGTGGAAATAGGAAAAAGTCGCACGGGGCTATGTCCGGCGAGTATGGAGCGTGGAAAACCTCTGAGATGCCAAATAGTGGGTCAATCGTAAGGCCGTGTGTACTGGAGCGTTGTCGTGATACAGAAACCAGTCACCTAATCGCCAAAGTTCCGGTCGTTTCCTCTTCACATCCTCTCACTGACGCCTTAAAACATTCATCGTCCGATATGACTTAACGTTGGAGGACGTAAATTACAAACAAAAAAGAAAACCTGGATAAAGGAGGCAGTCAATGGAATGTCATCACACGTCACCGAAGAAAATAAATCAAAACTCAGCGGTGAGCAGGGAAAGTTATGGCGACAGTGTTTTTGGATGCAGAGGGTGTGCTTATGATTGACTTTTTGGAGCAGGGATGCACAATAAATTCTGTCCAATACGTCAGAACTCTCATAAAGCTGAAAGCACGTCTTCGCCGAGTTCGCCCAACAAACATTAGGGTGTATGTTCTTTTTTGCATGATAATGCAAGACCACACACCAGCCGTTACACCACTGCAGAAATTGAGAAATTGGGATGGCAAGTCTTACCTCACTGACCTGGCACCATCAGACTTGCATCTGTTCGGGCCACTAAAGGAAGCTCATCGCGGGATTCATTTTGAAGATGAGGAGGCTGTGAAAACGTCCGCGCGTCAATGGCTTAGGAAGCAAGACCGTGTGTTTTACCACACTGGAATACATGCCCTAGTTAAAAGGTGGACCAAAACTGTGGAAAAGGACGGAGATGATATTGAATAGTGGCAAATTAATCGTCAATGTTGTAGTTTTCAAGCTATGTAAATTGGATTCAATTTTCTTGGCAATTAAGGATACCTACGACTGAAAATTTGAAATCCTAAACTAATAGACGCTAGCTTATTAAGATTTATACCACAGGTGTAACTTAATAGAAATATGATCAGCTCAAATTTTGTCAATTTCACTTTTATATTTTGGAAAATATGGTCAAATTTACTTATTTTCGATTACGTCACCTAAAAGGTCCCTTGCGACAAAATAATTTAAATTTTGGTCTAATCTTTTAACAACGGATTCCCAATACATCCATGTTTTTTAATTTGCCCTAGGTTTCTCTGTGCCTCAATAACTTCAGGCTCCAGAAATTTTTAAAGCTATGAATATGTCTTTTGTTCCCAACGTTTGATTTTTTTGTGTTTTGAAGCAAAGAAAGTGTGCTTAAAATGCATCTCGAAATAAAACCCAGGGCAATTTCTATTCACTGTGTCTCTATGAACGTGTGTAGCAAGTTTCATTAGTCTACCACTAAAACTGCGACGCAAGGAGCATCTTAAATGACGAAAAATGCTGAAATTTTCAATACCGAGAAAACAGGGATAAAGAATTACAATTCATATCTAACACTAGCATTCATGTAACATTAAAACTAGATTAGAGCATTTAAAGATGGCTTGCGGATGCTATCTAAGCTTTCTTTGGATTCAGGAAGGCTTACACTATTTTATAGACCAAAAAGAGGAAAAGGTGATTTTTTGAAAATGTTAATGAAATTTCAGTCATATATATCCTTAAAGGAGAAAAAAATAGGAGGAATTACTTTTTGACCCACCCTCGTGTGGGTATATATATACTCTTCGATATCCGATCTCCTGCATATTCCCTGATGTGGCCTCTTTTGCCAATCGATAGCGCTGTTGGAACTCTTCTTCGTCCACTCTTCGACATTATTATTAAATAAAATTATCTTTCCGCATTTTAGGTCTTCTTCTTGCCAGCATTTCATGCTGAGAATCGCTGTCGACATTCAATCTGGACTGGAGGTACGCCGTTTTCTTTTTGAGTGTGAAGGTACACGCCAAGTTATCTCACTAACCGCTTAGTTTACCTCCAGAAATAACTCTCACTTGGACCTTACCGAAGGTCGTAGTACCGACATCTGCGTGTAACTCCAAGTTAACCGTTAACGAACACCTTCAACCGGAGATCGTAATACAGGCCCTTAGAGAATGTCATCCCTTGCCACGAGATGCAACAAAGTATTTTCATGGAAACGAAGTTTATATGTAACAGTTGATACCGAAATTAAGGTTCGTCATAAGTAAAGAATCATGGTGGATGTCAAAGGAATGTTGGTTCTTTGTTACAACTCGTGCAAGGCCAGCTGAGTCGAATAGCAGTTAGGGTGAAAGTTGTTATAACAAAAGCAAAGTAAGAAACAGTGTCCTTAGCAGTTTTCTAAAGGGGCTCACTTGACTTGTTGAATAGGATATTCTTTGAACCATTCATAATGGCGACAAAATAGCTAAAAGGGGATCTTTGGCTGAAAAGGAGTTTTCAGAAAGTCATTCAAGCAGTCTTGGGCGTGGGGCCGATTAGAGTGGTCCTAGGCGTGAGGGCGATTAGGGCGATCCACTTCTTCTGTCTTGGTTAAGGAAAAAAAAAAAAAATAAATAAATAAAAAAAAAATCTGCATGAACTATGCCCTGGTGCCTTGAGTCTATACCAGGACATAAGTTCCACAGTTACATCTCTTTATTGTTATTACATTTATTTAGATTGGAACATTATTACGTTTCGCAGATTACCTATATCTAAACTAACTACTCCTAACCTACTAAGCTATCTAACCTATAGCAGCCGGTTTCCCAGCTGCTTTACATATATCTTTAATCTATATCCTAAGCTGGCAGTTCTACTCTATTATAAAACATTCTGACTAGTTAAATTAACAATACATGTGGATGAAAAACTGTTTACTGCCAGCACTTTCTACCAATCTGCTATCTATCAATTGAATTTCAACAAATGTTGTCTCTAGCTATCTTCGGTATCAGATGAGCTCCGTGTGATGATCTGTTGTGGCTGTCCCCTTCTCCTCTCAGCCCATTCTTGACGTCCTGTTGTGGTCCGAAGTTGCCTACGTCTATTTATGGATTGGTCGCCCTGTTCTGGCCTGAGATCTCCACCTCTTCTTCGACGTGGGTACTTATTTCTTGTTGCCTTATTCTTTGTGACCTTCTTGGTGATTCGTCCTGATTTTGGTGTTGCTGCTGATGTATTGCGTCCGTTATTTGCTTTTCCGCTGGTCTTCTGTACTCCTCCATGACTATTTTCGATATCTTTGCCACCATTCTGTTCACTATACACAAATCCTCGTGACTTCTTACGATGTGCCAAACTGCTTTTCCTGCTAGCATTGCACGTTCCTCTTGTACCTCAGACCAGAAGAGGTGAGAGAAAATTTTTGTCGGTTCATATATACGTGGGGAACAAATAAAGTTTGTCGAATAATAAACATTCTGCCGCCAGTAACTCCAAACAGGGATATTGGTAACCCTTGGTCGGCAACTTCGATTTCGGTGTTCTAAAAAAAGAAGCAGTAAATAAATAATTTGGAAACAGGCATTACAGTGTCATTAAAATATCCTTCTCACACACATCCACGCATACCCTGTGAGAAACCTCATTGTTTTACCCTGAGACACACATTATAATAGCTTCAAAGTAGCAACAACGTGGAACTTTTTTTTATACAAAAAATTTTTTGTATGAAATTGGCGTCCCAATTGTGGTAACCCTTGCCCGTCATTCAAATATTTTCTTCACAGTCGAACGTAATCAAAGTTGCAGAAGTCAATAAACCTATGGCCATTGTGAAGACAGAACAGAGCCATACATGAAATACTTTTGAATTCCATCGATTTACCTAGGTAATGCGATTGCCTCATTCTTATTTTCTACCTATTGGTAGCTTACAATTTTTAGGTTCGTTTCTAAACGTTTGGTAAGCGGGTTTATAGCGATACTGCACGTCCCCTGCTAAGGGGCGTTTTGCAGCTGCCCTTTCTCACGTCTGTCAGATCCATCCAGCCTAACATGCAATGCAGCTAGAGACTGTCGGTTCGTATCCTCCTTTCTGCATGGACGAACTCAAATGCTTTGGAATTATTATCAAATGGATGCAGCCATTGATCTGCACAGCGATAATCCGGATTGTGAATGCAAACATTAAATTAATTTATTTTTTGTTACAAATGTCCAATTAGTGCATTCTTTCAGAAACCGAAACTCTGTTACAGTTATTGTGTTAATGAGATTATTTTATCTATCTCCGTCGTTCCCAATGTTCCTCCTTTCCCCCTCTCTTCTCTCTTTTCAGACACTGTCCCTTCCGGTTTTACCGCTCTTCCTTCTTACTTTTAACACACTCTCCCCTTTATTGCATTTTCCCTCCCTGTTTTTCGTGTGCATGTATTTTACACATCACCAGATGTAATGGAAAACACCATTAATCAAAGTCTAAGGTGTTTCCCTGTCCATTCTTCAGCAAGGTATGTTTTACCAAAGCTTATTTATTATCAACTTCATATTAATCGAGGTAAATACTTACAAAAACAGTTTTGTGACCTATTTTGTTGTAAATAAAAGAATTAACAAAATGCAGTAGGTTTAAGCCATAGTAAAGCGCTTTAAGATAGGTTCACTATGTTATAGCCTTAAATTTGGGTTCTGTAGGACCGCTTAAGATGAACAGCGATGTTCTATTAAAACAAGAAGTACTTGAACATATGGGATATGTTTAAGTCAACAAAATAATTCATTTGGTCTATATTCTCAAAGTTCTCGTAGGGGGAGGATCCGTCCCCTTCAGCTGCCGTGGTGCGGGCACGGCGAACCCTTAGAACTCGTGGTACCGCTGACGTTACTACAGGAGCCTCGGGCTGAACATTCGAGCTCCTTCCTGATTGGGAGTTGTTCGGATTGGGTTGGACTCGAGGTGGCAGTGGTTCCCGATACCCCTGGGAGATCGGGTACGTCTCTGGACGGGATTGAGGGAAGCCATACATTACCGCGTACTAGCCAGCATAGCTAGTAGAGTCTGTTTAGTTAACGCCTGTGCACGTCGCCTGCAGCCTTTGACGAACCCTTATAATCGTTT
The DNA here is from genome assembly GCA_030765055.1 of Mantis religiosa. Taxonomy (NCBI): domain Eukaryota; kingdom Metazoa; phylum Arthropoda; class Insecta; order Mantodea; family Mantidae; genus Mantis; species Mantis religiosa. The sequence continues at coordinate 136,155,035 of CM060958.1, read as the reverse complement.
TACAAGACAGACCCTCCTTCTCGCAGTCCGTTCTGCAAGGTTGCCACCTTTCTCGATACGTCATGGGTATTGTACGAGGTTTCGTCTAAATAAATTATCTTATGTCCATTACTGCGAAACTTCCTTAGTTTTGACACACACACACACACACACACACACACACACACACATATATATATATATATATATATATATATATATATATATATATATATATATTAAGAGGCCGCGCAATGTCCAGTGCCCGTAAGGAAAATCACAAATTTCTTGCAAATGTGCAACCAATTCCTCTAAAGTGGGCGCTCTCCCTTTCGCATAGAATCTATAAATTTCTCCACGAATTAAATCGCATGTGAAATTATCTACTTTAGAGAAACGTTTTCTTTTGTTTTCACACTTGATCGGCGTCTTTGGTATTCCTTTCGTCACGATATTTCTTACTGTATTTCTGTGAATACCCAGAATTTATCATAAGGTTCATTGCATGACCCCTTACCAAGATTATTTATCAGCACATATTTATATGTGTTCAAAACAAGCGCTTGAATTTGCTTAGAAACAGTTCCCGTTATAACTTTGTTTATGAGGCTTTTCCGGTAATATAACTTGGCCCAGTTATTCACACTATTGTCATCACTCTGATTATTTTCACTTTACTGAAAGTTATCTACTACTTCATTTGCATTTACTACTGCATTTTCCTTCCACATCGTGACACACAACGAATTTCTGCACCTAATGAAACAGATCAACTGGAAGTTGGAACCTCGACAACTGAGGCTCCACGTGGAGTAGACATGCGGCTGTCACTTCGAGAAAATCAGGGTTGCTATAGGTCCTCAACGACTGTGTTCCATTTCTGAAGTGTGGACATAGATTTATGACGGTCATTAGTGGGCGGGAGGCTCAGGTTCCTTTGACACTAAACTGCACATTAGTTAACTAAACAGACCTTACCTCTGACGTTACTAGAGGAACTTCGGGCCAATCATTCGAGCCCCTCCCTGATTGTGAGTTGTTCAGATTGGGTTGGACTCGAGGGGGCAGTGGTTCCTGATACCGGTGGGAGATCGGGTACGTCTCCGGACGGGGTTGAGGGAAGCCATATATTACCACGTACTAGCCAGCATAGTTAGTAGAATGTGTGGTAGATCACCAGCTGGCCCTACCGAGGTCTAATCGGTAGCCTTCCACTTTGGGGTTGGCGCGCGTAAGTGGCGTATCCACTTCCATCCAGTCTTGAGTCCATAGGGCCAGATAGTGGGGGAGCCTTGTTAGTGTCTGAGTCTTGCCGCATGGAAAGCCCCAAGGAGGCGCTGGACGTCCTTTTTGGTCAGATCAGTAATTCCCTGGTCATTAGAGGTTAGGTCAGCCTTCACTTTGTGTGGTTTGCCCTGGTACATACACAGGAGTTTATATATACATTGTCAGAGTATTTCAGTAAGATCTAAATTTTATTTGTCATTAAAACAGCTTAAATGCATGGTATTTTAAACAAAATCATTAAAAATCAGAACTATTTCCTATTAGAAGTTAGTTTTGAATGAGACAATTTTTTTTTTTTTTTTTTTTTTTTTTTTTTTTTTTTTTTGTAATTTACCTCCTCCAACGTTAAGTCTTATCGGACAATGAATGGAAAGGCTGAAATGATGCTCAAATGAGCCCAAGGTCCATTGAGCTTGGAGTTAACCGACATTCGCCTTTCATGATAAGGAAAAACCCCAGAAACACCATATCCAGGTAACTGACCCTGACCGAGATTCGAACTCGCGACCTCTTGAACGATAGGCAGACATGCTACCATCTACGCTACCGAGGCGGGCAGACAATGTTCTTGAAAGTTTTTGTTTAGCACCTTTGGATGATTTTTCTTTCATTTTCATTTTACCGTTCTGGACTGGAGGTATGGATGCCTGTAGTCAAAAGTCTGTAGAGGAGCAGAGGAATATAACCCATCAGTTTGTTGAATTTGCTTCTTACCTTATGCATCTGTTTTGCTCAAAGCAGGTCTCTCGGCAATTACTCTGCACAATTTGGCGACTGATTACGTGCTAAATGAAGATTCTCCAAACAAGAAACTGTGTTGTGATATACATAAGCTGGCAGTGTTGCCTGATGCATATTGCATACAAACAGTCCAATCTCGAAGACCTTCTCTCCCCTATAGCAGGAAAATTATGTAAATTTATCCGCTGTGCCATTGCATCCATAGATTTGATCCTGCACTGAGCTGCATGCTATCCCTAGGGATCACTCAGAAAGGGGAAAGACCTTTCCCTTTTAGTGCACGAAACTTTGTGCGTGTTTTGGAGAAAGTTTCAAGTGCTGCTTCTTTTTTTATCGTGCGGTAGCATAAAGCTAGAGTACAGAGCGTTTCAAGCAGCACTGAAGCCATAAACTTCGTAACCGTTTTTTGCTTCACATGTAAAGGACGTATACGGTGTGGAGAAAATAGTTTCTAACATTGATTTTTAAATATAATTGTTTGCATGAATAATTCAAAACTTTTCAGATAGGTTTCTCACTAAAATGACTGAAAATACATGACCTAAGGGTCTGAGGTATAAGGGGGATGCTTGAGCTACTAATCACAGATGCGTATATCCTGCAAGCCGCCAGACACCGCTGGCCATCTCTATGGAGGGCCATGCGCATCCATACACTGCGGGGACACTCACCTCTAGTTCACCTATGCCCAATTTCACCAACAGATATTAAAATCGACGTTAACAAATGTAACGTAACAATTGTCACAGCGCTAAAACTAATGTTAAATTTCTTGCATTTCACCAACCTGTTTTCTTAAAATGTTAACAAACCTGTGTTAACGCCAAGAAACCTGTAAATATCACAACTATAGAAGCCTATAGATCATTTTCTGAACGTACTCCGATGTGCTTTTGTTTTAATTTTCGTCTGCACAAATGGCGGATGAACAAAATCATAAATAAAGCCGTGAGAGAAATCTCTCATCGACGGAGAAAGAATTGTTAATTGAAATGGTGACGAAGTGTAAGGATATCGTGCAAAATAAGAGGACGGATGAAGTGAATGTAAAAGAGAAAGATGTCGCGGGGAAAATATTGGAAACGAATTTCATTCAAATGCATGTGTCACTACTACAAGCACCAAACAACTTGTCAGTATTACGTAAATTTAAAACGAAGTGCGAAGAACAAGTGATTTAAACGTTTCAAGACGGGAGGTGAACAATGTATTATCTTTATAATTCAGTGAATTATAAAATCGCAAAGTTACTAATACTTGAAGCAAAGGCGAGATCGGCATATTCCTTCCGATGCATGCTCTAACTCAGTATTGCGTAAATTTAAAACGAGGTGCGAAGAAGGGCAAGTGACTTGAACGTTTCAAGATGGGAGGCGAACAATGTATTATCCACATAATTCTGTGAATTATAAAATCGCAAAGTTATTAATACTTGAAGCAAAGGCGAGATAGTCATATTCCTTTCGATGGATGTTCTAACTCAGTATTACGTAAATTTAAAACGAGGAGCGAAGAAGGGCAAGTGACTTGAACGTTTCAAGACGGCAGTTAGACAATGTATTATCCACATAATTCAGTGAATTATAAAATCGCAAGGTTATTGATACTTGAAGCAAAGGCGAGATCGGCATATTCCTTTCGATGCATTTTCTAACTCAGTATTATGTAAATTTAGAACGAGGAGCGAAGAACGGCAAGTGAGTTGAACGTTTCAAGACGGAAGGTGGACAATGTATTATCCACATAATTCAGTGAATTATAAAATCGCAAGGTTATTGCTACTTGAAGCAAAGGCGAGATCGCCATATTCCTTTCGATGTATGTTCTAACCTCTCTTGTACTTCCGCAGTAACCTTCATAACAACATGTTTCGACAGTCTATACCTCCGTAAAACAATTTTCTTCGGATAGCTCCTCAAAATCATTTCTCCTCATAGGCCGTACTCTATTATGAATGCCATTTAGACGGTGTTAAATATAGCAAATCGACATCAACAGCTGAGTTCATGCTCACCGTCTTGACTATTTAGAAATGTTAAGGACTTAACATTAGAAATTCGGTGTGTTAGTTTAACATGAGATTTAACACGAGTGTTACGCTAACACCTGTTGGTGAAATGCAATTTTTGTTTTAACTATTGCTAAACTCGTGTTAAGTCTTTAACATTTGTTGGTGAAATCGGGCACTAGAGTTTGCCGAAGAGAACGACTACCAGGCTGCGCTGCAAGACGGACTCCCAGCCTTCGGGCAGGTGCTCCCGATTTAGGCCAGCCTGAGTAGCCGTCCCGTCCCCTGCCTACGCTGTTGCCAGTATGGATACACCGCCGACTCGTGTACTAACGAACCACGCTACCACTGCTGTGGTGCTGCAAGCCTCGCCGCAGCGCGCACCGGTCACGACCTGACACGCCACCCGCTGTACTGTGCCACTTGCGACACGGCAGGGCACTTCACCGGACAGGCAGTGTGCCCGAGAAACCCGAGGGGAAGCCGGCCTCACCAACAATCACACCTTGTACACCAACAACCACATCTTCCCCACCAACATCCTCGCAGCCACATTCACTTCCGCCGCACATAACAAAACCTCACCTATACCAAATCCCTCACTCAACAACCAGACCCCCAGGTTCTCCAAAACGTCAGCACCGCACTTCAAGCCTCACACGCCAGCACAGAGACAGCCACGGAACTGATCCAGACCTTCAGTACTACGCTTCAGGATATGCATACAGCATTCAGAGAGCTGACTGCGCGGGTGGGAACATGGGAAACAGCCCTTCTTCGTACATTGGACGAGGTGAAGGAGGTCGCCCAGGCTTCACTGCGCGGGACCCAGAAGACTGCCGGCGCTTGATTACTGCAAGGTAATGCCTCTTCACGCCGTCGAAGCTCGAGGGGGCTGCTCGTGCAAATCAGAATTTCATTTCTGATAGCATACGAGACCTCGCGAGAGCACTGGCGCCCGCGATGACTATTGAGTAAGCAGTCACCGCTGCTCAAAAAAAAAAAAAAAAAAAAAAAAAAAAAAAAAAAAAAAAAAAAAAAAAAAAAATTAACCACTGCGCCAAGGTTGTAGTCAGGATCCATTGAATCATGGCTCCTACCTATTCACCTCAGCGGTCTACCGCAACACCTGAGTTATTGCCCACGAGCAGCCGGGTTGCTTCGGCGGTACCGGCCAACAACTTCGCCAACATAGTCCAGATTAAATAAGCACCACAGAGTCACCTCAGAACAACATCCCTCCTAGTACCCATTCTTCTTCCTACCCACACACCCATCATAACTTGTTTTACCTTTATTCCCGTTTCCGCCCCCCCCCCCAAATATGGGGAGTCAGTCGGTAATTGGACCCTTGTGCGTGAACAGCTGTAAAAGTGAACTCCTTTGTAGTCGATTACCTTGCAAGTTGTATTGTGTATTTTGACGTAATTCTGTACTTTCAGGTTGACAGAAGTGTCTTTGTACGGAAATAAGGTTAACCTTTTGGTATTTCTAACCCAGAAATTTTAATTTCATGAACCCACAAAGTTGCAGCATTTATATGAAATATGAAGGTGGAATAGTAAAATTAGACTTCTCGCTTAGTGTAATCTTTTTCAGAAATGTTAACTATCTTTTCGTCTACCTATGAGTAAATAATAAAGAAAAAGGTATCAATACATTTGCCTGGCTATCCGAAACTCTCGTAAAAACCAATGGGTGAGCTAGGCCGGCCAGGGAATAGGACAGCCATGGACCTCCCGAATGTAGGCCACAACGAAACCGCCTGAACCGTCCCGCTTGGCAAACAGAGACATGTTAGGGGAAAGTAGCCTAATATGGGGTGGTGCGCAATTTAGGGTACCGTGGTATCTCAGTTGCATAGAGCTGAACCCTGCTATAAATTCATGGACGTGCGTTATAGGAACACTTATATTAAAGCAAAGCCACCTGGTTTTCGTTTCCGGGAGCTCCTTAGACATGTTGATACTGAAATGCCCAATATGTACCCTAGGGGGGAGAGGACATACCCTCCTTGGTTGTGCAGAGCGTCCCACGTTGATCTGGGCATGACTAAATATGATAAATCTACAATGTCTATGTCTAGTACCCGCACATGTTTTTTAGAATTTTTATCGCGATATGAGGACCATTTTATAATTTATAGTGATGGCTCCAAGAACTCAAATGGTGTTGGTTGTGCTTACGTGTGTGGAACCGAACCGTATACATTCGGATTCCACACTAGCACTTCCATTTTTACTGCAGAGCTTTATGCAATATAGCGGGCCATTTTACACGTACGTCAACCAAAGTTGGGGAACTGCTTAATCCTGAGTGATTCCCTCAGTGCACTTCAAAGCCTACGGCAGCTGTACAACTACCACCCTATTGTGCAGCGGATACAGGATGCCCTCCACGTTTTACACGCTTCTGGCGTTAGCGTGGTGTGTGCATGGATCCCTGGTCACGTAGGCTTGCCGGGGAATGAAATGGCGGATTCGGCAGCCAAGACGGCTACCATGAAGCCCAGGGTTCGAGTACCATCTGTGACATCGGAAGATTTTAGGGCGGTATTGCGGAAAGCTGTGCAAACCTGCTGGCAGGAAGAGTGGTCCGCTCTCCGCAATAATAAACTTAGATCTGTCAAGGAACTTCCGATTCCCTGGATTACCTCCTGTCGGTCATCTCGTCGCGAGGTGATTTTGGCTCGGATGCGCATTGGGCACTGCTTTTTTACTCATAGTTTTCTATTCAAAAACGAGCCTTCTCCACTGTGTCCGTTTTGCAAAGAAGCGTTGTCTGTACGACACGTGCTGCTAGAGTGTTTTCACCTAGCAGACCTTAGGACGTCTCTGCAGCTGCCGGTCAGCCTTGCAGAAATGCTAGCGGACGATAACACAGTAGTGCAGAAGGTATTTAGATTCCTTTCTAGATTATATTTTAGGATTTAGCGAATAGTTTTTATGGCTTCTTAGATTATATTTACTTTGTTTTTAGTTTTTATAAGTTTATTCACATATTTATAGTGTTTTAGAGTAAGGTATATCTGGCTTTTGCCATGACCATTTTGTTTTAAAAAGGGCGCTAATGACCTCTGCAGTTGAGCGCCCTTATACTCATCATCATCATCATCATCATCATCATCATCATCATCATCATCATCATCATCATCATCATCATCATCATCATCATCATCATCACCTTGCTAGAAATGTGATAGACTATGAGAGTTTTGGCGACTAAGCATCCTACTGTTACGTCATGGCATTCCTGCTTGAGATCGTGTCACGGTGAGCTGACAAAGGAAGTTTGCTTCTTGAAGTTATCTGCTGCTGTTGACATCTGTGTATATAAACATAATAAGATATTTATTGTTTTAAACACATCTTTGCAGAAGTTATAGTATGGACAGCAAACTATCTTTCTATGCCCAGTCCTTTGCCTTAGTTTAATCACAAAAGTAGCTGGAAGAACTAATAAATTATAATTGGCGAGTTCCCTATTATGGGGTACTATGAAGAGGTTAATTAGTGGTACCCCATATTAGGGCCTACTATTATACTTTTAGTATTCATGCTAGAAACTAAATTTCTACTGCCAGGAAATCGAAACATGGCTGAAAAGTCATATTGGAAAATCATATCTATGTGCAGCCACTGCAGAAACAGCTAGTAGAGAAATTAATTGTTCTTTCACACTAGCCGTGTGTAGGACGCACTGTGAAAGGGTACAACCAGACTAAAAATTTCAATGCCATATCCGGGATTTGAACCACGGATCTTCTGGTTTCCGTCCAGCCGCTCTAACCATAGAGCTACTATGGCCAACGTGCCAACATGACATTAAACTCTCCAACTGACTCGTGTTTCTCCCGATAAACCATTAGGAGTTCTCATAAACACATGAGACAACTTCCGTAATGACGACTTACTATGCTGTAAGTACTTTAAGGTCCGGGCTTTATAGTTCGGACCACTGTTAGGTACAATTAATGGAAATTGTTCTTTCACTCTAGCCATGTGTAGGACGCACTATCAAAGGGTAGAGGAAGAATGAAAAATTCAATGCCATAGCCGGGATTTGAACCACGGATCTTCTGGTTTCCGTCCAGCCGCTCTAATCATTTGAGCTACTATGGCCAACGTGCCAGCATGACATCCAATTCTCTAAATTATCCACGAATCAGTTGGAGAATTTAATGTCATGTTGGCACGTTGGCCATAGTAGCTCAAATGATTAGAGCGGCTGGACGGAAACCAGCAGATCCGTGGTTCAAACCCCGGCTATGCCATTGAATATTTCAGTCTGGCTCTACCGTTTCACAGCTAGTAGTGAATTCCACAAAACAGGAATATATCCATTCAGCCCCAAAATTCTGCAATCCATGAAAATGAAACGTGCAATGAACACGATGAAGTTTCTTAATCTAAAAATGTGCCATAAGTGGCAGATCCACTTGCTTCCCAGAGGAGATTGATATCAGATATCAGCTCAATCCCAACACTGAAGCAGAAGGGAAGTTCATTAGAACAAGCCAATCCATCTCGAGCTGGGATATCTTGTGTAATTACAAGCTCGCCATGCAAAGCTCAGCTCACTGAAAAGAAGTCAAAGAAGGCGAACAAGATTCCACCAAAAGCCAGATAGATGGACCTTAGCATTGCAAACCAAAGCGACAAAAAACCAGAAAAGGAATGAATTACAATGCTGAATCTTCGTCCTCCGAAGACCAAGACGACTTTGTACCTGACGACGACGACGACGACGACGACGACTTTGTGACGACGACGGCGACGATGGTGAGTGAGTGAGTGTGTGGTGTTTTAGGGCCCGTCAACAACAAAGTCATTTGGGCCCGAAGTTAACACTAAAACCTAAAAGATACACAAATTAAGCTAAATTGTAAAATAAATTAAAAACACTCAACTATTAAAAGTACAGAAAAAAAACCGTCCCAATTTTAATATTTTAAAATCTTTAAAACTAACAAATATAAAATGCAAGTCAGACTTGTTTATTAAAACCGATTTCCGCAACGAACCGCAGTGCCTTAACCACGGCCACTGGGTCGTCCCCTAAAACACCAAGCAAGTTAGTCCCCAAGCCCAAAGACTGGCGAACAGGAGCATACTGCGGGCAATCGAGTAATATGTGCCGCACAGTGAGGCGTACTGCACACGGAGCATACACAGGGGCCGGTTCCCCTCTTAACAGATGGCCATGAGTCGCTCGTGTGTGCCCAATTCTCAGCCGGGCGAGTATCACCTCGGCTCGCCGGTTATCCCTGCAGGAAGTTGGCCAGGATTGTACGTTCTCCTTTATTGCCCGGAGTTGTGTGCCTTCCAAAGCTGTCCAGGATTGCTGCCAAACAGATAGGAGTTGGCGACGGAAAAAACGTTGCACATCCTGGTATGGCACCGTAGTTGTTAAACTCCGGGGCAAACGGCAAGTGGACTTAGCAGCCGCGTCCGCCTCCTCGTTCCTGGAAATGCCCACATGGCCTGGGGTCCAAGTAAAAACAAAATTGTATCCTCGACCGAGCATTTGCGAGATCTGCGCCTGTATTTTTAAGACAAGGGTGTGAGCGGCAGTGTGCTGTTGCAAGGCCTGAAGAGCACTTAGAGAGTCAGTGCAGACGATAAAAGAGCCAGGAGCTAACTTGCAAATAAAAAGGAGCAAATGGAAGATGGCATACAGCTCTGCGGAGAAAACCGAAGTGGAGTCTAGAAGGCGAAATTTATGAGCCTCACCGTTAATGAAGAACGCGCAACCCGTAGTGCTACCTAACTGGGAACCGTCTGTAAAGACCGGAACATAATTAGGGTAACTGTCCAGTAGTTCGGCAAAAAGTTGTTGGAACACCGAATGTGGAGTAGCGAATCTAGAGTTGCTTGAAAGAGTTAGATCGAACCGCGCACGATTGAGCTGCCATGCAGGATAAGGGCAGATGGACGACCTCTCCACGCGAGGCATTCGGAGGCCATGCGAATGTAGGAGATCCCGAAATCTTATTCCCATGGGGGCGACGATGGTGATGCGGGGTGCTTGTACTGTGCAGGCCTTCTTTTAGGACTAGGAGAGAGATGCTTCAAATGTTTCAACTGGGCACACACTGTTTGTGCAGGTGATGCTCCCAATAGGTTCTGTTCTAAAAAGTGTATGAGAAATCGAAGTAAATAAAAATAGGCCTGTCTAGTAAGTAGGCACCAAAATAGGATAAGTAGGGATATGAACCTTGTACTTTCACTTCGGGTATCAAAAATCATATTTAATGTAGACTTTAAGTAGTGTGATCTTTTGTATTTATAGTGCTCTAAATCAACACAGAAAATGTATCCCATATTAGGAAACTACCACCCCATATTAAACACAACCCCATATTAGGAATCACATTTTTGTATTGTAGAGAATTTTTTTATCCAGATTTATTGAACCAAATTTTACACAGTGGTATATTAGGGTTAGAGTTGATAATAAAAATATCCAATTTTAACAGAAATATTTTAAACACTAGAAGGAGGAAATTATGTTTTAATCAAATGCATATTAATTTAAACTGCTTCAGACGTTTAAACACTGAGTTTATAAACATCATGAAGTACTTATATTGTTGTGGCTTCATTAGCAAAGATGTGAGCGGAGCAGAAAATTCAGTTCCTAGAGAGTCTAGCGTGAATATTAATTCTTGTCTTTCTCTCCAAAAAATGGGACAACAGAAAAGGAGATGAACCACAGTTTGATATTCTTCACCTCATATTCACTCGGGGTTGGATGTTAAGTGAAAGCGTAATAAGTATTCACCAAATTTACAATGTCTACTTAAAAATTGTGCCAAAACAAAATTTGGTACAAGAGTTTCACATTTTCCTCTGTCATATACACTAGGGAAAAATAATGTTTTTGTTAAACTTCCATTTGGAATTGTTAGCCTTTGTTGGTTCCATTCTTCAAGAATATGCTGATGTATTATTCTCCTTACATTAAAAATAGGACATAAAGAGTATGTCACAGGAAGATTGGATTCTGCAGCAATCAGCTCTCTCGTTACCTAAAATTCCACTGTGTCCTTTTAGCCATCCCATGCAAATATGTCCTGGATGGTTTTGAAGCAAGGATTCTGATTTCATGTGCTAATGAATTGAAATTGTATTTATCATTAATAGCGAGTAGAGCTGATTGTGAATCACTAAGAATACAGTACAGCATTTTATATCTTCTTTAATTGCTAAGAGCTCCGACTGGAATACAGAACATTCAGGTGACAATTTAAACATGGAGTGAGTTATTTCCGTTTGGTTTTCGTAAACAGCAAAAGCACATCTTACTGCAGATATATTACCTTTAAATTGGAAAGGCAAACCGTCTGTATATATGTAATAATAATGAAAATTACATATTTCCTTTAAACAGGTTACAAAACTTGGTGCGTGTCCTGCTGTGGTAGGATTTGTAGTTTTAAGTGAGACAGATAAGACGCACATTCACGTTTATGTCTTAAATTCGTAATAGTTGCTGTTGATAAACAGTGGGAGCCAAATGATCGATGTTAGCTATAATCTGAGCTGCATCAGTGGAAATTGTACGATATCCTCGAATTATGCGAAGGAGGAATCCACTTCGAATCCGTGCAAGTTTTTTAACTGCCCAGTTTTTATTAGGAACATCTTGAAATGCAGGTACACGATACAAAATTAGGGCACTACAGCACCTTGATATATAATTTTAATTATACCTGAATTCAGACCCCAGGTGGGTCTTTTAGTTGTTGCGAGGGCACCAAGGAGCTTGCTGGCTCTTTCAGCAATATAATCAAAGTGTGAACGAAATGTTAATTTACAATCCATTATAACGCCAAGGTATTTTACCGTAGATAACACCTTCAAGTCGACGATATTCATGGTAAGAGTAATGGGCTCCATTTTTCTTCTTCTGGTGACAATCATCGCCAAGGTTTTGTAGGGATTACGCGTAAGTTTATTTAGAGAATTGCATTTTATTTGTATAACAGTGTATTTAAGCTCGATTATTACATTCTATAAGTGAGGTAAAGAGTTGGAGTATACAAATATATTATTTATGGACACTAACCTGTATTATTATTGGTCATACAACAAAAAGAAAAAGTTGTATCCCATATTAGACAACTTTCCCCTCATGGACGAAGCAAAAACTTCGAACTGCGATATTGGTGACATAACTGGCAGTCCATGTGTTTCACCGCCTCATCTGCAAGAATACATCCTACCATGAACCAAACGAATGGTCTGAATGTACACTGTGCAACAAAACATGTGAACTCCACACATATATCTATTGCACCTACACGTTTCAGAAAGACAGCATTTTTTTTTTTTGAAAGAAATGGTTTTTCTTTCAAACGCTTGGTGGGTTATGGGAGTTCTCGCATTATTACCACGCAACACATTCTGGTAGCTTTGTTTATGGTTCCCATAGGAAGGGAACAGGGGAAAGTAAGCAAGTAAAAAAGGAGAAAGATGTCTAGTAGGTAGTACTCTGCTTCACGAGAGGATATTGTGAGATATGGAGGGTGGAGATTGGAAAGGTCAGCTCGCAAACGTATTTTAAGGTAATAATCTCTCCACCCCGCCTCTAGGAGTAGTAATTGGGAATTTTCCGATGTTTGGTGAAGGGGATCGGCTTCCACACGCCCTCCCTAGCCTCTCTTTCATCCGTCGCTCCCTGGAGGGTTCGCGAGTATTCACAGGAAAAGTTCGGGTTGTTACCTAAGTACTACACGTCGTGTCGTTCACATTATTTTCTTGTTAGGTGCGTTTCCAATTTAGACCACTTTCCCAACTTCGAGCCTACAGCTCGTTACTCAAATGGAACTAAGAAAAAGTTTTGAACTCCGTAGCCACAAATCTGTCTGTACCTGGTTTGACTGTCAATGGTAGAGTTTGGTCTAATCCCCCATTAGCGAGGTTTTTGATTCTGTTCCCATAGATTCTCCCTGGTTTCACTTCCATTGCTTTACAACTTACCAGGAATTTGTGTCTATTCGTCGTTAATTTGTCTTCGTCTTCATCAGCCGTTCGGGTGCAATTTGGGACAGGAGTTCTATGTTGGGCGCACAATTCTTCGTCTTCTCGTGAGGGTTTTTGCGGCTATCTATTTCCTCTGGATACCAATAGTATCGTCTTATTCTAAATAACAGTCATGAGACATCTGTGTTTCAAGGCGTGGTTCGGAATAAAGAAGTCAAATTCCGTAATTGGTTATATTTATACAGATTCAAATTATAACTTAAATGTTCCTGATCTAGTACCAGTATTCATCACACTCCACCATTACAACAAACATCTCTCTCTTTAAAACGAGATTATTGATTTATTTCTTATTATTAAAAACTTTTATCTTCTCCGCGTTATTTTTCCACCATGAAGACAGATTATTGATTTATCGTAACCTAACAAGACTGAAGAACATATCTTCCTCCTAAAGATTATTGACTTATCGTCACTATCGTTACCTCTCTTAATTTTGTGATTGGCCGATCCAATGGCACGTCACCACATTACGTCATATTACGTCATACCATTACTACTTCGGCCAATCACACAACTACGTATATTTTATAAATTCATAATTCCTCCGAACATAACCCAAAAGTACTGTTACACCTATTATGACTTCTTTGAATCGGTTCTGTTGCAACCTTAACAGTTCATTTTAACTTTCCCTTCTACAACATAGTAGCTAAGAAAGTAACACTTCTATGTATATTTTTTATGGAAAAACAAGAAATGAAAGAGGATAGGAGAAGGATTAAGGAATAACAGAAGGTGAATAAATGAGATGTTAGAGTCCCGCACAAAGCACCTCCGTTATTGGCCGTCGTTGCTATTCTGCGCACAAAGGAAGGGCGCAGAAAAAGTGGGGTTATCTGGCTATGGACTTGACGCTACGCCCTGACCATAGCACAGAGGCTCAAGGTGTAAGATTGTGAGGAGTGAAATGAATGGAAAGAAGGCGGTTAAAGATTTATTTGAACATAAGAGTGTATCTGACTGTGCACTAGAGGTGCTTGGGGGGGGGGGGGGCTGTAGGCAATTGTGGGCCTATCGGCGGCATAGACATGGTTGCGTGGTCGGGCTAAGTAGGTTCTGCTGGTGTTGCTAAGCTGTTGTATCCTGTAGTGGTCCAATGTGGTGCACGATTTGACCGGCGAGCCCTTATTGTGCCTCCTTGATCTTGCGACTGTTGTGCTCGAGCTGAACTAGTGTCAAGGAGGAGTCCAGGAGACATCGACTAGTGGTGTCCAGGTTTTCCGCCATTTATTGGAGAGTAGTAGTGGTGGTTGCTCTTGTAGTCCAAGTCTTTTGTAAGTGCGCGTGTATGTCTAACTCATGCTGTGAAGAAATGTCATCAAGTCGCGTCAATACTCATTGAAGAGCTTCAGTGGCGGCTGCTTGGTGTGTGTTGGCGGCGGTGACAGCCTCCTCCTAGTTTCCCAGTCGGGTGGTGATGTTCAGGACATCTGAGTGGAGGTCCTGAATCTCCTCCGTGGGGGTCCCGGGCGAGGCTGTGGCGATTTCAACAGAAAATAATAGGAGGAGCTACCAGAAACGAAGTTCGATTTGGAAAACGTGGGAAGCATTGGATGACGCTGTGTTCACAATACAAGCATTCATACCTCTCTGGCTTCATTTCAAAGCTATGCAATAGATAGAGAGATGCTTTGTGGCTTGGCTGTATACATGGTAGCCGAACGGTAAAGTCTGTCTAGTCAACGCAAGTGCAATTTGCCCCTCAAAGGAAACTGACCCTCCCGCCCACGAATGACCTTCATAAATCTATCTCCACACTTCAGAAACGGAACACTGTCGTTGAGGACCAATAGCAACCCTGATTTTCCTGAAGTGACAGTCGCATGTCTACTCCACGTGGAGTCTCAGTTGCCGAAGTTCCAACTTTCAGTTGTTCTGTTTCATTACGTGCAGAAATTCGTTGTGTGTCACGATGTGAAGACCGTGGGAGGGAAATGCAGTGGTGAATGCAAATGAAGTAGTAGATAACTTTCAGTCAAGTGAAAACAATCAAAGTGATGACAATAGTGTGAATAACTGGGCCGAGTTATATTAATGGAGAAGCCTCAGAAACAAAGTTATAACGGGAACTGTTTCTAAGCAAATTCAAGCGCTTGTTTTGAACACATATAAATATGTGCTGATAAGTAATCTTGGTAAGGGGCCATGCAATGAACCTGATGATAAATTCTGGGTATTCATAGAAATACAATAAGAAATATTGTGGCGAAAGGAATACCAAAGACGCGGATCAAGTGTGAAAACAAAAGGAAACGTTTCTCTAAAATTTCGATAATTTCACGTGCGATTTAATTCCCGAGAAATGTATAGATTCCATGCAAAAGGGAGAGCTTCCACCTTAGACGAATTGGTTGCACATTTGCAAGAAATTTGTAATTTACCTTATGGACACTGCCCTTGGCCGGTCTCCTAAAGGAGCTGGGTTTCAAATAGCGCACTTTGAATAAGATAAGAGTTGTTATGGAATCCTGTAGAATTGTAGCTTGGCGATATATATAACTAAGGAAGTTTCGCAGTAATGGACATAAGATTATTTAGACGAAACCCCGTACGATACCCATGACTTATGTAGAAAGGTGGCAACCTTGCAGAAAGAACTGGGAGAAGGAGGGTCTGTGTTGTAAAACGATTATAAGGTTTCGTCAAAGGAGTCGGCGGATGTGCAAACGCGTGAACTAAACAGATTTTAAAGCGCATGTGTCTCCCTAAAGGGAGCCACATGAGTTCGAATACTTGACGTGCATGTTTCTTTTTATTTTTGTTACTTTAATAGTAATGTCATATGCCCTCTTGCAGAAGATAATAATATTTCGGACACTTCATTTATAAAAATGCACATAACATATTCTTCTCGTTTTCAAAATGAATGCAATGT
This sequence comes from Mantis religiosa, assembly GCA_030765055.1. Lineage (NCBI taxonomy): Eukaryota > Metazoa > Arthropoda > Insecta > Mantodea > Mantidae > Mantis > Mantis religiosa. Next base: position 136,139,095 of record CM060958.1, on the reverse strand, counting down.
TGTTAAAAATTTCCTTAGTGTTGGTTGTGTAAACACACGAACTCATTCATCATTTAGGAATGGTGCTGGCACATAATACGAAGTATTCTCACGTGAAAACTTTACTGAGCGTTTGGTCTCATTAATGCCCCGCACAATGAGGGTAGTAATAGAAGCAGAGGGTTTACACACCCGAAACTAGGTTAGTTTGCCCTTTTATTTGATATAGGAATGAACCATTAATTGCAATTAGTTTAGAAACAGAAAAGTGATTCAGTTTTTATGTATGGGCATAAATGCCTTTCAATCAAGTAAACCTTAGCAATTAAAAGTTACATTACAATGTACATAATGCACATTTTGCGTCGGATATCTTCCTGCAGCATGAGTTTTGGTGCTGATGGGCAGATGTTGTTCTCGAAGCCCCGCGTTGTTACTGGGGTTATGGGTGGTATTCAGTCCCCCCGGGAAAACGATGACGAAGCCGCAAGTTGCTAACTCTTTTAGTCCAATCTGGCACCTCGATATGTGTATGTATCTATGTATGTATGTATGTATGTATGTATGTATGTATGTATGTATGTATGTATGTATGTATGTATGTATGTATGTATGTATGTATGTATGTATGTATGTATGTATGTATGTATGTATGTATGTATGTATGTATGTATGTATGTATGTATGTATGTATGTATGTATGTATGTATGTATGTATGTATGTATGTATGTATGTATGTATGTATGTATGTATGTATGTATGTATGTATGTATGTATGTATGTATGTATGTATGTATGTATGTATGTATGTATGTATGTATGTATGTATGTATGTATGTATGTATGTATGTATGTATGTATGTATGTATGTATGTATGTATGTATGTATGTATGTATGTATGTATGTATGTATGTATGTATGTATGTATGTATGTATGTATGTATGTATGTATGTATGTATGTATGTATGTATGTATGTATGTATGTATGTATGTATGTATGTATGTATGTATGTATGTATGTATGTATGTATGTATGTATGTATGTATGTATGTATGTATGTATGTATGTATGTATGTATGTATGTATGTATGTATGTATGTATGTATGTATGTATGTATGTATGTATGTATGTATGTATGTATGTATGTATGTATGTATGTATGTATGTATGTATGTATGTATGTATGTATGTATGTATGTATGTATGTATGTATGTATGTATGTATGTATGTATGTATGTATGTATGTATGTATGTATGTATGTATGTATGTATGTATGTATGTATGTATGTATTTATTCACTGCAATTGGGTACTACCCGGTGGCAGAGTTAAGAATACAGATCAAATTACAATACTAGATTTACAACAATAACACAATAAACAATACAAACATGATATTATTTTACTTTAGTCACTTAAAACATATCTAATTACTTCTCTATTTACACATTATATACCATTATAATTTAAAAGTTAAAGTATAAGCCATCTAGATTTTTTCTAAATTTCTTCAGCGACAGGGGACAGCCCTGAAAGACTGCTACATGTAATTCATTCCATTCTTCAATGGTTCTATTAACAAAAGAAAATTTTCCTACGTCGGTTCCGTATCTTCTACCGTTAATATTGTCACGTATGCCATAATGGGAGAATAGGTTTGTGCGTATATTTCGGACATCATACGTTTTTGAACAAGGAAATTTACATTCACTGGCAACTTTATACATCAAAATTATTTGTGACTTTTCTGGAGCTTAACAGCTTGCAACAATCAACAGGAACGGCATGGTTACCCACATCCTTTGAAATTCTAAACATAATTCTTTCTGGAAATGAGTAACTGGTGATACTAACAGGAAAGGGTTGGTTACCCACATCCCATGACAATCCCAGAGGGACTTTTTACCATGACATAAGCATCCTGTTTGCCTACGGGTTTGTCACGTAGACCGGAGCTGTCATGCGTCACTGGGAGATTCCTCGGGAAGTTCTAGAAGCTTCGCGTATAGGCCGTAATGTTCAAACAGAGGGCGGAAGCTCATGATAGTTGGGCTTGGCCCCGGTGTATGAATCCCCCAGTGGAGAGGAATCTCTCTACATTGTTCCTAAACCTCTGGACCAGGTCTATATGCAACCTCGCCCAGCAACAGACGCCTATGTGAACTTTACCAAACGGCCTACCTAAACCCCCTTGTTTTTCTTCCCCCCCCCCACCTTAGTTTCCACAGTCTGTGTGTACCATCAGTTATTTTTCTATTGTACGCCTATATATACATATATATACATATATTCAATACATATGTTTGTTCATACAGTTATATATTTAGCCTTATTGTATGTACCATTGTATTCTTTTTTTTTGGGCCTTGCCCAGGTCCCCTTCCGTGTATTGTACTTTTTTTAAGAGCATGTTCTTTTTTTTTTTTTTGTTCATGGTTTTTTTTTCTCTCATTGATCTAACATTCCTGAAATTTAGGGATTGCATCCGCCACGTGATCTATGTGTCTGTCTTAGCTACCCTTCATTACTGTGTCCCCCAGTTATTTTGTTACTTTTCCCACTATCCTGTGTCCCCCAGTTATTTTGTTACTTTTCCCACTATCCGTTTCCCTGTCGGACTTCCTTCCCCCCTACCCTTGTACCCCTGTTTATTCCTTTTAGTCATCCTAAAGATTGATCTCTTCATATTTTGCTTTCATGTGCATGGACCACGCCCTATTTGTTTGGACGCTCCATGACTTGGCGACAAAGCGTCATGCGGTGCGGAGGCGTCAGCACCTTAATGATATAGCCTCTCGTCCTGAGCACCGACCACTTTCATTTACATGGAGGCCGGCTATCACTACACACTGTGGAGCATTGCTACTGGACTTCACTACACATTTTGGAGCTCGCGGACCCCTGGTGTGAATAACGAACACCCATACTCCATGACGGGGATCCTGCATGTTTTTGGATTGCTGTTTTTATTTTGCTCTCTCCAGTCAGTGTAGTGCTACTCGTGTGCCTGTTCCTGTTTCCGGTGGGGAAGCCCACGTACAATCGGTGCTCTCCAGTGTTATCGCTAACCTACCGGCCGTGGTGTAATGTCAAGACTGCATGGGTGCGTCCAGCAAGTGAATGCTGTACTTCTCTTCTCAAGAATGCCGTATGTGGAACTCTTCTCAAGAATGCCGTATGTGGAACTCTTCTCAAGAATGCCGTATGTGGAACGTCTTCTGTCACAAAACTGTTGGGCGTGGTGGTGCATTCACAGGGTTCAAGTTCTGCGTTACTGTCCATACTTATTGTCCATATGTTAACATTTTGTTTTCCCCCTCCCTCCCGTACCTGGCCTCCTTTCTTTTCATGTTTTTTTGTATTGTACATGCAATCTCTACCTTTCGGTATATAAGTAGGGTATTGGCTCATGTCAGCCCCGTTGCGACCTCTCTGTTTTTTTTTTTTTTTTACTTTTTGCAGGCCCTGTCTGTAACGCCAATCTTTGTTTTTCTTTGTATCTATCACGCCTGCCTTGCTATTTTGTTTTTGGTCGCCGGGGTCGGCGACATGTAGCCAATGGGGAAATGTCACGTATGCCATAATGGGAGAATAGGTTTGTGGGTATATTTCGGACATCATACGTTTTTGAACAAGGAAATTTACATTCACTGGCAACTTTATACATCAAAATTATTTGTGACTTTTCTGGAGCTTAACAGCTTGCAACAATCAACAGGAACGGCATGGTTACCCACATCCTTTGAAATTCTAAACATAATTCTTTCTGGAAATGAGTAACTGGTGATACTAACAGGAAAGGGTTGGTTACCCACATCCCATGACAATCCCAGAGGGACTTTTTACCATGACATAAGCATCCTGTTTGCCTACGGGTTTGTCACGTAGACCGGAGCTGTCATGCGTCACTGGGAGATTCCTCGGGAAGTTCTAGGAGCTTCGCGTATAGGCCGTAATGTTCAAACAGAGGGCGGAAGCTCATGATAGTTGGGCTTGGCCCCGGTGTATGAATCCCCCAGTGGAGAGGAATCTCTCTACATTGTTCCTAAACCTCTGGACCAGGTCTATATGCAACCTCGCCCAGCAACAGACGCCTATGTGAACTTTACCAAACGGCCTACCTAAACCCCCTTGTTTTTCTTCCCCCCCCACCTTAGTTTCCACAGTCTGTGTGTACCATTAGTTATTTTTCTATTGTACGCCTATATATACATATATATACATATATTCAATACATATGTTTGTTCATACAGTTATATATTTAGCCTTATTGTATGTACCATTGTATTCTTTTTTTTTGGGCCTTGCCCAGGTCCCCTTCCGTGTATTGTACTTTTTTTAAGAGCATGTTCTTTTTTTTTTGTTCATGGTTTTTTTTCTCTCATTGATCTAACATTCCTGAAATTTAGGGATTGCATCCGCCACGTGATCTATGTGTCTGTCTTAGTTACCCTTCATTACTGTGTCCCCCAGTTATTTTGTTACTTTTCCCACTATCCTGTGTCCCCCAGTTATTTTGTTACTTTTCCCACTATCCGTTTCCCTGTCGGACTTCCTTCCCCCCTACCCTTGTACCCCTGTTTATTCCTTTTAGTCATCCTAAAGATTGATCTCTTCATATTTTGCTTTCATGTGCATGGACCACGCCCTATTTGTTTGGACGCTCCATGACTTGGCGACAAAGCGTCATGCGGTGCGGAGGCGTCAGCACCTTAATGATATAGCCTCTCGTCCTGAGCACCGACCACTTTCATTTACATGGAGGCCGGCTATCACTACACACTGTGGAGCATTGCTACTGGACTTCACTACACATTTTGGAGCTCGCGGACCCCTGGTGTGAATAACGAACTCCCATACTCCATGACGGGGATCCTGCATGTTTTTGGATTGCTGTTTTTATTTTGCTCTCTCCAGTCAGTGTAGTGCTACTCGTGTGCCTGTTCCTGTTTCCGGTAGGGAAGCCCACGTACAATCGGTGCTCTCCAGTGTTATCGCTAACCTACCGGCCGTGGTGTAATGTCAAGACTGCATGGGTGCGTCCAGCAAGTGAATGCTGTACTTCTCTTCTCAAGAATGCCGTATGTGGAACTCTTCTCAAGAATGCCGTATGTGGAACTCTTCTCAAGAATGCCGTATGTGGAACGTCTTCTGTCACAAAACTGTTGGGCGTGGTGGTGCATTCACAGGGTTCAAGTTCTGCGTTACTGTCCATACTTATTGTCCATATGTTAACATTTTGTTTTCCCCCTCCCTCCCGTACCTGGCCTCCTTTCTTTTCATGTTTTTTTGTATTGTACATGCAATCTCTACCTTTCGGTATATAAGTAGGGTATTGGCTCATGTCAGCCCCGTTGCGACCTCTCTGTTTTTTTTTTTTTTTTTTTACTTTTTGCAGGCCCTGTCTGTAACGCCAATCTTTGTTTTTCTTTGTATCTATCACGCCTGCCTAGCTATTTTGTTTTTTGTCGCCGGGGTCGGCGACATGTAGCCAATGGGGAAATGTCACGTATGCCATAATGGGAGAATAGGTTTGTGGGTATATTTCGGACATCATACGTTTTTGAACAAGGAAATTTACATTCACTGGCAACTTTATACATCAAAATTATTTGTGACTTTTCTGGAGCTTAACAGCTTGCAACAATCAACAGGAACGGCATGGTTACCCACATCCTTTGAAATTCTAAACATAATTCTTTCTGGAAATGAGTAAGTGGTGATACTAACAGGAAAGGGTTGGTTACCCACATCCCATGACAATCCCAGAGGGACTTTTTACCATGACATAAGCATCCTGTTTGCCTACGGGTTTGTCACGTAGACCGGAGCTGTCATGCGTCACTGGGAGATTCCTCGGGAAGTTCTAGAAGCTTCGCGTATAGGCCGTAATGTTCAAACAGAGGGCGGAAGCTCATGATAGTTGGGCTTGGCCCAGTGATAACCGGAAGCCCCTAGGAAAGGGAATCACTATAAAATGGGTAGCGAGCATCGGCTTGGGGTCGGTTGCTACATAGACGTCGCAGGGTCACGACGGCCGGGTCGAACTGAGACTGTGGATCATCACCAGCGTTACTCTACCTCTCAGGCTTCGTGACATTCACCCAACAAAGGTAAGCCCGCTGGGGCATTTAATTAATAGTACAGCTGCCATGGGCAGTCTAAATTAGATGATAGAATAATAATTGTAATAATTGCAAGTGTTTCATGAAGTCAGAACTTGTATTTGCAAACCCAAGTGGTGTATGGGTTAACCTTCAATAAAAAGGGGACTTGTGGCTAACTTGCGAGTCTGTCTTACTCTACCATTCTGATTCCCTGGCTATGTACCCCAGTCGCAGCCCTCACCCCTGGCTGTGACAATTTTATACCTATGATCGTTTCGTCCATAATAATCCGGATTATCTAACCTTACACTAACGTCCACCCATGCCTTTACACCAGCATTAGCTTCAAATAACGCTACCAACCTATGCTTTTTACTCCTAATTCTTAATTCCTCCCATTTAGTCTCATCTCCTTTTATACGCCCAAAATACTTGCCTCTTTTTATGAATTTTATTGCCCTCTTCTGTATTTATTCTAATGGATCGATTTGGTTAGCTCTATACGGGTCCCAGCATGCTACTCCATATTCCATAACCGGCCGCACTAAGGCCTTTTAGGCAATTTCCATCGATGTATATAAAAATATCCGGATCCGCTTCAGTCTGAGCTATGTGAACTCTTAATTTTCAGGCGTGTCACGAGTGAAAGGATAAATGTTCTAAATAAACTTGGATACCAATAAATTCTTTTAACTTTAAAAATATCAAAATGCTCAATTTAATTTGTATTAATGATACAATTTGTTGTATAAACCTTTACAATAATATTGTATACCTTTATTATAATTAACACAAAATGGATATTAACTCTTTCACAAGGTTGACCTGAACCTTTCCTGGCGACGAATACACTCACCTTGTTCTCGGGCAGCCAGCCAGATTAAAAGCTGATTAGATATCAACGTTTCGGGAGTGTGCGTATCTCCCATCATCAGGATATTATGAATCCATCAGGATTCATAACCACAAATGAAATACTGGATATAACACAACTATAAACAAAGACAAAACACTATCAAAAATCACATTACTGAACAAAAGACTGTTTTCAATAAATTAATTGGCAGATCAGGAAATGGCGTGAGTATAGAAAATTGTTAAAGAAACGTAACTACTTAACTTGGTTATCAAGCTGTATTGATCTTTGCTTCTTAATTCGACGGATTTCCATTTTTAAGGCCGGTTTCCAAGAGGAGCTGAACTGAAATCCGGCATCACGATTAAGTGTGCTCCTTTCAGAGGAAATCGCCAAAGCTTCCTTAATTCTCCGCTCACAGTAACTGTTGAATTTTGCCAAGATGTTCGTCTCCCAAAAATTGGCTCTATGGTCGTTATCAATACAATGCTCTGCCAGCCCACACTTCTCAGGTTGCATTAAACGAATGCTCCGTTCATGTTCGATTATTCTAGTAGTGATGATCCTTCCGGTTTGTCCTATATACGGTGTCACACATTCACAGGGAATGCGGTACAGTCCCGGAACTTGGAAGTCCAGTTTGTCTTTCACTGGTCTCAACAGATGCGTAATCTTCGGAGGTGATAAAAAGTTTGATGTGAAAATGTCCGTGAGTTTCTAGAAACAGTCGCTAGGATATAAAAGCCGGCAAAGTGTTGAGTTGCCAGTCAATTTTTAATGGGGTTGCGGGTTGAGCTGTTAATTGTATGTGTGAGGCTATTTGAAGGTACCGTAAGTGCATTCTTTCCTTTGTTTACCTGTGGTGAAGCAACGAGAGACCTTCAAGACTGCGTCTGTTTATATTACGTCATTTTAGAGCCTCTAAGGGATGTACAAAGCATTATAAGTTTCTGCAAATAAGAATTTGAATTCTACGAACTCACAAAGCCACAATTATGTTTATATAATTTGAAACTAATATTTAATGACCAATTAATTTATAACTCTAATTCGACTCGCATTATTATTAATTTTGCGCTTTACTGCATCATAGTTCATATTAGAAAAAGTGTATCTTTCATTTTTTGGGAAAAAGTTATGGAATTCTCTTAATCGGGAAAGACTTTTGCATATTTTTATGTTTAATTTGGCGACCTTAAGATGATTACAAATAAGTAATGTGCAAAGTATATAGCTTTCCCTAAAAATATAATTTATTCCAAATAACATTGCTCATTTCGGAGATAACAAAAATCCAGATTATACGGAGAATGACGGAAAAAGGTTAAAAAACACCGACATACTTTTAACGGAGTTTATAAATTACTATCGGCACATTTTCACCTAAAACCACACACACTGTATGTACTGTAATATCCTATGTATTTGCAGTGTACACAATATAGCTACAAACTAGTCGGTAGTAAAACAAAGGACACGAGCTTCTGCTGTCTCAGTTTAGTGTATCGCTTAGGAGCAACACGATCTAGCATCTGTTTTAACATTAGACATTCTTTTGTTAATAATAGTGCTTGAAATAAAGCCTAACTTTCTGTACTTTCTACTGTTTTGTGCGAGGATCGTAATTACAGCTGGTTCATCAATACTGTCCCAATTTGAATAGACTTCATTTTTATTTTCAGTAACACTGCATGTTGCAGTAATGCCTTCCTCTGTATTCAGGCATTGTCAATGTTTCATCAACGCCATTGATATTTTCAGTAATGTCTATAAAAACTTATTCGACACTTTCTCTTCTTCTGCTTCTTCTTCAGTCTTGTTTTCTGTTTATGACAATTACCTTTAAACAGATAGAAAAATAACTGTTTACAAAAATAGATTGTAGAATTTTATAAAATAATGGCATGGATAGAAAAGGTCATTTTAATGTAGTAGATATAGAATTATTCCCATTTTATATTTTCTTGTAGGTACAAGGAACATACAAAAAATGAATCGATGACTTGAGGGGGGGGGGACTTTGCACCTCGTAATCTGGTCCATACTTCTGAATTTGCGCCTCTCGTAAGGGAAGGGTAATGTGAGAGGATCTAGGGGGTGGGAGGCTGAACATAGAATAGACGCAGGGCAGGATTTCGAACAACTACAGATTAGAATTCCCTGGAGGTGGTTCATACAACCGACTCACTCCCCATCCTACGGGTTTAGGCATCCGCTGGAGAGGGCGGATCCCGGAAGATAAAGATTTACAGAGCCCAATGCACGTGCCATGCACTCCAAAACTTCAGTCGATGTTTGAAACTCTGAAACAGCTAACCACTTCGTTCCTTCATGTATGTTGGAGCTGATGTGATGACACTAACATGACCAATACTCTCACCCAAAATCAGGGGCGGCTTCTAAGATAGTGCCGCTGTGCCATACCACCATCTGTATGAAAACGAAAGAACGAAAAGTGTATTGAAATTGCGCAAAAAGATTGTTTCTGTGTATCTGCTCTCTATTGTGAATAAGCTTGTTAAACGCAAGAGCTCTGTCCTGGATGTCTTCCGTGGCTTGGTGCTGATTCCAGAACGGCAGCATCTACGCTCATATGCGCCTGTGTTAAGGGCTAGGATGTCTGCTTATACACGGCTTCTTATGGGAGAAGGTGGTGCCGATATTTCTCTGGCGCATAACTTACGTTTTATCCGCTAGGGGGCAGTAAAACACCAGACTTAAGATACCCGTCTCGCTGTTGCGAAATCGTACACGAACGCTTCATATCACATTATCCTTGAATTGTATTATCAAACTTTTACTGTACTCGCTACACCTGTGCGTATCAAGAGTATGGATGTAATAAATGTTTATTTCGGTTTCCCTGTATGTTCTGTTTGGTACAGTATATTATAAAATAGGATGGATTATTGATAAGATTACTTAAATCGGTCGAAATTGGTACACATATTTATATTTTAACAACCCTTATTTATTTATTTTTTATTCACTTATTCATTCATTCCTTTATTATTTCATTCATTTATTATTTATGTGTTTATTTACTTACTTCCACACTTACTTATTTCCTTATTTATTTTTGTATTTATTAATTAATTTATTTATTTATGAATTTATTTATTTAGTTATTTATTTATTTACTTACTCACTCACTCACTTTACTTACTCAATCACTTACTCACTTATTTATGTGTTTGTGTATGTATGTTTATGTATGTGTGTGCGTGTGTGTATGTGTGTCCTTTTTTTACCTGACATGCCCCATTCCTTAGGAATACTACATGCCTTATTTTAATTACATTATATACAACTTTTACAATAATTTTACAGTGATTTTACATATCTTGCATTTGTATTGAAATGTTTCCTACAATATTTTACAATATTCTTATTAAAATAGTTGCAATTAATTAGCAGTTTTATTGAAATGTGTGTGTGTGTGTGTGTGTGTGTGTGTGAGTGTGTGTGTGTGTGTGTGTGTGTGTGTGTGTGTGTGTGTGTGTGTGTGTGTGTGTGTGATTTATTCATTCACTCATTCGTTCATTCATCTATATATTTTGTCAATACAATGCCTCACCGGTCGCCCCTACCCAAAATACTCCCGTGCATTGCAGTAACTTTACATGAGCAGTTGCCGTTTACCACGTGCTCACAGAAATTGCATTCCTGCTGTTACTTCACACTCGGTGAGAGCTTCTATTGATGCACACATTTTAAATACCTTTCTTGTTGAAAGAAACAGTTGAACGTAACAGCAGGAGAATACTGAATCAAGCTATACAGCGAATCAAGAATAGCCTTCATACTGCCTCAGCTGTTCGTGAATGGGGACTGGAACTTCTTTTGTTATTTCCACTAATATTTAAACTATTTTTAAGATTGTAGTCTTTATTTAATGATACCGTTAACATATCTGAGAAACATTTAGTGCATTGTTTTCATGCCAACTTCCACAGAATGGGGAATAACTATAGATTGGTGATGTTGAAGACGGTTAGGTATCAAAGTCATAAAGTAAAGACAAAGAAGAAATAGATGTATTGCACTTACACAAATGGTTTATAGTATACGAATAAGACTGATAGTGATTTTCAGAGTTCATATAAACTAAATATTGGCTATCATTTTGATACCGAAATTAGGGTTCCAGTAAATAAGTAATCGTAATAGATAACATATGAACATTTTGTATTTTTGATACATGTGAAGAGGATGTTAGTTTAGTGGTTCACTGGTAGGGAAGCTATCATCAAGGGCAGTCCATCTGGCAAACACCTGGGTAAAGTGGCTTTCTTAGACCCTTCCTTAGTACTGATGACCGAAACAAAACATACGAAGGTCCACATGTAACTAAAGGTCCCCTTGAGTAGGTGAGAATAACACATTTTCTTGAAAGGAATCACACACATCTGAACTGTCCATCCAGGAGGACAGACGTGACCGAAAAGGAACGTATCTGTTACTGCGTAAGTCTGAACCAAGTGTTATCGCGGAATCTGAGTTTCATATACGGTAACTATAAAGATTTGTGTCCCTTGGTCGGCAACTTCGTGATTCACGTAATTAAAAAGAGAAGCACCCATTAAACAAGTCTTTAACTTGCGTTCTAATGTTATAGGTGTCATGACTTCTACTATACGAGGGGGGATCCAAAAGAAACCGGACTCCGAGGGCGCTGTCACTCGTAGACGTAGTGCAGGGTTCTCATGCTAGATGGTGTTAGTAGAGACCTTCATGAAACAGCTGTGCAGACGACGTCAGTGTAGAGATGAACGTGCAAGTGTGGTATTGTGTTTCTCCGACTGTTGGCAGGTTACCTCGTTATGGCAACAAAAAAGAACAAAGAGTGTGTGTGAAATTTTGTTTCCTGCTTACAGAACTGCAACGGAGACACACCAAATGCTTCAGGAAGCTTTCCAGGAGGATGCTATGAGCCGCACACAGGTTTTCGAGTGGTTTCGGCGCTTTAAACGTGGTGAGATGTGTGTTGAAGACCTAGCTCGTTCTGGACGCCCTTCAACATCGCGAAATGAGGAGAACATTGAAAAGGTCCGCCAAAAGATCAACGAGGATCGTCGCCAAACGATCGACCAAATTACAGCAGCGACAGGAATCAGTTCGAGCTCGTTACAGCGGATTTTGGGGGAAGATTTGCACATGAGACGTGTTGCTGGTAAATTAGTTCCGCGCCTTCTCACGCAGGAGCACAAAACCATCCGCATGTATGTGTGTCAGGACTTGGAAACAGAGATTGCACGTGATCCAAACTTCTTGAACAGTCAGGGGATGAGAGTTGGTGTTACGGGTATGACCCAGAAACCAAGCAAGCGTCAAGACAGTGGAGGACTCCCAACTCTCCCTGACCAAAAGAAAAAAGCAAGGCAAGTGAGGTCAAATGTGAAGACGATGACCATTGTCTTTTTTGATGCTCGTGGAATTGTGCATCGGGAATTCGTACCCCCTGGCCAGACTGTTCGCCAGCAGCTTTACTTGGATGCTTTAGGGTGTCTGCGAGAGGATGTGAGGAGGAACACCCGGAACTTTGGCGATCAGTTAACTGGTTTCTGAATCACGACAACGCTCCAGGACACGGCCTTACGAGGGACCCACTTTTTGGCTTCTCAGAGGTGGTCTGTCGTTCCCCACTCTCCGTATTCGCCGGACCTAGCCCCGTGCGACTTTTTCCTATTTCCACGAATGAAACAAAAACGCTAAAGGGGAGCGTTATGACGATGTGGAGGCGATAGAAACAGCTTCGCAAAAGACACTGGAGAATATCAAACTTGAAGAGTTCCAAATATGCTTCCAACAGTGGGAAAAGAGACTTGACAAATGCATTGCATGTAATGGAGAGTACTTTGAAGGTGACTGAAGTAGTTTAGCAAAAAGATTCATCAATAAGGTTCTTATGACCACAATCCGGTTTCCTTTGTGTTCCCCCTAGTATATCCACGCAGACCCTGAGAGAAAATTCTTGCTCCAGACTGAGTCTAGACCGCGCATCGCTTCAAATTTGCATAACGTTACCGGCAAGTTGGTGACTATTTGCTTAACCAGGAATTTGTTGCGTGGTCGAACCAAAATCCAAAGTTTACATTCGACCCCTAGTTTTGAAGGCAAATACAAAATAAATGAAAATTTTGAACACAAAGCAACTCCTGGATTTTGAAAGGTACAGTCAGACTAACAAATTCAATATTTTAGTCCGAATTTTAGCCACGGATCTCTCGGCCTATATTTGGCTGTTTTAATTACTGAGCTAATATGGCAACGTGCCAGCATGCCTTTGGATTCTCCAATCGACTCTCATTTTTTCCGGTAAACACTACTAGATCTGATATAAACATGGGGATATTACTTGACAGAGCGTTGAGGCATTATGACCTTCAGTGACCAGCACAGTGATCGTCTCTTATCTGGCCTGATCTAGTCGATTGTAAGATTGCAATATTAGTTTCAAGTATTTTCAAATGTTAAATTACTTATAAATGTTGTATATCACGTCACTAGCTCATATTTGCCGTATTTCACCAAGAAATACCATAATTTTAAAAACATAAAATTAAATATTTTTCTAATATAGTTAAAGTCTGTTTAGTTAACTCCTGTGCACGTTGGCCGACTACTTTGACGAACCCTTATAATCGTTTTACAATCCCGGCCCTCCTCGCAAACCGTTCTACAAGTTTGCCACCTTTCTCAATACGTCAAGGTTATCGTACGAGGTTTCGTCTAAATAAATTATATGTCCATTACTGCAAAACTTCCTTAGTTTTGACATCTGTATCACCAAGCTACAATTCTACTGGATTCCATAACAACCCTTATCTTATTCAAAGTGCGGTATTTGAAACCCAGCTCCATTAGTAGACCGCGCAAAGTGCAGTGCCCATAAGGAAAATCACAAATTTCTTGCAAATGTGCAGCCAATTCGTCTAAGGTGGCCGCTCTCCCTTTTGCATAGAATCTATAAATTTCTCGGCGAATTAAATCGCATGTGAAATTATCTACTTTAGAGAAACGTTTCCTTTTGTTTTCACACTTAATCGCCGTCTTTGGTATTCATTTCGTCACAATATTTCTTACTGTATTTCTGTGAATACCCAGAATTTATCATCAGGTTCATTGCATGACCCCTTACCAAGATTATTTATCAGCACACATTTATATGTGTTCAAAACAAGCGCTTGAATTTGCTTAGAAACATTTCCCGTTATAGCTTTGTTTTTTGAGGCTTTTCCAGTAATATAACTCGGCCCAGTTATTCACACTATTGTCATGACTTTGATTATTTTCACTTGACTGAAAGTTATCTATTACGTCATTTGCATTTACCACTGCATTTCCCTCCCACGGTCTCCACATTGTGACACACAACGAATGTCTGCACGTAATGAAACAGATCAACTGGAAGTTGAAATTTTGGCAACTGAGACTCCACATGGAATAGACATGCGACTGTCATTTTAAGAAAATCAGGATTTCTATTGGTCCTCAACGACAATGTTCCATTTCTGAAGCGTGGAGATATATTTATGACGGTCATTAGTGGGTGGGAGGGTCAGGTTCCTTTGAGTCCGAAATGCACATGCGTTGACTAGACAGACTTTATCAGAGCTTGTATTATGTAGTCACCTTGTTCATTTCTGACATTTTTTTTCCCATTTTGTTGTGTGTGACAACATAAGAAAAGAGAAAATTTGCAATCTTCTGCCATATTTTGTAACCATAGCTTTAAGACATGCTGTCATTGACACATTGGCATCTGTTTCAGTAATGTGTTTGTATGCGCATGAAGTTTGAAATGTCAGCGTACTGCATAATTTATTATAATATCAACAAAATTCCCCTTTTGTAGCCTTACAATTGTAGTGAATTTAATTCAGATTTGTGCAGATATTTTGTTTTTGCAAATATTCCTCTGTTTAAATTTAACGGTTCAGAAAAACCATCAGGTAGACATTGCGAAATGTGCAAGAGCAACTGATTGTGACAGTTACCATTTTCCCAATCCCCGACAAATGTTTCGACATAGATACATATATCTAATGGAAAATTTAGAGAAGGCTTGTGTTTAACCTCCTTTCAACTGGTTAGTTTACATCAGGGGAGGAACGAAATAGGTGAGATGATGCTCAAATGAATCTAGGGTGAATAGATCTTAGAGTTACCTGACATTCATCTTACAGGATAAAGGTATACCTCCAAAAAATATTATCCTGATAACTCGGGAACTTTTGCGTACACACTGCCACCAACTTTACAGGAGCGGGGAAAGACTGTAACTTTAAAGAAGTTGCACAAACTGATATGTAAAATTATGAATTAATTCCGTTCAGGCGAATATAAAAATACTTTTAAAGATTATTTTTCAGTTATGAAAAATTAAAGAATTTGTTTGGTTAAAAATCTTTCTCACTTTTCATAAATATATTCTGAATGTTCAAGCATAAAAATACAAAAATTCATTTATGGAAGTAATCATTTCTTCCAGACTAGCCTGTGTAGGCTAAAGTTTCGATGAGTACAGCCAGAGCGAAAAATTCATTTAGCTTTTTAGCACCTATATGTTCGTCCACCATTAAATACGAGGGTGGGTCAAAAAGTAATGCCAAATATTTTTCCCTTAAATAAGTAAATTACGTGAAACTTTGAATTTGGCGCAATTCCTCAAGCCTTCTTCACCAATCCCCTGCAGTAGCACCTTCCTAAGTCAACATGTGGACGCACTGCATCCTCTTGCAAAATGGCTGACATCGACATTCGTATTAGACGGCGTTCTGTGATTGAATTTTTGACTGCGGAAGGTGAAACGTCAATTTGAGTTCACGAAAGGCTAAAAAAATGTGTATGGTGATGCAACGGTGTATGTCAGCACTGTTAGACGATGGGTTCGTCGCTGTAACGAAGCTGAAGGGCAAACACCATTGGCAGATGAAAAGCGAAGTGGCATGCCGGTGACTGCAGTGACTCCATGCAACATTCAGCGAGTCGATGACATCATTCTTGGTGATCGTCGGATAACAACAGGTGAATTGTATCGCATTACCTCCCTCAGTAAAGGCAGTGTGATGATGATTATTCAACAACTGGGTTACTCGAAAGTTTGTTCACGTTGGGTTCCAAGAATGTTAACCGCCCAAAACAAAGAAACAAGGAAACAAGGAATCCAATAGCCTCCTGACACCTTCAGCACTTCAATTTGGAGGGAGAGCTGTTTCTAGAAAAAATTGTTTCTGCAGACGAAACTTGGGTTCAATTTTTGAACCTGAATCAAAGAGGCATCTCAATGGAATGGCATCACACATCACCGAAGAAACAAAAATTCAAAACTCAGCGGCCGGCAAGGAAAGTTATGGCGACAGTGTTTTGCGATGCAGAGGGTGTGCTTATGGTTGATTATTTGCAGCAGGGATACACAATAAATTCTGTCCAGTACGTCAGAACTCTCAAAAAGCTGAAAGCACGTCTACGCCGAGTTCGCCCAACAAAAACTATGGCAGATGTTCTTCTTTTGCATGACAATGCAAGACCACACACCAGCCGTTACACCACTGCAGAAATTGAGAAATTGGTATGGCAAGTCTTACCTCACTGACCTGGCACCATCAGACTTCCATGCCACTAAATGAAGCTCATCTTGGGATTCATTTTGAAGATGAGGAGGCTGTGAAAACGTCCGTGCGTCAATGGCTTAGGAAGCAAGACCGTGTGTTTTACCACACTGGAATACATGCCCTAGTTAAAAGGTGGACCAAAACTGTGGAAAAGGACGGAGATTATATTGAATAGTGACAAATTAATCGTCAATGTTGTAGTTTTCAAGCTATGTAAATTGGATTCAATTTTCTTGGCAATTCAAAGAGAAAAAATAGGAGGCATTACTTTTAGACGCACCCTCGTACATAGCCATGCTATATTGTTTACATTCTCTGCTGGAACTTACGGAGTAAAGAGGCAATGTATTCCATATAGAAATGAATGCCAAGACTTTATTTAAATACCTGTTTTGAAGCTCCCTGCAACTGTAAAATAGAAGTTTTAGAAATAGATCTGTGTGGTGTCTGTGTGTAGGTGCCCGTATGCCTGCGAAAAACAAGTTTTAAATAAAAGTCGGTTAAGTACCACATTTTCAAAACTGACTCTAGTAATTTTGGCTCAATTGCTATACGTTTCATACACTTTCATAACCAATGAGGTCTATATTTTGGCTCTATGAGGATAGCCTCTGTAGTCCTTTTTAATTGAATTACATTCGCTTATCTGGTAAACCTTAAGACGTACTGGACTACGCTACGGAGAGGATTCAACAGGTTACGTTAATGCCAGAGGTTCTACTCCCATTAGTCCTGGACCCGTTGGACCAAGGACCCGGGACTCCTTCCACCATGGAGTTACCGAGCTGTCCCAAAAGGGCACCCGGCGCCTGCGTGGGACTTTCCATAGGGCAAGACCTAAAGACTAACAAGCCCCCCCCCCATCTGGTAATGTGGACTCAAGACGGGATGGAAGTGGTTACGCCACTTACGTGCACCAAGTCCAAAATGGAAGGCTACCGATATAACCTCGGTGGAGCCGCCTGGTGATCTAGCACACCTTCTGCTAGCTATGCTGGCTAGTACGCGGGAATATTTATGGCTTCCGTCAGGCCCGTCCGGAGACGTACCGGATCTCCCTCGGATATTGGGAACCACTGCCCCATCGAGTCCAACCCAATCCAAACAACTCCCAATCAGAGAGGGGCTCGAATGTCCGGCCCGAGGTTCCTCTAGTAATGTCAGAGGTACCACGAGTGCTATGGGTCCGCAGCGCTCGCACCGCGGCACCTGAAGGGGACGGATCCCCTCCCCTACGGGAAGAGGATCAAACACGAAATCAAAATTTAGTCTATTGTATCTAAGCCCCCAACTGGGGCACCCCCGGGAGAACGCACGAGGTGCAAGGAGACAGAGGACGGCCGTTCCAAGGAGCTACGACAGAGCAAAGTACTGACTCCCTGCACTTTACTAGTTGGAAACTGCCCCGCAGCCCAGAGCAACCGGCATCTCACCTTACTGTGGTCTGTAAACGACCTCACAAGATGTTAGGGAGACCGTCCTAACAAAGGAGTAAATTTTACCAAGAACATATCAGGCTGCATATTGTTGCGTATAAGGTCCGAACAAGATTTGGGAAATATTTTAATTACTGGAGGTTCACATTTCATTTCGTGGTAAGCTCCAGGCTTTAGCAGGAATTAAGAAGTTGAGACAGGTGATGACCCAGTGATCAGAGTAGGCAGTGAGTGGTATTCACTGCCAGCTCATATGTTTTCTGTTAAACCGACAGAAAAATTAAGAAGAGTCATTCTTGGCTTGCACAAGATTGCACCAGAGGATGTAAACCGCTGAGTCGTATGATAGCAGACATTTTGAGAGTCAGTTCTATTTAAACGATTACAGCCAGTAATGAAGGGTTACTTAGTCATGAGTTGGTCAATTAGTTGGTTAGTTGGAAGGTTGAATGCTACTACTACAGTCTCATCATAGAACTTGTTAATACTTATACAAAACTTAACTCATCCAAGTGAACCAGCCACCTTTTGTTCAGAACTCTACGCGACTCTACATAAAATATAATATTTATTTATTATGTATTAATTGATTTAATGTCTGTCTTGTTTGCACCCTTTATCTTTTCAAGATAAAAGGGAGCTTTGTTTGATTTGACTTCCGCAATCTTTAAAGTATATTTTTCAATGTTGCGGAGAACCCATTTCTTTAATCTAACCTTAATCAGTTCCATACCCTTTGACCTGTTTAACTCTACCATCTGCCCCCTTATCCTTTCAGTAACTACACCCCCAGTTGTTGATTAGGTTTGTAAGTCCTTCACCCCCCCCCCTTATGCCTGCCTCGGTAGCGTAGATGGTAGCGTGTCTGCCTCACGTTCAAGAGGTCCCGAGTTTGAATCTCGGTCAGGGCTAGTTACCTGGATAAGGGTTTCCCGGGGTTTTTCCTTATCCTTAAAGACGAAGTAGCTTTAAGCTCCATGGATCCTGGACACATTTGTACATCATTTCAACCATTTTATTCACCGTCCGATCTGGCATAACGTTGGAGGACGTAAAATTACAAAAAAAAAAAAAAAAAAAAAAAAAAATCAATCCTTATTGGCAACAATATTGTCCTACCATCCAACGCCCAGACATCCAATGACACTTCTCCCCATAAGAGATGACATGAAATGGTAACGGAGATGAAACGAAGGGACAGAAAATTCGGGGAATGTAACTAAGCAACCCCGCATTCGCCAGGCGACCCGAGAAAACCCCATAAAATACCCGTGGTTAAGGTTGGTCGTCCATGGAATCGAACCCTGACCTCTTGGATGCGAGCCAAGACGGAACTGCCTAGCACATGTAAGATGTAAGATAAACACAAAATGTTGCTACACAAAATGGTAGATCTTTTAAATCACACGGTTTATGTATATTTTTTGGTGTAGTTAACCAACTCCGAGATATGTCTTGTTATTGGTTATATTTTGGAATTCTTATATTTTTCAAATTAGAAATAGTCATTATGTGATTATATTATTTATAATTTATAATATAATTTAATATAATATGAAAATGCCAATGAAAAGTTAAACTACTTTTAAAAAGTGTAATACCAATGTGTGATGATTTATAAAATTATATTTGGTTACTCATCGAATTGAAATTCACAGGTACTCACAAAACTATTCGTTCATATTTATTCCTGCATAATGGAGAGTTATTTGAAATTATGAAGTGTTAATAAAAAAAGTTTAGTTTGAGTTTAAAGCACAAACAGAATACGAAATAAATGCGGCTACTTGGGACTTTTTTTTTTTTTAAAAAAAAGATAACATATTAGCTACCGTTTGACTCCAAAACAAGGTATACATGCACTACTTTAATATTTAATCACGCTTAGTCTTATATTCATCCCTTCAGACATTTATAAAAAGGTGTGTCACGCATTTTAATATTTTGGAAACAGTCGATTGTGTTTTCTGTAGGATTCTGGCGTTGCTTTTGTCCATTTTCGCCATGAAATACGCCCACATTTATCCACAACTCTCCAAAATCTCCAACGGTTAAAGAAACGTACTCTCTCTTTAGGAAATGAACACACTAGTGAAATTCTGTCTCATCATCATCATCGTCGTCGTCATCATCATCATTACGGCGTAGGTCTCTCGGTCGTTTTTTCTACTCGGTATTAGAAAGTCATCTTCGGGAAATGATTCTCTTTTGTTCTATCAAGCTTTAGATGTTTATATTTATTGCTTCTATTTGAAATTCGTTCCTTAATACCATTGTTAATGTTCATTAACGACCTACCAAATTGCATTAATCACTCCAAATGTCTCTTGTATGCTGACGATCTAAAATTATACAGGACAATTAGTAATACTGACGATATAATAAAATTACAATCTGATCTGGATAATATCTATAAATGGAGCTTGGAAAACAAACTGCACTTCAATATTAAGAAATGCTCCTTTATGATATATACTAGAAGCAAGCAACACTTAAATTCTAAATATTATTTAAATAGTTCTCCACTTGTAAGAGTATATTCTGTCAGAGACTTAGGTGTTACCATGACCCAGAATTTCACTTTTAATAAACACATTAAAAATATAACCAATGATTCCTTTAAGAAACTTGGTTTTGTATTAAGGATATGTAGGGACTTAAAAGATACTCAAGTTATGCTAATTCTCTACAAAAGCCTTGTCCGTAGTAATTTGGAATATGCCTCAATTGTATGGTCACTAATATATAAATGTCATAACAATCAAATAGAGAAGATCCAAGAAAGGTTCCTCAGATACTTACATTACAAAACTCACGGTGTTTTTACTTATAATCAGAACTTGCCTTATAGTCAACTGCTTAACGAATTCAAAACAGTCTCACTCTCTGATCGTAGAACAATAGCCGAACAATTATTTCTGTACAAACTCATAAACGGCTTGGTATCCACTGAAGAACTGCTTGATAGAATATGTTTTAATGTCAGTTCTGCTAATTTTAGAAATCGTCAGCTCTTTCAATTTAAGACTCCCAAAACAGTATCCCATAAAAATTCTCCCGTTGTTAGGTTGTGTGCGAAATACAATAAACTCTCTACTAAAATAGAGCTGGATTTTAGTTTAACTTACGAGCAGTTTAAAAAACAATTAAATATGGGAATTATTTGCATGTGATTTTCAGTTGTATTGCATAATGAGTTTAACATTTGCAATTCTAGTCTTATATAGTAGTTTAATATGTTTCATTTTTAGTCTTAGTTTTTTAATATTTTATTCCATTAATTGCATTCTCTTTCTTTTATATTCAACTTTGATCAATTATTGTTTACTCTGTTGTATCACTTATTTGCTTGATTAGTATACAATTTGCAATGTCTTGTCTTCAATAATAGCTTAATATATAGTGTATTTTTAGTTTGTCTGTATTCCTTTTTGTATTTCTGTTTTGCATTTAGTCAAACTTGTGTAACTAAATTGCATGTAGCTATTGTAATTGGAGCTTTGCTCTGTTGTAGCACAAATGAAGAAAATAAATTACAAATAAATTACAAATAAATTTCCTTCCTGTGCTCAAGTGGTGAAATTCCACATGCGATCACATAAACCTCAGATGCTTCAAGCCATCTTTTATCTTTTGTTATCCATATTTTCACGCCATATAAGAGTGTTGATAATGCCATCGATTTAAATACCTTTACTTTATTTCCTTAGGATCTCCTTAAGGTTCCACGTATCCCTTGATATTTATTTAGTTTTTGCTCTATTTCCATGCGTCCCAAAACAAGGAAATCTACGTGTCGTATCTGCTTCTTCCATCACCACTTACCTACCGTTTTAAAAATAAGCCATGGATAAAGAGATATATAAGAGCATGCTCACACATATACACTCCAGCAATTGGGTGTAAACTTGTCAGTGTTGCATCAGACATATCAGTAAGGCAAAGTTGGTGATGTTCAAATAAGTTTTTCATTTACATTCTCAGGTAATTTATGATACTCATATTAATTATTAAATTATATTATAAATTATAATTATCTGATTATATTATTAAATTATTATCGTAATTCAATCGTCATGCTCCGCAGTCCCACAGCTTAAACATGCAAAGAGAACATCACATAGCGGCCAGCTCTTAAATGATTTGAATCGCTTAAGCTTATTAAACTTCCTTTTTGATGTTACACCAACAAGGAAATATGTAATGTTAACTTCAAGCATGAAGTAGTTAAACTTTTGTATGGACATTTGTTGAAGAATGGGTAATGTGAGACACGTCGAATTGTTACTAGCTAAAGTAAATCAACGCTGTATCTACATTGATTCTCTCTGCGGCAACATGGCATCCAAATGCCGCTGGTAGGCGAGAGATCCGTCCTGATTGACTAAGTTGGAACGACGCGTGGTCAGTGCGTCCTCCGTCTGTCAGTTGTTGATTTACGTGATCAGACTACCATTACAACCTCAACCCCTCGATATCTTCCTCTGCACAGATTTCAGCCCCAGCAACCGCAAATAGTGACGGACGTACAAGTAAGCCTTAGGATCTAACAAAAAACTTAGGCTCCAGAAAGACATCAAAAGTTTAGATGAATGTAAATCAGTGTTGTGTAGATGTTGCATCCGACAGATATTTGAGACGTGTACGTATTTTATACCTCTACATATGTGTATGCATCTATATGTATTTTATCGGCCTGTTGAATGAGTACAGTTCTTATAGGAATCACTGGTGTAGCATGGCACGGCCAAAGAAGGCGGAAATATAGTACACTTCAGTCTGGCCATCAAAACATCAACTTAGTGTAACAATACGACGCATATTATTGCATTGCCGAAATCGATGTCAACATGCCTTTAAGTATTCTCCAGAATGTGTATTTTTACTTTCAAAAAGTAGAATTTTCTTTAATAACATTCATGAGTTTACGCACTTCTTCTTCTTCTTCTTCTTCTTCTTCTTCTTCTTCTTCTTCTTCTTCTTCTTCTTCTTCTTCTTCTTCTTCTTCTTCTTCTTCTTCTTCTTCTTCTTCTTCTTCTTCTTCTTCTTCTTCTTCTTCTTCTTCTTCTTCTTCTTCTTCTTCTTCTTCTTCTTCTTCTTCTTCTTCTTCTTCTTCTTCTTCTTCTTCTTCTTCTTCTTCTTCTTCTTCTTCTTCTTCTTCTTCTTCTTCTTCTTCTTCTTCTTCTTCTTCTTCTTCTTCTTCTTCTTCTTCTTCTTCTTCTTCTTCTTCTTCTTCTTCTTCTTCTTCTTCTTCTTCTTCTTCTTCTTCTTCTTCTTCTTCTTCTTCTTCTTCTTCTTCTTCTTCTTCTTCTTCTTCTTCACTTCATGGCATAGGCAATCAAGTGCCTGTTCCGCCTTCGAAATCCTCCAGCCATCGTTTCCTGGGTCTGCCCACGGATCTCCTACCTTTAGGATGATACTGTAATGTTTGTTTTGTAAGTCTATTATCTGGAATTCTTTCAACATGTTCCTTCCAGTTTTGTTTGAGATCTTTTAACCTATCATTCATACTAAAAATGTCCAGCTCTTCTCTTATATTTTCATTTCTTATTAAGTCCCTCTTCGTGCATTCTTTCACACTTCTCAAGAATTTCGTTTCTGAAGCCTGTATTTTACTCTGTTGCTTTTTAGTTAACGTCCAAGTCTCACTTCCGTATGCCAGTATAGATACAGCCATAACTTTGTAGAACTTTAATTTTGTTTCTTTACGTATTTTGTTTCTAAATGTTCTATTTATTGTTCCACACACTCTTTGAAATTTGCATATTTTATTGTAGACATCACTAGTTAAAATGGCTTACCTGTTCAACCCAACGATTATTTATAACTATTTTTGTTCTCATTGGCTCTTTCCCAATGAATGCCACTACCTTTGATTTCATAAAAGAAATTTTCATATTATATTGCTTACAAAGTTCACTAAGTTTAAAAATAGATTTCTGCAGGGCAGACTCGCTATTTTGTATAATAACTACGTCGTCAGCAAACAACAAAATATTTAAAAAGCTTTCATTTTAAATTTTAAAACCTCCATTCACTAGCTGCTTCCATTTGCACACAGGTCGTCAGTATAAATACTAAAAAGTGTAAGTGATAAAGTACATCCTTGTCTGACACCCTGATTAGTAAGAATTTTTTTAGAAATTTTACCATTGTTCCTCACATTTATTTTTGTTTGGAAGTAGAAGCATTGTATCATTTTTACTGATTGTTGTGGGTATCCTCGTTCTTCCAATATTTGCCACATTTTGCATCGGTTTACCCTATCGAAGGCTTTTTCAAAGTCAACAAACGCCATATGCGTTTCTTTATTACACTCCTTATGTTTTTCAATTAGTTGTTTAACAATAAAAATTTTATATACACAGGATCTGCCTCTTCTAAATACACTTTGTTCTTCCGAGAGAAGTCATTCAGTTATATTCTGCAACCTTTTATTTATTAATCTAGAAAATATTTTATAGGCCGTTTAGGCACTTTGGATTCCTAACCAAGTCATCTAACTCATTCTATACTCTCTTACGTAGTGAGATGAAGCATCTTCATTCGCTCAGAAGCTTCCTTGGTGATCGATTTCGGTATTTGATTCACTGGTACCTTCACATACTCTTTCAATACTGGAGGAGGAGAAATAGGATGCTCCTTGCCGTAAGGAATGTGCCTAATATATGTTGGCAAGACTGGATATGTAAAAGCATTGGTTTTCTTAAACTTCTTATGAAACTAATCAGTAACACAGAAATAGTAGTTGGAGAGGTGATGTGTTAGTTCTCGCCAAATTCTAGTTATACAAAACTGCATTTTTCTCCCGTACATCAGGCCTCGAGAGTAGATCTGCAACTCCCACATGCATACCAAAATAGGACGTGTATGCTAAGGAAAAGTTATTAGCATCGTATATTCTATACTTTAGTGCTTTCGATCCCAGGAAGACGCCACATCGCAACAAAAACAGTCTGGCTGTTGCTTACAACGGGAAAATGCGACTAATCCACTAACTTGGGCTGATCATATTGAAAACATATGCGGTAAAATTAGTAAATCATTATATCTCTTAAGATATCATAGCAAGTACAACAATACGAATATTCTAAAATTAATATACTATGGATGTATCTATCTATATCTAATCTATGGAATAGAAATATGGGGTTCAGCAGCCAAAACACACATGGATAAACTGCTTATTTACCAGAAAAGTGTGTTAGGGTCATGTATAATCTAAAAGCAAGAGAATCTTGCAGGGATACCTTTATAAATAAACAAATAATCACCATCTACTCTCTGTATGCTTATACAGGTATATTGTTTATTGTGGACAAGTGTAATCCAGGTACATGAAGATAACACCAGAACGAATATGAATTACTATAGAGATAGTGTCATTAAAACTGTCTCTCCAAATGATGCACATATACTAGGAATTAAGCTTTACAATAAACTGCCATCTGATATTAAATCAATAGCTAGCATCTCAAAACAGCAGTTTAAATGGAAGTTAAAGGCTTTCCTCATAAATAAATGTTTATATAATTTAAATGAATTATGACATTGTAGCTTTAATTATACTTGAAAGTGATAAATTCATTAAGCTGATTAAGGGATCATGTGTAGAATTAGTTTCTAATGCTGTAATTGATTCTGTAAATTAGATTCTAGTGTTGTAGAATTGACTATGTACAAGTAGTATTAATGATGAAAAATTGACTATGTCAGAAATTGTAACCAACAATCTATTGACAATATTTATTTGCTTTTTCTATTTTAGACTTTTGTTGGATCTGTTACAGTTTTTAGTCTTATGTAACTTTTTATATTTATCTTTGTATCTTGAACTGACGTGTCCTATAACATATGCATTATGTTCCAAAATTTGACATAAATACAATACAATACAATTCATCAATATATCGCCTGCCTCGGTAGCCTGGTGATAGAGTGTATGTCTCACGTTCAAGAGGTCCCGAGTTAGAATCTCGGTCAGGGTGAGTTACCTGGATAAGGTTTTTCCGGGGCTTTCCCTTATCCTTAAACATAAATGTCGGGTAACTCTAAGCTCGATGGACCCTGGGCTTATTTGAGCACCATTCCACCCATTTCATTCATCGTCCGATATGACTAAATGTTGGAGGACAAAAAGAAAGCATGTTGTACCTGCACACACATCAGTAACTAGACAATACTACGGGGATGCCCTAAAAACACTGCAAGACCATATCAGTCCCAAAAGACCACATTTCCATGAAGCAGGCTGGATGCTGCACCTCGATAATGCGCGGCCGTATGTTGGAAATGTTGTTGCTGAATATCTTGCAAAAATAAACGTGAAATGCATCCCTTACCCTTCCTATTGTCCGGATTTAGCACCATGTGACTTTTTATATTCCCTAACTTGAAGAAACGCCTTCGTGGGAGGCATTATCCATCATCAGAAGCAGTGGTGAAGGCTGCGGAGATGATTTTGAAGGATATCTCAAAAATGGTTTCCAGCATGTCTTTGAAAACTGGCAGAAACGCTGGGACAAGTGCATCGCATTCTTGAGGGACCATTTTGAGAAGGACCGTCAAAACTGAGGATGAGTAAAGGTACGTTGTCAACAAAAGAAAAAAAAAATGTGATCGTTCTTTATTGAACAGCCCTCGTAAGTTTCTATATATTAGCATTTACTAAAGTCAGTGTACAACAAAGTAAAAGTACGTAGAAACACCCATATCTAACGAGATATACACTGACACAAGAAACAAAATTGTATTTAAATGTCCGTGTAGCTACGTTACCTCCCTGCTGAGGAAATGTAACCCCGCTGATAATAAACTTTCCTGTCAAACAGATTTCGAGATCGTCACCAATATCTCGGGCTGTGGGACTTTTTCATGGGTGGATGTGATAACACTGGGCGACAAAAATAATTTTTGAATTTTTCGAGCACTTCTTCAGGCAATTCCTACTAATTTTGTGTTGAGAAAAGCAAATATGACAATGAAAAATTTTTATTAGCTCTAGTTTCTATGATATACACAAGGTGGAAGTATTACACATTAACGGATTGAGAGAAAAGTATACATTTTAATTACATACATGCTAACAAAAATGAAAGTGCATCTTATATTTCTAACTGGTAATTACATGCTAAGAGATCTAAATTGCTGGAAAAATACTTCGCAGATGGTCGTCTCTGAAGAGAATCGTGTGGTGGCCTATTGACTTCACCGTCTGTTAGCTTGCCTCTTGTGATGGAGTTCCGCAGAATCCCTATACAAGTACCAACAATAATCTGCAACCATTACTTCATTCGAAAGGCCCTGATATCTTTGTTCCATAACAGAAATGTCCTGATGGAATCTCACATCATCCTCATCACTAACAGCTCCACAACTAGAAGGGAAAAGTCTAGGAGTGAGTGGAGAAAATGGATCTTAAGGGACATGTTGCACCCAAGGTTACGGTATTTTTGCAGGAGCACTGTCATCAAATGCTTGTAGTTGTCATCTCTTTGGTTGCCTAAAATCCATGAGCAACACCCTTGAAGGCTTCCCAAGCTTCCTTTTCTTTCCCTTCCAAAGTTTGGTAAAATGCAGGTTCCTTTACAAGTTCTCTTATTTGTGGTCCGACAAAATTGCCTTCCTTAACGTTTGCATCACTTAATTTACAGAATTTCTCTCTGATTGTGTTTTGTTATTTGACAGGTGTGCCAACTCCCCAAAAAATTCCCTAAATTTTAAAGCTTCACTCTAAAATATGAAAGGTCACTTTATCTTCAAAACAAGAGCTAATCTATCATTTTTATGGTGATGTTTGAATTCAACAGATGGAAAAACAGGTGAATCCACTATGTTTAAATCCGAAACATATTAATTGTTGCCCAGTGTAATGGACAAAACCAATTAAGGATAATAAATTCATTGGAGAGCATTTACTTCGCTATTTGTCGACTATTTGTGCTTGTAGAATCACTGTGTGTATCTTAGCACTAAAAAGTGCAATTATTGAAGCATCATATTTCTGAAGTATCAATACGTTTATGATATGAGATTAATGTTTCCGTAATGAGAAGCGTAAGTTGTCGAGAGTCGTTGATATGTTAAATTCTATGGACTACAATGATCGATGTCAGTAAAATACTTCTGCGGACAAACAAAACACATGCATTTTAGAAACATAGAGTCTTTAATCATTTTAAGCCACGTCTAAATTATAGTTTCATAGACAAGATTTCTACAGCACACTGTCAGGCCTTACATTTCTCATTGGCTTATGAAACAATTGTTCACTCTGTGGTTTACTTAACTTTAATACTTAAATTCCCAGTTTTAACTTTCAGAACTAGTCTTCGCAACATTTTATTTCTGATTACTCAGATCTAGAACACGTGGTTTTGTTGCTGAATGAGTACAATGGAATCCTAATTGCCTTAGTTGCACTGACTTACACTAATTTCCTTTTTCTCAACACAGAACTTGCTAATGATTTGTATTCCCGAAGGAAACTTTAATTCGTTCTTCTTGCAGTATGCATTGACACGAAAATTGTTTTCTGAAATTATTTTTCTTTCAGATTCTGCTTCGAATTTATTTACCAGAGAACCAAAATGTAGAATACCTATATGTTAATAGAATGTAGAATACCTAAAAGGATTTAACATATTTTATTTACAAGAGAAGTGTTGTTAAACACGTGCAGAAATTCCTGTTTCATATTTAACTATAAAGGTATGCTTTATTTCTTTTATCATTTTCCTCTATTTATTTATGACTTTAATTTAACGAGGTAAGCAGTTATATAGATACTTTGCATTACTCTCAATACATTCATTTTCTAGAGAAACTCTTAATCTATTTCTAAATTAATTTTGTATACTTCTAAGTTTTTCTCGTGTATGCTCGACGTTTTATCTTACTTTTAGTTCTATATTTAAGTCATTCAAATACGAGGGTGGGTCAAAACGTAATACCTTCTATTTTTTTCCTTAAATAAGTAAGATATGTGAAAACTTTAACTTGGTGCAATTCCTCAAATCTTCTTCTCCAATCATCTGCTGTAGTAACTTCCAAAGTCAACAGGCAGCAGCACTTCATCCGCTTGCATAATGGCTGACGTCGGCATTCGTATTAGACAGCGTTCTGTGATTGAATTTTTGACTGCGGAAGCTGAAACGCCAATTCGCATTCACGAAAGGCTAAAAAATGTGTATGGTGATGCAACGGTGGATGTCAGCACTGTTAGCCGATGGGTTCGTCGCTGTAACGAAGCTGAAGGGCAAACACCTTTGACAGATGAAAAGCGAAACGGCAGACTGGCGACTGCAGTGACTCTATGCAACATTCAGAGAGACGATGACATCATTCGTGGTGATCGCCGGGTAACTACAGGTGAATTGTGTCGCATTACTTCCCTCAGTAAAGGTAATGTGATGACGGTTATTCGACAACTGGGTTACTGAAAAGTTTGTTCACGTTGGGTACCAAGAATGTTAACCTCTCCCAAAGTAAAGAAACACTTTCAGCGCTTCAATTTGGAGGGAGAGGAGTTTCTGCAAAAAAATTGTTACTGGAGACGAAACGTGGGTTCATTTTTTGAACCTAAATCTAAGAGGCAGTCAAAGGAATGGCATCACACAACGTCAGCGAAGGAAAAAAAAAATCAAAACTCAGCGGTCGGCAGGGCAAGTTATAGCGACCAGGTTTTGGGATGCAGAGGGTGTGCTTATGATTGATTTTTGGAGCAGGGATGCACAATAAATTCTGTCCAATACGTCAGAATTCTCAAAAAGCTGAAGGTACGTCTTCGCCGAGTTCGCCCAACAAAAACTATGGCGGAAGTTCTTCTTTTGCATGACAATGCAAGACCACACACCAGCCGTTACACCACTGCAGAAATTGAGTACTTGGGATGGCAAGTCTTACCTCACCCCCCATACAGCCCTGAACTGGCATAATCAGACTTCCATCTGTTCGGGCCACTAAAGGAAGCTCATCGTGGGATTCATTTTGAAGATGAGGAGGCTGTGAAAACGTCCGTGCGTCAGTGGCTTAGGAAGCAAGACCGTGTGTTTTACCACACTGGAATACATGCCCTAGTTAAAAGGTGGACCAAAAGTGTGGAAAAGGACGTAGATTATATTGAATAGCGACAAATTAATCGTCAATGGTGTAGTTTTCAAGCTATGTAAATTGGAATCAATTTTATTGACAATTAAGAGAGAAAAAATATAGGAGGCATTACTTTTTGACCCACCCTCGTATTTGGAAACTGGGGAATGTTAATAAACTTAGACTTTTGAATTAATTTCTACATGAACCTCGTGGTATTTTTGTTATGGTTCTTTTCATTCCTTTCTGCGATGTAAATATTTAGGGTATATATTTTTCTTTTGCTAATCACCATCAAATAATGTTCAATAATATTTCTTAAATTAGTCGAGAATTTCTGCGTAAGTGCTGCATTATAGCATCTATCCCTCTATTATTATTTTATAAACTTATTTCTTTTAACAGTCACTAATTGCATTAGCATTTCCTACCACATTTAGTTAAGTGTAGTATAAAGTCACGGCTTAGCTTTTGAATTATTCCCGCAACACAGAGAATGTATGAACAAAGGAAGGTCTGTTTTCGACTCTTACCGTAGTGACTTGCGCGTAAGTGCACCTCTTGGCACTACTGACCTAATATCTGACAGGTAGAGGAGGAGGAAGAAGCTGAGTTGTCACTAGAAAGAGGTCGTTGACCTCGATGTGGAAAGTGCAGCTACAGCACACGAGCAGCAGATCATTTTAAGTTGCCTAATGCCTAAATTCTTATGAGCTTAATGACCAGACTACCCCAGGTTGACATCTGGACGTTGGATGAGCGATGCTTTACCCCTTTACGGCCTGGAGCATTTCAGGCCAACGTTTTCGAAAAAGCTAGTCAGCGATGCAGAAATTAATCAATACAGGGGGGTGGCGCGCTCTGTCGTGCCTATCGCCATCTCTGTTCCTCCCGCAGGCTCCTAGCGGAAACGAGAGATGATACGAGCCCTTCGCCTCATATCTGTGCCAGTGAACTTGGGAGTGAACATGCGCGTGAAATATGCTTCAATATCGGTATTCTTGCTGCTATATCTCCTATACATCTCTCCTTTCTTTTCTATACTCACTGTACGACACCACGCTATCTGAACTCCAACCGCGAATGCGCGCTGTCGACGTTCACCGTCGTGGCGCTGGCGACGCCGCTGCAGGGACAAACCGGGTTGTGCTCGCATTGCTACCGTCAGTTGTTCGACGGCTAAGCAGAAGTGACGTGCTTATCTGAAAGAGTTATCGAAACAAAAGCACAAAATCTCTTGTTAAGAAACATTAACTGCATGCAGTGACGGTTACCATGTGGTAAAGTGTCGCGCGCCATAGAACATTTGTTATCTTTTCATCCTAGCCGTGGTATGTCCTTCCAAAGTTAATTAGTTGTAGTGCTATCGAAATAAATATTTACTCATTAATCTCGCGTGTGATATGCATTATGTGGAACCTTGAAAGACAGCTTCATACAGTAGCTATAGGTTGAATAGAAGACACAGTGGTGGGCTGAGATTATTCTGAATCGAGGATATTCGTGAAACGGGAATGGTATGCCACATTGTTTAAATTGTGACGAGATTGGTTTGTTAGTGTGTTACACTTAGCTCAGTATGGTGTTCAGTGAGTCACAAATCACATGAATAAAAATACACAAGCTTGAGTGACAGCTGTAAATATAGATAGAGCACGTTTTTGTTTGAAAGGTTAGAGCCTGGTGACTGTAGTTCCGGGATCATTTCTCTTTCCTTCCTTTCTTGTGTGGAGAAATTTCTTTTCTAACGGTAAGTAGCTGTAGCGATTTAGTGTAGTTTTATTTTGACAGTAGCGTGTAACTCTTAAGTGAAAGATGAAAATGTTCGAGCACTAGAAATGCACTGTACTTACGTTGTAGCCACCCTCATGCCTGCAGAGGAAACAATACCTCGTGGCAATGGTTGTTGCCATTGCTATTCTTTTGTTTCTATAACAAGTGTTATAGGAAAGTTTTTGGAACTTACCTGCCTATTTGGACAACAGTTGAAGTATAGAGTCCCCGATTTGATTTTTAAGTCTCATCAACATTAAATAATCCCTTTAAGGTGATTTACCATTTCCAAAATATACAACGTGTATAAAATAAATACACGTTTACTACTTCTGCTATGAATAAAAGACGAATAAGTAACTTTCATGACCCTCTCTATGTTTCAAAACATTTGAAAGTTTTTATTGTGTACAGTCTTTCCCTAACCTAGTTTTATTGTTTACACTACCTTATAGTGTTTTATAGTGGACTATATATTAGAAATTTGAATGAAATAATGATATCGCATGAAGTATGTATAGAGTTAATAGTCTAAGTAGACTGTAGTGCAAATTATGAAAATTAACCAAATATGTACATTTTGGGGAAATAATATATTAAAAGTTTGAGCATTCATTAAGCAAATATGATGCACGTATTTTCTTAAAATAAAGTGTCTCCTTGTCACACTATTACACTATCTTATTACACTGCAAGTAAATAAATAAATAAACCATGATATAAATATAGAATAAGAGTGTAATTATTTAGATAGTAAGCCTGCATGTTAGACTGTAGTTAATTAGCAATCACTATGGAGTATAATTTTCTATATGGATGGTCAGCATTTGCTGGCAAAAGTGATAGGAGGCCATTGAAAGTTATTAATTCTGTGTACTGATTTTTTGCCCTCATTGTTTGTACTGATATAGAGTATTCCTTCTTCAAGTATGATTTATTCAATTGTACAATCAATTTTATTTAAAATGGCGATGTTTTGATTACAAGAACAGCGTGTAATCATTCGTTTTCTCCATTTTCGCATTGTGACACCCAATGAAATGCATGGCCAGTTGACTGAGGAATGTGTCACCGCCAATTGAGCATTTTCAGAACTTTATGCAGGATTGTGTGAACAGATCCCATGGAAATGCCAATGTTTGAAGCACTGCCTGCAACGCTCATTCGGCGATCCTCCAAAACAATGTTCTACACTCGCTGGATCATGTCCTAAGACCGGCTGGTGTGAGGCAGTGGCTGTCTTGGTTTGTTGTCACACGATGTTCTGCCTTCATTGAACTGTCACACCCAGGAACGTACATTAGACACATCCATGGTACCATCACCACATGCCTCACTTAACTGTCTTGGTTTGTTGTCACACGATGTTCTGCCTTCATTGGACTGTCGCACCCAGGAGCGTACATTAGACACATCAATGGTACCATCAGCAGATGCCTCAATCACTGGTGATGAATTTCAATAAGTGTCACACCACGAAATTGCAGAAAATGAATGATGACACACTGTTCTTGCAATGGAAACGTCGCCATTTTAAGTATGAAAAATAGTTCTTACTCTCGTCACTACCACTCGAGTTCTATGCCAGGTACAGTGCTGTCATCTCTGATACGCATTCACAAAGAATCAAAAACGCAAGTTTCTGTCTAGTCAAAGTCCTGAAAAAAATGTGTGCTAGAACTTGAACGAACCTCATACAATCTTACGAGATGAGACGTATTCGTTGAAAATCACGCAAATTGTGCTATGAATTGTTCAATACTGAAGATCGGATGTAAAAATTTAATAGGGGGAATAAAATAAGAGATACAAAGAAATGCCTACAGCGAGAGAAAATATATTCAATTCTGATTTTCTGAAACATGAGCAAGAAACAGTCGCTGTCTGTGTGGTGAACTTATCTCTGTACGCTGGTATAACTTGCCTGTTGGAAACGTTAATGATCCTAAACACGCTGTAGTCAGTCCGACTACAAATCATTAATGAAACGAGTTCTTTAAATACAAAGCTGGGCACTTAGATTCAGTTCTGTATAAAACGAAGCACGAAGTTTTCAAGAAAATCTGCTCTCCCCAGCTTCCCCTTTACGCGAAAAATGTTAAATTATGCGTTTTTTTTCACAAAGTCTATAAATTATTTTGAACAGTGCTTCAAGACACTTACATAAAAGAAAATATTCAAATTGAATTTACTGGAAGTTGACGCCAAATTTTTAACTTGAACAGAATATTGTGTAATTTTGTGTAGGAGGCAAATTAGAAGTATAATAAATAGTCGAACGTTCTAAAGAATTTTACACTATATATAATCTTTTCACAGCATGGAATTCATTTTAAATACATTTCTGTTGCATCGCACATCTTACTAGTTTGAATTTTTCAATACTTTTGTGTAACTTCTGTGGCTATTCTGATGTTTCTCTGAATTTCATGGAAGCAGTACGGCATTTCAATGCCCATATATTGCCATGACTTTTAAAACATTTGACTACTACTTGCTAATACCTGAAGCAAAATACAGAGCGGAAGGTTAGAGCCAGACTGAAACATTCAATACCATAGACAGGATTTGAACCACGGATCTTCTGGTTGCCGTCCAGCCGCTCTAACCCTTCAGCTACCATGGCCAACGTGCCAACATGACATTAAATTCTCCAACTGACTCGTGTTTCTCCCGGTAAACCACTAGAGTTCTCATAAACACATGAGACAACTACCTTAATGGCGACTTACTATACTGTAAGTACTTTAAGGTCCGGGCTTTATAGTTAGCCACTATTAGGTCAATTAATGGAAATTAATTGTTCTTTCACACTGGTCTTGTGTAGGCTAAATATCCAACTGACCCGTGCTTTTCCCGGTAAACCTCTAGGAGTTCTCATAAACACATGAGACAACTACCTTAATGACAACTACTTACAACATGTAAGTACTTTAAGGCCTTGGCTTTATAGTTAGCCACTATTAGGTCAATTGATGGAACTTAATTCTTCTTTCACACTAGCCGTGTAGTCTAAATGTCCAACTGACCCGTGCTTTTCCCGGTAAACCTCTAGGAGTTCTCATAAACACATGAGACAACTACCTTAATGGCGACTTACTATGCTGTACTTTAAGGCCCGGGCTTTATAGTTCGGAACAGTATTAGGTACAATTAATGGAAATTAATTGTTCTTTCACACTGGCCGTGTGTAGGCTAAATCTCCAACTGACCCTTGCTTTTCCCGGTAAACCACTAGGAGTTTTCATAAACACATGAGACAACTACCTTAATGGCGACTTACTATGCTGTACTTTAAGGCCCGGGCTTTATAGTTCGGAACAGTATTAGGTACAATTAATGGAAATTAATTGTTCTTTCACACTGGCCGTGTGTAGGCTAAATCTCCAACTGACCCTTGCTTTTCCCGGTAAACCACTAGGAGTTCTCATAAACACATGAGACAACTACCTTAATGACGACTTACTATGCTGTACTTTAAGGCCCGGGCTTTATAGTTCGGAACAGTATTAGGTACAATTAATGGAAATTAATTGTTCTTTCACACTGGCCGTGTGTAGGCTAAATCTCCAACTGACCCTTGCTTTTCCCGGTAAACCACTAGGAGTTCTCATAAACACATGAGACAACTACCTTAATGGCGACTTACAACGTTTAAGTACTTTAAAGACCCGGGCTTTATAGTTCGAACCACTATTAGGTACAATTAATGTAACTTTTGTTCTTTCACACTGGCCGTGTGGTCAAAATGTCCAACTGACTCGTGTTTCTCCCGGTAAATCACTAGGAGTTCTCATAAACACATGAGACAACAATCTTAACGGCGACTTACTATGCTGTAAGTACTTTAAGGCCCGGACTTTATAGTTCGGACCACTCTTAGGTACAATTAATGGAAATTAATTGTTCTTTCACAGTAGCCGTGTGTAGGACGCACTATGAAATGTTAGAGCCAGACTGGAAAAGAGCGGCTGGACGGAGACCAGAAGATCCGTGGTTCATATCTCGGCTATGACATTGAATTTTTCAGTCTGGCTCTACCCTTTCATAGTGCGTCCTACACACGGCTAGTGTGAAAGAACAATTAATTTACAAAATACAGAGTGTCCCAAATTGATGCATACACTAGTGAAACTTGTTATTTTTCCGGAACCAAATGAGTCAGAAATACAAGGCACTCCAAATGCATAGCAACCCGTTCATAAGTTTTGCTTGTTTGTTTGTCTCATTTCATAGATTGTTGTAGAGAAATAACAGTTCAAAGAGTGTATACATCATTTGGGGCACTCTGTTTATAATAAAACGTTTCATGTACGCTTTTATCCCATTTAACTTGAAGCAGAGAACAGTAGAAGCTTTTGCAATAATGGTTGTAGTGGCTATATAAAATAAATGTAGGGTCAGTGTAATTAATGTAAGGGTAATATATTACACGTTTCAGTTTTCTGCAGGAATACTCTGACAACTCTTTTTTCGGAGAATTTAATATCTAAAGATTATCAGTATTTAATAATTAGTGAGAAAACAGTACACCATTGTATTGTTTATGCAAACAAGCCTTTAATATTACCGTGGTAAACTTTTCAACTCTCCTTCCATTTTTTTGTATCAATCTGCGAGGTTGGTTCTACATGTCTTGCAGGTTCGCCTGTCTCGCATTTGCAATGTTCCTGTGTACCATTCCCTTCTTGTAATTTAGAATTCCATTTTCCAAAAGGATTACAAAGGTCTGTCTTCACATTTCCCATGCGGGAAGGTCTTAGTAGGGGATAAAACTGTTTACTTCCTTCTTTCCGGATATCACAAAGATTTATACTTCCTCTTTATTTACCTAGTTTCCGGAGATTCAGAGAAGGAAATAACGTAAAGGCATAGGGAGTTAATAGACCTTACTGAGCGAGATAAGGTACGAGGTAACTGGCAAGTAAGGAAGGACCCAGCTATTACCAGTAGCGTCATAAATAAACCAAATTTTACCTGGTTTTACAGTTGACTATGGTTTTCTCTAGTCAGTAAGCAAATACTTGGGATTTCCTCATTTACTACGATATCATTTAGCCATCATTTGGCTTCATATTCACCATATAGGTGAGCTTCTATATATCATGGCGTGAGGTGGTTCCACGAAGTTGCCTTCCAAGGAAGAAGTATTCCCCGTGGACTCTAGAGTGCTACCTAAACAGGCCGTTCATTGTCCTCCCAAGGTAGCTCTAGTATGTGTTTCAAATGGGAACAATTCTAGAGTGCAGATAATCAGATACCGTATCACACTCAGCGTTGCCAGCTTGTTACCCCACTCCTTTTATATTTCCCTCTCTCTCACACACTCATACAACGTGCACGTCAGCTTAGCGCAGACGTAAGGGTAAGCAAATTATATTTTACAAACTTTTACAATGATGCAGTGGCGAAAATAAAAATTAGAAAAAGCATTTTTGCAAATTATGTATATTTTAATATATCATAACTATAATTATAGTTTATGAAATAGCCGTATTCCTAATCCAATGGAACTGCCAGTGACTCATCCATATCGCTGTCAATGTCACTTCCGTTAAGAGACGATTCGTCATTGTCACTGTCTTCATGGTCTGAGTATTGCAAATTTATGATTATAGGTTGCAAAATCTCGTCACGTGCTATTTCTTTTTTAAGTCGTCTTCTTGAAGGTTTTCTGCATGCCTCACGCAGGTTTTCCAGTCCTGTTGTGTTACCTTGTCAGTTTCTTCGTGAACAAGTCGTTTAACGTCCGTCAGTTTAAAAGTATTATTTCTGTTTGGAACCCCCCTTTTTATTTCGGCCCACACCAACTCAATTGGATTATATTGGCAGTGGTAAGGTGGGAGGCATATTACCTCGTGTCTTGTTTCAATTGCAAGTTGATCCAGGTGATACACTTTTTCCGTGTTTTTAAACGGAACTACTCTTTGCATTAACTCATTTTTAGTTTGTTTCCGAAAAAAATTTGAAGAACCTGTACACCTTAAAAATAAAGCTTCGAGCCTGACTTCGCAATACCTGGCTTTTTGACTCGCCACTAAATTCACCGTAAGGAACCATTGCACTATTTAACTCTTACTCTACTGTTGTGTAAAGAACAAATGAATGATATTGATTTGAACTCTCCAGAGTAAATAAACACTTCTTATCCAGCATTCATTTATAAACATAAGCATTCGGCATTCCACAGGCTAACAGGAAATGAAGTGTTTGCTCTTTCTCTAATTTAACACCTTGACTTATTCACAGCAATTCTTTTATTCGTCATGTCAGTAGTTTAAATTTCAGTTCTGAGTAATTAAAAGTATATGTACATACACAACAACCACTTTGAACTCTCTAGAGTAAATAGAGATTACGAACCATTCATAAACAAAGATATAATGTGACCAGACACGTTCTGCTAGGGCAGCAGGAAATTTATTGTTTCCTCTCGCTCGAATTGGATTATTCAAAGTAATTCTTTTATCACGTCATGTCAAACATTTACGTTTCAATTCTGAGTAAATACAAATATACGTACACGGATACATGCCAACCAATAATGATATTCATACAGTGCTTACGTTGCGATTTATTGTTATAATACAGGTAATAGTGGTTTGCTTATTTGTATTAGTAAAACTATTTGAGATAAAAAGTATGGGGTTTTCATGGTTATGTTGGATACATTACTCTCGCCTTCCTCGTGTATTGATTTTTGCAAAATCTGAATTTTTGTCTTACCGCGAATGGTATTTATTAGAGATTGATTAGTTTGGCGGTTCTCACACACCACACCAATGCAATACGACAACACCGCAAGACTCCGCTCGCTTAATAGCGCTCAAGGACAAACACCTTCCCATTTGAAACACACAATAGAAGTGCATTGCCGTATATACATTTAGAGAATGATCATATTTGAACACCGGAGGCTGGCAAGTAGCAGGATTCTGAATGGTCTTGTAGCGGTAAGTAAAACTGAGGGAGGAGTCATCCACTTACGGCCCCTGTGATATTGATTCTTATTTCATTGACTTTGTCATGCTCCATGCGGTTTCTCCAAACACGACACGAGTACACAAACACTAGCACGTGCAACAGTGCGGCAAGAGAGCGGGAACGTTTCAGCGAGAACCATCCTACTTCAATTAAACATCTTTCAAAATAGGCAAAGGAACAATATATTGTCAGTGCTTTTTTTTATTCCTCTACCATATACTGATTAGAGTAGATGTTGTACTTTCACCCAAAATTTGGATACCGAGACTTTATAGTAAGTAAACGTTTTCAGCGCCCTAATCGAAGAAGTCTTAGAAAAAAGGTCCGCGCTGGTGCATGAGAGAGACAGTGTGTTTGAGAGAGAGTGGACACCATAATCCCAAAACAGAAAGTCGTTAAACACCAAAATTTTTGGATTGTCAACATGAAAAGTTCAATGCCATGGCGGGATTTCAACCACGGATCTCCTGGTTTCCGTCCTGTTGCTCTATCCCATTGGGCTACCATGGCCAACGCGCCGTCCTGAAATTAAATTCCCCATTTCACTCATATATTTCCCCGGTAAACCACTAGGAGCTCTCGCATCCGAGATACAGCGTTTGTGACGACTTATCGTAAGTACTTAAGTCCCAGGTTTCATCATTTAACCCTTATTATTTTAGTTAATTGATGGAAATTAATCATTTCTTCACACTAGCCGTATATAGGCTAAGGTATTTGATAGATAGAGTCAGTATGAAAAATTCAGTACCATGGCGGGATTTCAACCACGGATCTCCTGGTTTCCGTCCAGTCGCTCTAACCCATTGAGCTACCATGGCCAAAGCTCCGTCCTGACATTAAATTCCACATTTGACTTGTATATTTCCCCGGTTAACCACTAGGGCCTTTCACATCCGAGATACACCGTTTGTGCCGACTTAATATCTTGAGTACCTGAGTCCCAGGCTTCATCATTTAACTCTTATTATTTTAGTTAATTTATGGAAATTAAACATTTCTTCATACTAGCCACATATAGGCTAAGATTTTTTATGGATATGTCAACATGAAAAATTGAATGCCATGGCTGGGATTTGAACCACGGATCTCCTGGTTTCATCTCGGATACGAGGGCCCCTAGTGGTTTACCCGGAACATATGAGTCAATAAGTCAATTTAATATGATGACTGAACTTTGGCCATGGTAGCTCAATGAGTAAGAGCGACTGGATGGAAACCAAGAGATCCGTGGCTCAAATGCGAGCCATGACATTGAATTTTTCATGTTGAAACTATTCCCCGTAGGGGAAGGAATCCGTCCCCTGCAGCTGCCGTGGTGTGGGCGCTGCGGAACCC
This sequence comes from Mantis religiosa, assembly GCA_030765055.1. Lineage (NCBI taxonomy): Eukaryota > Metazoa > Arthropoda > Insecta > Mantodea > Mantidae > Mantis > Mantis religiosa. Next base: position 136,098,909 of record CM060958.1, on the reverse strand, counting down.
TAGCTCTCATGGTACCTCTGACGTTACTAGAGGAACCTTGGGCCGAAAATTCCAGAACCTCCCTTATAGGGAGTTCTTCGGATTGGGTTGGACTCGAGGGGGCAGTGGTTCCTGATACCCGTGGGAGATCCGGTACGTCTCTGGACGGGGTTGAGGGAAGCCATTAATATTCCCGCATACTAGCCATCATAGCTAGTAGAAGATGTGCTAGATCACCGGCGGCCCTAACGAGGTCATATCGGTAGCCTTCCCACTTTGGTGTTGGCGCGTGTAAGTGTGCACTTCCATCCCGTTTTGAATCCTCAGGACCAGATGGTCGGGGGGGGGGGGGAGGGGCTTGTTAGCCTCTAGGTCTTGCTCTATGGAAAGCCCGACGGAGGCGCCGGACTCCCTTTTGGGACAGCTTGGTAACTCCCTGGTCGAAGGAGGACCGGGTCCTTCGTCCTACGGGTCCAGGACTAATAGGAGTAACGTTAACATGTTGACTCTATCCATTAAAATCTTAGCCTATATGCCGCTAGGGTGATGAAATGATAAATTTCCATCAGTTAACTAAAACCAAAATTGTCATTTAAGTTCAACATCTAAAGATTAAAAAAAAAAAAAAAAAAAAAAAAAAAAAAAAAAAAAATGATCCTCCATCCCAAAATACGCTTTATAAAGAGTAATTTTTGAAATTATCGATCTCAATGGTGATTTTTATGACATTACCGCATAACTGAAATATTTTCATTGGAAATGACATCCGAATGTCTCTTCATTCTAAATGCATTTTAGATAATCGTAAGAGATATTGTCTTATTACAAACATGTGCATCTCTTTAAGACACATTTAAGCCCAATACTTTTTTGTGAAGTTAACCATTTCGAAGATATTCGTTGGTATTGTGTGACATTTTGTGTACTTCTCATTCTTCCTAGAAGGAAAGATGCAATAAAAGACTTTCTATAAAAGTCTCTCTCAATTATTATAAAGTAGGCAGAAGTAAAAGCAGAGAGAGTTAATCCAAGAATGAGTGAGATAGTAATCACTTTTTTGAAAATGAGGTTATTATTTGGTTCCTGGCCATACAAAAAGGTATAAAAACATTTGAAGCAATTACAAAAGTACATTTGACTGCTTTTGCTGCACGTTTTAGGCAAGGTTAGCACCAAATCCTGCATATTTCTTTTTCAATCACTTGAAACTTATACTAGGAGAAATTAGTAATACCATTTAAGTATTATTGTATAAAATGGGCAGGCTTTGAAATATCCAACTCATTACATGAGCATATATGAATAGAAAAAGGTGATAATTCAGTTAAATATGCTATATTTTATTTATAGAGTATAATAAACCTTGTCTGCAGATGGAAAGTAGATTTTGATACGTAAAATTAAAAATTTACAAGGTTATATTGTGCTAAGACATTGATAAAGGCACATTTTAATGGAAATAAACATAACGTATAAACTAATCATTTGCACTAGATGTGATATCACTGCTTGCACTGTTTAGAGGTATTCTGGCCAGAGGTTAAGTAGCTGGTAAATATACTTGTAGTTAAAGACATTTTAAAAAGGTAACTACGTAAATCAAAATATATCTATTAATACATACTCATATGAATATTTAAAAGGATTTAGAAGACAACTTCAGCAGAAAAGATTGGAGAGTCTGAGAGCTAATGGCTTCATTGCCAAAGCCTAGCATTTGACAACAAAGAAGAGGAAATGACTGAAGAACATCTTGTAACCTGCCGAAGCCACTACACAGAAGTATTGGAGGGCAAGAGAGCTAATGGCTTCATTGCCAAAGTCTAGCATTTGACAACAACTACAACAACAGCAATTTCGCCCAATGTTTCACACACAGAAACACACGCACACACAAACACACACACAAACATGTGCGCTCGTAGCTGGTTCCTTCTAAGGTTGATGCGTACATCTTGTGGATTTAAATATACAGGAAGGAATGCTACATACTGCAAAAACGAATACAACTGATTACTTAAATAGATTTAACAGAAATACGGGTGTAACTCTAGCTTTTTTATTTGAACTGAAAGTAAGTTTTGTTTTCTGATCTGACTGTTAGTGGGCCATGTAGTTACAATATAAAAATTTATGAACCGTTGCTAGGGCAATAAAATCAATAATCTTCAGAGATATGTATTCTGTAATCTTGTTTCATAAGGATGGAAAAATGTCGCGGTGAATATAAAAGTTGTGTAACGGATAATGAGTAATCTTCAAAAAGAGAAGTATTCTGTAATCCTCATACTGATGAGTGGACGTGCAGAAGTGATGAATTTTATGTAACTAACAAAACAATTTACTAAGGAAGTAAAGATTTATCGATATGCGGGAAGTAAGCGGCAATGATTGACTAGGAAAAGAAAGTTCATGTAAAATGTAACCCAGATGGTACAAATAAATTATATTTTACCAAATTGGACTTATGCAAAATTGTATTTATTTCACTCGGAACCGCACCTGAAAACGAGAGATCTCGTAACTAATTAAACACAATCCCCAAGAAACCATTCAAACGATAACGAAGTAACCCTGTTACATCTGGCTCTCCAACTTGGGTCTTCGAAACAGTCAACGTGCATCCTGTCTGAAATGAAGAGAAAATCTGGCTACTCAGGAGACATATAGAGAGATAGCTAAGTAATCTCAGCTATATCAGGAATATTAATAGATCAAAATAGTAACCAAGACAAACAAAGAGAGCTTCCCAAATTTCAGGCAAAAGGTTGTAGGTAAATCCTTTCTACTTCTAATTTCTCTAGCGATACAGCTTACAGAGACATTACATTCCACTAAAAGAATTCGGCAACGAGATTTAAGATCTGCTGAATTCAATAAAAGCAGTTTTACAGAAAAGTCTGTGTGCGTTTGTGTATGTTTTTGTTTGTATTTATGGTTGTTTGTTTGTTTGTTTTGTGTGTCCGTGTACCTGTGAAGAGCGTAACCCAGAAGGAAAAGTATAGTGGTAGGACGATGGCCTCTTCTTGCAGAAATATGACAAAGAAGTTATTCGTCTTTAGTTTCCTCTACCTTAATAAAAAGGAAGCGGGTATAAAGGAGAGACATAAAAGAGGTATACAATAGCGTCCCTCCACTTTCCTTATATTTTTCTTTTTCTTAGGCTAGCGGTTCTTAACAATGCTTTTGAATGCTTTAAGTCGCTTCAAGCAATGCTTCCACCTCATTTTCTGTTATTTTTCGCTCCGCCTTATGATAACGCGTTAAGGATGTAAGCATCTTTGAGGGATGCAACACAAATGTACTCAAACTAATTGCCCTATACTAAACTTCCTCCATTGGCATGAAAAACAATTGGAAAGGTTTGATTTTCTCAAAAAATGACTCTAACGATTTTAATAAAAGTACAATATGAATTTCCTGACAATGCGTTCTGATGCCCTCTTCGTTTCCGAAGACTTTTGAATAACTGATAAACGTAGATCTCTGTCAGGCACACACTTATCCAGTACGCCCACTTTCTTCTGGAGCAGCCAGCCAGGTGAAAAGATGATTAGATATCAACGTTTCGGGAGTGTACATCTCTTCCATCATCAGGATATTTATAAAATGTTATAACCACAAATGAAATACTGGATATAACACAACTATAAACAAAGACAAAACTCTATCAAAATTCGCATTACTGAGCAAAAGACTGTTTTCAGTAAATTAAATGCCAGGTCAGTAGATGGCTTGAGCATAGAACATTGTGTCAAAGAATCGTTACTACTTATCTTAATTATCAATCTGTATTGATATTTGCTTCTTAATTCGACGGATTTCAATTTTAAGGCCACTTTCCGATAGGAGCTGAACTGAAATCCAGCATCACGATTTAGCGTGCTCCTTTCAGAGGAAATCGCCAAAGCCTCCTTAGTTCTCCGCTCCCAGTAACTGGTGCATTTACCCAAGATGGTCGTCTCGTGAAAATTGGCTCTACGGTCGTTATCAGAACAATACTCTGCCAGCCCAGACCTCTCAGGTTGCATTAAACAAATGCCCCGTTCATCTTCGTTTATTCTAGTAGCGATGGTCCTTCCGGTTTGTCCTATGTACCTGAGACTAGCTTTCCGTCAAAACGGCTACTCCGAATATGACGTTGAAGCCTCGATTACCAAAGCTAGGAAAGGGAAACCTGTAATACAGCAAGCGTCAGATAAGCCTACCGGTACAGCCTGCATCCCGTTTACCGGCAATCTATCCGCCAGAATCAGCAGCCTCGATTACCAAAGCTAGGAAAGGGAAACCTGTAATACAGCAAGCGTCAGATAAGCCTACCGGTACAGCCTGCATACCGTTTACCAGCAATCTATCCGGCAGAATCAGCAGCCTCGATTACCAAAGCTAGGAAAGGGAAACCTGTAATACAGCAAGCGTCAGATAAGCCTACCGCTACAGCCTGCATCCCGTTTACCGGCAATCTATCCGGCAGAATCAGTAGCCTCTATCACCAAAGCTAGGAAAGGGAAACCTGTAATACAGCAAGCGTCAGATAAGCCTACCGGTACAGCCTGCATACCGTTTACCAGCAATCTATCCGGCAGAATCAGTAGTCTCGATCACCAAAGCTAGGAAAGGGAAACCTGTAATACAGCAAGCGTCAGATAAGCCTACCGCTACAGCCTACATCCCGTTTACCGGCAATCTATCCGGCAGAATCAGCAGTCTCGATCACCAAAGCTAGGAAAGGGAAACCTGTAATACAGCAAGCGTCAGATAAGCCTACCGCTACAACCTGCATCTCGTTTACCGTCAATCTATCCGGCAGAATCAGCAGCCTCGATTACCAAAGCTAGGAAAGGGAAACCTGTAATACAGCAAGCGTCAGATAAGCCTACCGCTACAGCCTGCATCCCGTTTACCGGCAATCTATCCGACAGAATCAGCAGCCTCGATCACCAAAGCTAGGAAAGGGAAACCTGTAATACAGCAAGCGTCAGATAAGCCTACCGCTACAGCCTGCATCCCTTTAACCGGCAATCTATCCGCCAGAATCAGCAGAATTCTCGCCAAATACATCAGGACCATCCAGAAGCCACCTCCGAGGATTCAACATCTGTTGAGACCAGTGAAAGACAAACTGGACTTCTAAGTTCCGGGAGTGTACCGCATTCCCTGTGAATGTGGGACAGCGTGTATAGAAAAAACCGGAAGGATCATCGCTACTAGAATAATCGAACATGAACGGAGCATTCTTTATATTTAAATATTTTAAATATTTTGTATATCTCTCAAGTGCTCCATTTTACGAGTTTTAAGACTTCAATTAGTTCTTCCAATATAGTATGATTCACAGTTATTACAAGGTATTTTGTATACTCCAGATAATTTTAATTTGTCCATGGGGTTGCTTAAGGGTTAGTTTAGTAAATTCTTGAGACTGAAATTATTTTTAAGGCTAATTTTATATTATAATTCTGAAATATTCTTTTAAATTTATTAAAAACCCAAGGATAATAAGTAAACTTCTTATATGTAACTGTAGTGTCTTGTTTCTTTAAAGTAGTAATCGATTTTATGTGAATTTTGTATATATGCTCATTAATAATTTTAAGTAAGGTTGATTTCTTGAAGCCATTGATTTTAGAAACATGTAAAATGTGTTGATATTCTAATTGATATTCAGAATCAAGCATTAGAACATTTATAAGTCTGAATTAAACAATGAAACACCGCTAATTGATGTGAAATTGGATTGTAGTTGTTTTGCTTTGATATAGTTATCTACATGTGTTTTTTTCTGTAAACGCCAAACTTCAGTTTATTATGACATTTGAAAATCTTCCGAGCCAAAAAGGATAAGAATCCATTTTCTTCTATTTCCATAGTAAATTTTATAAACTCATCTTGATTATTGAGAATTTTTAAGGCTTCATCAGCTTTATCACTAGGTAGAATGGCGAAGATATCATCTACACATCTATACCACACTTTAAATATATCTGAGTGAGTTGACGTTACTCTAGTTTCTAAGTTATTTTTGGAGGAAAGGTGAACATCGAACAGTCTGTGTGAGTACTGATACAGCTACTCATATTTATATATAACGTAGTTTGTTTTTTATTTTGTACTCGTTTGAAATTACGAGGTACGTTATTTGGTTATGTTTTGTTTCGTGCCGTGATAGTGCTGTACTCTATTTGAACGCCGTGCATCGAGGCAACTTTTCCATCACAGGTGTAAAGCGTTACATTCTTCCCCTTAAATCTAATACCTGCTTCTAAAAATAAGCTCAAAACCTACGAAAGAAAAAAACCAAGACATGCATCTTTTTGTTTCCAGTGTATTTTCACTATAAAAGTCACAGCACAATTTGTGACAATAATATATGTCAGCTGTCCATGTTAGCTAAACGTTTTCTTTGAAATTTAAAGTCGTGATATAAGTAACTATTCTTAGTTTACTCTCTTACTGCTGCACCGCTTGAGAGTTTTTGCAGTAAAACCCAGACCTTCAATATAATCAACTGTGTTATACCGACCGCCATCATCTATCTAATCGACGCAATCTTTGTGGGGCTGTCAAGCTGATTTTGAAATATCCTATAGGAATGCCTGTTATGACAATGCAAAAAGCATATATTCTTCTTTCTAGTGGTGTGTCACCTGGTAATTAAAAGATAGCTTTTGTGATTTGAAGGTCGGTATTTCAAATCCTCACCATTGTTGTTTCACCTTGGCAAAGTGAAATCCATACAAGTGATATCCATACAAATACTGTGACAGTGAGGAAAGTGGTTAGAATAGCTTAACTTTGCGAAGTAAGTTCCTGAAGAAGGACACGGAGTGCACAATGGCTGAAAGCTTGACTTATATTTGACGCGGCTGTTCACCCGTGACGCCTTGATCCAATTGCAAAGTAAGGTTTAACTTTTTAATTAATTTTTATATTTTAATTCATGAACCCATACTTGGTTATAATTCTTTTTATGTTTATACAGAGGCCGACATAAGTATTCGAACGTAAACATATTTACTACTTATATCATTTTAGAGCTAGACAGAGTAAGCATAAGTAAATACACCTGGTACAAAATAAACTTGAGTGTTCCATTAAACATATAAACTCATAAATAGCAACTGAAACTAATTTGGACTACAAGGAGAAATAAAACGGTTACCTTACATCTGGATATATGTTTTTGAACAGAGAACAGCTAGTATTTAGTTATCATCTCCTTTCTTTGAATTATTGCTGATAATCGTTTGGGCATTGTCTGTATGTGTTGTTTAGTGACTACAGAGTCCATATTTCTCCACTCCGTTTGAAGAAGTTTTTTTTAAGATGATCCTTGCTTCTGATGTGATGCTTCCTCACACGTTCCTCGAGTTCCTTCCAGAAGTTCTCTCTAGGATTTAAATCTGGAGACTGGGGCGGGGTCTTCAAAGTGTGAGGAGTGTTGTACACGATCCAAAGCCTTACAATTTCAGCAGTATGCTTCGGATCATTGTCCTGCTGGAAGTAATAATCATGCCCTAATCCCAGCTTCTCTGCACACTTGTTAAGATTGTTTTCAAGAATTCTCTAGTATTCAAATTTGTCCATGATCCCATCTATGAACACCAGTTCCCCAAAGTCAGATGAAGCTACACAGTCCCATACCATCACACTACTGCCACCATGTTTCACTGTAGCTGCCATGTTCTTAGGTTCCCATTCTGTATTTGGCAGTCTCCACACTTTTAAGACGTCCATCACTCTAGTATAAGTAGAATTTGCTCTGTACGACCAGAGAAGCTTATCCCAGAATTCTGTTGGTTTCACCACATACTGTTTAGAAAATTCTATATGCTTTTTATTATTCACCTTACTAACATATGATTTCTTCCTAGGAACGCGGACATTGTGCCCAGTACTATTTAAAACCAGTTCAACTGTTCTGGTGTGAATTACGGTACCAGAATATTTCTCAAGGCATCGTCTAATCTTAGATGCAGCGACTCTCGGAATCCGCTTCGCCATTTTTATTATTTGCCTCCTGTCTATGGAGGGGAGTTTAGAAGGAACGTCATTTCTAGGCTTATTTACAACAGTATTTGTCTGTTTGAAGCGTTGAATTATGCAGAACACTGTAGTTTTGCTGTTAATTGTTTTGGCAATTTCAGAGAGAGATTTGTTTTGTTTGTACATATTTATCACGATATTCCTCTCTGTCACCGTTGTCTCCTTACCTTTACGTCCCATGTTACCTGTGAGATGACATTCGGCTGAATAACTTTGAGCCCACTGTCTAGAGGCATAGCATAAACACAACTGCTATGTGGTAGGGGCGTGTAGGGTACGTCCAACCACCTTTCTCTCTGTTCGATTGTTCAAATACTTATGTCCTCCAATAAGAGGGACAATAGAACAAATACAGTACATATTGTGTAATAAATACATGCAAAGTGATATTTTAAATATTGTTTCCGAGAGACAAAAGGTTAATATTTACATGTTTAATAGTTCAACGCGCCAGATAAATATCACAGTATTTATAGTACGTGCAATGTTACATGTTAAATTATTCGAATACTTCTGACGGCCTCTGTATATCTAAACAGAGAATTCTTAGGTTCACGGTGTAATGTATAACTAGTATTGGAAATCAGTGACGTTAGACGAATAATATATAATTATATTCTTGATGCAAACCATCCTAAAATCATGGATACTTGTGAGTTACATTTTGTGTCGTTTTAAGTAACATAGCACAGTTATTAAGATGAGTTTATAATTATTTTATTTGTAATTGAGTACATTTGTGTAGTGTTAAATGTCATTTGCATTATTTCAAATTATTACGTTGACTTTGGCAGCAAGAGAGTTAACAACGCTGTCAACATTCAGAGGTACATCAGCGCTGTCCCTGTGTGACAATTTTGTCCGCAGGAGCTCTTTATATGGCAGTAAATCTATTGACATGAGACTATCGCTTTTAGGCACTCTTACACACCATCCGTCTGGGCCGAGAGTTTGAATGCAGAACCTTGGAAACAGTAGACGATCTGCCTAACCAACAGACCTCATGCCATTCTTACGTGTGATATGAATAACAGGGAAAGTATGTGTTGGCGATCTAAATATTGAAACTGTCAGACGTTCAGTTAATGGGAACTTTCAAGGGTTATACCGTTTAGTGTATATATATATATATTATTTCATAAACTTGAATTAGATTATTACAGCATCGATGTCTACACTGTAATCTCAGTTTTTTTTTTAGAATTTATAATAAATGCTTCCAGTGTATGGATTCACGCAAACAATACACATAAATTATACATTAGTTGTAGAAAATGGAACTTAAATTAGACAGAAAATACAAAAATGTGATATACCTAAATGAATAAAAATCACACCAGTGTAATTTGCAATTTCATTTACAGTATTGCCTTTTGTAATAGACAGGTGAGCCAGTTCATATTTCCAAAATGCATTGCCAGTGGTTGATATTGCTTCTGTTAACCATATCACAGTTTTTTTTTTTTATATTTTATCCTGAGTTTACCTTGAAACAAAGTGGCTGATCACAATTCATAGAACAGCCCACGCAATAAGCGCTCTCCGCAAGTGTGACATATCGTAGTATCATATTAGACCTTAGCGTTTACCTCGTTTCAACAGTTTTGTGTTATAAATAGTCGTAAGCTTTCAAGGCCGGAGCCTAATTTGTAGATAGAAGAATTTTCTGCGCTCAAGAGCCGTGGTCTGCTGGAGTTGGAAGATCCAAACGTTTCGTTCATGACTGCGGTGAACATCATAAGAGTTGGGGTGGTCTGAGTCTTCTGGGTGAAAGTTGTGACTGAACCTTCTCCAAAAGACTCAGACCACCCTACCACTGAAAATGTTCATCGCAGTTGTGAACGAAACGTCTGCATCTTCCAACTCCAGCAGTCCACGGCTCTTGAGCCCTGAAACTTTTTCTATCTACAAAATAATTTTGTGTAATTAACTTATAGAGAGTCCTGCGCCGCGGCGCATTGCTCTTGAACCTTGAGCTCTCTCTCCCGACCTCTGGTGGTTTGATCATACCTTTAGGAGTAGGGATTTTATATCCAGGATGTAGAACCGCTGCTAACTTAGCATGGTGCTATGGTCAGCGATCCAGGGCTTAATAACTAAAATTCCATTTCGCGGATGCCTGAAACTAGACACATTATCAAGCCGTATGGTTGGATGATTGTCCACCTGTGTCTTAAATAATTGGGTGTGAAGCCGGCAGTCGGTTTAGCTTTCCCGTAAGGTAGGGGATCCGTCCCCTTCAGCTGCCGTGGTGTGGGCGCTGTGGACCCATAGTACTCGTGGTAACTCTGACGTTACTAGAGTAACCTTGGGCCAAACATTCGAGCCCCTGTCGAAAGGGAATTGTTCGGATTGGGTTGGACTCCAGGGAGCAGTATGTCCCGACACCCGTGGGAGATTGGGTACCTCCAGGCAGGCTTCGGCCACCCTGAGGGCGCAGAGGTTTGCCTAAGAAGTCCAGGGTACTAGTCTGCAGAGCTAGTAGAAGGTGTGCTAGATCACCAGGTGGCCCTACCGAGCTCAAATCGTAGTGTTCCCTGCAGGGTTGACACGCGTAAGCGGCGTATCCACTTCCACCCGTCTTGAATGGGGGGAGGGGGGGCTTCTTAAACTCAAAGTATTACCCCAAGGAAAGATCGCCGGAGCTTTTCATCGCTTCCGGGTTGATAGAGGCCGGGGTCTTCCGACTCTCGGGTAGTCGTCGTTATACAAGTCGGTTTAGCATGTAAGGAATGTAACATCATTGGAATGATTCTTTAAAATGTATAATAAACCTTTATATTAAAATTTTTACAAAAATAATACAGTTGGTTTTACACCTGCCCATCGATCTAAATGGAAACTCGGAAAATACGAATGGTTGTGCTAAAGCAGAGGTATGTTGCAACAACTTCACTTAAGTTTCCTTCGTCGCAAATTCATCAGGGAAAGCTATCGACGCAAACGTTTAAACAATCATGAAATGCCATTTATTAAGGCAAAGCGTTTTCAATATCAAAATAAACAATTAGAAAAGAGCATTGCTCGCTTGACACGAGAGAGGGGAGCTGGTACGAGCAGTCTCTCGGTAAATGAAATTATTTTTATTGATGTTGCAACTTCAAAGGTCACGCATTGCACTACGACCCAGCTTTTCTCTTTTCGTTGTTTGTTATGCTATTGTAATAACGGATGCACTAAACATTGGTACTGGAACGTTTTATAAAATTTTTAGTCTAAATTTTAAAAAAGAAATAATTTGGGCTATATTTAGAATAGCTCTTGGGAAACCTTTTTACTTGTTCCATTTATACCCCGCCTTTAACTGCAATGGTCATATCGGCGGCCGTTCTCCTTTGGAACATATCGAAGCTGTTAACTCGTATTCGTTAGGTTTTTTAATCATTACATCATACACACATTCACACTCTCATTCATACTTCCAGACTCTGGGGAAGATGGGGAATCATCTTGGTCGGAGAAAATTCCCCATCCCCCACCGCCGGGAATCGAACCCGGGACCCCTAGCACGGCAGGCAGGTGCTCTACCGACTGAGCTACGGGGCCAGCCTTAAGAAACTTTTTGCTATTTTGTTTTATTATTTTAGTTTGTAACGATGTGTTGAAAACGAAATGGTGATAAGTAAATTGGAAAGCAAAGTTTGATACCATGTGGTTGGATACATTTTTGAAGACATAGATCTTGACTTAATTAAGCTCTGTGGAATTCTAGAAAAGGAGTAGTGGCCAGCAGCAGGTATTTACCTGAAATTTTTTCGCTATAATAACGATGTTCACTGTTCAGTAGGTAAGCTAGCAGGTCTCACAGTGTCACAAGGACATTTTTAGTTTCTCAGCTGCATTCTTAGTATCCTGCGACGTAGGTAGTGACCTAAGGCTTTGTGCATTGGTTCCCTGCGAAGGAAATGCACATGCGGCAGATTTTAGATCCCAGGCATACGACCGGTGTCCATTTAGCATCGTGAGGAAACTAAGGAGCTACGCTAGGTAGCGAACCCTAGTCTGGGGGTGCCAAAATGCTGACCACATCTCTTCCCAATATCGGTTGGATAATCGCCCACCTCTGCTTTGCGTATGTTGGCCTGAGGCCGGCAGTCCTGTTGGGAGTCCCATAGGGGAGTGGATCCATCCGCTTCAGCTGCCATGGTGCGGGCGCTGCGGACCCCTAGCACTCGTGGTAGCTCTAGTCTGTTTAGTTAACGAATGTGCAGTTCGTAGTCAAAGGAACCTGACCCCCCCTCACTACTGACCGTCATAAATCTATCTCCACACTTCAGAAATGGAACACTGTCGTTGAGGACCAATAGCAACCCTGATTTTCTCTAAGTGACCAACGCATGTCTACTCCGCATGGAGTCTCAGATGCCAAAGTTCCAACTTCCAGTTGATCTGTTTCATTACGTGCAGAAATTCGTTGTGTGTCACAATGTGGAGACCGTGGGAAGAAAATGCAGTGGTAAATGCAAATGAAGTAGTAGTTGACTTTCAGTCACGTGAAAATAATTAAAGTGAAGACAGTGTGAATAACTGGGCCGAGTTATATTACTTCAAAAGCCTCAAAAAACAAAGTTATAACGGGAACTGTTTCTAAGCAAATTCAAGTGCTTGTTTTGAACACATATAAATATGGGCTGACAAATAATCTTGGTAAGGGGTCATGCAACGAACCTTTCTGAGTATTCATAGAAATACAGTAAGAAATATTATGACGAAAGGAATACCAAAGACGCCGATCAAGTGTAAAAACAAAAGGAAACGTTTCTCTAAAGTAGATAATTTCAAATGCGATTTAATTCCTCGAGAAATTTATAGATTCTGTGCAAAAGTGAGAGCGCCCACCTTAGACGAATTGGTTGCACATTTGCAAGAAATTTGTGATTTTCCTTATGGGCACTGCACTTTGCGCGGTCTCCTAACGGAGCTGGGTTTCAAATACCACACTTTGAATAGGATAAGGGTTATTATGGAATCCAGTAGAATTGTAGCTTGGTGATACACATAAGGAAGTTTGGCAGTAATGGACATAAGATAATTTATTTAGACGAAACCTCGTACGACACCCATGACGCATCAAGAAAGTTGGCAACCTTGCAGAAAGATCTGGGAGAAGAAGGGTCGGGGGTTGTAAAACGATTATAAGGGTTCGTCAAAGGCAGAGGCCGACGTGCACACGCGTTAACTAAACACATTTTACTTAAGGAACCTTGCGCCTAACATTCGAGCCCCTCCCGTATGGGAGTTGTTCCGATTGTGTTGGACTCGAGGGGGTAGTGATTCCCGATAGCCTTGGGAGATCGGGTACGTTTCCGGAATTGGTTGAGGGAAGCCATATGTTCCTGCGCACTTGCCAGCATAGCTAGTAGAAGGTGAGCTAGATCACCAGGTGGCCCCACCGAGGTCATATCGGTACCCTTCCCATTTTGGAGTTGGCGCGCGTAAGTGTCGCATTCACTTCCATCGCTACTTGAGTCCACAGGACTAGATGGGGGGGGGGCTTGTTAGTCTCTAGGTCTTACCCTACGGAAAGCCCCACGAAATGCCGGACGCCCTTTTGGGACAGCTCAGTAACTTCCTGGTCATTAGAGAGGGGGCTAGTCTTCACCCTATGAAGATCTGCCTGGTAGATACTCTCCAGTTTATATATAGTTGGTCGTGATTTCAGCGCCAATACACGATATGAGGTGCACTGAATATAATAAAACAACACTTTTAGTAAAAGACCCGCGCGCGCGTCTGTAAACAAGATGAAGGAAGAACAAAATGATGCTTAAATACCAAACTTGGTATACATAAATATGAGTAGCTGGCATGCTTAATTTGTAAGATTACTTACTCAGACTGGTCGGTGTTCACCATTTCCTCCAAAAGCGCTTTTCGGTCTTTGCTTCAGACCATCTTCAGTGGATTCTGCTCCATCTACTGTAGACCAACCGCAGCCGAGTCAAACGTACCTCTTCCTGGCGGGATAGATGGCAGGATGTTCTCCACGGAAGCGGAATATCTTTTATGACACGGAGCTTATCTTTGTTGAGAGCAGACCAGTCGTCGTGCCAGAAGACCAGCACAGCTCTCCGTAATACGAGGCGAAAGTCTTCCGCGGTCACAGACGGTAGTGTGACTTGATGTTGTGTAGTGGCCATCTTTGCTGCCGAATACGCCATTTCATTCCCCTGCAAGCCCACGTAACCAGGAACCCATGCAGACATGACGCTAACGCCAGAGGCGTGTAAAACTAAGGACATCCTGGATACACTCAGCTCACGACGGCTCTGAATGGGGCTAAGGGAATCACTGAAGATGAGGCAATCACCCAGTCTTCGGCAGCGAACATGGCTTGGTATATTGCGTAGTGCTCTGCAATGTAGATGAAAGTGCGGCCTTGGTGACCGAATGTAAAGAGTTCGGCCCCATGGACATACGTACATCCAACACCAGCAGAGCTTTTGGGACCGTCTGTGTAAATTAAAATAAAATTTTTATAGCCCGATAAAAATTCTAAAAGCAATCTCGTGGGCGCCGTAGACTTGTTTTGCACATATACGGGAGGTGATGCACGCAACAAAGCAGTATGCATTCCTTCACCCCTAGGAAACATCCTAGGCAGTCTAAGTGCATTCCGCCTAAGAAGCTTCCGGAAGCGAAAACCTGGTGGCTTTGGATTTGATAACTATAGGTAGGAATACTTTATACAACAAATGGGGATACCTCGCGCACTGAAAGCTGCATAGGTATATTGAGACGAACACCATGCAGGAGCAAAGAATGAATTGAAAGAAATAGGTAGACTACAAGTCGCAAGCAGACACTTCCGGAGGTCTGTAAGATTTACAGATGTAACCTATTTCACGATGAACGCTGCATCCACATGGGAGCGCTCTTTCTTTTGAGCAAGTATCCGCGCTATTTGTGCGGCGCCACTTTATGCCGTGAAACCTGCAATCACACACGAAACGTGAGAGGAAAATGCATTGAAAGTCAAATGTCAGAAGGGAAATAGTAGTACGTAAGAAAACAATTAAAGTATTCGCCTACCGATCAGAAAAATATAGGAAAAACTCAAGGTCAAAGCTGGTGACCTAGGGAAACTCGCTTTCTTCCGAATAGGAGCCTCACACATTTTGGTAGGCAATATCGGTAGGTCTACTCGAATTTAGAAGCGCTGTAATGCAAACACAAAACAAATGATAAAGATATTATGCTAGGAAACATGAAACAAGCCTATGATCTACTGTAATCGAGATGGTCGCGTGACTACCCCACCTCCTCGTATCAGGTTTGGTGTGAAACACTTGATAGCATGCTACTGATATCCCACGATGTTATTACTTGACATTTAAGCTTTAAATTGTGGATGGATATAGATTTACGATCACCGGAATCAATACAAAATTCTTGAGTGAATATGTATATTTAGCTCAAGCATTCAGTAATTTATATAGGTTGGAAGGAGGCATCTGTCCACCTTTTATTTACGTCCTCCAACGTTAATCCATATCGGATGATAAATGTAATGGGTGAAATGACGCCGAAATTGGTCCAGCTTCATAGAGCTTGGAGTTACTTGACATTCATCTCTCAGGATAAGAGAAAACCCTGGAAAAACAGCATATTTTGAGTCTCACTAACTCTGCGATTTCTGTTGTACCAATACTGGCTGTTTTACGTGCGTGAGACAAAAAGCAATGCCTCTTACTTTTTTTCTCTTTTAATTGCCAAGAAAATTGAATCCAATTTACATAGCTCGAAAACTACAACATTGACGATAAATTTGTGACTATTCAATATAATCTCCGTTCATTTCCACAGTTTTGCTCCACCTTTTAACTAGGGCATGTATTCCAGTGTGGTAAAACACACGGTCTTGCTTCCTAAGCCATTGACGCACGGACGTTTTCACAGCCTCCCCATCTTCAAAATGAATCCCACGGTGAGCTTCCTTTAGTGACCCGAACAGATGGAAGTCTGATAGAGACAGTTCAGGGCTGTATGGGGGGCTGTATGTAGTGGTGTAACGGCTGGTGTATGGTCTTGCATTGTCATGCAAAAGAACATCCGCCATAGTTTTGTTGGGCGAACTCGTCGAAGACGTGCTTTTAGCTTTTTGGGAGTTCTGACGTATTGAATAGAATTTATTGTGCATCCCTGCTCCAAATAATCAATCATAAGCACATCCTCTGCATCCCATAACACTGTCGCCATAAGTTTCCCTGCTGACCGCTGAGTTTTGAATTCTTTTTTCTTCGGTGACGTGTGATTCCATTTCATTGACTGCCTCTTTGATTCAGGTTCAAATAAATGATCCCTCCAAATTGAAGCGCTGCAAGTGTTTGGAGGCTATTGTTTTCTTGTTTTTGTGTTTTGGGTGGTTGACATGTTTGGTACTCAACGTGCAACGTGAACAAACTTTTGAGTAATCCAGTTGTTGAATAATCGTCATCACACTGCCTTTACTGAGGGAGGTAATGCGACACAATTCATCTGTTGTTACCCGGTGATCACCACGAATGATATCATCGACTAGCTGAATGTTGCATGGAGTCACTGCCGCTTCGCTTTTCATCTGCCAATGATGTTTGCCCTTCAGCTTCGTTACAGCGACGAACCCATCGTCTAACAGTGCTGACATCCACCGTTCGTCGTGAAGGCGAATTGGCGTTTCACCTTCCGCAGTCAAAAATTCAATCTCAGAACGCTGTCTAATACGAATGTTGATGTCAGCCATTTTGCAAGAGGATGCAGTGCTGCCACCTGTTGACTTTGGAAGTTACAACTGCAGGGGATTGGAGAAGAAGTTTTGAGGAATTGCGCCAAATTCAAAGTTTTCACATAACTTAGTTATATAAGGAAAAAACAAAGTGGGAGGCCTTACTTTTTGACCCATCCTCGTATGATACTCAACACACTCAAGCAAACTTATAGTTGCACACGCAAGTATCACTACACAAAGGAACATTTAAACGGTACGTAGAGGTGCTCTAGCATTCAGCACGTGCTCACTTTACCTTCTCATGTTATTCCACCTCCCCCCAGTGACCAAGACAAGAGATATAGGTCTAGTATTCAGAGGTGGATTGGTGTTATGATTTCCTGGGTGTATGAATGACATCGCAGTGCCCTTACTGGAACTCAGTAGCCACGTTGAGTGGGTGATTTTGTCACCAGTGGTAGAAGGTAATTTCTACCTCTCCTCTCTTTCTTCTACTTGAGAACTGCTGGTTTAAAGAAACCGTGTTAATGTGGGGCTCTTTTCTTATAATTCCTTTGAGCACAACTTCTCTTGACCAGTTATATAAAAGGAGTGTAGATATGATCCTTGAAATCCGAGGAAGATCTATAGTATGCTGAAAACAAATGCTCTTTTCTGTTTGATGGATAGCTTTTGTCAGCTTTTTATTTGATGTTGAATGATTTACTTATTTGGCCAATTTAGAGAGCGCAATGGACTTGCAGAGGATGACAGCTACAAATATATTGTAGCATTATTATCTAAACGGCATTTGTAGCCAGATTATGATGTGGGAATTTCTCTTGGTGTGACCTTTTGGTGTGGTATGGTAGGATGGTTAAGCATTACGTGTCGGTAGGCAAGAGTACTCTCTGAGGGTCCAGCAGTTATCACCAGCCAATGAAATTTACTACTTCAATTTCATGTGGATTGTTTATTCCCACAGATCTTACTTGTCTGGTTGCTCGGCTTTTGTCACTTGGTCTCACTCTCGTTGCCTCGCCTTCTCTGTTTGACAATATTTAATCTCACCACGTTTTAAATCTAACTCCACTATTACGTCGCCATCAGATATATTAAACTAACGCGTCTTCTACCTTTCGTTGTAATCAACAGCGTGACGCTTCTCACCTCGCCCTACTCTCGGGTTCCTCCTAGATTTGTTTGTATATCTCTGCTCTTTTTCTATTTGTTCTCTATTTCACGCCTATCACGTGGTTTACGCTACATTTTATTGCGGAAGTTTATTTCTACGATTTTACCTTATTGGTCATTTGGATTCACCTTCAACTGTTCAGCAGTCACGGGCCCACCCCCTGAAGTTGTGTGACCCTTTGGCGTCATAACAGTACTGCATTCTGCCTCTACACATTTTCCTTAAACCTCGTTATTGTCTGAGGCTCCGTAGTGGCGCTGAAATTTTGTGCTTCTATTATCCTATTGTTTACGTACCTGGCCTCGTCTGCTTGTTCTAGCTTAAGGTAAAGGCTACACTGAAAATTCGCCGAAAATGTTGAATATCATGGAATTTTGTTTTTTGGCACTTTTGGTAGCTTAGGGTTTGTAGTAATAGATGGCATGCTATTTTTACAATTTGCACCATTTTAGGCCATTACGGGAAATTTTAAAGAGACCTTAAACAATCGTTAAAAGTAATAATTACTTTAAAGTTAATTTTGTAATAAACGTTTTTTCTAACACTTTTCATAATACAAAATGCCTCACGCGTCAAAGGTTTTCATTTAACTTGGTGAAACTTATAGGATAGCTCCATGATATGTAAGTAAGAAACGTCACCTTCCTCCTTTTTTGTTAATGCTGATGTTTTGAAAATTATATCGTGTTAAGGAATATAAAAAGGTAATATTTTCAACATTTTGAGAGCTAACACATGGAAAATATTTTAGAGCAAATGCTACAAGAATATTCCAAAAAATAAGAAAGTGGGTCATATAAAATTGCTCTGTACTAGACGAAAATAAAAATTCCACTTAAAAGCGCAATTTTTTTGACGCGTGGAACATTTTTAATTTTCATAAAATTTTCATAAAAATAATTAATAATTAATGAACAATTCGGAGTAGCAGCATAAAAATTAGCATTCAAGTTTGAAACGACACTATGTGGCTAAATTTTCTTAATGGAAAAAATGAAATGTGTAGTGTTTAACGCCCGCTTTTACGACATACGGCACCGCAGGCGATGACACTGATGATACATGAGATGAGGATGGAGCACAGGTGCAGTGAGATGGCGAGGAAAACCGGAGATCCCGGAGAAAGCCTGCCCCAGTGCCGTGTTGTCCTCTCTTTGCGGTCGCCTGGGATCGAACCCGGGCCGCCTTGGTGAGAGCCAAGAGTCTAACCACTGAGTGACAGCGCGGCCTATTCTTAATGGCAGGTTTATTACCATAGAAGTGGAATTTTAAGTGTAGCTTTGGCTGAAGGCAACTTTCCCCTTATATTTATTTAATTTGAACGTTATTCGTATTACAATACTTTTTTGACCTTATTTTATATATTATTTATTCCCAATTGCTGATTAAAAATATATATGGTTTCATCATCCCTTTCTTACGCTCTTATATCGGAAACCTCGGTTTTCCGCTTCAATTCCCCAAACGTATTCTATTTGAACCAGGAAAGAGCATGTTAAGAAAGACGCTGAAACGTTGTCAGATGTATCTCTGAGTGTAAGCTGAAGTGCGTCAACCCTTTCTAATTTTAGGCTGAGCGTAGCTTTGTATTGCAGCCCTTAAATCATGTCTGGAATGCTGAATTCTCATCCTGAGACAATTGCATTACGCCGTTTGTGACTGGAATATCCGCCTAAGTTCATTTGCTAGGTTTAAATGTTACGCTGAAGTTCCTCGCAGTGATTATATTCCAGCAGAGCGTGCAAATGTGCAGTTTCACGAAGTTAGACGCAGTTTGTAGTTGCGTTCGCTTACTGCCGAGAACTGTCGCTGTTGTTGTCAAATGCTAGGATTTGGCAATGAAGCCATTAGCTCTCTTGCTCTCCAATATTTCTGTGTAGTTGGTCCGGCAGGTAGGACTTCACAGGTTAAAAGATGTTCTTCAGTCATTTCCTCTTCGTTGTTGTCAAATGCTAGTCTTTGGCAATGAAGCCATTAGCTCTCTTGCTCTCCAATATTTCTGTGTAGTGAGTCCAGCAGGTAGGGCTTCACAGATTAAAAGATCCTCTTCAGTCACTTCCTCTTCTTTGTTGTCAAATGCTAGGGTTTGGCAATGAAGCCATTAGCTCTCTTGCTCTCCAATATTTCTGTGTAGTGGGTCCGGCACGTAGGGCTTCACAGGTTAAAAGATGTTCTTCAGTCACTTCCTCTTCATTGTTGTTAAATGCTAGGCTTTGGCAATGAAGCCATTAGCTCTCTTGCTCTCCAATATTTCTGTGTAGTGGGTCCGGCAGGTAGGGCTTCACAGGTTAGAAGCTGTTCTTTAGTCATTTCCTCTTCTTTGTAGTCAAATGCTAGGCTTTGGCAATGAAGCCATTAGCTCTCTTGCTCTCCAATATTTCTGTGTAGTGGGTCTGTCAGGTAGGGCTTCACAGGTTAAAAGATGTTCTTCAGTCATTTCCTCTTCTTTGTTGTCAAATGCTAGGATTTGGCAATGAAGCCATTAGCTCTCTTGCTCTTCAATATTTCTGTGTAGTGGATCCGGCAGGTAGGGCTTCACAGGTTAGAAGATGTTCTTCAGTCATTTCCTCTTCTTTGTTGTCAAATGCTAGGATTTGGCAATGAAGCCATTAGCTCTCTTGCTCTTCAATATTTCTGTGTAGTGGAGTCGTCAGGTAGGGCTTCACAGGTTAAAAGATGTTCTTCAGTCATTTCCTCTTCTTTGTTGTCAAATGCTAGGATTTGGCAATGAAGCCATTAGCTCTCTTGCTCTTCAATATTTCTGTGTAGTGGATCCGGCAGGTAGGGCTTCACAGGTTAGAAGATGTTCTTCAGTCATTTCCTCTTCTTTGTTGTCAAATGCTAGGATTTGGCAATGAAGCCATTAGCTCTTTTGCTCTTCAATATTTCTGTGTGGTGGATCCGGCAGGTAGGGCTTCACAGGCTAGAAGATGTTCTTCAGTCATTTCCTCTTCTTTGTTGTCAAATGCTAGGATTTGGCAATGAAGCCATTAGCTCTCTTGCTCTCCAATATTTCTGTGTAGTGAGTCCAGCAGGTAGGGCTTCACAGGTTAGAAGATGTTCTTCAGTCACTTCCTCTTCTTTGTTGTCAAATGCTAGGATTTGGCAATGAAGCCATTAGCTCTCTTGCTCTTCAATATTTCTGTGTAGTTGAGTCGTCAGGTAGAGCTTCACAGGTTAAAAGATGTTCTTCAGTCATTTCCTCTTCTTTGTTGTCAAATGCTAGGATTTGGCAATGAAGCCATTAGCTCTCTTGCTCTTCAATATTTCTGTGTAGTGGATCCGGTAGGTAGGGCTTCACAGGTTAGAAGATGTTCTTCAGTCATTTCCTCTTCTTTGTTGTCAAATGCTAGGATTTGGCAATGAAGCCATTAGCTCTCTTGCTCTTCAATATTTCTGTGTAGTGGATCCGGCAGGTAGGGCTTCACAGGTTAGAAGATGTTCTTCAGTCATTTCCTCTTCTTTGTTGTCAAATACTAGGATTTGGCAATGAAGCCATTAGCTCTCTTGCTCATCAATATTTCTGTGTAGTGGATCCGGCAGGTAGGGCTTCACAGGTTAGAAGATGTTCTTCAGTCACTTCCTCTTCTTTGTTGTCAAATGCTAGGATTTGGCAATGAAGCCATTAGCTCTCTTGCTCTTCAATATTTCTGTGTAGTTGAGTCGTCAGGTAGGGCTTCACAGGTTAAAAGATGTTCTTCAGTCATTTCCTCTTCTTTGTTGTCAAATGCTAGGATTTGGCAATGAAGCCATTAGCTCTCTTGCTCTTCAATATTTCTGTGTAGTGGATCCGGTCGGTAGGGCTTCACAGGTTAGAAGATGTTCTTCAGTCATTTCCTCTTCTTTGTTGTCAAATGCTAGGATTTGGCAATGAAGCCATTAGCTCTCTTGCTCTTCAATATTTCTGTGTAGTGGATCCGGCAGGTAGGGCTTCACAGGTTAGAAGATGTTCTTCAGTCATTTCCTATTCTTTGTTGTCAAATGCTAGGATTTGGCAATGAAGCCATTAGCTCTCTTGCTCTTCAATATTTCTGTGTAGTGGAGTCGTCAGGTAGGACTTCACAGGTTAAAAGATGTTCTTCAGTCATTTCCTCTTCTTTGTTGTCAAATGCTAGGATTTGGCAATGAAGCCATTAGCTCTCTTGCTCTTCAATATTTCTGTGTAGTGGATCCGGCAGGTAGGGCTTCACAGGTTAGAAGATGTTCTTCAGTCATTTCCTCTTCTTTGTTGTCAAAGAAGCCATTAGCTCTCTTGCTCTCCAATATTTCTGTGTAGTGGGTCTGGCAGGTAGGGCTTCACAGGTTACGAGATGTTCTTCAGTCATGTCCTCTTCTTTGTTGCACAGAGGACAATTTGGACTTCAATAAATTCCTATTCTGTGTAAGTGGTTGGCCAAATAATCCTGTTTAAGTAGCATAAAATATAACAGTTCTTTAAGTGGACACCAAATTTGTGCTTATAATGGTGGTTACATCATCCACTCATTTTAACCCGCAGTATGTCTGGAGGGCCACACCTATCTTTGGTTAATGGGTCCATCGGGCCTGGCCGGGAGCAGTTTTATAGTACAACGGCTTTTCTCACAAGCACAAATGTACAGTTTCACGAAGTTAGAAGCAGTTTGTAGGTGCGTTCGCTTATTGCCGAGAAGTTGCGGTCATCTAGTCTGTTCATCTGTTGTATCCATGAAACAATTCAGGACTCTAGGATGGCCACCTCTGTAGCGTCAGTAGTTTGGTATCTGCCACATCCAGAGGCCCCAAGTTCGAATCTCAATTAGGGTGAGTTATCTGTATAATGTTTTTCTGGGTTTTTACTTATCCTAAAAGATTGATGTACGGTAACTCTAAGATCTATAGAACCTGAACTGATTTGAGCATCATTTTAAGCATTTCATTCATCGTCCGATATGTCTTAAAGTTGGTGAGCGTTAGTTAAAAAAGGGGGAAAAAGAAGCTTAGGATATTGCCAGCTACATATTGCAAAATGCGGATAGTCCTTGATGATTATTATACGAGGGATATCCTTGTTAAGAAGGAGAATGTGTTAATTTATACAGTTTAGAACATCCAGCATTTGTAAGAAAGAAATTACTAAATAATACAGTATGTATCTGAAATAATTGAGCGCCTCTTCATATATATTATTAACTTAAATCTTTGTTCCCTGGCGTGTTGAATCGTTAAACAGGAAAACAGCTTGCATCCGTTCCCTCCTGAGAAAATTTATAGACTTCAAGTAAGTTATAGTAGCTTAAAGTTTAAACCTTTCATCTTCTTTTGGAATCTATATTTATTCATTATAAACTTTCATAATAATGTTTTAAGACGCTAAACATACACAACGAATTAATAATGCGGAATTTCAGGCCAGCAAATTAACCTCTTTCAAAAAGATATCTGCAAGTATCGATAAATGCAATCTTCTCGGATAGTATACAGTATTGGTTCAGATGTTAATGGTATTCTTTCTATATAGAGCTATTCAGTGTGCACATTTAACGAAATTAATTACAATATAGGTATAAAGGAAACAAAGCAAAATTGTCTTACGTAAGAGTTATGAGAGGATTCTTGCATTCATACTCGACACATCCGAGGCGTATTTGGAAAGCAACTACTCTTTTTAACAATAACAACAATGTTCAAAGACTGTCGCAGTCGATGATCAGCTTTTCTATACCTTCTGCATAGGAATTTCCCCACCAGTGCCGATAGCCAGGACTTACTACACCAAATTATGACAGGTGATGCACTGCCAACCTTCTTGGTTTTGTAAACATCACTGAGCATTTTTGAAACTCAACGTGAATACAGCTTATGATAAGCCGTCTCTAACCATTGCGTACAAAACAGTTGGTGAAATTTTCGAAAATAGGTCTGAAAGCGTTGTCATTGTGAAGCGTCCGTGCTCCAGGATATTTTATCAACTTTCCTTATCAAATTGTCGTTGAAGAACAGAAGGCCAACCACTCCGAACCTCAGCTTGGACATTTGTGCGACCTTCGTGTCATATTCTAACTCACTTCATCTTTCCATCATTCATACGTCATAGCCATAAACATCTTTAACTTGGCGATAAATTTTCGTGGCTCCTCATTCTTTGTGTTCAAAAAACTACTTTTTAAACTGCCTTATGTTTCATGTCCAAGTGAGGGACAAGGACCTTTTAAAGTCTGGTAAATTTCTATGAAAGGATGGATCTTTTCTTTTGCAACTTAGTTGGTGGTAAGCCTGCTTATTCAAAAGTGCGTACAGAAAATTGGAATATGCTACAATGTACAGTTCATTGTTGACAGGAGTCTGAACTGGTCATTGTGATAACTGCGAAGGAAAATAAAAAATAAGGGTTTCCTGCTGTTATCAAACATTTCCATTTGAAGGACTGGGTTGCCGCACAAGTCAAAGCTGAATTGGATGAAGTTCACGGTACTCTGCACCAACACTGAAGACCAGTTACTTTTGCAGCAATGAATTTAAACGTGACAGTAGCACCGTCGTAGAAGCAGCGAGGATGAATCGCACTCAGATCACCTAATTGAGGTCACCACACAAGACAACATTGAAAAGATTATAATTCATGAGTTTTCTGAGGCTGTAGGCATCTCAACGGAGCAAGTGAACAATATCCTGCATGAAAAATTGGCGATGTAATGGTGCGTGCAAGATGGGTGTCGCGGTTGCTCAGAGTACCAAAACGCATCAGGAAGTACACTTATATCAAGTGTCTGGCGATATTTGATCACACTCCGCAAGACCTTCTCCACTGATTTGTGACTGTGGTTGAAACTTGGGTTCATTATTACACATCAGAGTCAAAATAGTAGGCAAAACAATGGCCAAAGGGGTGTGAAAGTGCACCAAAGAAGGCAGGGGACATTTTGTCAGCTGGTAAGGTGATGGCCACTTCTTTTTCTGGAGTTCTTTATATTTTTATTATCCTTACAGATGTTTATTATTGAGCCACTTAGTAACAGTACACAATAATTGAGGTAGCCGTGAACGACTCCTCTAGCTAAATATGGCAGGATGACTGTAACACAAATTGAGGACTTTAAGTTTAATAGGTATCACTCTTCAGGGTCGTATGTACTGGATAGATCACTCAGGAGAAGATCTTGTGGCAGTCTGCGCTTGAGGCGAGGTGGTTGGCGAGTGCGAGCAGCTTCAGGGACCTCCTGGAGATGGTAAAACAAAGGTCGTGCCAGCCGGCAGATGTACAGGTGAACGGTAGGAGGCCAAACTCGTGATGAAGTTTTTGGTTTCTGACGAACCATGGAGCATTTGTAGCTGTACGCAGCACCCTGTTTTGTAATACCTGCAGTCGACGGACTTTAATCCTGCTGGTGTCACCCCAGACTGGAGTTGCATAGGTAAATATGGGACGGACTAGAGATTTGTAAAGAAGAAGGGAGGATTCATAAACAAGTGAGGCGTGCCTGTTGAGTAAAGGGTACAGTTTTGAGAGCCGTGCAGACGTAAGTGTAACAGATCAACAGATGTGGGCGTTCCAATTTAGTCGAGTGTTCAGTAGCACCCCAAGATAATTCACTGGCACACTGGTTGGTAACCCCGAGCAGCTTTAATGAAGGAGGAACCGTATAAGGAGGTAAAGAGAAGATGTTAGCCTCTGTCTTGTTAGTGTTAAGGGATATGCGCCAGTTAGAGGACCAATGAGCTAGTCCATCCAGGGCAGTTTGTAGTTCATGAATGGCATGACGGATATCGGAGTGAGAATAAAAGAGAGCAGTGTCATCGGCGTATAATTGTTTGGAATTCTGAGGGAACGATCCTCATAGACTACCTGAAAAACACAAAAGCATAACTGGAGCCTACTTTGCTTCATTGTTGGATCGTTTGCAACATGGACTGACTGAATATAGAGCGAGATTTAAACGCAAAAGTGTGCTTTTTCACCAGGATAGTGCACAATCACACACATCAGCAAGTCCAATGGTGAAAGTGCATGTGCTGGGCTTTGAACTGGCTCCTCGTATACCTTATTCACCAGACATAGTCCCAAGTGACTTTTTCCTGTTCCAAAATTTGAAAATTTGACTTGGTGGTAATGTTGTGATGGGATGAAAAATCTAGAACATTGCTGGATCAAGTGTATAGCCATCAATGGAAAACACCTGCGATTGGACACTTGAAAGTCCGGAAGCCAAACCTTCAGTCTCTAGACAGACCAGGGCTGAGCCCTCTACTAGCTGTACAATATTTTATAAGTTATGGCAAATGACGGTAGAGGTTTGTTTTGGTGTTTTTTTAATTAAATATATTGTATACTGATAGTGCAGTATTTTCATGTGCCTAAAACAAGTCTTGGTCTTTTGTAGTTTTCGCCGGGGTCGATGTCGTACTCACCTAGACCGCGTATAAGAGAGTTGAAGTTATGGAAGGGGTTTTGATAGAATGGGAGTGAGAGGGTGTGTGTGTGTAGTGTTTAACGCCCGCTTTTACTACATATGGCACCGCAGGCGATGACACTGATGATACATGTGATGAAGATGGAGCACCGGTGGAATGATATGGCGGGGCAAACCGGAGATCCCGGAGAAAAGCCGCCCCAGCGCCGTGTTATCCACCACAAATCTCACTTTGCGGTCGCCTGGGATCGAACCTGGGCCGCCTTGGTGAGAGCCAGGGTGTGGATGTAATCTGTTAGGGTAGGAATGTGTAGGTCACGACGGATTACAAGGTTAGGGATGTACCATTGGGAATCCGTGGCAATACGGAAGAATCGAGACTGTAGGACTTCAAGGCGATGCACATGAGTTTTAGTTGCTACACCCCAAATGGCACAGACATAAGTGATGGCTGGTCGGAGTACTTGTTTATATGGGAGCAATTTATTGTATATGGACATCACTGAGCGTCAATTGTACATTGGGTATAACATATCCATACATTTGCTGACCTTGTTCGCTGTGTAATTTTTTTTTTTTTTTTTTACTTTAACGTCCTCCAACGTTAAGTCATATCGGACGATGAATGGAATGGATGAAATGATGCTCAAATGAGCCCAGGGTCCATAGAGTTTAGAGTTACCCGACATTTGACTTTCAGAATAAGGGAAAATCCCGGAAAAACCTTATCCAAGTAACTCACCCTGAACGAGATCCGAACTCGGGACCTCTTGAACGTGAGGCAGACATGCTACCACAACGCTATCGAGGCGGGCGTTCGCTGTGTAGGTTATGTGTTCCTTCCACGTCAGTTTTACATCAAGC
This sequence comes from Mantis religiosa, assembly GCA_030765055.1. Lineage (NCBI taxonomy): Eukaryota > Metazoa > Arthropoda > Insecta > Mantodea > Mantidae > Mantis > Mantis religiosa. The sequence continues at coordinate 136,071,770 of CM060958.1, read as the reverse complement.
AAAACGCCTAGATATCGTTCATATGATTGCCAATGTACTTCTCCGGCTAGAGCACAGGTGGTAGGTCCTCTAGCTACCTTCTGGAGAATGTGATGGCTTGGCTCTTCTGGGGGTGGATGCTCAAGCACCATAGTTTGGACCAGGTTGTGAGGAGGTCGGCATATTGTTGGATTCGACATGCAGCCATATACTGTTTAGTTGACATGAAGGTTACAGCTGAGTCGTCTGCAAAAGCTCCATCAATGGAGACTATATCGAGAAATAAGGTGAGATGTTCACGAAAAGAAGTCATTATTGGTGCTTTACCAGACTTATCAAATGACCTAAGTATTTATACTGCGTTTGCATTTATACTCTGTGGAATGTGGCAACTGTTTAGATTCTGTGGATTAAGAGCTATTTTTCCTAGTTTGTTACACTCTCCAATAAATGCCATGTTCTCAAATATTTCTTTATAACAGCAGTGTGTTCTAAAGAAGATGTTTTAACTACAATTTATTCTTTTAACAATTTATGAAAGCAAATTAGAAACTGTTTTATAGGTCTGTTTCCGTCCGAACGAATTTAACGTTGTTCAGATTGTGAAAAAAGAATCCATAAAAGCTGGTTGAGAGTTGGTTACGTGGCCTTCCACGGCTTTGTCTATTACTTTTCTTAGCTTCCGCTGTGGTCCGTGTCCTGTTGGCTTAAACCCTTGTCAACGTTTCGCCTTAAACTATGTTAGCCTTCTTCATTGAGCAACTGCAAATGTCCCAGAGTATAAACTCAGTGACAATGCGTAACATTGAAGAAGCGTAACATTGTTTACGGCGTAACGTCAGCAAGGATGTAAGTCAACAGGGCGCAGACCACAACGGAAGCCAAGGAAAAGAGTAAAGATTGGGAGACACGCGGAAGGACGCAAAAGATACCGGACTCCAAGCGGGCTGCCACTCGTAGATGTACTGCAGGGTTCTCACGCTAGATGGCGTTAGTAGTGACCTTCATGAACCAGCTATGTTGACGGCGTTAGTATAGAGCTGAACGTGCAAGTGTGGTATTGTGTTTCTCTGACTGTTGGTGGGTCACCTCTTTGAAGTCGTAGGCAACTTAAAAGAACTAAGAGTGTGTGTGAAATTTTGTTTCCTACTTAAAACAGCTGAAACGGAAACAAACCAATGCTTCAGGAAGCTTTCCAAGAGGACGCTATGATCCGCACACAGGTTTCCGAGTGGTTTGGGCGATTTAAAAGTGGTGAGATGTGTGTTGAAGACCAAGCTCGTTCTGGACGTCCTTCAACTTCGCGAAATGAGGATAACATTGATAAGGTCCGTCAAAAAATAAACGAGGATCGTCGCCAAAGGATCGACCAAATTTCAGCAGCGACAGGAATCAGTTGGAACTCGTGCCAGTGGATTTTGAGGGAGGATTTGAACATGAGCCGTGTTGCTGCTAAATTTGTTCCGCGCCTTCTCACACAGGAGCACAAAATCATCCTCATGAATGTGTGTCAGGACTTGAAAACAGATACTGCACGTGATCCAAACTTCTTGAACAAAGTCATTACAAAGGATGAGAGTTGATGTTACGAGTATCATCCAGAAACCAAGCAAGCGTCAAGCCAGTGGAGGACTACCAACTCTCCCAGACCAAAGGAAAAAGCAAGGCAAGTGAGGTCAAATGTGAAGACGATGATCATTGTCTTTTTTGATGCTCGTGGAATTGTGCATCGGGAATTCGTACCCCCTGGCCAACTGTTAACCAGCACTTTTACTTGGATGTTTTAAGGCGTCAGCGAGAGGATGTGAGGAGGAATCTTCCGGAACTTTGGCGATCAGGTGACTGGTTTCTGCATCACGACAACGCTTCAGCACACACGGCCTTACGAGTGACCCATTATTTGGCATCTCAGAGGTGGTCTGTCGTTCCCCACGCTCCGTATTCGCCAGAGCTAGTCCCGTGCAACTTCTTCTTATTACCACGAATGAAAAAAAAACGCTAAAAGGGGAGCGTTATGATGATGTGGAGGCGGTAAAAACAGCTTCGCAAAGGGCACTGGACAATATCAAACTTGAAGAGTTCCAAACATGCTTCTAACAGTGGGAAAGGAGACTTGACAAGTAAATTGCATGTAACGGAGGGTATTTTGAAGGTGACTGAAGTAATTTTGCATAAAGGTTCATTAATAAAGTTTTTGTGACAACAATCCGGTTTGTTTTGGGCCCCCCTAGTATACACAAGCGCTTCCATAGTTATTCTCTTTATAACATTATTATAAATTTTGTAATTTAGAAATTATTTAATCTTCATTGTTAAGAAAAACCTTATTATGACATCGGTATATAATTGACCTGCGTGTCATAATGTACCAACTGTAAGATACTGAAAACAGCAAGAAAATGTTTAAAGGTTAGAAATTGCAGAAATAGGTTTACTCTTTCACTTGTATGCATTATGCACTTCATTGGTTCAGAATTATACAAATACACGAAGTTTAAGTGAAATCTAAGATTTTCGTGACCCCTTAATTCGAAGAACGTGCGAGCAAACTTGAACTTAATAAATTTGGAATGACACATTTAAACTAAATGAAGGTTTTGATAAGGAAGTGTCTTTAGGTTTTATAATTTTAAATTAACCTGTATCATTCCCACTGTTTGTAGCATTCGTTTTTCATCTATTTATTGCGCCTTGATGTGACAACTGCACAGTGATGATGTGATGTTGAACAACAACGTGAGAAAGGAATTATTAATTTTATGTCACCTTATATTATATTAATTAGAGTACCCATTCGAGGTAATCAGTTTAATCAGGTAAATTGGTTCGAGCGAATCTATCAATAAACTACCAGTCTCTTGTGGGATTGCCTATGACAGTTTAACTATTCTAGAGGTAAATCTGTATAGCTGCAGCAAATCCACAGGAAATTAATTGCGAAATTGCGTAGTACCGGGTTTCCGTTGAATGACGTGATTGGCACCTCGCCTCTACTACACATAAATAATGCTAACACGTGAAACAATATGAACATGTGCGTCTTTGGTTACAAATTGTATTCAATCTGCTTCTATATGAACCTGTCGCCCCTTTCATATGTTTAAAAACACCTGACAAATATTTGCACGAAATCCCAGATGTCATCAACATCACAGCATCATCAAAAACAACAAAAAACACATTTTCATGGTTTAAACTTTCAAGACTCAAATAGTTGGTGGGAAGAGATAGGAGGAATTATGGAAAAAAATAGGAATGGGAGATATACGGAGATTAGAGGAAAGGAATACAAGCGATGTGGGTAAATTAGTAAAATGCAGAATAGAAGATATTGAAAGACAGGAAATATCGGGAAGTCTAGAAAATATGAAATCATTACAATTTTACAAGCAAATAAAAAGAAATTGGGGACAAAAAGCATATGTAGATTACTGCAATAGGCAAGGGAGAGAAGGGTTAGCATGGATGAGAACAGGAATAATATTTCTAAGAGGGATAAGGGGTAGGGAGAAGGAAATTTATGAATTGTGTGGGGGAAAAGAAAGCATAGAACACTATGTAACAGAATGCGAGGAGGCTGCAATATGGAGAAAAAAGGTTTGAGAAGAAAAATGGGAGAAAGTAGAGAAGAAGATAGTAGTTATAAAACTGTTAACGGGCAGGGAGGAAAAAAAGGTAAGAAGTATTGGTGAGTTCTTGCAGAAAGTAAATGAAAAATGGACAAGAAATGTAAAGAATATAAGAAGGGAAGATGAGGGTGAAGAAAGAGACTAATTAAGTAATCAAGGAGGTATGGAGGTTAAGAGCTACCTGGCAGAGCAGAAGACCAGGATGTCATGCAAGACAAGGTAACAACAAGGGAAAGAAAATTAAATGTAGCCAAAAGTTGTAAATTGTAAAATTTTGGAATATGTACAATGAATATATCATAAATTTTAAATTAAACGTTTTACATCCATCTTCTTCTTGGTCTACCAATATTTCTTATAGGTAATGGTTTGTAAGCTAAAATTTATTTTGGAATGTAGTTATCATTCATTCTGTCGACATGTTACTTCGAGAGCCCGGCTCGGTAGCATAGATGGTAGCATGTCTGCCTCACGTTCGAGGTCCCGAGTTCAAATCTCGGTCAAGGTGAGTTATCTGGAAAAGTTTATTCCGGGGTTTTTCCTGACCCTTTTTTTAATTTACGTCCGCCCCAACGTTAAGTTATATCTGACGGTGAATGAATTGGGTGAAATGATGCTCAAATGAGTCCAGGGTCCATGGAGCATAGAGTTACCCGAGCGCCGTGGTAGAGGACATCGTCGGTAGGAAGTTGTAGGACTTGAAGGCCGACGCCCCGGGACGCAACAATACTATTGCATTTGTTGATTTTATTTAAAGTGTCATTTTTTTAAATAAGAGATATTGCAACCAAGGTAAAGCAGTTTACTTGTTCAACATGTTTTCCTTCTAATAATATTTTGGCTCTTATGGTATAGGGTGCCTTGAAGGCTAAAACTTTAGTTTTGTTTATAGATATTGTTAAACCATATTGACAGACAGTGTTATTTAATATATGTAACGCTTTTTGTAGATCATTTTCTGAGCTGGATATGAGAACTTGATCGTCTGCAAATAATAAAGTATCTGAGTATATATTTCTAATTATAAAATGTTAATCTAATTTTGTCTGCCTATCAGATATGGCATCGCCAATTTAAACATTAAAATGTGACGATGAAAGTCGATACCCTTGTATTACTCCTTCGTTCATTATTGCCATTAGATCTGTCTTCATTCCAGCTTCTATCATTATCTTATTTTCTAGATATAAACTTCTTACTTGTGTTATCAAATGTTGGGATACACCTTTCTCTTTTTTTAATTTACGTCGTCCAACGTTGTCACACGGGACAATGAATGAAATAGGTGAAATGATGCTGAAATGAGTCCTGGGTCCATGGAGCTTAGAGTTACCTGACATTTGTCTAACAGGCTAAGGGAAAACCCCATAAAAACCTTATCCAGTTAACTCACCCTAACCGAGATTCGAACTCGCGACCTGTTGAACGTGAGGCAGACACACTACCATCTATGCTACCGAGGCGGGCGGGTACACCTTTCTCTTTCATAATAGTCCATAATTTATTTCTCGTAACCTTGTCAAATGCCTTCTCGAAATCTATAAATGCCATATCAGTCGGTACATTGAACTCTCTATGTTTTTCAATTATCTGATTAATAGTAAATATACAATCACAACAAGATCTTCCTTTTCTGAGTCCATTTTGCACTTCCATGATTATATTTTCCAGTATTATATATAAACGGCAATTTAAAAATAGAAGCATAGATTTTATAACATGTATTTAAAATGCTTATACCTCTATAATTTTTACATTTATGTCGACCACCTTTCTTATAAGTTGGATATATTTTTCTATTCTCCATTCTTTTGTCATGCGGCCGAAATTCCAACATTTATCTATTAAAGCTAATAGACGATATTTCATTGGAGTAGAGGCATATTTAATTAATTCATTGTTAATGTTATCTACCCTAGGAGTTTTCTTATTTTTGAGGAAATTAATTGTAGAAAATAATTCTTCAAATTAAATTGGATCTATGTTAAGACAGTCTATCTATCTGTCTATCTATATTAAGACAGTTTTCTCATTGTCTTTCTTTTCAATCCACAAATCCTGGAAATAAGTTGTCCACTTTTCTTCGGAAATTAAATTAAATTTCAAGTTGTCTCTGTATTCTCTATTAAGATGTTTTAATATTTTATACGCGTTATCTTGTCGGCCATGTACATCAAATTGTATGCTACTAATTTATTTTCCCCAGTAGTTTCGTTTAAGCCCAGATGTTAATCTCTCCGCTATAATTATAAGGGATTGTTTTCACATAAATTTATCTTTATACATTCCTGACATATGGTCTTCAAATGGATTTAGACCTATGGAACGAGCAGTCATAAAAACATGTTATAATAAAAGGCGTTATTCTCTTGCACTGTTTTCATAACAGTCCCATATCGTTTACTTTGTCTTCTTTGGGACTGCTGCAGGTCCCAGTTTGTCTAACATAGATTTTGTGAACCTCCTATACTTTGTAAGTTTATCAGAAATGTTGATATCAGGGTATTTTTATGTACACATTCAAGTTGACTGGATTATACGTAAAAATTGTATACAATAATAGAAAAATAATCTGTTGTTTTAATTAATACACCACGGTGGCTATACACAGTAAGAACAATCAACAGATAGCTTCATCTAGAACAGCGGCGCTCCAACTCAAGCCTGAAAGGAGAAGTTGAAATAACCTGCTTCCTCCATCTAAGACAGAATGACTCATTTATGCATGATTACTGAGTTGCAGAGACGGTACTGTGGTGTCATTATTACGTGCAGGAAATGAAAGGTGTAAACTTCATCCACCTCTGAGTACCAGGTGCTTGGCACTGACATCTGAGTTAAAATTAAGTTCAACTTAATCCAGTGAACGTCACTAGAGGGGGTGGCAGCTCTGGAAGGAGGCGTTCCCTAAAAAGGTGTGAGTTACAGTGAAGGGTTTGCTGGACTTAAAAACTTAAAAAAGTCATGTAGTTGTGGCCTAGAGGGTGTTTATTCTACAGAAACTAAAAGTTACTAAGCTACATACAACCAATAACGTTATTTATAGAAGGACATCTGTGGCCTTTACGTTGGCTAAGGTTCTTGGCTTTAGAAGTTCCATCACTGGAGATTGTAGTTGTGGCCATCAAAGGAACAGGCGAGGCAGATTCGGGTAGCACGTGAAAAGTGCTCCCTCCTGGGCCAAAACCAAGGGGTTTAAATATTAAACCTCTGCCGAAGCAGTATCTGAGTCAATGCTTCGTCAGTTAAGTCAGCAGGGCTTTTGAGCTGTGCCTGACAGCCAAGCATGACTTGCAACTACGTGACCGGATGTCCCGTGTATCGATGATATTCCTACAGCTTCCGAATATACCTATAATATTTACAAATTTTCTCCTTTTAAAAATTTAAAAAATATAATCTTCATATGTAGTATTGATCATCTCTGATGTAGTTATTTGATTACTTATCAGCCAAACAAGGTAAAACTGATAGAGTCAACATGAAATATTCAATGCCATGGCCGGGATTTGAACCACGGATCTCCTGGTTTCCGTCCAGTAGCTCTTACCCATTGAGCTACCTGCCGTCATGACACTAAATTCTCCATTTGACTCGCATATTTCTCCGGTAGACCATTAGGGGCTCTCGCACCCGAGATACACCGTTTGTGGCGACTTACTATTGTAAGTACTTGAATCCCAGGCTTCAATATTTAACTCTTGTTTCATTTTTTCACACTAGCCGTGTATAGACTAAGGTTTTTGATACAGTCTACATAAAAAATTCAATGCCATGGCCAGGATTTAAATCACATATCTCCAGGAGATCCATATGCTCCCTAACCTGCATTATAACACAGTCTCTGTCCTAAATCATCAAATTTCTTTACCACCTCCACTTTTTAGTAATTTAAATGACATTTTAGATCTTATCTTAACTTATCAATCTTCTTAAATGTCTTTAGTAAATATGTTCTCGGGTACATACCTCCAGGATCGCCTGACAATGTGTGATTCTTTTTCCTTGCGGAGCCACCTTAAGACCGAAGTTTACCACACTCGAAGTTTATCTCCTATCACCGAAGAACTTAAAGCAAGAATGTGAAAGGTAATCGTCAAGATTGCTGCTGATATGTTAAGTCCAGCCATGCATGACATTCAGGAGTATGTGAAAAATGATTTTGAACTTCAATAATGGCATACCTATAGGTACATTGACATAAAATGTAAAGAAAAGTAAATATATAAATCTCCATTCCAACATGTTCCATCTTTTTGAGCCATCCTGTATAGTAGATATATTAGATTCTTTCAGAAAAAAAGAAGATCAGGAAGTATTTATTTGCATTCCCCTCTCATAAACATTCAACCTGACAATTTGGCCGTTAATGGATGAAATGTAGATTTAGTATTTGAGGACAAAAGACGGTGGGTGCTTTAGGGCATTTCTCTCTTGAATCTGGTAAATGGAAGCTGCGATAGGTGCGGCTATGTATTGGGATCTACACTTACACGTTCTCCCCTGCTGTCTTCTCTTTTGTCTTGGCGATTAATTTTAAATTTGTATGCCTCGCCTCGCTTCACAGATGGAGAGCTCAGCTTTGCTTGCTTTGTGCCAGACGCGGCAAATTAGTTATTGATTGCAGAACGGCGCAGCATGTGTGTTCTAGACGTAGCAACAGGCTTTCCTTCGTATACCTAACACAAGAACTGGCTGTAAACCAAGTGTTTGCGCCTTTAGGAAAGTAACACTCTATTGTTTTGGCCAGCATTAACATGAGGGACGCTCTTGGCAACGAAAAGCTAATTTGGAGCTGAAAAATCATGACGACGCGAGGTTGATGATGGCCAAGGACACGAAATATGGCCAAGAAAGCTGTCTTATGGTTAAAGATGAGTACACTTCGCCGAAGCATTTTATCTTCTTATAATCCCTGTAGGGGCGGGGATCCGTCCCCTTCAGCTGCTGTGGTGAGCGCGCTGGGGAACCCTAACACTCGTGGTACCTCTGACGTTACTAGAGGAACCTCGGGCCGAAATTTCGAGCCCCTCACTGATAGGGAGTTGTTCGGATTGGGTTGGACTCGAGATGATGATATATAAGGGAGCTCAACTACGGCGGTCATCAGCGCCATTTAAAAACCTAGTCATGGAAGAAGCCAGATATAAACAATTCTAAAAACTCTACAAGTGTAACAAAACCTATTAAAAATTTCGTTCACTAAATCTTAAACTCTAAACTAGACAAGAATCTAACAACCTTCTCCACGGGTCTCCACGCACGGCCTACACGTGGGTGGGCCTGTTGACCGTCTCCCTCAACCAGGAAGAGGAGCCCACACGTGGGAGACTGTTGGCTCGGGACCCCGGGTGCGCCAAACCCGTACCTACCGAAGTAGGCCCCTGGAGGGGTTGGACTCGAGGGGGCAGTGGTTCCCGATACCCGTGAGAGATCAGGTATGTCTCCGGACGGGGTTGAGCGAAGACGGATGGAAGTGGATACGCTACTTAAGTGCGTCAACCTCGCACGGAAGACTACCGAATAACCTCGTTGTGGTCGCCTGGTTATCTATCACACCCTCAACTAGCCCTGCAGGATAGTACCCGGGACATTTTAGGAAACCGTGTGTCACCTCCGGGCGGCCGAAGCCTGGCCGGAGGTATCCGATCTCCCGCGGGTGTCGGGAACACCCTTGAGTCCAACCCAATCCGAACAACTCCCAATCAGGGACGGGCTCGAATATTCAGCGTGAGGTTCCTCTTGGTATCGTTAGAGGTAACACGAGTGCTAAGGGTAGATTCGGCCCTTCCTCCATTCTCTAGTTTCTTGTTCATCATTCCGCTCCAGGATGTGAAGGCTGCATTCATCAGCTGAGCAAGACTGGCGGCTCTAACCACAGCCTTCCACCCTCCGCTACTATTCCCCCAGTCATGACGCCCGTTATGGACCACGGTATTAGTTGTCGCGATTGGGTGTTAGGCCTTAGCCTTCCAAGAGCTGATGTATCACGGAGGACTATGACATTATGTCCGTGTGATATGTTTTGCATTGATGTGAGAGATTCTGAAGCTCAGTCTAGTGAACCTTGACTTCATTCATGATATAATCCAATACTAAGAATTAGTAAATATAATATACTTCTTGCTCAAATTATTATGCTTGATCTGAAAGTGCTAATGGTTTATACAAATTAGTTTGGTAACGTATTTCTAGAGAGTAACTTGTCTCCCTTAAACAGCTTTTTTTTCGCTAAAAGTGTGTGCTATCTAAATAAGCCTGTAGTAAATACAGACCTGGACACGTCTGCAGTCTGTTTAAAATAAAAGGACAGGTGAACCACCGCCTAAATAGTTTCAAAAAGCTTTTATTTTGCTTGTATTTAATTTTTTATGACCTCAGTTGTTGTCCCTACTTAGCAATGGTTTTAAAAAGCAATTAAATTAATGTGAGACAAGTTTATACTTTCATCCGGGCATACTTTTAGCCCCAGCATGCATTAAAGAGCACAGCTGACAAACAAGCCCGCATTTCCATTTCATAGGTATGCCGCCAAACAGTTTGTAATTATTTCAATGCATCTAAAGTGTAAGCTGCAGCACGTAGTCTCTAAAGATACGTATGTTTAATGGATGACTTATGGAGCGTCACGACCCAATTCTAACGTAGGGAGGGGTGAACAAAAAATGACACCCTCCAAAAACAGAAGAAACAAATGTTTTTAAAGTACACTGTATTGAATTGCATTCGATTTCAGTACACATTGTGTGAGAATAAAATGCTCTGCAACTTTTAGGCTCACAACCAACCATAATGTCTCAATAAACATTTATTCAGGATTGCTATAATCATATCTCCTCTGTGTCCTTTTTGTACAGTTATGCCCGACTTCACCAACAGATGTTAAGGCTTAACACGAGTTTAGCAATAGTTAAAACAAAAATTGCATTTCACCATCAAGTGTTAGCGCAACACTCGTGTTAAATCTCTTGTTAAACTAACAAGCCAAATTTCTGATGTTAAGTCCTTAACAATTGTAAATAGCGAGCATGAACTCAGCAGTTGATGCCAATTTGCTATATTTAAGACAACTAAATGACATTCGTAATACAGTACGGCCTCTGAGAAGAAATGATTTTGAGGAGCCATCAGAAGAAAATTTTCTACAGAGCTATAGACTGTCGAAACAAGTTGCTATGAAGGTTACTGTGGAAGTACAAGAGAGGTTAGAACATGCAACGAAAGGAATATGGCGATCTCGCCTTTGCTTCAAGTATCAATAACTTAACGATTTTATAATTCACTGAATTATGTGGATAATACATTGTCCATCTCCCGTCTTGAAATGTTCAAGTCACTTGTCCTTCTTCGCACCTCGTTTTAAATTTACGTAATACTGACAAGTTGTTTGGTGCTTGTAGTAATGACACATGCATTTGAATTAAATTCCTTTCCAATATTTTCCCCGTGACATCTTTCTCCGTCTCACACAGCAGTGATGTCGGCGTTGGCGGATGCCCGTAAATACGGACAAAAGCCATGCCATACTTTTCACAAAGCGCCACACCCCCGCAGACTGCCCTAACTTCAGCTTCCAAGGTCGAAGGATAGAGTGGACTAACTCTGTCCGATACCTTGGAGTAACATTGGATAGAGGCCTAACCTTTCGCCAACACATCAGAGACCTAGCGGCAAGGGTACAGGGAGCTATCGCTTCCCTGTAACCTATGCTGGGGTCGAGGTCGATGCCGCTTGGCCTGAGGTTATACCTCTTCCGAGCGCTGGTAATCCCCGTGATGCTATATGCCTGCGAGATCTAGGGCATGACCTCAGATAGCTGGTTGGCATGGCTTCAACGTGCACAGAATAGAGGGCTACGGTCTATCTATTCTGTGGGTCGCTGTTTTCCTACCAGGTTGCTTCACGAAGCCTCGGGACTTCCATATGTGGAGGACGAAGTTAGGCGCCGGGCATCAAAATTCTACGCAACTTTAACAATTCATAGAAGTGCCCTTGTTAGATCGCTTGGAGATTATGACCCCACTAGACGCCGTTCTAGACAACATCGGGTCCCCCGCATGGCATGCGGGCACCCAAGATAACCCAGGAGCTAATCCTAACAGCAGCTAAAGCTGAGCTCCACATAATCTCCTAAGTTGTTTGGCATCAAAATTCTCCCCAACCCAAAACAAAATTAAAAAACACCAGTGTGCAGGGAATTGCATCCTCTCCTCTCATCCCGAAGGTACAAATTGTAACCTCACAAAATTCATCTAATCTAAAAACCCACACCATATCCATCGTACAATATCCCGTTCGAATACCTTACCTGCGGTAAAACCCTTAGCGAGTGGGCACATAGAAAAAACCTTCTCGCTATATACAGCCAGCCAGCACGTCATGGTCATGGTCATGGTCAGCTGACATCTTGGCGAGCAGCCGTGAGGAGTGCCCAATGAGCGAACGGACTGGATTGTGTACGTGCATCGGAGGAGCTGTGCGTAATTGCGAGTGCAGAGTGGAGCTGTGACAGACGAACTGGTGAATTGTAATTGTGTGCGCTACGTAATTCTGTGTAATTGGCAAGTGTTTCGACTGTAATTCGGTGGAAATAAAGAACATTTTGAGTTTGTGCAATTGGAATTTTAATTTCACGAACCCACAAAGTTATAATATGAGGAGATATAAACCTTATTTTGGAAATACGGAGACAAATTTGCATTTCTTATAATAACTTGGAGCCCGCCTCTGTGCCGTGGTGGTAGCGTGTTTGTCTCACATTCAAGAGGTCGCCATTTCAAATTTTGGTCAAGATGAGCTTTCTGGATAAGTTTTTCTCCGGGTTTTTCACTCACCCTGAAAGAGGAATGTTGGCAAATTCTAAATACTATGTAGCTTTGGCTCATTTGAGTGTCATTTCACCGTCTCATTCATACTACGATATGACTTAACGTTAGAGGACGTAAATTAAAAGGAAATTATTTCGACTGCCATTTCAAGAAAAACATTGTACGAGCTTTGCATATACTTCAAGTTTCTCTCGTTTCGAGAAAACACGAAAGTATTCTGTGTGTATAATTGTAATAATTTTCAGAGGTACATTTCTGTAAAGGCAAGATAAATAGGTAGATGTTATCACTAGGGAGCGGATGTATAGGCTGTAATAAGCTTTCTTATTAAAATCCCTCGGTGGGGCGACTTACCTTCCTTGGGATGGAGAGTCTAAGATCTTTTCAGCTTCCTTGTTACTGCGATGATGTAGTCTGGATAATTTGCCGGCAGCTCTGTCGATGAGCGATGAATTCTGCGATCTCAGGTTGTGGTACCGCGCCTGCAACGGAATGGTGGATAGTGGAAACAAAATTGATTTTAAAACACTGATTCACTTTTTTGAGCTTTTATTTTTTCCTGTATTTTTACACAACCGATGTTTTAAAACAAGATTTATAAACATCTTCACTGATTTTAAAGGCGTAGTAAACGCAACAGCGTGCCATTCATCATTTAAGTATGCTATTTTTCGACGTGTCTGTGTCCGAGACGATAGCCATAACACGTCTGACCATATCAAGAGAATAAGGAATGAGCTTTCTCACGTGAAAATCAAATCAAATTAAAATTTTTACTGAACTCGGATTGGTTCATTCTACCATATCTTGTTGCTACGGGACTAATACTTGAATTTGACTGGCCTGACGTCATAGTTTGAATTTCTAGGCAATCTGTTGCGTCACAAACAAAGCCATCTTGATCTAACCTTTTCATCAATTTGAGAGGGCCAGGTTTGCATTGCATCTCCATATATGGAAATTTTAACGAATTTCTCGAATGATATGAAAAATCAGCTTCAAGGCAATAAAATGTGTGAAATAGGGATGCAACATGGCAATAAAATGCACAAAATATGCACTTAAATAGACACTAAATGGTTGTTAAGTAAACAGTTGAAAATACAGTGTTAGTAAAATGTCTCTGCAAATGCACTATAACAGAATGTCTATCATCGCAACGGTGTATCACGCTATCAGAAGAGGCATTTAGCCCAAGAAATGTAACCTAACCAGATTATTGCATTATTAGAATCATTTTAAACATATCTATTCCCATGAGACGTTTTAGAATTGAAGCATATGCCCCAGGAATACAGCAAAACATACCTACCAATCCACGATACTTAATGGGATGCAGCACCGAAAACCGCAAATCCATCAATTATCAACCAATCTTGCTGAAATTTTTACCACTTAGTTCTGATGCATAGTGGACACAGAATTCAAAATTTGCCTTTATATCTTCAATAGTTTTTGAGTAATTAATTTGTGAAATTCAAAATTTGAGCAAAATTCAAACCGCTCCACGTGATGAAAATTTTCAATATTTAATTTGTTTTTATTTCTAAAAATATCAGATTGTTATGAAGAAAGATATTTCATATGAATTTCTTATACTGCCTTTAGTTACAGAGGAAAAAGAACTTAGGTATGGAGCAAACAAAAACGCCAAAAAATGATTAAATCTCTGACTTTTATATCAATAACTTTAAAAAATATAATGAATATTAAAACTTAATGCGATAGAAACCTTTATTTGCTTTCTAAGAACATGTGTTGAAAATTTTAGAGGGACTGAATCAAAACTGCATCGTGTAGAACATTTTGAATGACAAAAAATGTTGAAAAAACTATGACTGAGTAAATCAAATTTTAAAATCCGAAACATTTGCCTTCTCAGCTACATGCCTTGAAGTAGACTAAAACCTTCCAGAGAGATAACTTGGACCCTATTGCCTCTTCTTTCTATCTTCTGCAGCAGTACTCTTCAATTTTAGTTTCCTTCTGTATGTTTTAGAAGTTACCTTCGTAGAAATTGCTGAATGAAGTAAGTGTAATAGGTCCTTCCCTTGGCTAATTTTTAGAGATGCTGGTGAAATCTGTGTCCATTATGTCTGACTACAGCTTGAGTGAGGCAGAGCAACCAAAGTTGAATTCAGTGATGGTTGATGTCACAGCAGATGTCTCTTCTTTGAAACAAATATTTCTTTTGGGCAATTATGCCATGTCATGTTATGTAAACTTTCATTTGCATTTTATGTCTTACCCAGTGTATATCTCCTTAGAATTTCATCTGATGCCAGCCTTTCGTACACAGGCATTAGTTTTCTTACCACATCAGGCGTCAAGAATGTTCCCATTGTTGTGTTATCTTTAGGTGTTTCTTCCCATGTATCGTTTAGCCTATTCATGATCCTTACTATGTACACAGTCAACAAAAGGTCAATTGTTTCAAAGAATGTTTTACCTATAAACTATATAACAGTTATATGCACGTTTTATGTATAACATACCTTTATAAATGTTAAATAACACAATAAAGCTCATCAATTATATTTAAACAGTATGTAGTTTAACGAGAAATACAAGCAAATCCCGACCGTTAGAAACTCACAAAAAAGCAAAAATATAAACATGATTATTTGCTTTCAATGTTTGTAGCCAGTGTTTTGTTTACATGGTGTCACATATTGTATGAAATAACCATCATACCAACATACAAAATTCCACCAGAAACTTTGCCCGCTAATTTCAAATGTATTAATTTAGTACATTCAATCGAACTCAAATGTCAGAATTCTGTGAATCCGAAGGCCAGCGTGCACGCGGGCAAGGACATTTAAATTATCATATGAGGGTATTTAAATGCCTCAAACACATGAATTTAGTTAGATTATGATACTGTAGGTTCAAGGTATTTTATTAGCTCAAAAAGAAAAAAAAAAATTTTCCCCATATTTTTAGCCAGTTTCGGTGCTGTATTCCCTTAACATCACACTCATGTAGCAGAAATTTCCCTTTTCTGGTCTTACATGGCAATATTTCAATTTATTTGCCCATTTTCACCTTTTAGAATGAAAACCTTGTACTGTCCTATTTAATAAACAGTAATGCGGTTGTATGTTGAATTAGTGCAACAAAATAAACGCTTGGTCTGTACCTTTAGATAAAGTAACTTACAGCCTCCACGTGTTACATCTCTACGCTTCTACAAATTAATAACACATTTGGTACTATTTCCCCTTTCCGATACTAGTCACAGCTAACCCCCATACGCTGAAACCCCACGTGGACTCTGGCTTTGGTTTGTCAGTCGGAAGACGTCGGCATTTTCAAACGTTGCCGTCCCTTCACTAGCAGCATCAAATCTCCACCCTCTTGGAACCTGAACTACCCTTTTTAGTCTCGCATTGCTAACTGCACCCCTTTTCCATTTGGTAATGCGCCACCCTCTATCTCCCCCTAGAAATCACTCCCCCTCCCCCCAACTCACTTGCACATGGTAGAATATGTACAGTTAATGTAACAAAAAATGAACTGTCTTTATCTGATGCGGTTTTCTTTCGGGGGAGGTAAAGAAATCCCAAGGTAAATCAATGAGAGTGACTGTATACCTGTATTTCAATATTGCTGCCGAGTGCAGCCTTATTACAGGAAACGTTTCTTTTGAGGACTGATACTATATTTTTCAGCGTTGAGAGATCCATAAACCCACAAATGAGCAGACTCCAGAAACAAATGAACAAAATACTTATGAAAAGCTGAGTGTTTTCAGCGTATTTTTGTGTACTGAAATCGCTTCCCGTGACTGACATTTGAATGTCGCAAATAGCCTCAAATTAATCCATCGTTCAGAAACACTGTTTGGCCATACCGCAAAAGAGGTTTAATTTTGGACTTATATTACTATTATGGTAATAAGTTATTACATAAAGGTATTAAATCGATAAGATGAAGTATATTACTATTAAATATTAAATCGGTGCACCTTTTTCTCTCCTTCTTTCACCTCTTCTTTAACAGCCCTAGTTGTACCATTATCGTGGTGTTATGAGCTTCTTGTTCCTCTACCCTTTTAAGGTCAGGCCTGGTGAACCGAAGCTTTGGATCCCATAGAGAACCAGGATAAGTGAACACCGAATGCCTGGTGTGAAGGTGAAGGAGGTGTATGATATATGTGAGGCCGAGATGAATGATACCAAAGATGATGGAGCAGTTGGCGCAATGCTGACGGGGGAAACCGGAGAACACGGAAAAAACCATCCTAGCGATGTTGTCCACTACAAATCTTATTTCCACACACAAGTGGAAATGTATGCCGACGACCTAGTAATATGGGCCTTGGAAAAGAATATAAGTTCTGGGAAACATTATAAAAAGTTACAAACAACAATGGAGAATGCAATTATAATATTGGAGCAGTATGGAGATATGGAGATAAACACAGAAAAAAACAATATCAACTGTTCACAATGCAACACAAAACAGAAAATATGTCTGCAAATCAATATAAAAAATTTACAAGAAACATCTGCAACAAAACGTCTAGGAATAGAACTAGACCAGAAAGTATCAATGAAAGAACATGTAAACAATGTAAAAAATAAGATCAACAAAAAGAACAACATCTTAAAACGCCTAGCAGGAAAAAATGGGGTGGAAATATGGACCTCCTTAATAACACATATAAAACATACATAAAACCCAACTTACTATTTGGAGGAGAACTGTTGGCAGCAGTAAGCAAGAAAATCAAAAGGAAAATAGAAACTTCACGAAACAATTCATTAAGAATAATAACAGGAGCTGTGAAAACTACACCAATTGCCATACTACAGAGCTTCACAAAAATATGGCCATAGAACTGGAACATGAACTAAAGGCAATTGCCCTAGCACAAAAACTGCAAGTTAACAGAAATAGACACAAGTGGTATCACACAGCAGATAATATAAGCAATCAAATCCAAAGAAGCTGAGAACATACATCAATAACTCAAAACACAAGAACATAATAGAAACAAATATAACAGCAATATAGGAAACGAGCCCAACAATATATGGATATACATTATAAGAATGATCTGCTATATACAGTACATAAGCAAAACAATTCATCAGATGAAATGAGAACAATAGCAATAGCCACAGAAAATGAAAGATATCCAGAAAAAGAATGGCTCCGAATATACACAGATGGATCAAGATGCTGGTGCAGGAGTATACTGCAAACATTTTGCACAGTATTTAACACTAGACGAAAATTCAAACCATTATGTCGGAGAACTGACAGCAATAAAAGCAGCACTGCAGAATGTCCTGTACAGACCGTACATAAAGCAAAACATAGTTATCTTAACAGATTCAAAATCAGCCATAGATGGGATTGTAAATTATAAAAACAAAATAAGAAACATCAAAGAAATAAGAAGTTTAATTAAAGCTGTCGAATCAAGAAACCATGACACCCTGCAATGGATTCCAGCCCTTGTTGGACTTTTAGGTAATGAACATGCTGACCAACTAGCAAAAAAGGTGCAATTCAAAATATAAAACCCGTAAGACAAACTGAAATTAATAAACCATTAAACAACATTAAGCTACATTTTAAAAGACAGCAGAGACTTGATGAAGAAGATAAACTAAAAGACAAGGATTATAAGAATATTGGAGACAAAACTGACATAAAAACCTACCAAGAAAAAGCTGCAGTGTCCTATTTAGAATGTAAGCTGGCCATGATTGTGTTGCAGAACACCTTTATAAAATACACTGCATACCTACACCCAAATGACTATCTGTAAAGAAAATGTCATCATGAACAAACACCATTTGGACAAATGTAATGGTCTAAAAAGTGGGAACCTACAGGCTTTATATTGGGAAGCTAGGGGGAAAATGATGCAAATCAACTAATCCCCAGTGCCATTAGTCAACAACAACAAATCTCACTTTACGGTCGCCTGGGATCGAATCCGGGCCGCCTTTGTGAAGCCAAGTGCTTCTACCTTCCCCGATCATACAAAAACTAGAATTGACGGATCTTATGAACCTCACATACACCCCTTGTATCTACAACGAAATGCACAATAACACATTTCTATGGATATTTTCTCGATTTACATGAAGCAGTTATGGCAATCGTTGGTACTGCTTCTTTACTCTTCTGCATGGTTTTCCTCGAAAGGAGAGTAAAGCTGATGGTCTAGCATCGTAGATTTAGGACACATAATATAACCTAAGTCTGATAAAGAGGCTTCTGAGCAATATAGAACGTGACACTGATAACCGTGGATATTAGAGAATTCATAACAAACTACTCTCCTGAATCCTCTTTGTTGGTCCATGGAAACGTGTAATAAGTTATTTCTGCAAAGATGTATCTCGAATTGTATGCAGCAGATAGATGAAAAAGCTTTTCCAGGAACTGTTTCTAAATAAATACAGAGGAAAGTGCATTAATAAAAGCCTTAAATATAGAAATCAGATTGTTATGTAGTGTATTCTCCTCTACTTCTAATAAGAAGTATGAGTTGACGTTTGTTAGACTCACAAGACCTCGAAAACGGCTCAACGATTTGCTTACTCTGGGCTTTAAAATACTTGTGTCAATCCAACGAAGGTTTTATAGGTGAGAAACAAAAGCCTAAAGTAATAATAGACCGGATTGTTAACTAAATGTAAAAGTAAACACAAATTTTACGGAATACATAGATCTTCTTTTATTTTCGACAAACAAAAGCATTACAAAGTAGAAAGATATGCCACTTCTTGCCAATGTCTTCAAAGCTATTTCACTTACCATATTTTAATAAACAACGTTTATCAAGAATTGTTTGTGTAACATTATGATATACCTTTCTAAAAATAAATATCTGAACGCACTATAACGCCAAAAATATTTGACCTAGAATTGCTGAATTCTTGGATACGAGGGTGGGTCAAAAGTAATGCCTCCTATTTTTTTCGCTTAAGTAAGTTATGTGAAACCTTTGAATTTGGAGCAATTCCTCAAACCTTCTTCTCCAATACCCTGCAGTAGTAACTTCCTAAGTCAACAGGTGGCAGCACTGCATCCTCTTGCAAAATGGCTGGCATCGACCTTCGTATTAGACAGCGTTCTATGATTGAATTTTTGACTGTGGAAGGTGAAACGCCAATTCGCATTCACGAAGGGCTAAAAAATGTGTATGGTGATGCAAACGGTGGATGTCAGGACTGTTAGACCATGGGTTCGTCGCTGTAACGAAGCTGAAGGGCAAACACCATTGGCAGATGAAAAGCGAAGCGGCAGTGACTCCATGCAACATTCAGCGAATCGATGGCATCGTTCGTGGTGATCGCCGGGTAACAAGTGAATTGTGTCGCATTACCTCCCTCAGTAAAGGCAGTGTGATGACGATTATTCAACAACTGGGTTACTCAAAAGTTTGTTCACGTTGGGTACCAAGAATGTTAACCGCCCAAAACAAAGAAACAAGGAATATAATAGCCTCCAAACAATTGCAGCGCGTCAGTCTGGAGAGAGAGGAGTTTCTGGAACTGGAGACGAATCCTGGGTTCATGTTTTTGAACCTAAATCAAAGAGGCAGTCAACGGAATGGCATCACACAACGTCTCCGAAGGAAAAAAAATCAAAACTCAGCGGTCGGCAGGGAAAGTTATGGCGACAGTGTTTTGGGATGCAGAGGGTGTGCTTATGATTGATTGTTTGGAGCAGGGATGCACAGTAAATTCTGTCCAATACGTCAGATCTCTCAAAAAGCTGAAAGTACGTCTTCGCCGAGTTCACCCAACAGAAACTGTGGCGGATGTTCTTCTTTTACATGACAATGCATGACCACACACCAGCCGTTAAACCACTGCAGAAATTGAGAAATTGGGATGGCAAGTCTTTCCTCACTGACCTGGCACCATCAGACTTCCATCTGTTCGGGCCACTAAAGGAAGCTCATCGTGGGATTCATTTTGAAGATGAGGAGGCAGTGAAAACGTCCGTGCGTGAATGGCTTAGGAAGCAAGACCGTGTGTTTTACCACACTGGAATACATGCCCTAGTTAAAAGGTGGACCAAAACTGTGGAAAAGGACGGAGATTATATTGAATAGTGACAAATTAATCGTTAAAGTTGTTTTCAAGCTATGTAAATTGGATTCAATTTTCGTGACAATTAAAAGAGAAAAAGATAGGAAGCATTACTTTTTGACCCATCCTCGTACCTTCTTTTTAATATGTGTTTTTCAATTTGGGAACGTGAATTGAATTGGAATAAAATTAATTGAATTCCTTTGTGACTTTGTGAAGTTTGCCGAAAATTATTTACTATGCCAAGGAGAGAAGTCTAAAAAGTCTATGAAATGTGCGACGAGCTACGTCACGTGCTGAACAGCGAGACTAATGGTCAGAATTGCGTTCTAGAGTGCCTGTTTCTTCCGGGGTACTTGTTTTCCTACACATCAGTTCACACAGTTATAAACCAGGATGACGTAGTCAACTATCCCATAGACTTTTTAAATTCATTATAATTGTCTAGACTCCCACCTCACAATTTAAAATTAAAAGTAGGATCAGTTGTGATCATACTGCGTAACACTGTCTGTGAAGTGCAACGAGACTGTGGAAAAGAACAACAACTGATGAATAACGTAAGGAGGCAACAGTCATCAAGAGAAAGTACAAAGTAGAGGTTATCGCACGTATTCCGATGATTCCAACGGATTTTCCTTTTGATTTTAAGCGTCTACAATTTCCCATGCGTTGGCCTTTGCAATGACCATAAATAAATCGCATGTGCAGATGTAAGTTTGCGGAATCTACTTGAAGTTTCCCTGTTTCTCACGTTGACAGTTGTACATCCGTGTTCGCTCGTTGGAAAACCACAAAAAGGCAAAAAATATTGTTTATCAGAGAGCTTTAAATTGATTAACGTTATTGTAACAGTGTTGTATTTAAACTTCACCCCCAATTGCAAAATATATAGATAAATAATCCGTATTTATTGGGTCAGCTAGTTGCAATGATGCAATAGTTTTACTAACATTCATTATGTACTGTAACAGTTATATCTCAGAAGAATAGGATAGTACTTATTAAACGCACACTACTCCCTGTTTCATATAACCTTGCCCCGCTGACAGTATCACTCCGCGTGCAACTACCCAGCCCCCTCACTCTAATTGGCTAATGCTTTCGCGCCGTAGGTCATAGGCGGTGTCATCCTGTCACATTATAACCTGCAGTAAACGTCATAATTTCCAGGAAGAGAGATAAAATCATACAAATAAGGGTATGAAGGCATGCAAAAGTACAAATTTGTTATCAAATTCAACTCACCGCAGCCTTCGGCCTTTTCAACTGGGATTTTTTTTAAACCAGCACACATACCTTGCAAAAATGCTTATCTTTCAGTCTTAAGGCCGCGCCGTGGCTCAGTGGTTAGACCGCTTGGCTCTCACCAAGGCGGCCCGTGTTAAATTCCAGGCGACCGCAAAGTGAGATTCGTGGCGGACAACACGGCGCCGGGGCGGAGTTTCTCCGGGACCTCCGGTTTCCCCGCCATCTCATTCCACCGGTGCTCTATCTACATCTCGTATCAGCAGTGTCACCGCCTGCGGTGCCATATGTAGTAAAAGCGGGCGCTAACACTACACTTTCAATGTTAAAAGTCGTGTCAGCTCATACTTGTCGTGTGTCCTTCATTCACCCAAGTCTCGTCAAGGTATTATATTTTGTGATTTGTGTCCCGGTACAGTCTGATTGTCCTTAAATAACGTCTTCGCCACACAGCAATATCGCCTCTGTCTCTTAGCACATTTTTCTTGCCCCTGTTTTAATTCACAAACCCCAGCTGTATAAGCAATCTATACAGACTAAATCTGCTGAAATTTGGTAAATCTGCATCCTCATTTACAGCAGACAAAATTTTATTTATGCTAGGAGTTTGTTTCTAAAGAAAAAGCTATGCACGTGACGACGTACAGCACTTTTCACGAATTGCATTCTCCGAGCACTCGCTTTTGTTTATTCCTGCTTTTGTTGGAAGTGACAAGTTCTCCCGTTGTCTCTATTTCATGTCGCGATGTTCCTACGGACCTAACACTCAAACCTGTAAGTTCAGAGAACAGCTGTTTGACTTCTCTCACTGACAAAGACGGATTCTTCTCTGTAAGTGCATTAAACACATGCAACACAATTCTTTATTCACCGCTTTGTAAATGTTTTCCCTTGAGATGATTCAGCGAAAAACTGGCGGTAGACTTTGCCTTATATATAATAAGTACACGCGCAATAAGCGATCAGTAAAATAATTTAGCTGTCGCACTCGGCACAACACACCTTCGAATGGCGATACATGACTAATCCAGTTCAAAACAAGGTCAGCGATAAAAATCATATAAACAAGTACGTCACCACTACTACTAAAGCACGTGCTATTGTGTCATCTGAATGGCGGGCTAATGCAAAGGAACTTCCTCTTTACTTCGTTTAAGAATTAACATGCATTTCAGATAAATCAACTCTGTTGCGTAATATATTTAATTCAAATAGTTACGAAAATATAAATTTGACACTTCTCTTCCAACATATAAAGATATATCACCATGTTAAATAATGAACTAATTTTTACCGCACAACAGACTACACCACAGCAGCAGCCAATGAGAGGTGATAAGGCCACGTGGCCGTTAAGAGATACGGGGCAAGCTTATGTGAAACAAGGGTTAGACAGTATTGCTTAATTACATTGAGGTACCACACACAGAATTTGATACGCCTTCACATCCCATCTCCATCCGCTCCAATTCTATGAGATAATGGTGCCAACAACCTTCCAGGCTTGTTTCAAAATTCGATAAACGTGCGCTGATGCTCTCCTCTCTGAAAAAAAGCGCCCCTAGGGATACCATTAAGGGACACATTTATGGCCGCCGGCTAGTCATCATGGTGTCGATGAACCACCACCTAAAGTTAGATTCCAAACGTCTGTCTGCTACGGAGCTGGAGGAATGACATCACCAGCTGCAACAAATTGGAACCGTTTTCTTCAGATCTCAATTTGTAGTTCCACCTCATTGTTTTTGTTCATTTCATTTAAGGTGACGTCTGGTCCAGACTTTTTAAGTTTGTGCTATTCCTTTTACAGAGCTATCTGTAAGGTGTGAATTACAAAGTACGAGTGCTCTCTGACAGCCTTGTATAAGCTCAATTTGAATTCCAACCTTATGTTTTAGATGGCCAACAGAGTCAAAGGTTTTAAAGGCACTGGGAGGCTATTTTTACACAGACAGGGCTAGTTTTTAACAATATTAAAATATAAATATACAAAAAAACTAAACATTGCAAGAAACTAAATTTTGTACGATTATAGTTTAAGGATGTGTACATTTAACAACTGTATAATATTTACATTAATACACTTCCTTGTAAAAGGGACATAAGTCACTCTGTGTATTCTTAAAAAAAGTATTGCACCCTATACTTCAGGTCTAGGTTCCTGGTAGGAATTTAAAGATATTGTCACCTAATTATCGGAAGGCACGAGCAGCTAGCAGCTGGGTGGGTGACAGGAGGCATTGAGCCCACGCCTACCCATTTATCTTGTAACGCTAACGAGGGGATGGTTGGAAAAACATCACTAGCCATCTCTTCCCCTCCCCCTGACATTTGGAACAGTCGGGATGATTCACTGAACCGCGAGGCTTCCAGAAACAGCGATCGTCCTATATAAGAACTGCAGTGGACGAGTCAGTTCAGTTCTTGGCGAGCAGCCGTGATGAGCGCCGTGTTAGTGAACGGACTGGAAGACGGCGTTCGTGTATCAGAGGAGTTGTACGTAATTATGAGCGTGGAATGGACCTGTGACAGACGAACTGGTGGAATGTAATTGTATGCGCTACGTAATTCTATGTAATCGACACGAGTTCCAACTGTAATTTGGTGTAAATAAAGAACTTTTTGAGTTTGTGCAATTGGACTTTTAATTTCGCGAACCCACAAAGTCACAATATACACACCAATCTTTATCCTAAACAACATAAGACACAGTTTTATAATCTAAACTAAATATATAGCATACGTAGTTTGTACTATGCATATGAAAAATTATTTGGTTGTGTTAAAAAAACGGTAATATTTTTTAGGACTGAATTTTATTTTCCCTCCATTTTATCAATAATATGGATATAAAAATTAGATTTATGTATTTAGCAAACAGTAACAAATAAGCACTAAAAATGTTGTATCAATATATTTTATAGTTTTTGAGAAACTTGCACCTAAAGTATGAAAAATCAAGGTTTTGGGAAATCACGATCGAAGATTAAGCACCATTCTTTTTAAATTATACATACTCTCAGAACATGTCTGCTCCATATTCCTGCTCAGTTAGGTTTTCCTCATTTTTCCTTTTCTTATTTCTAGCTCTACTTTCAGGCAACTGAGCTGTTCTTTTTGCCTCTGAGAGTCGACGCACGTCTTTTGTTTTTTAGAGATGCTGCCCTCATGTTTTCACCAATCTTTATACCCATTTTTCTCATTACTTTATGCCTACCACTGCACCCAGTATCATAACAAATAGCAGTATCATATACAACCATTTTTAAAGTTTTTGGGCCAACATCCACAATTTTTGGAATTCTTTCCCATATTATATGATGAAAACTTTCATTTGGGTTTTGGGTTCGACCATGCAAGCACCTTCTCAGTAATTTATCTTGAGAAAGTTCCCTAAATACTGGTTTAATTGCCAAAAGAGCCTCTTCTGGAAGAGAGTGTTAATGTTTATAAATTTCTTTCCTAATCTGAGCTCTTTGACAGCCACACCATGTATCTTCACCTTTAGGACACAAACTATGCTGCGGATTACTATCTGTGGATAATTTATGAAAATAAATGACCCAAATAGCTTGTTTCATTTCTGCAATTGTTTTACCTGTATTTATCCTTATAGCTAGTCCATAATACTGCTGGAGGAGGTCAGTCTGTTAGTCTTCCACGACCTGCAAGTGTTTTGCCATCTGGAAGAATCTTTCCCCTCATACTACATCAGAAAGTGGGCGTGTCATTGCGCCGCAATCTTTAAATTGATGGATTAAAGGTCTTCAATACCAACTGACACCCTGTGTTATATGTGTATATCATTTAAAAGCTGAAGAATTATATAATTTTTAGCACTAAAAAAAAATCGATTTTTTGAAGCTCATCCACCTCCCAGTGCCCTTTAAAGAATGAAATGTGTAGTGCTTAACGCCCGCTTTTACTACATACGGCACCGCAGGCGGTGACACTGATGATACATGAGATGAAAATGGAGCACCAGTGGAATGAGATGACGGGGGAAACCGGAGGTCCCGGAGAAAACCCGCCCAGCGCCGTGTTGTCCACCACAAATCTCACTTTGCGCTCCCCTGGGATCGAACCCGGGCCGCCTTGGTGAGAGCCAAGCGGTCTAACCACTGAGCCACGGCGCGGCCTCAGTGCCCTTTAAGTGGTTATCTCAAAGTGTATACATATTTAGTGTATAAACTAAAATATAAACCAATGAAAATGCGCTATGACAATTCCGCTATGTGTTTTGTGCTTTTAAACTATTATTATTTTTAAATATATATCTATGTATATAGATATATATTTGTTTCTCTTTTTCTTTTTTAACCGATGTTTCATTATTTCCGTTTATTGTCTTATCTATTTGCCTAACTTCACAAATATTCACTATACACATAAACATGTATGCCCAAGGCGGGACTCGAACCCGCGACCCTCTACGCGACGGAACACTAGAGACATGCGCTTTAGCGACAATGGCTACTAGGGCCGGCTTTATTTGAACATACATAAGGTACCTATGACTATTATGACTCAATGAAAAGATTCGGAGAGGGTAATTAGCACCCCATATGGAAATATTTTTGCCATTGACTGTGATCGATGCTCTCATCGTAGAGAACGGTGAGTTGAAAGCATTCTAAGGATGGTCGGAACTGAAGAGAGACGACAGCAAAAGGCAGAGTCTGAATTCTAGATGATGGAGCTCTCCCTCGGCGTCGAGTACCTTCTGCCCACGGGCCGACGCATCTACTGCATGGTTCAGGATTTGACACCTCCCTTGGTCCGGAAGACGAGAATTTACAGAGTGAATTTTCTGCCATGCACGTCGACATCGCCGCAAGCACTTAGAACCCTAAAAGAAACCGTATGAAATTTTAGTTAATTGATTGAAATTAATCATTTCTCCACACTAGCCGTATATAGGCTAAGATTTTTGATGGATAGAGTCAACATGAAAAATTCAATGCCATGGACGGGATTTGAACCATGGATCTCCTGGTTTCCGTCCAGTCGCTCTTAACCTTTGAGTTACAATGGCCAACGTGCCGTCCTGGCATTAAGTTCTCCATTTGACTCATATATTTCCCCGGTAGACCAATAGGGGCTCTCGCATCCGAGATACACCATTTGTGGCGACTTACTATCGTAAGTACTTGAGTTGGCCATGGTAGCTCAAAGGTTAAGAGCTACTGGACGGAAACCAGGATATCGGTGGTTGAAATCCCGGCCATGGCATTGAATTTTTCATGTTAACTCAATCCATCAAAAATCTTAGCCTATGTACGGCTAGTGTGGAGAAATGATTAATGTCCATCAATTAACTAAAGTAATAAGAGTTAAATGATGAAGCCTGGAACTCAAGTACTTACAATAGTAAGTCGCCACAAATGTTGTATCTCATATGCGAGAGCCCCTAGTGGTACTGGGGAAATATATGAGTCAAATGGAGAATTTAATGTCAGGACTGCACGTTGGCTATGGTAGCTCAAAGGTTAAGAGCGACTGGACGGAAACCAGGAGATCATGGTTCAAATCCCGGCCATGGCATTGAATTTTTCATGTTGACTCAATCCAACAGTATGATATGTTTAATTAAATGCGAAATAAGGTGAAATTTAGGGACAAGTAATTATCTCTCCGAGAATTCACTAGTTTTTCGGGGAAACTTCGTGGAGGGAAAGTTCAGCCATGGGGACTGAGCCAACAACCTTTCAAATGAGAGTCACAGACGCTACTGTTCTGTACTTCGCTCTGTTAGGAATATTTTAAGAGTTGAACCACCATTGATTTGTATTACGAACACCGTAAGTTCCTGCTGTTCCTCAGTCTTTTGTTCAAAGACAGTACTCACCAGGCCGTGTTCATTAGCCTGTTAATAAAACTTGGCCACAGTTATTTACTTCTTTATATTGTCCCAACGATGGTTGTCGACTGGGGTACGAAGCTGCTTGGAGAACCAAATTGGTAGAGACAACTTATTTATGGTTTGATAGTAGTTTATTAAGCATTCGTAAAGCTCCTTTAGCAGTTCAAAAGAATAAGTCCAGTCTTGAGATAGCATACAGATAGCTATCCGGTTATATAGCTTAAGATTTCCTTTCGTGTATTACCTTCATGGATGTGTCACGGGCTTTTGAGGGCTCTTAGCGCCGGCAACTAGTGTGGTTGTCCAAGTAGGCGGACCACACAAAAGATAACCACCATGCTGAGGGCTGTTTCAAGATATAGGCTATGTCTGCTTGTGGTTCAAGCCAGACATGTTGGAGGCTACTCCAAATAAAGCGAGGCTACTTCCAAGATGTAAGTAAATACAAAGACATCTCCGTCTCACACAGCAGTGGTGTAGGCGTTGGCGGATGTCCGTAAATCCGGACAAAAGCCATGCCATACTTTTTACAAAGCGCCACGGCCCGCAGACTGCTCCAACTTCAGCTACCGAGGTCGAAGAATAGAGTGGTCTAACTCTGTCCAGTACCTAGGTGTTACCTTGGACAGGGGTCTAACGTTTCGCCAACACATCAGGGACCGAGCGCCGAAGGTACAGGGAGCAATTGCTTCCCTGTATCCAATGCTGGGGTCAACCTCGATGCCAGTTGGCATGAAGTTATACCTCTTCCGGGAGCTGGTAATCCTGGTTATGCTTTACGCCTGCGAGATCTGGGGCATGGCCGCAGACAGCTGGCTAGCATGGCTCCAACGTGCACAGAATACAGGACTTAGGTCTATATATTCTGTGGGACGTTATTTTCCTACCAGGTTGCTTCACGAGGCCTCGAGTCTTCCATACGTGGGGGATGAAATTAGGCGCCGGCAACAAAATTATACGCAAGTTTACCCAACCACAGAAGCGCCCTTGTCAGATCCTTGGGAGATTATGACCGCACTAGACGTCGTTCTAGACAACACCGGTTACCCCGCATGGCTTGCGGGCATTAGAGCTAACCCAGGAGCTATTCCGACCAGCAGCTAAAGCTGAGTTCCACATAATACTTCCAAGCTGCTTGGCATCAAAATTATTCCCCAAAGTAAAAACAAATAGAAACACCAAGGTGCAAGGTGTTGCATCCTGTCCATCAACCCCCAGATACATCTTGTAGCCTCATAAATAACACCATTCTAAAAACCTACATTTCAACCTACAATATCGCGATATCTACCTTACCTGCGGTAAAACCTTTAACGGGTGTGCACGCAGCAAAAACCTTCTGGCTATATACAGCCAGTCAGCACCACATGACATAGCATGGCATGTAAGTTAAAATGACCAATCAGAATAGTTTATTTGAATGGTTCTAGAACATCCGACTGATGAACAAAGTTCAGGGTGCGGCACGTATCAAACAGAAAACTGATGTAGTGTCAAATCCCCTAGGATTCTCATGCAAAGTAATAAACTACATTGTTTCTGTTACATCTAAATTATCGAACTAAATGTACAAATTTAACATTTAGTGTGTTTCTGTGGATCCCTAAACAGTACACGTGACAGTATTCCCGCACTTTTAATGTAAATAATTATAAGTTAACTGCTACCGAGCGTAATGGCTCAGGCGGTTCGTCTGAGGCCCGGGTATCATTCTATGACCAACCTTCCTGACCCATTAGTTTCTTCGGGAGTTTTATGAAGTCACCAGGCAAATTCTGGGTTATTTAATTACATCCCTGTCTGGTGGAGTCGTTTCTGGACGGCAATCCAGTGAGCTGCCGGTTGTGCCGGTCTGCCGGGAAGTATCCAACTGGTAAAACGTACGGACCCTACCCTCTACACTTCTTTTTTTTTACGGCTCGTCTATCTAAATATGGCAGGATAACTGTAAGACAACTTGAGGACTTTGTCTGATAGTTATGACTCGTCTGGGTCGTCTGTACTGGAGAGGTCACTCAGGAGATCTTGTGGTAGTCTGCGCTCGAGGTGAGTGCGAAGGCCAAGATTATACCTAATAGCTCCAGGGATCTCCTGGAGATGCTAAAAGAAGAAAGTGCTCTTTGAATGCTAAGTTAAAGCGATAAAGGATGTACTGAACAATCGAAATGCGATCCTTAAGATCGATGCTCTGTATGAGCGTTAGAGGGCGAAAGAGAAGTCAGGCAATCAGATAACTTCAGGTAGAAATAAATATAATGGAAGATGGCATCGACACGGGCAAATGTCTGCAGATCTACATGTTATAACCCAACAAGGAAACTGGTATAGCATGGCCTATAAGGAGATAAAGACAGCAGTACATATACGACTTTTTCTTCCGAATGGGTTTAAAAATTCAATCTTACATTGGTACAATCAGATATATTATTAATTATAGTAAACTAGAATGAAATGTGCAGTGTAAGAACGTAATAAGGTAGGTATGATTTGCAAAAGGAAGTGATAAATTGTAATACGAAGAACTACTGAGCATATCTTTTATTTTAATTGCATTATGAAGTTTCAGTTGTTAATTATTACCCTGCAACTTTGTGTAGGTGTTACTATAGTAATTCACAATCAAATGTTACTGAAACTTTTGAAAGTGCAATGTAAAGTTTAATAAACTAGAGGATAAAAGTACTCTGTATTCAGTTGTAGAGTTGAGGAAAAATAGGCATTTTAAAATACGATGGAACAAGAGGACACAGAAGCTTTTCAACTGCATCAATATTTAATCCATCATGTTAGCAGCCGATTGTAAAATCTGTGTTTAGCATGTCAAAGGAAACAACAGAAGGTGGTGTAAAACACTATGTGTATCTGATTTTCAATTTCACACTTGATTTCTGAGGCCTACTGTCTAGTCCTAAATTATGAATGTTTTATAAAGTCATATCTAATTATGTTCATGTAACACTGATGTTATACCTACTTCGACCCCGTGCACCTACCTCATTATTCTGTACTGTGCACCGGTTTGGAAACACTTGACGGATAAATTAAAGTAAATACTTGCGTTGGAATGTGTCCAGTGGAAGGTAGCCTTCCGCATCTCCATTACCCACCGAATAGTTCCTACCAAGGCGATCCAAGTGAGAGGGGGCACCATCCTCATTCATCTTTTGGTGCAGAAACGTATCTACGGCACGAGATCATCGTCGCAGGCCCGTGCTTTAACAATGCAGCATTAGCAAAAGGAATGACATCTGAAAACGGAGACGGTGCTGTGAACTAGGACTCCGGTCCCACATATAGAGCCTTGGGTGAGTCGCCCACATGGTGACCTCAGCTACCATCTCAGACAGTTTCTCAACGGCTTAACAACTATAAAATGCATACTATGGCCCTCGAGATACGCCTGAGCACACCATCTTACAGTGTGACTGGAAGGGTGCACTGCGACAGCGCTCTGGAGCCTTACTTAGCTTGAATCTAAACGTCCTTAATACTGTAACCAAAATGTTACAGAGCATTGAGAACTTATATACTTTAGCCTATGTTCGGCTAGTGTGGAGAAATGATTAATTTCCATCAATTAACTAAAATAATAAGAGTAAAATGATGAAACCTAGGACTCAAGTACTTACAACAGTAAAATGCGACAAACGGTGTACCTCGAATGCGAGAGTCCCTAGTGGTTTACCGAGTCAAATGGAGAATTTAATGTCATGACCGCAAATTGGCCATTATAGCTCAATGGCTAATAGCGACTGGACGAAAACAAGTAGATCCTTAGTTCAAATCCCGGCCGTGGCATTGAATTTTTTATGTCACTCTATCACCCCTAGGTGAGGGGATCCATCCCCTTCAGCTGCTGTGATGCGGGTGCTGCCGACCCCTAGCACTCTGACGTTACTAGAGGAACCTCGGGCCAGACATTCGAGCCCCTCCTTGATTGCAAGTTGTTCGGATTGGGTTGGACTCGGCGGACAAGGTTTCCCGATAACCGTGGGAGATCGGATACGACTCCGGACGGGTTTGAGGGAAGCCATTAATACTCCCGTGTACTGGCCAGCATAGCTAGTAGAATGTGTGCTAGATCACCAAACGGCCCCACCGAGGTCATATCGGTAGCCTTCCCATTTTGGATTTAGCGCGCGTAAGAGGCGTGTCCACTTCCATCCCGTCTTGAGTGCACAGGACCAGATGTGGGGCTTGTTAGTCTCTAGGTCTTGCCCTATGGAAAGCCCCACGGATGCGACGGGTGCCCTTTAGGGACAGCTCGGTAACTCCTGTATACGGCAAGTGTGAAGAAATGATTAATTTCCATCAATTAACTTGTATAGCATGTGTTGAACAGTAAAAAGAAATTGAGAAATACAACATTAAAACCCGCTCAGTTAAATTCTATAAAACCAAACCAATTCCCATATTAACATATGACTGTGAGATCTTCTAAGATCGGATAAAAGAAAGATGAATCAGCTGAAATGAACTTCCTACGTTCTGTAGCCAGATATGCAAGTTCAGATAGACATATTGAAGATATTAGAATAGAAATAACTTAAACGACAGAATAAATCAAATTAAAAATAACTGCTGAGAAGACATACAAAGTATGCCACCTGTGGTAATTAGTTTATTATTCACCTGAAGGTAGAAGAGGAGTTGAACGTCCATTCGCCAGGTAAATAAACTTGATCACTTGTTGTGGAAGCAGGGCAAAGGTATAAAGCCATGAAGTAGGAGAAGAGTGCTGATTCAAACCAGAACATTGTGTATTTGTCGTAACGTAAGTGCATATACGAGGCGGGGTCAAAAGGAAACCGGCCTCCGAGGGCACTGCCACTGTTAGACGTAGTCCAGGGTTCTCACGCTAGATGTTATGAAACAGCTATACAGACGGCGTCAGTGTGGAGCTAAACGTGCAAGTGTGGTACTGTGTTTCTCTGACTGTTGGCAGGTTTCTTCTGTGAAGTCGTTATGACAACTTTAAAAGAACTAAGAGTGTGTGTGAAATTTTGTTTCCTGCTTAAAAAACTGCAACGGAGACACACCAAATACTTCAGGAAGCCTTCCAGGAGGAAGCTATGAGCCGCACAGAGGTTTTCGAGTGGTTTGGGCGCTTTAAACGTGGTGAGATGTGTGTTGAAGACCAAGATCCTTCTGGACGCCTTTTAACGTCCCGAAATGAGGAAAACATTGAAAAGCTCCGCTAAAAGATCAACGAGGATCGTCACCAAACGATCGATCAAACTTCAGCAGTGACCGGAATGAGTTGGAGCTCGCGCCAGCGGATTTGAGGGAGGATTCGCACATGAGACGTGTTGCTGCTAAATTTGTTCCGCGCCTTCTCACTCAGGAGCACAAAACCATCCGCATGAATGTGTGTCAGGACTTGAAAACAGAGATTGCACGTGATCCAAAGTTCTTGAACAAAGTCATTACAGGGGATGAGAGTTGGTATTACGGGTATGACCCAGAAACCAAGTAAGCGTCAAGCCAGTGGAGGACTCCCAACTCTCCCAGACCAAAAGAGCAAGGCAAGTAAGGTCAAATGTGAAGACTATGATCATTGTCTTTTTTGATGTTCGTGGAATTGTGCATCGGGAATTCGTACCCCCTGGCCAGACTGTTAACCAGCACTTTTACTTGGATGTTTTAAGGCGTCTGCGAGAGGATGTGAGGAGGAAACTCCGGAACTTTGGCGATCAGGTGACTGGTTTCTGCACCACGACAACGCTCCAGCACACACGGACTTACGAGTGACCCACTATTTGGCATCTCAGATATGGTCTGTCGTTCCCCACGCTCCGTATTCGGCGGACTTAGCCCCGCGCGGCATTTTCCCATTTCCAGGAATGAAAAAACGCTAAAAGGGTAGCGTTATGACGATGTGGAGGCGGTAAAAACAGATTCGCAGAGGGCATTGGACAATATCAAATTTGAAGAGTTCCAAACATGCTTCCAACAGTGGGATAAGAGACTTGACAACTGCATTGCATGTAATGGAGAATATTTTGAAGGTGACTGAAGTAATTTTGCAATCAGGTTCATCAATAAAGTTTTTATGGCAGCAATCCTGTTTCCTTTGGGTCTTCCCGCGTATGTAATAAAGTTGATACCTTTATCTGTTAATGAAATAAGAGCATTAGCTGTTATGGACACAGTAGCTTTTGGATATAAAATATTCCTAGACATTTTTGAGACCAATCCACCAATTTTTGACTGTAACTTACAAAGCAATAGTTCTCTGAGTTTTCAGTTATCCCCAGAAAGCCATCGTCTCTTCTATTAAATAAGAAAAGAAATAGCGACTCTAAAGCTGTAATATTTATAACTTCAAATCCATCACTGGCTTCCATGAATCTGAGACGCCCCAGTTCTCTTTTTGATCAGACGGCTACTGAGCTATCTACAGAATCTTCTAAAGAAGCTTGTTTTCAGAAATGTAATTCAAAAGTTTTATTTCCCAATGTGATGCTGCTTTGTTTTAGGAAAGCATGTTGGATAATGATGAACTTTACAGATGTATACACATGATATTTTTTTATTCAAAGAGTTTGAGATATTGGAAAAATGTAAATTTGCTTTCAAGCAGTAACGAAGAACAAGATGACGTGCCAGTAAAGCGTAAAATAAAGATGAAGGGCAAACAGTGAGTGGTGTCGTAAATTAAAAATGACGTAAATTTATATTATTATTGTTTGGAGATTTTAACATTTCTTTTGTAACAGTTGTTTAGCTTTGAACCCCAGAACATATAAAATTGTTTCCAAATTGTTTATTATATGGAAAAAGGAAAGATAAAAAAATTAAGGAAATTTAGTGGGTCATGTAATGACGTAATATAAGTAACTGACCAATCACAAAAGTATATATATATATTGGTAGTGGTGTTAACGGAAGTAAAAATCAGTAATCTTGCTGAAGAAGCTTGAAGGGAAACCATCTTTCGATCAACGTCTCAGGAGTGAGCAGACGTTTTTTCTTCAATCTATGAATATAATGTTTTAAATATTTAAGTTATATTTCAGATTAGTAATGGTTAAAGGATTCATATTGTATTGTTAAGTATCATTTTATTAAAAGTGATAGAAAATTAAATTTTATTACATTTGGAAACATCAAAGTTGTGGAAGATAAAATTAAATTATATATTAAGAAATTTAACTTACTCAAGTTTTATTTTTTCACTCGTAACTACCCTTAATAAGAAGAGATATGATAACTAATATTTAAGCAGACACAGTAGAATAATTAAAAACTAAGAGGGTTGTTCAATAAAGAAATATCATAATTTTTAAGGTCATAATTTTTCACACTATAGTTCAAACTTAGTATATTCTGCTAGATTAATGTGAAACAAACACGCCGTAGTAGTTTCATTGTTGGTACTCCTGGTTCCCGCCTGTGAGAACCAGGCAAATTCAGACATGTTCAGTATCGCCTACCGCTGCAATGGAGGTAACATGCAGCTAAAGTTGATGTTAGAGGAACATCCAGAGTTTCTTTCAAACGTAATCACTGCTGATGAAACTTGGCTACATCATTTTGATCCTGAGAGCAAACAGCAAAGCTCAGTGTGGAAATCTCCTTCATCACCAACCCCCAAAGAAGCAAATGTGGTTGCTTCTGCTGGGAAAGTTATGGTCATCTCATTCTTTCATATTCATGGAATGGTTTATCAGCATGTTGTACCTGCACACACATCAGTAACTGGACAATACTACAAGGATGTCCTGAAAACATTGCAAGTCCATATCAGGCGCAAAAGACGACATTTACGTGAAGCAGGCTGCATGCTGCACCACGATAATGCGCGTCCGCATATTGCCAATGTTGTTGTTGATAATCTTGCAAAAATCAACGTGAAGTACAGATGTATTTTTTATCTTGAAAAGTGCAGAGCGATGCGCAGTGGTATCTGGACGAGTCCGCCTCAGAACGGTTGCAACTGGAGGTGAGGGCTGGTCAGTTGGGTGCCAGTTGGGAGCAACTAAACACGTGCAGAGCTACTCGGTAACACTACAGCTTGTTTCAAAATGTGCTTGTCTCCTGGTTCCAAGAGAGCATCTATAAAGGACGCCTCCTAGCAGCACACTAGGAAATAAAGTTAAACATTTAAAAACACGAGAAGTAATAACCAATATTTGTAAAAGATGAACAATGGTCTGGATCAGCTATAAAAATCTGGGGAAGGGTATATGAGGCAACAGTTGTGTCTGAAAGCAGTTTAGGAGAGTTATTAAGGAAAAAAAGCCATTGGTGCTAGTGCAACAACGGCCTTCTCTATGCCCAGTAAACAAAGATTAAGAACATACACAAAATCTAATTTGGATGTTTTAATTCAGAAGTAGTTAGGCGAACTGTGAATAATTTTTAAAGCACAGAAAAACAAAGACCAACGTTGAAGAAAGTACTTATGAAGCTTAAAAATTCTACTGACTTCCAAGGAAGTGTCTGAACATTAAGAAGAGTTCTTTTGAAGCTAGGATTATTTGGGGAAAAAATGACTAAGCGTGGCAGACGAAATATTTGGAGATATCGAAGTGAAGCTTATATAGTTTATATGGATGAAACTTATATAAATGCAGCACATACTGGACCATATGCCTGGAGTGAAATACGTTACAGGGACTCTGCAGCGATATTGAAAGGCCGACAGTTGTTTATCATGCCTGCTGGAGGAGAGCAGGGTTTTGTTCCAAATGTCTATGTACTATTTAAGATCCAACAAAAGCGTGGAGAGTACTACCATAGTAAGAATTACAACTTAGTTTATAAAAGCTGCAAAATTGGTTTCGAGAATGAAATGTGTTTTTAGACACCTTATGCACCGTCCTACCCTCACATAATCTTAAGCGTTTGTCGCATTGTGGCGATAGGTGCACTGTCCCCACCACAGTTGCTGCTTATCCCTGCCGCGCAGGATTCCTGTCAAGATAAAATAATACCTATGTACATCCCTCACCCACCGTATAGTCCGGATTTAGCCCCATATGACTTTTTCCTATTCCCTAATTTGAAGAAAAGCTTTTGTGGGAGGCCTCATCCAACATAAGCAGTGGTGAAGGCTGCGGAGGTTATTTTGAAGGATCTCAAAAAATGGTTTACAGCATATCTCTGAAGACTGGCAGAAACGCTGGGACATGTGCATCGCATTCAGGAGAGACTATTTTGAGAACGGCCATTAAAATTGTGTGGATGAGTAAAGGTACGTTGTCTAAAAAGAAAAAAGAAAAAAAAGAACAATATGGTCATTCTTTCTTGAAGAGCCCGCGTAGTTGTGGAATAGTCGACGATATTCTAGACGGCTGATAGAAAAACGACGCTCCAACAGTTTAGGAGATGAGGGACCATTTCGTCATGCTACATATGGCTTCCCAACTTAAAAAAACACCTCATCAACGAAGAATTCCTGTTGCACTTTCATTATTTAAAATCCAAAATTTTTATATTCTTGGCTGGAAAGCACTTTTCAATCTAATTTCTAAACTGCTAAAAGATGAGTAGGAATTATGAAGGATTTGAGCATCCCTTGTACTTGATTATTTACCTATTGGAGAATAATGTTTTTAAAGAAGATAATGAATTAGATGGGGACCAATTAATGAGCTATTTTAGGAGAAAATGATAGCTGCAGGTTGTGAAGATTGCATTTATTTTGTGGGAGACATTCTTGCTGCTAACCACGTCCCACCTTACAGTGTTGCACTTTCTGAACACGCCCGTTTTGGCAGAGGTGGTAAGCCTTGACTCAGCATCGGACCTTTGCTGTAATGCTTCTTAAAAACTGGTACATAAAATATTCGTTGGGAAATGTAACTAATATTTCGTATCGTTCTCTATCCACCTTGTTGCATAGTTATCGCTCCACACTTTAATCAGTTGAGGCAAACAAAATACGGAGCAAATATTTCCATAATATGAAAACATGAATAAAGTTACAAAATATTGTAAAATACTTACATTTAAATACAATATCGAATTGGTTCAAAGCTAGATGTGGACATTTGTCCATATTTATTAATCAAATATCAAAGAAATACAGCAGATTACATAGAGATTGCAGGTATTAATTATAGTAAAACATTTTGCCTTTGAAATGGGAGTATTTAATCACTGCTCGTTTGTCCATATCATCCATTTTCGTGAAACCTCTGTTGTCTTGTTTAAAATGCTGATATTCGAAAACTAAACAAGCTATTGACCTTAACTATGGATATAAGTTAGCCTAGAGTTAAACTATATGATGATATCTATCAAACCGGCCCAGTGAGGCCCGGGACTTATTAACGATCACTGCAAATGTTGACTCGGAAGAGATACGGAAAATCGAAATATGAATGCGACATTAAGCGCAGAAAAATTACAATTTTGAACTTGAAATATGTAACTCAACATTTTTATTTATAATCTTCTAAAGGTTATTCTCTATGTTAGAACTTGTTCTTGTCGTTAAACTCTAGCTATCCATTCAATTAATTTTCGTTTTAGTCTCCTCTTATCTCTGTTTTATATAGCCTTGCCCCACTGACTGTATCACTCCGCGTGCAACTACCTTCCCCCTCAGCCTAATTGGCTAATGCTTTCGTGCCATAGGCCCTAGGCGGTGCCTTCCCATCACATATAAACCTGCAGTAAACGTCATAATAATTGCCAGGAAGATATATAAAATCATACAAATAAGAATATGAAGGCATACAAAAATAATGAAGTTTATAATGAAATTGAGCAAGTTGAAACTGAAACAAGTTTATAATGAAAGGCCTTCGGACTTTTCCACTGGGATTTTTTAAAGCCAGCACACATACCATGCTTGTCTTTCAGTCTTAAAAGTCGTGTCACGCCATACTTGCCGTGTGTACTTCATTCACCCAAGTCTCGTCAAGGTAGTATATTTTGTGATTTGTATCTTGGTATAGTCTGATTGTCCTTAAATAACGTCTTCGTCACACAGCAATATCGCCCCTGGAGTGGTAAGTTTTCCCTTTGTCTCAATTTCATGTCGCGATGTTTCTACGGATATAACACTCACACCTGTAAGCTCAGAGCACAGCTGTTCGACTTCTCTCACTGACAAAGACGGATTCTTCTCTGTGAGTGCATTAAACACATGCAACACAATTCTTTTTTCGCCCTTTGTAAAGGTTTTCCCTTACGATGTGGTAGACTCTGCCATTATACATATAATAATTACACGCGCAATAAACGATCAATAAAATAATTTAGCTCTCGCACTCGGCACAAAACACCTTCGAATGGTGATATATGACTAACCCAGTTCAAAACAAGGTCAGTGATAAAAGTCATATAAACAAATTTGTCATCACTACCGCGAAAGCACGTGCTATCGTGTAATATGAAAGACAGGCTTGGGAGCAAAGGAACCTCTACTTCACTTCGTTTAAGAATTAACATGCAGTTTTAGCCCACTTCGATAGCGTAGATGGTAGCATGTCTGCCTCAAGTTCAAGAGGTCCCGAGTTCGTATTTCGGTCAGGGTGAATTACCTGGATAAGGTTTTTCCGGGGTTTTCCCTTATCCTTACAGACGAATGTCGGGTAACTCTAAGCTCCATGGACCCTGGATACATTTGAGCATCATTTCACCCATTTCATTCACCGTCCGATATAACTTGACGTTGGAGGACGTAAAATTACAAAAGGAAAAAAATCATATATTTCATATAAATCAACTCTGTTGCGTAATATATTTAATTAAAACAGTTACGAAAATATAAATTTGACATTTCTCTTCCAAAATATGAAGAAATATCATGTTAAATAACGAACTGATTTCTACCGCACAGCAGTCTATACAATAGCAGCCAATGAGAGGTGATAAGGTCACGTGAGCGTTAAGAGATACGGGGCAAGCTTATGTGAAACAAGGATTAGAAGATCCAGGAAGGGACACGAAGCCTAAAATGAGGGTGAAGAAATGGATGAGATGAAATAGTGGTTCAGTGGATAAAATGAAAGGTGATATGGAACAGTTAGTGAAATAAATGACGGGCAATGCAGAAGAATACGGAGAAATCCGCCCTGACTCAGCTCTGTCACTGTACTCTATATTTTTACTCTGTAGTTCAACTTATTTTGTATTATTTGTATCTATATCGCTTGGGATAGGACATGGATGGTTATGATTTGATTTTACGTATTTTCACAATGAAAAATTCATGCGATTTTCTAGCCATCTACTCTAAAATATTTTTGTCATTCTATGAAACGTCTTTATACTTTGGCTCTGACATTAGAGTTAAACAGAGGAAGTTTACCATCTTGTTCCACGCTAATGTTTAGGTTTGTGATCAAATTTTAAACACGGTAGATGAGCGTGTATACCTAATGGTTGTACACGCATTCGGTGTCATTGTCTCTCTGTTAATTCCTGAAGCGCACCAGATAATGAAGAGCTTTCCTCGATAATGCATTTGTGTACTTGGCAGACAGTAATTTTGCATCTAAATACAAAGCAACAGTTTTGGTTAGTTGCTGATTGTACCGCATATCTGTAGTTGGCAGGACATCAGTGCGCTGTGTGCGGTTTCCACAGCGCCTAACACCCCCTTGCAGGGTTTGCGGCGCGCAAAGCCCTATACACATGTTGGGCTTGATGAGATCACACCGGCAGCCACTCTAATTCCAGCTGAACAATAGCCTAGGGTACCAGTGTTGCACCTTCCTCACCAATTACACACACATACCCTGGCAGGGGCAAGTGCTGCGCTGTCTCTGACAAGAAGGTGCCTATCTGAGACCAGCTGCTGCCATTGTGTTCTGATTAACTGTAATGGACGCCCAACATGACGCTGAGCTGTGTTCAAAAAGGCTTTGGAAGCCCTGAGATACTCTGCTTCTAGTTATAGTTTGTTGCTTTAAATGTATTCAACAATATGAAGTATCTCATTAGTTTAATTGGTGTACTGCTTAGAAACATTTATAAACTGTATTTTCATTCTGACAAGGAAGGTGCCAGGTGGACCCCGAGTGGCTGCGCACACGAACGATTTTTCCAGACGAATTTATATACTTCCTAAATGTTGGAGAACGTGTTCCCTAAAATATATCATTAAGGTTATGTCAAGAAATAATACGTTCGTATTCCAATAGAATAGAACGGCATGTATACCATACCCATTTAATAAAACGTAGGAGAAAAGGGTGTGTATCGGCACTGGTTGTAAGCTCAACTCCCCTAATTATTCCGGTAGAAATATATTAATAAATCAAGGTGAAAGGTAGGGTTCGTATTTTCACCCACTCTTTTTTGTATATATTTGGATGATATTTAAATAAATGGAACATAGGAGCAATATCTGGGATTCGTACAGGAAGAACTTAAGTCAACATTTTAGCATTTGCAGGAGATGTTGCAATTTTAAAAGATTTGTAGGAAACACTTCAAAATTCAGTTTGCCTATGTAAAAATCTGAAGCTATTAACAGTGAAGCAATTCAAATATTATGAATAAACTGCATTACTAGTAACACACTTCACTTATCTGGTGAAAATTGTTAAACCTTTGGCACCGGTTTCGCGATCTTAACATCGCATCTTCAGCCAGTGAAACTCTTGGTATAATATTATTTTAAATTCTAAATTAACACAACTTAAAAATCTCTGTTTTAACAGTAAAATCAATTTAATTCCAAGTAAATAACAATCTAGAGCGAAAATTATATTAAAAGATAAATATCTGGAGAAAGTTCAAAGTTTTAATTATTTAGGCTGCAAATTTACTTATCATATTAATAAAGATTTTACAAATAAATTGAAGAGATATTAAATGATGTGTAGAATGATTAAAAGAATATTAAAATAAGTCGAATAGACATTAAGATGGAGTTCTATAAAGTAATTACAGAAAGAACCTCACATATGGCTCTAACTCCAGGACTTTAAGGGAAAACCTTGTCGTATTCAAACATAAGAGATGAAATTCCACAAATTATTGTTAGGATACAAAAAGTGGGTGAAATAAAAAGTGAAATTTGGAATAAATTATATATAATATATGTAATAAGTGACAAAATAAACGAATATGGCTATAAATGGAAATAATTTTTGAATAGAATGTATTATGGGACAATACTAAATGTTCAGTGGCAGTTGGTTGCATTGTATGCAAGGGAGTTGGTGGACCTACCTTTAGAAACAAAGACAGTTGAGAATCGTAGTGAAGTAAAGAAGCATGTTTCATGGTAGCTGCATATAGATTGAATTGTAATTCTTTTCAATGTTTAAACTAATCAGCATTCTTTATACGTGACATGTGCAAACTGTAGTAGATGTGTGAGTACAAGAATGTACTTGCTTTAAGAGTAATAAATTCAATACACTAAGATTAGCGTGAAGCATTTCATTTTCGTGACAATTCACCGTTGCATTTAGGTTGTAAGCTCTGATCTGACGGTCACAACTCATACCACGACGGAATACTAAAGACAATCCTATCATATAAAGCAAGAGCATGACGTGAACCTGCATGACCAAGGGAGAGAAAGAGTGAGGCAGGAACTGGCAACTTGGCTGAAACTATAAAAGGAGAAAGTGTTCCAGTTTTTTAATTTTTATTTATGAAATCTTCTGTTTTTTTTTTTTTTGGGGGGATCTTAAAATGTGTTTTCAGTGAAAATCCAATATGTCTCTAAAATTTATTAATAAGTACACATATACTATACGAGGCGAGAACCAAAGGAAACCGGCCTCCGATGGCGCTGCCACTCGTAGACGTAGTGCAGGGCACTCATGCTAGATGGTGTTAGCAGAGACGTTCATGAAATAGCTGTGCAGACAGCGTCAGTGTCGAGCTGAACGTGCAAGCGTCGTATTGTGTTTCTCTGACTGCTGGCGGGTTATCTCTGCGAAGTCGTTATGGCAACTTTCAAAGAACAAAGAGTGTGTGTGAAATTTTGTTTCCTGCTTAAAAGAACTGCACCGGAGACACACCAAATGCTTCAGGAAGCTTTCCAGGAGGACTCTATGAGCCGCATACAGTGATTTGGGCGCTTTAAACGTGATGAGATGTGTGTTGAAGACCAAGCTCGTTCTGGACGCCCTTTACAATCGCGAAATGAGAACATTGAAAAGGTCCACCAAAAGATCAACGAGGATCGTCGTCAAACGATCGACGAAATTTCAGCAGCGACAGGAATCAGTAGGAGCTCGTGGCAGCGTATTTTGAGGGAGAATTGGCACATGAGGCGTGTTTCTGCTAAATTTGATACGCGCCTTCTCACACAGGAGCACAAAACAATCCGCATGAACGTGTGTCAGGACTTGAAAACAGAGATTGCACGTGATCCAAACTTCTTGAACAAGGTCATTACAGGGGATGAGAGTTGGTGTTGCGTGTATGACCCAGAAACCAAGCAAGCGTCAATCCAGTGGAGGACTACCAGCTCCCCCAGACAAAAAAAAAAAAAAAAAAAAAAAAAAAAAAAAAAAAAAAAAGCAAGGTAAGTGAGGTCAAATGTGAAGACAATGATCATGGTCTATTTTGATGTTCGTGGAATTGTGCATCGGGAATTCGTACCCGCTGGCCAGACTTTAACCAATTCTTTTAATTGGATGTTTTAAGGCGTCTGCGAGAGGATGTGATGAGGAAACTCCCGGAACTTAGGCGATCAGGTGACTGGTTTCTGCATCACGACAACGCTCCAGCACACACGGCCTTACGAGTGACCCAGTATTTGTCA
The DNA here is from genome assembly GCA_030765055.1 of Mantis religiosa. Classification (NCBI taxonomy): domain Eukaryota; kingdom Metazoa; phylum Arthropoda; class Insecta; order Mantodea; family Mantidae; genus Mantis; species Mantis religiosa. Next base: position 136,028,466 of record CM060958.1, on the reverse strand, counting down.
CCTCAGAGGAGGTCTGTCGTTCCCCACGCTCCGTATTCGCCGGAACTAGCCCCGTGCGACTTTTTCCTATTTCCATCAATGAAAAAAACGCTAAAAGGGGAGCGTTATGACAATGTGGAGGCGGTAAAAACAGCTTCGCAAAGGGCACTGGACAATATCAAACTTGAAGAGTTCCAAACATGCTTCCAACAGTGGGAAAAGAGACTTGACAAGTGAATCGCATGTAATGGAGGGTATTTTGAAGATGACTGAAGTAATTTTGTAAAAAGGTTCATCCATAAAGTATTTATGATAACAATCCGGTTTCTTTTGGGTCCTCACTCCTTTTCCTGCCATCCTAAGAAGCATACTGCTCCTGTGAGCAATTTACACAAATAAATCCTACAAATCAAAAGCTACTGGTATGCTACTTTTGTGTATACAGCTTGTTTGAATGTAGTATGGCATATTACATGAGCGAAAGTGTGACTGTCTTCTGTCACGCTTGTGCACGTGGGCGCGGTGTAATATAAAAAGTGTGTTTCTTAAGACGGATGCAATATATGTTGAAATAATTTTATATTTCTTAAGTAAGAATATTTCAATGTGGATATTTGTGGAGTGCAGTAACTTTTCTACTTATTGTGTATCTGGTAATTAAATTATTTTCAAGAAGTATGCACAAAGGAAAGTTGTAAAGAGCACAATGCCTTCTTTCACTTTTTAATACAAAAGTGAATACCAGGCATTAGCCAAATGTCAGGGACGGGATGTCAACAAGAATTATTTTTTTTAGAACCAAGGCTGTGCATAGACCTTTAGAGTACATTAATGGTGAAGAAAATATGACAGAATTAAATGTTTAGCTGTAAATAAAAATGTGAAAAAGCATGTATTGGGGAACAATAACTAGATTAATATTAACTATTAGTCTTAAGGGAGAAGAAACATGGAAATAATAATGATGGTATGAGCCATTTCTAGGAAGTTTAATCTTTGCAGTTGATCTTAATGATGTTGCATAAAGTTCTTCCACTTCTTTGCTATAGCTATGAGGTATTACATATGACAGTATTTGGAGGGACCAATTGTGCCTGTTACTCTGGTCGGGCTTTCTTTGTGAGGGAGGGATGAGTTGGAAGGATATACAACTACTAACTTATACATCCTACTGGATTTCCCGGGACATAAAGACCACATACCGAGCGGGAAGGTTCAGGCGTTTTCGATTCCCGTGGCTGACCTACCTGACCCATAGGCTCTTTCCGGTGTTTTCCTAGGTCGCCGGGGAATGCTGGGTAGGTTAATCACATCCCCAGATTTCCTGCCCTTCATTTCATCTCTATTAACTTTTCACATCAAGAATACCCACTGATTTTTCAACCAAATAATATTCAATTAGATTTAGGAGAAATAGTTACAAAATCAGAAACTACCAAACCTGTACTAAATGCACTAGCATTAGAACTGTGAACAGTAGATACCCACCAGAAGAGTGGTTACATATCTACACAGATGGATTTAACTTGGACAACAACTCAGGAGCAGGAATTAAGTGAGCACTGTTCTCATTCTATCAACCAGCAGGATACCACACAACAAATTTTGATGCAGAAGTAACGTCTATTCATATTTTACTCCAACACCTTCTATACAGAATAGATAAATTCCAAAATGCTGTCATACTTTCTGATTCTAAAGCAGCATTATGTGTAATAAGTTCATATAAAATGAGGTCAATTCAAATTAAAGAATGTCACAAAATGATCCAACAACTTCAAAAACTACAGAAAATAATTATATTACAGTGGATAGCTGCACATTGTAGAATTTCTGGAAATAAATCAGCTGATTTTCTGCCAAAAAGGGCGCAAATTTAATTCAGAACAAAAGTAAAAGCTTACCCTTTACGTCCATAAAAAGATTAATAAGAAACAAATATAAAAACAAACAAAACCAATCAATATCTTACAAAGCCAAAGACAAAAATGGAACATTTTAATTAAAAATCCAGAAATTATTCCAGAAATCCCACGTAAAGCTGCAGCAACAAATTTTAGATTACTTACGGAACATGATTATTTGGCCAAACACTTACAAAGAATAGGAATTTATACAAGTCCAAATTGTCCTCTGTGCAACAAAGAAGAGGAGATGACTAACCTGTGAAGCCCTACCAGACGGACCCACTACACAGAACAATTGGAGAGCAAGAGAGCTAATGACTTCATTGTCAAAGCCTAGCATTTGACAACAAAGAAGAGGAAATGACTGAAGAACATCTTTTAACCTGTGAAGCCCTATCTGCCGGAGCCACTACACAGAAATATTGGAGAGCAAGAGAGCTAATGGCTTCATTGCCAAAGCCTAGCATTTGACAACAAAGAAGAGGAAATGACTGAGAACATCTTCTAACCTGTGAAACCCTACCGACCGCACCCACTACACAGAAATATTGGAGAGCAATAGAGCTAATGGCTTCATTGCCGAAGCCTAGCATTTGACAATAAAGAAGAGGAAATGACCGAGGAACATCTTTTAACATGTGAAGCCCTACCTGCCGGACCCAATACACAGAAATATTGGAGAGCAAGAGAGCTAATGGCTTCATTGCCAAAGCCTAGCATTTGACAACAAAGAAGAGGAAATGACTGAGAACATCTTCTAACCTGTGAAACCCTACCGACCGCACCCACTACACAGAAATATTGGAGAGCAATAGAGCTAATGGCTTCATTGCCGAAGCCTAGCATTTGACAATAAAGAAGAGGAAATGACCGAGGAACATCTTTTAACATGTGAAGCCCTACCTGCCGGACCCAATACACAGAAATATTGGAGAGCAAGAGAGTTAATGGCTTCATTGCCAAAGTCTAGCATTTGACAACAAAGAAGAGGAAATGACAGAAGAACATCTTTTAACCTGTGAAGCCCTATCTGATGGACCCACTACACAGAAATATTGGAGAGCAAGAGAGCTAATGGCTGCATTGCCAAAGCCTAGCATTTGACAACAACAAAAACATTTCACATCGTCTCTCATCTGGCGGTCTCTTTCGGAGTAGAAGTGTTGGTGGGTGCCGGCACTGTCGTGAAGCCCTCACGTGACTCCTTAGGTCGGCCACCCTCTATCTCCTCTCGCCTCATCCTTCCTCCCGGGTTGTCCCACTTGTAGCTTAAGTACAGTAAACTACAAATTCCTGTGCCTAATCTTCTTCGTAGTAATCCTAGTCCTGGAGACCGCCTTCAGTTCAGAGGATGAGTATGGAGAGAGCATCCTTTTTTCCTGCATACAACGCTACTCTCCCGTTGGAACAATCCTGAGGGAGCCAAACAGGATGAAAGTGATGTAAATAGATAGATGGAATAAGCGAGAATAGAAGTGAAATGTAGGAGTAGCATATTCCAGGGATGTAATCATCCTTCCTAGCATTTGCGTAGCAAGCGTGGATTAGGAAGGACCCACGACCTCCCGTATGCGAGTAGTAAGCTTTACCGTGGCACTAACTCGATATGTTTACTAACTGAAAAGAGGACACCTTTGCGACATCGAGAACGTAATTCAGAAGTCGATATCTTCCAAAAACAGATAGTGAAGACACCGAAGATTAAGTGCAGTCAAAAATCTGTTGGCAGTGAAACTTGAAGGAAACCCTTAGCACATATAGCCGTACAAGAACGCTGTTTGCCTCATTGCTTTTTCCCTACTAATAGTATTTGCGAGAAAGACAGAGAAAAAGTCAGTAAATCGGATGTAAACCTCAACTAATGGCGAGGGTGGAGAGAAGATAAGACCCTGCTCCACTCCCCTTGGAAAACACTTTTGGGATTCCCTGATGTTTTCTTCGTTGCGGAAGACATTGATTTTTCATGCTGTTTTCAGAGGTGTGACCAATTCATATTACTGCAACCAAAACTTCAAAGCTTTCAGTTCGCAATGAAGTCGCGTAAGTTTAGAAAAGTAATTCAATAGCTCCTTTTTTACTACAAACTTACAGCCTAATTAGAAAAAGTATCGTTCTTTATAATAATTTTATATCGAAATTTCCCCAGATGTGAATTTTCAGAGACTTCCTAATTCAAAAGGTAGTTTTAGAAAAATGTCAGTATATAAGTGTGACACATAACTGAAAAACGAAATGACGGTAAAATATAAAAGTCGGTATATAAATTCAACATTTTACAAACATGTAAAAAAAAAGTTTTCATAAAATTTTTACACTCCGGGCTATCCGTTACATGGCAAATGGTGTCAAAATTTTGATTTTCTCAAAAGTGGCTCTAACGATTTTATTAAAATATCACTTTATCTGTAAAGCATTTTCGTGTCCTGCGCCGTGACGTAGTGGGCGAAAGCATCATGCCTTGGTTCCCTGCCACGGAATGGGACCCTGGTTTGGTGCTACCCCTGAGGGGGTGTGGATATTAAGTCCTGGGTATAGGACCAGCGCCTAACATCGTGAGGAAATTGAGGAGCTTGTGATAGGTAAGCGACCCTGGTCATGAAAGGTAACATGTCCGCCTTGGTAGCATGGTGGTAGGGTGTCTGCCTCACATTCAAGAGCTCCCGAGTTCGAATCTCGGTCAGGGTGAGTTACTTGGATAAGTTTTTTCGTGGTTTTCCCTTATACTGAAAGACGAATGTTAGGTAGCTCTAAGCTCTATGCATCTTGGGCTCATTTGAGCGTCATTTCAACCATTCCATTCATCGTCCGATATGACTTAACGTTGGAGGACGTAAATTTAAAAAAAAGGGGCCAGCATATTGGCTGGGTATGCCAAGATGCTGACCACATCTCCTCCCCGTATACGTTGGATGATCGCCCACCTTTACCTTGCGTATATGGGCGTGAGGCCGGCAGTCTGGTTGGCCGGCTCAGGTCCGATGTGGACTGTAATTTCAAGGTTTTTCTATTTTCATGATACATAAAATTCCACAAATAATGTATGAAATTCCGTTCATCCTAATTGCCTTTTACATACTTGGGAAACCTGTCCAAGATTTCATTTATATAAAATGTAATTAAAGCACAGAACTTAAATATTTTTAAAGACTTTTTTTCGAGATCATTGCATTCTTGGTCTAATTTCCCGCATACATATTGTCAGGGCCCTCGTAAATTACTTCACTTTAGCACCCCAAATTACTACAAAAATCTGCACACACGAGGGCCGACATCAAGGGACGTGTTCCCGTTGAGCATGCAGGACTTTATTAAGAGGTTCCAGGGACATTAGAAATTGTGAAAGGGGAGAACTAGCTACCTATACGCATACTGAACTGCCTAAATCATTTATTTATGAACCAATAACAGAGTATCTTTACATAATCCTAGTGCCACATATTCGGGCCCTAGAGATGACACAAACGCTTCTTCGCGCGGTGCATTCCAGCCATCTACTGGCTTGGCGTACCCACGCTAACCACTTGCCGAAGCCAAGTTTTCCCCCTATACCCCTCAACTTACCAGTCGAAGCTTCTGGAACAATTTGAAATTTGTGGAGTTGAAGATTATTTCCCCTCAACAGTCGTATTATGCAATTCCATGCTGCCTAAATCATGACATCACTTGTTGGCACCAATAAGGCGTGTTACGTATGAACCCGATATTGGGCAATAACCCTTCCCTTATATGCAACATCAATAAATATATTAAAAGCTTATTTGGTAGAGTCTGTTTGGCCTCTGCCTTTGACGAACCCTTATAATCGTTTTAGAAGACAGACCCTCCTTCTCGCAGTCCTTTCTGCAATGTTACCACCTTTCTCGATACGTCATGGGTATCGTACGAGGTTTCGTCTAAATAAATTATCTTATGTCTATTACTGCGAAACTTCCTTTGACATATATATCGTAATGCGAAATTTCCTTAGTTTTGACAAATATATATATCGCCAAGACACAATTCTACTGGATTCCATAATAACCCTTATTTTATTCAAAGTGTGGTATTTAAAACCCAGCTCCTTTAGAAGACCGCGCAAAGTGCAGTGTCCATAAGGAAAATCACAAATTTCTTGCAAATGTGCAACCAATTCGTTTAAGGTGGGCGCTCTCCCTTTTACATAGAATCTATAAATTTCTCGACGAATTAAATCGTATGTGAAATTATCTACTTTAAAGAAATGTTTCCTTTTTGCACTTGATCGGCGTCTTTGGTATTCCTTTCGTCACAATATTTCTTACTGTATTTCTGTGAATACCCAGAAATTATCATCGGGTTCATTGCATGACCCCTTACCAAGATTATTTATCAGCACATATTTATATGTCTTCAAAACAAGCGCTTGAATTTACTTAGAAACAGTTCCCATTATAACTTTGTTTTTGAGGCTTTTACAGTAATATAACTCGGCCCAGTTATTCACACTATTGGCATCACTTTGATTATTTTCACTTGACTGAAAGTTATCTACTACTTCATTTTCATTTACCACTGCATTTCTCTCCCAGGGTCTTCACATCGTGACATACAACGAATTTCTGCATGTAATGAAACAGATGAACTGGAAGTTGTAACTTTGGCAACTGAGACTCCACGTGGAGTAAATATGCGACTGTCACTTCGAGAAAATCAGAGTTGCTATTGGTCCTCAACAACAGTGTTCCATTTCTGAAGTGTTGAGATAGATTTATGACGGTCATTAGTGTGCGGTCGGGTCAGGTTCCTTTGACTCCGAAATGCACACGCGTTAACTAAACAGACTCTACAATATTGAGATTTCACTGAAGGGTTCCGACATCATTAGAGACCTCCTGAGGGAAAAAATAGAAAAATATCTCTGTTTTATCAGATTAATACAGTTGGTAATTAAGTGTAACATTTTATAAGAAACAACCATTTTAAAGAAACCTCCCTGCACAGACTGCCGAAAAGTTGTCATTTTCTAAATAAAGAAGCCTGAAAATGTACATATTTAACATAATTTCATATAAAGATAAATTTATGCACTGAGTTTTCTCGGCATAGCCCTGGAATTCTTCTCAAATCTCAGTTACCTTTCCTTAACAAAGTTATTTCAACACACTGCATGGAATGGCTCAGGTGCTTTCCTCTGTAGCCCGCATTCGCGAAGCCCAGTTTAGTTTCCGTGGCAGATCTACTTGAACCATGTGTTTAAGGCAGGTATTCCCGGATCGCCAAGGAATGCTGGGTAGTTTAGTTACATACCCCGGCTTACTGGGCCATTTCTTGACTACGGCAGTTAGGATGCCGGTATTATTAGGTTGCTGGAGAGTTTGCAGGCTCCGACATGTCGGTCTCGGGTCTCTGATCAGTCTTACTGGGTCGTTTCTTGAGTACGGCAGTTAGGATGCCGGTATTATTAGATTGCTGGAGAGTTTGCAGGCTCCGACATGTCGGCCTCGGGTCTCTGAGCCGGCTTACTGGGCCATTTCTTGACTACGGCAGTTAGGATGCCGGCATTATTAGATTACTGGAGAGTTTGCAGGCTCCGACATGTCGGTCTTGGGTCTCTGATCAGTCTTACTGGGTCGTTTCTTGAGTACGGCAGTTAGGATGTCGGTATTATTAGATTACTGGAGAGTTTGCAGGCTCCGACATGTCGGTCTTGGGTCTCTGATCAGTCTTACTGGGTCGTTTCTTGACTACGGCAGTTAGGATGCCGGTATTATTAGATTCCTGGAGAGTTAGCAGGCTCCGACATGTCGGTCTCGGGTCTCTGATCAGTCTTACTGGGTCGTTTCTTGAGTACGGCAGTTAGGATGCCGGTATTATTAGATTGCTGGAGAGTTTGCAGGCTCCGACATGTCGGCCTCGGGTCTCTGAGTCGGCTTACTGGGCCATTTCTTGACTACGGCAGTTAGGATGCCGGCATTATTAGGTTACTGGAGAGTTTGCAGGCTCCGACATGTCGGTCTTGGGTCTCTGATCAGTCTTACTGGGTCGTTTCTTGAGTACGGCAGTTAGGATGTCGGTATTATTAGATTGCTGGAGAGTTTGCAGGCTCCGACATGTCAGCCTCGGGTCTCTGAGCCGGCTTACTGGGCCATTTCTTGACTACGGCAGTTAGGATGCCGGTATTATTAGATTACTGGAGAGTTTGCAGGCTCCGACATGTCAGCCTCGGGTCTCTGATCAGTCTTACTGGGTCGTTTCTTGAGTATGGCAGTTAGGATGCCGGTATTATTAGATTGCTGGAGAGTTTGCAGGCTCCGACATGTCAGCCTCGGGTCTCTGAGCCGGCTTACTGGGCCGTTTCTTGACTACGGCAGTTAGAATGCCGGTATTATTAGATTACTGGAGAGTTTGCAGGCTCCGACATGTCAGCCTCGGGTCTCTGATCAGTCTTACTGGGTCGTTTCTTGACTACGGCAGTTAGGATGTCGGTATTATTAGATTGCTGGAGAGTTTGCAGGCTCCGACATGTCAGCCTCGGGTCTCTGAGCCGGCTTACTGGGCCGTTTCTTGACTACGGCAGTTAGGATGCCGGTATTATTAGATTACTGGAGAGTTTGCAGGCACCGACATGTCAGCCTCGGGTCTCTGATCAGTCTTACTGGGTCGTTTCTTGAGTACGGCAGTTAGGATGCCGGTATTATTATATTGCTGGAGAGTTTGCAGGCTCCGACATGTCGGTCTTGGGTCTCTGAGCCGGTTTACTGGGTCATTTCTTGAGTACGGCAGTTAGGATGCTGGTATTATTAGATTGCTGGAGAGTTTGCAGGATCCGACATGTGGGCATCGGGTCTCTGAGCCGGTTTACTGGGTCATTTCTTGAGTACGGCAGTTAGGATACCGGTATTATTAGATTGCTGGAGAGTTTGCAGGATCCGACATGTGGGCCTCGGGTCTCTGAGCCGGTTTACTGGGTCATTTCTTGAGTACGGCAGTTAGGATACCGGTATTATTAGATTGCTGGAGAGTTTGCAGGATCCGACATGTCGGCCTCGGTTCTCTGATCCGGATTACTTGTCCGCTTCTTGACTTCGGCAATTAAGATTCCTTTATTATTAGATTTCTGGAGATTTTGCAGGCTCCGACATTTCGCCTCCGTTCTCTGATCCGGCTTACTCGGCCGTTTCTTGATTACGGCAGTTAGGATACCGGCATTATTAGATTGCTGGAGAGTTTGCAGGATCCGACATGTGGGCCTCGGGTCTCTGATCCGGCTTACTGTGTCGTTTCTTGACTACGGCAGTTAGGATACCGGTATTATTAGATTGCTGGAGAGTTTGCAGGCTCCGACATGTGGGCCTCGGGTCTCTGAGCCGGCTTACTGGGCCGTTTCTTGACTACGGCAGTTAGGATACCAGTATTATTAGATTGCTGGAGAGTTTGCAGGCTCCGACATGTGGGCCTCGGGTCTCTGATCAGTCTTACTGGGCCGTTTCTTGACTACGGCAGTTAGGATACCAGTATTATTAGATTGCTGGAGAGTTTGCAGGCTCCGACATGTGGGCCTCGGGTCTCTGATCCGGCTTACTGTGTCGTTTCTTGACTACGGCAGTTAGGATGCCGGTATTATTAGATTGCTGGAGAGTTTGCAGGCTCCGACATGTGGGCCTCGGGTCTCTGAGCCGGCTTAATGGGTCGTTTCTTGAGTAGGCAGTTAGGATGCCGTTAATATTAGATTGCTGGAGAGTTTGCAGGCTCCGACATGTGGGCCTCGGTTCTCTGATCCGGCTTACTGGGTCGTTTCTTGACTACGGCTGTTAGGATGCCGGTATTATTAGATTGCTGGAGAGTTTGCAGGCTCCGACATGTGGGCCTCGGGTCTCTGAGCCGGCTTAATGGGTCGTTTCTTAACTACGGCAGTTAGGATGCCGTTAATATTAGATTGCTGGAGAGTTTGCAGGCTCCGACATGTCGGCCTCGGGTCTCTGAGCCGGCTTATTCGACCGTTTCATGACTACGGCAGTTAGGATGCCGGTATTATTACATTGCTGGGGAGTTTGCAGGCTCCGACATGTCGGCCTCGGGTCTCTGATCAGTCTTACTGGGTCGTTTGTTGACTACGGCAGTTAGGATTCCGGTATTATTAGATTGCTGGAGAGTTTGTAGGCTCCCACATGTCAGCCTCGGGTCTCTGATCAGTCTTACTGGGCCGTTTCTTGATTACGGCAGTTAGGATACCGGCATTATTAGATTACTGGAGAGTTTGCAGGTTCCGACATGTCGGCCTCGGGTCTCTGATCAGTCTTACTTGGCCGTTTCTTGACTACGGCAGTTAGGATGCCGGTATTATTAGATTGCTGGAGAGTTTGCAGGTTCCGACTTGTCGGCCTCGGTTCTCTGATCAGTCTTACTGGGCCGTTTCTTGATTACGGCAGTTAGGATACCGGTATTATTAGATTGCTGGAGAGTTTGCAGGTTCCGACTTGTCGGCCTCGGGTCTCTGATCAGTCTTACTGGGCCGTTTCTTGACTACGGCAGTTAGGATGCCGGTATTATTAGATTGCTGGAGAGTTTGCAGGTTCCGACTTGTCGGCCTCGGGTCTCTGATCAGTCTTACTGGGCCGTTTCTTGATTACGGCAGTTAGGATACCGGTATTATTAGATTGCTGGAGAGTTTGCAGGTTCCGACATGTCGGCCTCGGGTCTCTGATCAGTCTTACTCGGCCGTTTCTTGACTACGGCAGTTAGGATACCGGCATTATTAGATTACTGGAGAGTTTGCAGGTTCCGACATGTCGGCCTCGGGTCTCTGATCAGTCTTACTGGGCCGTTTCTTGACTACGGCAGTTAGGATGCCGGTATTATTAGATTGCTGGAGAGTTTGCAGGTTCCGACATGTCGGCCTCGGGTCTCTGAGCCGGCTTACTGGGCCGTTTCTTGACTATGGCAGTTAAGATGCTGGTATTATTAGATTGCTGGACAGTTTGCAAGCTCCGACATGTCAGCCTCGGGTCTCTGAGCCGGCTTACTGGGCCATTTCTTGACTACGGCAGTTAGGATGCCGGTATTATTAGATTACTGGAGAGTTTGCAGGCTCCGACATGTCAGCCTCGGGTCTCTGATCAGTCTTACTGGGTCGTTTCTTGAGTATGGCAGTTAGGATGCCGGTATTATTAGATTGCTGGAGAGTTTGCAGGCTCCGACATGTCAGCCTCGGGTCTCTGAGCCGGCTTACTGGGCCGTTTCTTGACTACGGCAGTTAGAATGCCGGTATTATTAGATTACTGGAGAGTTTGCAGGCTCCGACATGTCAGCCTCGGGTCTCTGATCAGTCTTACTGGGTCGTTTCTTGACTACGGCAGTTAGGAAGTCGGTATTATTAGATTGCTGGAGAGTTTGCAGGCTCCGACATGTCAGCCTCGGGTCTCTGAGCCGGCTTACTGGGCCGTTTCTTGACTACGGCAGTTAGGATGCCGGTATTATTAGATTACTGGAGAGTTTGCAGGCACCGACATGTCAGCCTCGGGTCTCTGATCAGTCTTACTGGGTCGTTTCTTGAGTACGGCAGTTAGGATGCCGGTATTATTATATTGCTGGAGAGTTTGCAGGCTCCGACATGTCGGCCTTGGGTCTCTGAGCCGGTTTACTGGGTCATTTCTTGAGTACGGCAGTTAGGATGCTGGTATTATTAGATTGCTGGAGAGTTTGCAGGATCCGACATGTGGGCATCGGGTCTCTGAGCCGGTTTACTGGGTCATTTCTTGAGTACGGCAGTTAGGATACCGGTATTATTAGATTGCTGGAGAGTTTGCAGGATCCGACATGTGGGCCTCGGGTCTCTGAGCCGGTTTACTGGGTCATTTCTTGAGTACGGCAGTTAGGATACCGGTATTATTAGATTGCTGGAGAGTTTGCAGGATCCGACATGTCGGCCTCGGTTCTCTGATCCGGATTACTTGTCCGCTTCTTGACTTCGGCAATTAAGATTCCTTTATTATTAGATTTCTGGAGATTTTGCAGGCTCCGACATTTCGCCTCCGTTCTCTGATCCGGCTTACTCGGCCGTTTCTTGATTACGGCAGTTAGGATACCGGCATTATTAGATTGCTGGAGAGTTTGCAGGATCCGACATGTGGGCCTCGGGTCTCTGATCCGGCTTACTGTGTCGTTTCTTGACTACGGCAGTTAGGATACCGGTATTATTAGATTGCTGGAGAGTTTGCAGGCTCCGACATGTGGGCCTCGGGTCTCTGAGCCGGCTTACTGGGCCGTTTCTTGACTACGGCAGTTAGGATACCAGTATTATTAGATTGCTGGAGAGTTTGCAGGCTCCGACATGTGGGCCTCGGGTCTCTGATCAGTCTTACTGGGCCGTTTCTTGACTACGGCAGTTAGGATACCAGTATTATTAGATTGCTGGAGAGTTTGCAGGCTCCGACATGTGGGCCTCGGGTCTCTGATCCGGCTTACTGTGTCGTTTCTTGACTACGGCAGTTAGGATGCCGGTATTATTAGATTGCTGGAGAGTTTGCAGGCTCCGACATGTGGGCCTCGGGTCTCTGAGCCGGCTTAATGGGTCGTTTCTTGAGTAGGCAGTTAGGATGCCGTTAATATTAGATTGCTGGAGAGTTTGCAGGCTCCGACATGTGGGCCTCGGTTCTCTGATCCGGCTTACTGGGTCGTTTCTTGACTACGGCTGTTAGGATGCCGGTATTATTAGATTGCTGGAGAGTTTGCAGGCTCCGACATGTGGGCCTCGGGTCTCTGAGCCGGCTTAATGGGTCGTTTCTTAACTACGGCAGTTAGGATGCCGTTAATATTAGATTGCTGGAGAGTTTGCAGGCTCCGACATGTCGGCCTCGGGTCTCTGAGCCGGCTTATTCGACCGTTTCATGACTACGGCAGTTAGGATGCCGGTATTATTACATTGCTGGGGAGTTTGCAGGCTCCGACATGTCGGCCTCGGGTCTCTGATCAGTCTTACTGGGTCGTTTGTTGACTACGGCAGTTAGGATTCCGGTATTATTAGATTGCTGGAGAGTTTGTAGGCTCCCACATGTCAGCCTCGGGTCTCTGATCAGTCTTACTGGGCCGTTTCTTGATTACGGCAGTTAGGATACCGGCATTATTAGATTACTGGAGAGTTTGCAGGTTCCGACATGTCGGCCTCGGGTCTCTGATCAGTCTTACTTGGCCGTTTCTTGACTACGGCAGTTAGGATGCCGGTATTATTAGATTGCTGGAGAGTTTGCAGGTTGCGACTTGTCGGCCTCGGTTCTCTGATCAGTCTTACTGGGCCGTTTCTTGATTACGGCAGTTAGGATACCGGTATTATTAGATTGCTGGAGAGTTTGCAGGTTCCGACTTGTCGGCCTCGGGTCTCTGATCAGTCTTACTGGGCCGTTTCTTGACTACGGCAGTTAGGATGCCGGTATTATTAGATTGCTGGAGAGTTTGCAGGTTCCGACTTGTCGGCCTCGGGTCTCTGATCAGTCTTACTGGGCCGTTTCTTGATTACGGCAGTTAGGATACCGGTATTATTAGATTGCTGGAGAGTTTGCAGGTTCCGACATGTCGGCCTCGGGTCTCTGATCAGTCTTACTCGGCCGTTTCTTGACTACGGCAGTTAGGATACCGGCATTATTAGATTACTGGAGAGTTTGCAGGTTCCGACATGTCGGCCTCGGGTCTCTGATCAGTCTTACTGGGCCGTTTCTTGACTACGGCAGTTAGGATGCCGGTATTATTAGATTGCTGGAGAGTTTGCAGGTTCCGACTTGTCGGCCTCGGGTCTCCGAGCCGGCTTACTGGTCCGTTTCTTAACTACGGCAGTTAGGATGCCGGTATTATTAGATTGCTGGACAGTTTGCAAGCTCCGATATGTCGGCCTCGGGTCTCTGAGCCGGCTTACTGGGCCGTTTCTTGACTATGGCAGTTAAGATGCTGGTATTATTAGATTGCTGGACAGTTTGCAAGCTCCGATATGTCGGCCTCGGGTCTCTGAGCCGGCTTACTGGGCCGTTTCTTGACTATGGCAGTTAGGATGCCGGTATTATTAGATTGCTGGACAGTTTGCAAGCACCGACATGTCAGCCTCGGGTCTCTGATCAGTCTTACTGGGTCGTTTCTTGAGTACGGCAGTTAGGATGCCGGTATTATTATATTGCTGGAGAGTTTGCAGGCTCCGACATGTCGGCCTTGGGTCTCTGAGCCGGTTTACTGGGTCATTTCTTGAGTACGGCAGTTAGGATGCTGGTATTATTAGATTGCTGGAGAGTTTGCAGGATCCGACATGTGGGCATCGGGTCTCTGAGCCGGTTTACTGGGTCATTTCTTGAGTACGGCAGTTAGGATACCGGTATTATTAGATTGCTGGAGAGTTTGCAGGATCCGACATGTGGGCCTCGGGTCTCTGAGCCGGTTTACTGGGTCATTTCTTGAGTACGGCAGTTAGGATACCGGTATTATTAGATTGCTGGAGAGTTTGCAGGATCCGACATGTCGGCCTCGGTTCTCTGATCCGGATTACTTGTCCGCTTCTTGACTTCGGCAATTAAGATTCCTTTATTATTAGATTTCTGGAGATTTTGCAGGCTCCGACATTTCGCCTCCGTTCTCTGATCCGGCTTACTCGGCCGTTTCTTGATTACGGCAGTTAGGATACCGGCATTATTAGATTGCTGGAGAGTTTGCAGGATCCGACATGTGGGCCTCGGGTCTCTGATCCGGCTTACTGTGTCGTTTCTTGACTACGGCAGTTAGGATACCGGTATTATTAGATTGCTGGAGAGTTTGCAGGCTCCGACATGTGGGCCTCGGGTCTCTGAGCCGGCTTACTGGGCCGTTTCTTGACTACGGCAGTTAGGATACCAGTATTATTAGATTGCTGGAGAGTTTGCAGGCTCCGACATGTGGGCCTCGGGTCTCTGATCAGTCTTACTGGGCCGTTTCTTGACTACGGCAGTTAGGATACCAGTATTATTAGATTGCTGGAGAGTTTGCAGGCTCCGACATGTGGGCCTCGGGTCTCTGATCCGGCTTACTGTGTCGTTTCTTGACTACGGCAGTTAGGATGCCGGTATTATTAGATTGCTGGAGAGTTTGCAGGCTCCGACATGTGGGCCTCGGGTCTCTGAGCCGGCTTAATGGGTCGTTTCTTGAGTAGGCAGTTAGGATGCCGTTAATATTAGATTGCTGGAGAGTTTGCAGGCTCCGACATGTGGGCCTCGGTTCTCTGATCCGGCTTACTGGGTCGTTTCTTGACTACGGCTGTTAGGATGCCGGTATTATTAGATTGCTGGAGAGTTTGCAGGCTCCGACATGTGGGCCTCGGGTCTCTGAGCCGGCTTAATGGGTCGTTTCTTAACTACGGCAGTTAGGATGCCGTTAATATTAGATTGCTGGAGAGTTTGCAGGCTCCGACATGTCGGCCTCGGGTCTCTGAGCCGGCTTATTCGACCGTTTCATGACTACGGCAGTTAGGATGCCGGTATTATTACATTGCTGGGGAGTTTGCAGGCTCCGACATGTCGGCCTCGGGTCTCTGATCAGTCTTACTGGGTCGTTTGTTGACTACGGCAGTTAGGATTCCGGTATTATTAGATTGCTGGAGAGTTTGTAGGCTCCCACATGTCAGCCTCGGGTCTCTGATCAGTCTTACTGGGCCGTTTCTTGATTACGGCAGTTAGGATACCGGCATTATTAGATTACTGGAGAGTTTGCAGGTTCCGACATGTCGGCCTCGGGTCTCTGATCAGTCTTACTTGGCCGTTTCTTGACTACGGCAGTTAGGATGCCGGTATTATTAGATTGCTGGAGAGTTTGCAGGTTCCGACTTGTCGGCCTCGGTTCTCTGATCAGTCTTACTGGGCCGTTTCTTGATTACGGCAGTTAGGATACCGGTATTATTAGATTGCTGGAGAGTTTGCAGGTTCCGACTTGTCGGCCTCGGGTCTCTGATCAATCTTACTGGGCCGTTTCTTGACTACGGCAGTTAGGATGCCGGTATTATTAGATTGCTGGAGAGTTTGCAGGTTCCGACTTGTCGGCCTCGGGTCTCTGATCAGTCTTACTGGGCCGTTTCTTGATTACGGCAGTTAGGATACCGGTATTATTAGATTGCTGGAGAGTTTGCAGGTTCCGACATGTCGGCCTCGGGTCTCTGATCAGTCTTACTCGGCCGTTTCTTGACTACGGCAGTTAGGATACCGGCATTATTAGATTACTGGAGAGTTTGCAGGTTCCGACATGTCGGCCTCGGGTCTCTGATCAGTCTTACTGGGCCGTTTCTTGACTACGGCAGTTAGGATGCCGGTATTATTAGATTGCTGGAGAGTTTGCAGGTTCCGACTTGTCGGCCTCGGGTCTCCGAGCCGGCTTACTGGTCCGTTTCTTAACTACGGCAGTTAGGATGCCGGTATTATTAGATTGCTGGACAGTTTGCAAGCTCCGATATGTCGGCCTCGGGTCTCTGAGCCGGCTTACTGGGCCGTTTCTTGACTATGGCAGTTAAGATGCTGGTATTATTAGATTGCTGGACAGTTTGCAAGCTCCGATATGTCGGCCTCGGGTCTCTGAGCCGGCTTACTGGGCCGTTTCTTGACTATGGCAGTTAGGATGCCGGTATTATTAGATTGCTGGACAGTTTGCAAGCTCCGATATGTCGGCCTCGGGTCTCTGAGCCGGCTTACTGGGCCGTTTCTTGACTACGGCATTTTGGATGCCGGTATTATTAGATTGCTGGACAGTTTGCAAGCTCCGATATGTCGGCCTCGGGTCTCTGAGCCGGCTTACTGGGCCGTTTCTTGACTACAGCAGTTAGGATGCTGGTATTATTAGATTGCTGGACAGTTTGCAAGCTCCGATATGTCGGCCTCGGGTCTCTGAGCCGGCTTACTGGGTCGTTTCTTGACTACGGCAGTTAGGATGCTGGTATTATTAGATTGCTGGAGAGTTTGCAGGCTCCGACATGTCGGCCTCGGGTCTCTGAGCCGGTTTACTGGGTCGTTTCTTGAGTACGGCAGTTAGGATGCTGGTATTATTAGATTGATGGAGAGTGTGCAGGCTCCGACATGTCGGCCTCGGGTCTCTGAGCCGGCTTACTGGGTCGTTTCCTGACTACGGCAGTTAGGATGCTGCTATTATTAGATTGCTGGAGAGTTTGCAGGCTCCGACATGTCGGCCTCGGGTCTCTGAGCCGGCTTACTGGGTCGTTTCTTGACTACGGCAGTTAGGATGCCGGTATTATTAGATTGCTGGAGAGTTTGCAGGCTCCGACATGTCGGCCTCGGGTCTCTGAGCCGGCTTACTGGGTCGTTTCCTGACTACGGAAGTTAGGATGCTGCTATTATTAGATTGCTGGAGAGTTTGCAGGCTCCGACATGTCGGCCTCGGGTCTCTGAGCCGGCTTACTGGGTCGTTTCTTGACTACGGCAGTTAGGATGCCGGTATTATTAGATTGCTGGAGAGCTTGCAGGCTCCGACATGTCGGCCTCGGATCTCTGAGCCGGCTTACTGGGCCGTTTCTTGACTACGGCAGTTAGGATGCCGGTATTATTAGATTACTGGAGAGTTTGCAGGCTCCGACATGTCAGCCTCGGGTCTCTGAGCCGGCCTACTGGGCCGTTTCTTGACTACGGCAGTTAGGATTCCGGTATTATTAGATTGCTGGAGAGTTTGCAGGCTCCGACATGTCGGCCTCGGGTCTCTGAGCCGGCCTACTGGGCCGTTTCTTGACTACGGCAGTTAGGATGCCGGTATTATTATATTGCTGGAGAGTTTGCAGGCTCCGACATGTCGGCCTCGGGTCTCTGAGTCGGCTTACTGGGCCATTTCTTGACTACGGCAGTTAGGATGCCGGCATTATTAGATTACTGGAGAGTTTGCAGGCTCCGACATGTCGGTCTTGGGTCTCTGATCAGTCTTACTGGGTCGTTTCTTGAGTACGGCAGTTAGGATATCGGTATTATTAGATTGCTGGAGAGTTTGCAGGCTCCGACATGTCAGCCTCGGGTCTCTGAGCCGGCTTACTGGGCCATTTCTTGACTACGGCAGTTAGGATGCCGGTATTATTAGATTACTGGAGAGTTTGCAGGCTCCGACATGTCAGCCTCGGGTCTCTGATCAGTCTTACTGGGTCGTTTCTTGAGTATGGCAGTTAGGATGCCGGTATTATTAGATTGCTGGAGAGTTTGCAGGCTCCGACATATCAGCCTCGGGTCTCTGAGCCGGCTTACTGGGCCGTTTCTTGACTACGGCAGTTAGAATGCCGGTATTATTAGATTACTGGAGAGTTTGCAGGCTCCGACATGTCAGCCTCGGGTCTCTGATCAGTCTTACTGGGTCGTTTCTTGACTACGGCAGTTAGGATGTCGGTATTATTAGATTGCTGGAGAGTTTGCAGGCTCCGACATGTCAGCCTCGGGTCTCTGAGCCGGCTTACTGGGCCGTTTCTTGACTACGGCAGTTAGGATGCCGGTATTATTAGATTACTGGAGAGTTTGCAGGCACCGACATGTCAGCCTCGGGTCTCTGATCAGTCTTACTGGGTCGTTTCTTGAGTACGGCAGTTAGGATGCCGGTATTATTATATTGCTGGAGAATTTGCAGGCTCCGACATGTCGGCCTTGGGTCTCTGAGCCGGTTTACTGGGTCATTTCTTGAGTACGGCAGTTAGGATGCTGGTATAATTAGATTGCTGGAGAGTTTGCAGGATCCGACATGTGGGCCTCGGGTCTCTGAGCCGGTTTACTGGGTCATTTCTTGAGTACGGCAGTTAGGATACCGGTATTATTAGATTGCTGGAGAGTTTGCAGGATCCGACATGTGGGCCTCGGGTCTCTTAGCCGGTTTACTGGGTCATTTCTTGAGTACGGCAGTTAGGATACCGGTATTATTAGATTGCTGGAGAGTTTGCAGGATCCGACATGTCGGCCTCGGTTCTCTGATCCGGATTACTTGTCCGCTTCTTGACTACGGCAGTTAAGATTCCTTTATTATTAGATTTCTGGAGATTTTGCAGGCTCCGACATTTCGCCTCCGTTCTCTGATCCGGCTTACTCGGCCGTTTCTTGATTACGGCAGTTAGGATACCGGCATTATTAGATTGCTGGAGAGTTTGCAGGATCCGACATGTGGGCCTCGGGTCTCTGATCCGGCTTACTGTGTCGTTTCTTGACTACGGCAGTTAGGATACCGGTATTATTAGATTTCTGGAGAGTTTGCAGGCTCCGACATGTGGGCCTCGGGTCTCTGAGCCGGCTTACTGGGCCGTTTCTTGACTACGGCAGTTAGGATACCAGTATTATTAGATTGCTGGAGAGTTTGCAGGCTCCGACATGTGGGCCTCGGGTCTCTGATCAGTCTTACTGGGCCGTTTCTTGACTACGGCAGTTAGGATACCAGTATTATTAGATTGCTGGAGAGTTTGCAGGCTCCGACATGTGGGCCTCGGGTCTCTGATCCGGCTTACTGTGTCGTTTCTGGACTACGGCAGTTAGGATGCCGGTATTATTAGATTGCTGGAGAGTTTGCAGGCTCCGACATGTCGGCCTCGGGTCTCTGAGCCGGCTTACTGGGTCGTTTCTTAACTACGGCAGTTAGGATGCCGGTATTATTAGATTGCTGGAGAGTTTGCAGGCTCCGACATGTGGGCCTCGGGTCTCTGAGCCGGCTTAGTGGGTCGTTTCTTAACTACGGCAGTTAGGATGCCGTTAATATTAGATTGCTGGAGAGTTTGCAGGCTCCGACATGTGGGCCTCGGGTCTCTGATCCGGCTTACTGTGTCGTTTCTTGACTACGGCAGTTAGGATGCCGGTATTATTAGATTGCTGGAGAGTTTGCAGGCTCCGACATGTGGGCCTCGGGTCTCTGAGCCGGCTTAATGGGTCGTTTCTTGAGTAGGCAGTTAGGATGCCGTTAATATTAGATTGCTGGAGAGTTTGCAGGCTCCGACATGTGGGCCTCAGTTCTCTGATCCGGCTTACTGGGTCGTTTCTTGACTACGGCTGTTAGGATGCCGGTATTATTAGATTGCTGGAGAGTTTGCAGGCTCCGACATGTGGGCCTCGGGTCTCTGAGCCGGCTTAATGGGTCGTTTCTTAACTATAGCAGTTAGGATGCCGTTAATATTAGATTGCTGGAGAGTTTGCAGGCTCCGACATGTCGGCCTCGGGTCTCTGAGCCGGCTTATTCGACCGTTTCATGACTACGGCAGTTAGGATGCCGGTATTATTACATTGCTGGGGAGTTTGCAGGCTCCGACATGTCGGCCTCGGGTCTCTGAGCCGGCTTACTGGGTCGTTTGTTGACTACGGCAGTTAGGATTCCGGTATTATTAGATTGCTGGAGAGTTTGTAGGCTCCCACATGTCAGCCTCGGGTCTCTGATCAGTCTTACTGGGCCGTTTCTTGATTACGGCAGTTAGGATACCGGCATTATTAGATTACTGGAGAGTTTGCAGGTTCCGACATGTCGGCCTCGGGTCTCTGATCAGTCTTACTTGGCCGTTTCTTGACTACGGCAGTTAGGATGCCGGTATTATTAGATTGCTGGAGAGTTTGCAGGTTCCGACTTGTCGGCCTCGGTTCTCTGATCAGTCTTACTGGGCCGTTTCTTGATTACGGCAGTTAGGATACCGGTATTATTAGATTGCTGGAGAGTTTGCAGGTTCCGACTTGTCGGCCTCGGGTCTCTGATCAGTCTTACTGGGCCGTTTCTTGACTACGGCAGTTAGGATGCCGGTATTATTAGATTGCTGGAGAGTTTGCAGGTTCCGACTTGTCGGCCTCGCGTCTCTGATCAGTCTTACTGGGCCGTTTCTTGATTACGGCAGTTAGGATACCGGTATTATTAGATTGCTGGAGAGTTTGCAGGTTCCGACATGTCGGCCTCGGGTCTCTGATCAGTCTTACTCGGCCGTTTCTTGACTACGGCAGTTAGGATACCGGCATTATTAGATTACTGGAGAGTTTGCAGGTTCCGACATGTCGGCCTCGGGTCTCTGATCAGTCTTACTGGGCCGTTTCTTGACTACGGCAGTTAGGATGCCGGTATTATTAGATTGCTGGAGAGTTTGCAGGTTCCGACTTGTCGGCCTCGGGTCTCCGAGCCGGCTTACTGGTCCGTTTCTTAACTACGGCAGTTAGGATGCCGGTATTATTAGATTGCTGGACAGTTTGCAAGCTCCGATATGTCGGCCTCGGGTCTCTGAGCCGGCTTACTGGGCCGTTTCTTGACTATGGCAGTTAAGATGCTGGTATTATTAGATTGCTGGACAGTTTGCAAGCTCCGATATGTCGGCCTCGGGTCTCTGAGCCGGCTTACTGGGCCGTTTCTTGACTATGGCAGTTAGGATGCCGGTATTTTTAGATTGCTGGACAGTTTGCAAGCTCCGATATGTCGGCCTCGGGTCTCTGAGCCGGCTTACTGGGCCGTTTCTTGACTACGGCATTTTGGATGCCGGTATTATTAGATTGCTGGACAGTTTGCAAGCTCCGATATGTCGGCCTCGGGTCTCTGAGCCGGCTTACTGGGCCGTTTCTTGACTACAGCAGTTAGGATGCTGGTATTATTAGATTGCTGGACAGTTTGCAAGCTCCGATATGTCGGCCTCGGGTCTCTGAGCCGGCTTACTGGGTCGTTTCTTGACTACGGCAGTTAGGATGCTGGTATTATTAGATTGCTGGAGAGTTTGCAGGCTCCGACATGTCGGCCTCGGGTCTCTGAGCCGGTTTACTGGGTCGTTTCTTGAGTACGGCAGTTAGGATGCTGGTATTATTAGATTGATGGAGAGTTTGCAGGCTCCGACATGTCGGCCTCGGGTCTCTGAGCCGGCTTACTGGGTCGTTTCCTGACTACGGCAGTTAGGATGCTGCTATTATTAGATTGCTGGAGAGTTTGCAGGCTCCGACATGTCGGCCTCGGGTCTCTGAGCCGGCTTACTGGGTCGTTTCTTGACTACGGCAGTTAGGATGCCGGTATTATTAGATTGCTGGAGAGTTTGCAGGCTCCGACATGTCGGCCTCGGGTCTCTGAGCCGGCTTACTGGGTCGTTTCCTGACTACGGCAGTTAGGATGCTGCTATTATTAGATTGCTGGAGAGTTTGCAGGCTCCGACATGTCGGCCTCGGGTCTCTGAGCCGGCTTACTGGGTCGTTTCTTGACTACGGCAGTTAGGATGCCGGTATTATTAGATTGCTGGAGAGTTTGCAGGCTCCGACATGTCGGCCTCGGGTCTCTGAGCCGGCTTACTGGGCCGTTTCTTGACTACGGCAGTTAGGATGCCGGTATTATTAGATTACTGGAGAGTTTGCAGGCTCCGACATGTCAGCCTCGGGTCTCTGAGCCGGCCTACTGGGCCGTTTCTTGACTACGGCAGTTAGGATTCCGGTATTATTAGATTGCTGGAGAGTTTGCAGGCTCCGACATGTCGGCCTCGGGTCTCTGAGCCGGCCTACTGGGCCGTTTCTTGACTACGGCAGTTAGGATGCCGGTATTATTAGATTGCTGGAGAGTTTTCAGGCTCCGACATGTCGGCCTCGGGTCTCTGAGCCGGTTTACTGGGCCGTTTCTTGACTACGGCAGTTATGATGCCGGTATTATTAGATTGCTGGAGAGTTTGCAGGCTCCGACATGTCGGCCTTGGGTCTACGAGCCGGCTTACTGGGCCGTTTCTTGACTACGGCAGTTAGGATGCCGGTATTATTAGATTGCTGGAGAGTTTGCAGGCTCCGACATGTCGGGCTCGGGTCTCTGAGCCGGCTTACTGGGCCGTTTCTTGACTAAGGCAGTTAGGATGCCGGTATTATTAGATTGCTGGAGAGGTTGTAGGCTCCGACATGTCGGCCTCGGGTCTCTGAGCCGGTTTACTGGGTCATTTCTTGAGTACGGCAGTTAGGATGCTGGTATTATTAGATTGCTGGACAGTTTGCAAGCTCCGACATGTCGGCCTCGGGTCTCTGAGCCGGCTTACTGGGTCGTTTCTTGACTACGTCAGTTAGGATGCCGGTATTATTAGATTGCTGGAGAGTTTGCAGGCTCCGACATGTCGGCCTCGGGTCTCTGCGCCGGTTTACTGGGTCATTTCTTGAGTACGGCAGTTACGATGCTGGTATTATTAGATTGCTGGAGAGTTTGCAGGCTCCGACATGTCGGCCTCGGGTCTCTGAGCCGGTTTACTGGGTCATTTCTTGAGTACGGCAGTTAGGATGCTGGTATTATTAGATTGCTGGAGAGTTTGCAGGCTCCGACATGTCGGCCTCGGGTCTCTGAGCCGGTTTACTGGGTC
Organism: Mantis religiosa; assembly: GCA_030765055.1. Classification (NCBI taxonomy): domain Eukaryota; kingdom Metazoa; phylum Arthropoda; class Insecta; order Mantodea; family Mantidae; genus Mantis; species Mantis religiosa. The sequence continues at coordinate 136,005,342 of CM060958.1, read as the reverse complement.
ATTTCTTGAGTACGGCAGTTAGGATGCTGGTATTATTAGATTGCTGGAGAGTTTGCAGGCTCCGACATGTCGGCCTCGGGTCTCTGAGCCGGTTTACTGGGTCATTTCTTGAGTACGGCAGTTAGGATGCTGGTATTATTAGATTGCTGGAGAGTTTGCAGGCTCCGACATGTCGGCCTCGGGTCTCTGAGCCGGCTTACTGGGTCATTTCTTGAGTACGGCAGTTAGGATGCTGGTATTATTAGATTGCTGGAGAGTTTGCAGGCTCCGACATGTCGGCCTCGGGTCTCTGAGCCGGTTTACTGGGTCATTTCTTGAGTACGGCAGTTAGGATGCTGGTATTATTAGATTGCTGGAGAGTTTGCAGGCTCCGACATGTCGGCCTCGGGTCTCTGAGCCGGTTTACTGGGTCATTTCCTTAGTACGGCAATTAGGATGCTGGTATTATTAGATTGCTGGAGAGTTTGCAGGCTCCGACATGTCGGCCTCGGGTCTCTGAGCCGGTTTACTGGGTCATTTCTTGAGTACGGCAGTTAGGATGCTGGTATTATTAGATTGCTGGACAGTTTGCAAGCTCCGACATGTCGGCCTCGGGTCTCTGAGCCGGCTTACTGGGCCGTTTCTTGACTATGGCAGTTAGGATGCTGGTATTATTAGATTGCTGGAGAGTTTGCAGGCTCCGAAATGTCGGCCTTGGGTCTACGAGCCGGCTTGTAAGCCGCTTGAGGACCACGGCAAGTGGAAAGCCGGTTATACTAGACAGCCGGGAAGTTTCAAACTGGTCAGTGATAGCGAAGTTACCCACTAATCTGTCGCGGGTCCTTCAGGTCGTCTGCCCTCTGCCTCCTTTCGCCTTATCCTTGCTCTCAGTTTTGTCCCACTTGGAGCATAGTATGCACAGCAGGTCATACAAGTTTACGCGTTGCACGCCGGAATAATCTACCGTGCACTCCGCAGCCTTCAGAGCATTGGCGGAATACCATTCTTGCAATTAAAATGCACAATTGACTGAGCAACAATAACAATCGAATTGTAATATGAAGGATATAATTGATATATAAATTATTTTAATTGTTTCTTTCATTATCATTCAACTATGTACTTTTATTGTAATGAAAAGGAACAAGAATGATTAATTGAGAGTTTAAACAAAATGAAAATAATCGAGAATCTACTTACAATACAGCAGTATTAAATAACAGCTTGAAGACGAGAAATAAGCACAACATATTACTCAGAAGTAGAAACTAGTTGTCTAGTCCTTTGTTGTCTCTTTTGTCACACTTGTTTTTCAAAATTAGATATCAATGTTTGTGCAGTAGCTAGTCTAAGTTGACATTTAAAGTTATGATCCGACAATTGAATTCTGCAGTGATATTTGTTTAATTTCATTAGCGAAAAAAATATTCGCATATATGTGGATCCGAACATACAACGAACACGAGCGACATTACTATGTAATCGAGGAAATGTATTTCTTGGAAAATATGAATAGAAATCACTCAAACTAAGTCTATTTTGGAATTTATTTTTCAGCTGACGATTGCATTGCAAGTAGATAAGTTCAAGTTGCAAATCAGATGGAACATTATCAACATCTGTAGAGTAAGGCTCAGCAAATATTTGCAAAAATCGGCTCTAATTGCACCACGTACAATTTGGAATGCATAAATGTAGGACTAGATTTTCTACGTGTCACATTACATTCTCCAACGGACATTACGTTTACTTAAGCAAACCGCAAGAGAGGAGATAACAGTGTTGTCCAATTCCATGTCTCAAACTGAAGTCGTACGGTACTCGTGGCAGTGCACAGTACTACGTCATTTGCTCTAGCACAAAATCGATCCAGTTGGTGACCGCTGGTATAAGAGATCAGTCTGGTCGACGTGACCTATCCTGTCCTAAAACACAAACATAGACTTCATTTGGTATAATTAATGGAAATTAATTGTTCTTTCACACTAGCCGTGTGTAGGCCGCACTATGAAAGGGTAGAGCCAGAGTGAAAAATTCAATGCCATAGCCGGGATTTGAACCACGGATCTTCTGGTTTCCGTCCAGCGGCACTACCATTGTGCTACTATGGCCAACGTGCCGACATGACATTAAATTCACCATCTGACTCGTGTTTCTCCCGGTAAACCACTAGGAGCTCTCATAAACACATGAGACAACTACCTTAATGGCGACTTACTATGCTGTAAGTACTTTAAGGCCCGGGCTTTATAGTTCGCACCACTATTAGGTACAATTAATGGAAGTTAATTGTTCTTTCACACTAACCGTGTGTAGGACGCACTATGAAAGGGTAGAGTCAGAATGAAAAATTCAATGCCAAGTAGCACAATGGTAGTGCGGCTGGACGGAAACCAGAAGATCCGTGGTTCAAATCCCAGCTATGGCATTGAATTTTTCATTCTGGCTCTACCCTTTCATAGTGCGTCCTACACACGGCTAGTGTGCAAGAACAATTAATTTCCATTAATTGTACCTAATAGTGGTCCGAACTATAAAGCCCGGGCCTTAAAGTACTTACAGCATAGTAAGTCGCCATCAAGGTAGTTGTCTCATATGTTTATGAGAACTCCTAGTGGTTTACCGGGAGAAACACGAGTCAGATAGTGAATTTAATGTCATATCGGCACGTTGGCCATAGTAGCACAATGGTAGTGTAGCTGGACGGAAACCAGAAGATTCGTGGTTCAAATCCCGGCTGTGGCATTGAATTTTTCATTCTGGCTCTACCCTTTCATAGTGCGTCCTACACACGGCTAGTGTGAAAGAACAATTAATTTCCATTAATTGTACCTAATAGTGGTCCGAACTATAAAGCCCGGGCCTTAAAGTACTTACAGCATAGTAAGTCGCCATCAAGGTAGTTCTCTCATATGTTTATGAGAACTCCTAGTGGTTTACCGGGAGAAACACGAGTCAGATGGTGAATTTAATGTCATATCGACACGTTGGCCATAGTAGCACAATGGTAGTGCGGCTGGACGGAAACCAGGAGATCCGTGGTTCAAATTCCAGCTATGGCATTGAATTTTTCATTCTGGCTCTACGCTTTCATATATTTCATTTATTTATGTTAGATATTGTCGCCAGGCCATTGTTGATCGAGGCGACAAGGCATTCAAAGGGATGCGCAGTGCCGTGTATAGATAAAAGCTGGCCGAAATGGCGGGGGAAGGAGAAGGATTTCTCGAGAGTTGGCCTTTGTTCTAGCCGGGTCTCGATTGTTTAAGAAATTTCTGGAATGTTAGTAAATTATAAAAAGGCAGTCCGCCCACAAAAAGAGAGTTAGTCGGTAACTGAATGCGTGCAGGTAAACACCTCTGTTTGTTGAGCTTGTATGTTGTATGTGTATGAAGCGTATTTGTTCGGAAATAGAGTGCAAATTTTTGTGTTTGTAACCTGCACCTTTGATTTCACGAACCCACAAAGTCACAATATATATTTTGTGGGGTTAACCATTTCCTATATTCTTCATGTTTGGTTCGAACTTACACATTCTCAAATAGAGAGTTGAAAAAAAAAATCAAAGCGTATACAGTGCGACCACTTCTTAAAATAATTATTAAGGCTCTACATTCCTATATTCCTATTTTAGCTATAAAATTATAATAGAAGCATTTGAACACTTACGTATTTCAATGAACATGAAAGGATAGAACAGTATGATCTTCAAAGAACAAACTTGTTCAACAATTGGCAATGAAGGTGATGTAAATGTTATACTCAGATTGTCACTAGTGAAAAGAGCTTCCATATTGTTCAGGATTTTGGCTCCAGTTTCTTTCCGGTGTCAGCTCAGATATTCCTTTATTACTTTGGGAACTGCATACTTTTGGCATAATACCAAATGATAAAACATTTGCTCTTCCTTTATATAACCGTTTACAACCCCTCATCTTCGCTTTCCAAAATGCTACTAGAAGGCTGCACGTGGGTACTTGATCTTCTAAAGGAAATAATTCCTCTGGACTGAAATATTTCGCAAAGGAATTAGCAACTGAATTTTAAGCCTTCTTCGAATTATAAAGTTGAAAATATTTATTAAACTCCTTGATCTTCATGGCTACATATAATCAAAATTACTTCTCATTATTTTGTAGAGTATTATGCCCGATTTCACCAACAAATGTTAAGACTTAACACGAGTTTAGCAATAGTTAAAACAAAAATTGCATTTCACCAACAAGTGTTAGCGTAACACTCGTGTTAACTATCATGTTAAACTAATAAGCCGAATTTCTAATGTTAAGTCCTTAACAATTGTAAATAGTCAAGATGGCGAGCATGAACTCAGCTGTTGATGTCGATTTGCTATACTTAAGACCGTCTAAATGGCATTTATAATAGAGTACGACCTATGAGGAGAAATGATTTTGAGGAACTATCCGAAGAAAATTGTTTTACGGAGGTATAGACTGTCGAAACATGTTGCTATGAAGGTTACTGCGGAAGTACAAGACAGGTTAGAACATACATCGAAAGGAATATGCCGATCTCGCCTTTGCTTCAAGTATTAATAACTTTGCGATTTTATAATTCACTGAATTATGTCGATAATACATTGTTCACCTCCCGGCTTGATACGTTTAAGTCACTTGCCCTTCTTCGCACCTCGTTTTAAATTTACGTAATACTGACAAGCTCTTTGGTGCTTGTAGTGGTGACACATTCATTTGAATTAAATTCATTTCCAATATTGTCCCCACGACATCTTTCTATTTTACATTCACTGCATCCGTCCTCTATTTTCCACGATATCCTTACACTTCGTCACCATTTCAATTAACAATTCTTTCTCCGTCGATGAGAAATTTGTCTCACGGTTTTATTTATGATTTTGTTCATCCACCATTTTTGCAGGCAAAATGAAAACAAAAGCGAATCGGAATACGTACAGAAAATCATCCATAGCCTTCTATAACTGTGATATTTACAAGTTTCTTGGCGTTAGCACAGGTTTGTTAACATTTTAAGTAAACAGGTTGGTGAAATGCAAGAAAGTTAACATTAGATTTAGCGCTGTGACAATTGTTACGTTACATTTGTTAACGTCGATTTTAGCCTCTGTTGGTGAAATTGGGCATTAATGTATGAAATAAGTTTTAAAAACTATATATTTTCACTATACAACCAGAATGAAGATAATACCTAGTTTTAGTGCACCATTTGGTTGCCCTAATACACACCTGTAGTCCTGCACCGTGGCGTAGCGGGTTAAGGCACCATGCCTTGGTCCCTGGACACGGAAAGCTGCCCGGGTTCGATCCCACCCATGTGGTGGGGATTTTAGGTCCCAGGTATAGGTCCGGTGCCCACTGAACATCGTAAGGAAAGTGAGGAGCTTACGCTAGGTAAACGGCTCTAGTCTCGGAAACCAAAATTCCGGCTGGGGGATGCCGAGCTGCTGATCACATCTCCTCCCCGTATCGTTGTCCACTAAAATCCATTTAAGCCTGGCCTGAATTCTGAAATTAAAGACATCCTTTCAGGTAATAACAGAACTTTTAAAATCAATTTATCTTTAACTCGTTTTGCTGTATCTTTTCTGTTTTTATTTGAGTTGCACAGTCGTAATGGACGACTTTATTGAAAATAAAAGCCACCCTTCCTGTATGCGTCAATAAACTTAGTGAAAGTGCCATTAAGATACAATAGTGAGCATTTTAAGGGACTTGATGTTCAACAACACCGTGAAACAAGAAAAGAAAAAGGTGCAATCAAGCAGTTATTCAATGAACCTAAATGGTCCCTAGCCCCTTCTTTTCATGCACTCCCTTCAGCGGAAGCACTACTTGTATAGAGCTGCAATCATATGTTTCATTAAGGTTTAAACAGCGTGCCTAAATGTGCCGGAAATGACGTTTTAAACTGCAGTAGGCATTACGAATTTCTGACCTAGACGAATTCGCATTTGAATTACAAGGTAGTCCAAATATGTCATACAATATAAATACTATATCCTTAAACATAGTCTACTTTTTCATTTATATATCTTTCCTAGGAAATTGAAAGAATTAGTTAATGCAGTTCAGTTATCAATTCTTTCATTAGACGGGAAAAGCTACGAAAAAGCAACTACAAAGAAGTACAGAAAAACTTATTTTATGTGTGTGTGGGGGGGGGGGGGGGTGCGTGGGTGGGGGGGTGTGTGTGTTTTTTTTTTTTAACTGGCATGCTCCACTCCTTAGGAATACTACATGCCTTATTTTATTTACATTATATACAACTTTTACAATACTTTTACAATGATTTTACATATCTTGTATTTGTATTGAAATATGTTCTACAATATTTTACAAAATTATTATTAAAATATTTGCAATTAATTAGCAGTTTTATTGTAATTTTATGCTTCATTTGCCTACTCTATATCTGTGAAGTTTATTGATTTAACAAATTTGACGAAACATGTGGGGTGTGTGTTACTAAGTTCACTTTGGTAATGGGCCATGCGCATTGTCTGTTTTTTATTTTCCTGAGCATATCGGTTCTTTTTTTGTTTATGACATTTGCATACTGGGCTATCCAGTAAAGCAAATCGATGGCGGTATAAACGGAGCTTTCCATGTCTGTGACAGTTGCTGTAAACTCTTGGCATATGGGAAGTCGTTGTTTTAGTCTATTTCTTACTGATGGGAAGAATTCTTTGGTGATGGCTCCTCTCCTTGATGCTGTCCAGTGGGTGTGTGGGTGGGTGGATGGGTGGGTGTTTTTTTGGTGGTGGCAAATTATGGAAACATCTAATTTTGATTATTCTTTCACCTTTAAAAATAATTCCTTCGAAAGTATATTGCCTTCTCAATTCAGTCTTAAAGCGGATAAAAAAACAAACACTAAGCGAGGCTTAATCCATAGCACTAAAAGATTTGAATTACTAACGATAGTTCATGCCAGCAAGACCCACTGAGGACCCTATGGAGTTGTTTTTATTTTGAGAAAGTAGTTATTCTCAAGCGAAGGAAAATGTGATAATATCCTCTCACATTTGATTACAACCAATATAATTGTACATATAGACCACAATTTAGCTACTAAGAAATCAAAACAAGAATGATGTCTGCTTAAAATCGCTAGTCCTGGCAAAATTCTTAAATACCTACAGTTTTGTTGTATTTATTCTGCCAGTTCTAATAAACTATCCAAGTTCACATGTTAAATAACTACACACTCGTATCATTAAAGCTAAGAATATTTTATTTTTCTCGGTGATTACAGACTGGACCACGTTTTGCGATTTCTCTGGACACTCTTCGGATTATGCGCCGTGCTGGTTAGGCAACTATTCCTTCATGCGTGTATCACGTTACGTCTTCCTCCTGAGCATTAACTAGTTGGTAGTGGTTTTAAAATACTACTTGAAATATGCTTATACAAACGTATAATGATGATCTGATGATAACAGAGTAATTAATCGTTATAAATATTTAGAAAGTTAACGTAATTATGATAAAACATTAAACTTGGGCAAGCTAAATTTAAAACAGTACTTTAAGAGGTAAACTAACAAAGAAGATGTGAGTATCAAGTGCAGGCGAAGTTCCTGTTGATGGACAATACAATTAAATACATATTTCAGAAATAAAATTCCTAAGAGTAATTACATAGTTCTCAATGGATAATGTGAACAATTAAAATATACACAAGATATATTTAAATTAAAACAATGTACACACGAGGTGCGTTCAAGTTATAGCACCTCACATTTTTGTCAGGAATTGTGTTTTTTTTTTTAAAATACACGTGGACTCTTTGTAAATGAGTGACAGAGATGGCGGCACTCTACAGTGCACAGATTTGTAGTGACAAAGATGAGAGTAAGGTCTATCCTTGATACTTAAAAAGGCGACGTTTTCATTGCAAGAACGGCGTGTAATCATTCGTTTTCTCCATTTTCGTGGTGTGATACCTATTGAAATTCATCGCCAGTTGAGTGAGGTATGTGGTGATGGTACCATGGAAATATGAAATGTGTAGTGTTTAACGCCCGCTTTTATTACATACGGCACCGCAGGCGATGACACTGATGATACATGAGATGAAGATGGAGTACCGGTGGAATGAGATGGCGGGGGAAACCGGAGGTCCCGGAGAAAACCCACCCCAGCGCCGTGTTGTCCACAACAAGTCTCACTTTGCGGTCGCCTGGGATCAAACCCGGGCCGCCTTGGTGAGAGCCAAGCGGTCTAACCACTGAGCCACGGTGCGGCCGTTGGTACCATGGATGTCTCTAATGTGCGTTCCTGGGTGCGACAGTTCAATGAAGGCGGAACATCGCTTGACAACAAATCCACAGCACAGTGGTGTCGTAGAAGGTTGAACCTTCTCCTCAGAGGAGGGGCCTTCGACATTTTGCCATATCGAGACCTTGGGCCTTATTGGCTTGGTGGTGAGTTTTGAAGAAATGACGGTGGGTAGATGGTGGTGAATACGTAAGGAATTTGTTTCTGAGTCTATGTGTTTAGTGGTTTGGAATGTCTGGATACGTTTGTACGTTTCCCCAGGGTCAATATCGTACTCCCCGAGACCTCTGGTTAGTTCGTTGAAGCTGTTTGGAAGTTTTTTGAGAGAAATTTGTAGGATGTAGTCCGTGATTTTTGGGGAAGAATAAGTCGGTATATATGTTGTCGTTGAGTATGTACCTGTCTGCTGCGGTTGCTGTCCGAAGGTATCGGTTCTGTAGGACTTGTAGCTTGTGTAGCCATAACTTTGCTGCAGCTCCTTAGACTGAGCAGGCATACGTCACTGCGGGTCAAAGAGTTTGTTTGTATATGAGTAACATATTACTGAGGGTCATGGGTGATTTTTTGTTATAAAGAGTGTAGAGCATTGTCATTCTTTCGGACACTGTTGGCTATCTTGTCAACGCGGTGTTTCCATGTTAGACGCCAGTTCAGTGTGTCTCATAAGTAATTTGCCTCCGTAGACCAATGTATTTCTGCTCCTGCCAGGCGGAGGTTGGGTACATCTTGCAGTGTACAACGGGTGAAGTGGCGACCTGAGATTACAACAAATCAAGACAGTCACGGCCTTGCACCAGCTGTTCTGACGACATGCTCCTGCGAGTGGAGAACGTTGTTTTGGAGGATCGCCGATTGAGAATTTTCAGATCTTCATGGAGGATTGTGTGCACAGATCCCACGGAAATCCAAATTTTGTGGGCGATGTCTGCAACTGTCTTGCTTTGTTGCCACACGATGTTCTGTCTTCATTGAACTGTCGCACCCAGGAACGCACATTAAACACATCCATGATACCATCACCACATCACTAAACTGTCTTGGTTTGTTGTCACACGATGTTCTGTCTTCAATGAACTGCCACCCACAGGAACGCACATTAGACACATCCATGGTACTATCACCACATGCCTCACTTAACTGTCTTGGTTTCTTGTCACACGATGTTCTGTCTTCATTGAACTGTCGCACCCAGGAACGTACATTAGACACATCCATGGTACTATCACCACATGCCTCACTAAACTGTCTTGGTTTCTTGTCACACGATGTTCTACCTTCATTGAACTGTCACACCCAGGAACGTACATTAGACACATCCATGGTACCATCACCTCATGCCTCACTTAACTGTCTTGGTTTGTTGTCACACGTTCTTCTGCTTCATTGAACTGTGGCACCAAGGAACGTACATTAGACACATCCATGGTACCATCACCACATGCCTCACTTAACTGTCTTGGTTTGTTGTCAGACGATGTTCTGTCTTCATTGAACTATCACACCCAGGAACGTACATTAAACTGTCTTGGTTTGTTGTCAGACGATGTTCTGTCTTCATTGAACTATCACACCCAGGAACGTACATTAGACTCATCAATGTTACCATCACCATATACCTCAATTAACTGTCTTGGTTTGTTGTCACACGATGTTCTGCCTTCATTGAACTGTCACACCCAAGAACGCACATTAGACACATCCATGGTACCATCACCACATGCCTCACTTAACTTTCTTGGTTTGTTGTCACACGATGTTCTGTCTTCATTGAACTGTCGCAACCAGGAACGTACATTAGACACATACATGGTACCATCACCACATGCCTTACTCAACTGACGATGAATTTCACTAGGTGTCCCACCACGAAATTGGATATAACGAATGATTGCATGCTGTTCTTGCAATGAAAACGTCGCCTTTTTACGTATTTTATGTCATCTCTATCACGAATTCACAAAGGCTCCACGTGTATTTAAAAAAACTAAAGACCCTACGTGGTCCCAGTACTCACGAGTAAAGGTGGTAAATGCACTTCGTAATATATGCCATGTTTCGTGCTAATGATAAAGCGGAATACTAAAAGCAAAAGAAAATAATAGAAAACACGGTACTGACAAAACGTCTTACTCCAGTGTGATCAGTCGGAAGTGCCAGAAACAGACATATGGGTAATGTTAGAGGACAGAAGAAATAGTCGATTAAATAAAATTCAGAGGGAGAAGGACTCCTAAAAACGTAATGAAAATAATAATGATAATATTTATGATGATTATCTGAACTCTCCTTTTTAAATACACTTATTTTTAACATTCTGCTTTGCTATGGGCTGTGCAGTATTGAATTTGACTACGGATTTACACCTGGAAGGTCATTCAACTAGATTATCCGGTGTAAAGCGTACGTTACAGAGAATTCTAAACATTCTGAGAATGGAATGCGGACTTTGATCCTATTGAACTGAATTAATCTATGCAGTGAACAACAGAGCGACATTCCATGCAACCAATGTGCCTAATTCAATGGCTGCACGGTAAATTAAATTTCTCTGAAACGATGTTTTCACAAAGAAGATGACAACTTGGTAATCTGCTATTCACATGTAAGTGTTTATGATGCTCGTTATATTTTAGTTGTACACTTTATTAATATATGGAGATGTAAAATGGGATTAAAGGGGAGGGAGTAGTAAGCTGTGTTACTCTATACAGTAACTGTATAAAGAGTTTTTTTTTTTTTTGTAGTTTACGTCCTCCAAAGTTAAGTCTTATCGGACGATGAATGGAATGGGTGAAATGATGCTCAAATGAGCCTGGGGTACATTCGTCTTTTCAGAATAAGTGAAAACCCCTAAAAAGCCTTATCCAGGTTACTCACCCTGACCGAGTTTCGAACTCGGTATCTCTTGAACGTGAGGCAGACATGCTACCACCACGCTACCGAGGCGGGCTGTGTATAAAGAGTGTATTACCCTAGATCACAGCAGTACTTCTTTTCCTCCGTAATGTAAGCAACCCTTGACTAGCGAATATCAGTATGTGATTTGTGTATAAATAATTCAGAGGAATAAAAGATATTAATTAAGAATATTGGAATTGATGTGAAATGAAGAAATATTTGAATACTGCCTTTCTGAATGAGCTTCACCGGAATTGGTACAAAACTACTGCTGCAGCTGTTCAGGTAGAGCACCCTGGCATGAGTGAGAGAAATGGATGACAGATTGGGATAAAAATGAATGAAAGAAAAGACAACAATGGAGCAGATTGAATAATTGAATAAAATGTGATGTTACCCTTTTTTATGTTTACAGAGAACGTACACATGTGGATAACTATATTAAGGTCAATAATTATAGTCCATGTTCACACCAATTAGCTTTCCTCCATTGTCTCATACATACAGAGTTATGAATGCTCCAATATCTGATTTCGAATATAATGTAGAATACACACACACATTTTTCATGTTGCTGAAATCAATGGTTTCAAGGGGTTCACAATACTTAAAATAAACAAACATCACACACACACACACACACACACACACACACACACACACACACACACACACACACACACACACACACACACACACATATATATATGAGGCATGTTTTTAAGTATGTACCGTTTTGGAATTAAAAAAAGCCGTGCATAGATATCGCAATAATTTTATATTTACATGAAAGCCTGTACCAAAATCTACGTTTCTACATAATTTCCTTGAATATTGAGGCACTTGTCATAACGTGGCACCAGTTTCCGAATACCCTCCTCATAAAATTTTGCTGCCTGACGTGTTAACCACTGTATCACAACTGTTTTGACTTCGTTATCGTCTTGAAGACGCTGACCGCCCAGAATTTTTTTCAAGTGCAGGAACAAATGGTAGTCACTGGGCGCCAGATCAGAGCTGTATGGAGGATGATCTAGAGTTTCCCATTGAAAAGATTTGATGAGATCTTTGGTCCGATTAGCCACATGTGGACGGGCATTGTCATGCAGCAAAACGATACCCTTACTCAACTTGCCACGTCTTTCGTTCTGGATTGCACAGCGCAGATTGTTCAATGTCTCACAATAAGGCGCTGTATTGATTGTCTCATAACGAGGCAGAAACTCCACTAGCAATACTCCTTTTCTGTCCCAAAAAACTGTGCACCTGATTTTCTGGGCAGAAATTGTTTGCTTAAATTTCACTTTTGTGGGGGATGATGAATGTCGCCATTCCATGGATTGTTGTTTCGAATCTGATGTGACGTAGACCACCCATGTTTCGTCACCAGTAACAATTTGGTCTAAAAATCTTCACCTTCATTGCAGTGCCGCTCAAGGAAGGTCAATGTACTGCCTAAACGTTGGGTTTTGTGCAAATCCGTCAACATTTTCGGAACCCAACGTGAACACAATTTCCGGTACTTCAAGTTCTCGGTCACAATGCGATACAAAACACTACGAGAATATTGAGGAAATTAGTCGCACAGTGATGAAATTATAAAGTGTCTGTTTTCTCTCACCTTTTCGTCCACTTTCTGCACCAAATCTTCAGTAACGACCGAAGGACGCGCACTCCGTTCTTCATCAGACACATTTGTGCGGCCATCTTTAAATGCTCTCACCCATTTCCTTACCATTTCGTCACACATAATGATTTTTCCGTAAGCTTCACAGATCTCACGATGAACATCGATCGTTTTTACGCCTTTAGCACTAAGAAATCATATAACAGCCCGAAATTCACAATCGGCGGGACTCAAGATTTTGGGAGGCATCTTAAACACTCAGTAACCAACGTATGCAATGAAGAATCAGACAGTAATGACGTCAGTGCGTAGACAAGTGATGTAGGCAACCAGCGCGCATGCGCGGAACGCCGGCGGCGGAATCACAAAATGGTACTGACTTAAAAAACATAACTCGTATTTGTATTCTCCAACTCTTTGCATATCTTATAGAATGTAATACTGGAGCTTAAATACACCGTTATAGAAATAAAATGCAATGCTATAAAATTCAAAAATGTGATTCCTAATATGGGATGGTGTTTAATATGAGGTCGTGGAGGTTCCTAATATGGGATCCATTTTCTGGTGCTAATATATACAGCATTATAAATACAAAAGTTTACACTATTTAATATATGTATTGTGACTTTGTGGTTTCGCAGAATTAAAAGTCCAAATTGCCGAAATTCCAAATGTTCTTTTTTTCCGTAGGAATACACTGTTCAATTCTCACGTAACAACATTACGTCACATATCACAATCTACAACACCAAGTTCGATGACAATAACAAACAAACATTAGCTTTGGTTACAGCACTTCACAGCTGACTCTCGTTTTACAACACTCTTGTTACACAACTGCAACTCCTCACTGTTTTACAACTCAATACTCTCAGCTGTTCTCTGCTTACTCACTCTGTTTACAACTAGCACTCGGCGAGTCGGTACCTCCTTAAATACATCATTCCCAAATTCGAGATAATTCCGGAACAATAAATAAAAACATCTTTTCTCTGTCAATCGAGATATCACCAGAAACTTCCAAGCACTGAAACCATATCTGGGTCGGCAAGTCCCATACATCAGCTATTTCTGCTTGCCAGCTATTTGTTTACACTAGCCGCGCCATCGTTAACTGCTTATGTAAGCTCTTTATTACCGTGAAACAATATCCGCCGTCTGTTTTTTATTTGTGCCGAAACTTTTATGCCTGTTGCCACGAAAGTATTAAATATGATTTTTTGATACCCGATGTGAAAATCCAAGGTTCATATCCCGACTTGTTATCCTATTTTGGTGCCTAATTACTATACAGGTACTTTTTATTTACTTCTTTGTCTCGCACACTTTTCACAACAGAAAACTGCACAAACCGTGCGTGCCCATTTGAAACATTAGCAGCACTTTATCCATGTTTCTCCCCCTCGGTCTTCCAAGAAAAGGCCTGCAAAATACAGGCACTCCGCATCATCATTCATTCATTTATTCATTCATTCATTCATTCATTCATTCTTTATTCATTCTTTTAAAACATATACATGTTTTTTGACACGTCATGGTTACAAAGTATATGTACAAAACAAAGAAATAAAATGGTACAAGTTATTTACTATAGTACATCCGTAATCATACATTGTTATTTTCATATTTACTGCATCTACAATTCTTTGTCTAAAAATTCATTTAATGGGTAGGAACATCCATTTATACAATAATTTTTAAGTTCCTTTTTGAAAATGTTATGGTTTTGGATGCTTTTTAGGTACGGTGGAAGTTTATAGTAAAGTTCACATGCTGATGCTATTGGTTTAGTTTTATATAATTCTAATGAATGCATTTGTGGGAAGTAGTTGACTTTTTTCTTGTAAAATAATCATGGTTGTTTCTATTCAGTTGTCCGTTGCTGTCTTTAATTTTTAAGTACAGTATTGTTTCATATATGTATAATGAATACAAAGCCATAATTTGTAGATTTTTAAATGCTTCTTTACATGATTCAGTTTGCTTTAATCCCTGGATCAACCTCAGTGCTCTTTTTCGCAGTAAGAAAACTCGGTTTGTATGTTTCTTTTTACTACGAGCCCATGCTATAATACCGTAGTTGAGGTGAGGATGGATTTGTCCGTAGTATATTGTTGTTAATAACTCTTTATTGCGTAAGCCGGCGAATCTTTTTATGATGAATAGACTAGTACAGATCTTTTAGCATATTTTATTTATATGATTATCCCAATTGAGATGTTGATCAGTTATTACTCCTAAGAAGTTGCTGTATTCTACTTCTTCTATTTTGTCATCATTATCATCATCATCGTCGTCGTCGTCGTCGTGGTCGTTGTCGTCGTCGCGTGTCGTCGTCATCGCCACTCTCGTTTCCACACTAGTCTTCCGATTCCAGAGCAACAAAGTCTCTTCGTCTTCGGAGGACAAAAATTCAGTAGTGCACTTCCTTCCTTTTCTTTCTCGTTTTGGTTTGCAATGCTAAGGTCCATCTGACTTCTGACTTTTGGCGGAGTCTTGTCCGCTTTATTTGACGTCTTTTCAGTGAGCTGAGCTTTGTATGGCGAGCTTGTAATTACACAAGATATCCCAGATCGAGATGGATTGGCTCGTTCTGATGAACTTGCCTTCTGCTTCACTGTTGGGATTGGGCTGATATGTGATATCAATCTCCTCTGGGAAGCAAGTGAATCTGTCACTTATGGCACATTTAGATTCAGAACCTTTAACTTGTTCATTGCACGTTTCATTTTCATGGGTTGTAAAATCTCGTGGCCTGAAAATGTTGGGGTTGATTGGATATATTCCTGTTTTGTGGAACCCACTACTAGCTGTTTCTGCAGTAGCTGCACGTAGATATGCTTTTCCAAAGAGATGCCCTATCTGGTAAACTGTAACTGTTCGTCCAATATGACTTTTCAGCCATGTTTCGATTTCCTGGTAGTAGACGTTTAGTAATTTGTAATTTGTTTCTCATCTTTCCTTTTACAACATCAAATGGAAATACGAAATCAAGATTACACTTATAAAATTCATACTGAAAATGACATATATTCCTAAATCCTGGAAATCCTATCATGTTGCCCACCATTGACTAATAATTCGGTCCACATACAGCTTAACCTAGGTTTTTGTGTATTGAAGTTCCTCTACTCCTTTTTACACATTTTGCCATTTCACCTATCCCACTCTACATTTTTCTCTTAATTGTTCTTAGCCATCTCTCTAACTTTACCGAAATAATTCCCTATATTTCTCCTGTTCTTTTCCGCTTTTACTGACAAAATTTTTCTAATTACTATTTCACCCCCCGAATTGTTCCATTTACGTAGCCAAGCCTGCTCTCTCCATATCTTAGTTTGACTACAATATAATGTACAGTGGAAATATGCATTCTCTTCTCCACAAAATGGACATTTATCTAGCTCCCTCTCTTGACCTATACCTTTCTGTCCCATTTACGTAGCCAAGACTGCTCTCTCCATATCTTTGTTTGACTACAATATAATCTACAATGGAAATCTGCATTTTCTTCTACACACAATGAACATTTATGTAGCGCCCTCTTTCGATCTATACCTTTCTGTCCCATTTACTTAGCCAAGCCTGCTCTCTCCATATCTTTGTCTGACTACAATTTAATATACAATGGAAATCTGCATTCTCTTCTACACACAATGGACATTTATCTAGCTCCCTCTTTTGACCTATACCTTTCTGTCCCATTTACGTAGCCAAGCCTGCTCTCTCCATATCTTAGTTTGGCTACAATATAATCTACAATGGAAATCTGCATTCTCTTGTACACACAATGAACATTTATCTAGCTCCCTCTCTTGTCCTATACCTTTCAAGTTTCTTACTCCTGTTCTCGCCCAAACAAAACCTTCTCGCCCTAACTTACTATATATATCCTTCCCTCCCCCAGGTTGTTTTTATTTCTCTATATAAACTCAGTGAGCTTTTGTCACTTGTATTGGTGAAAATGTATTGTCTGTCAATATGTTTTAATGTTAGCTTAACTTCTTTCCAGAATCCTCTATAACCATACTCTGCATTTATCCAAGAATGACCCATACCTATGTGCTTCAACAAGTCATACATTTTATGTGCCCAAGACCCACCCCAGTTACTTCTCTTTTGAATATGAAAACATTCTTTAATTATATTGCCGTCTTCCAAGTTTGTGATTCTGTATAAATATTTCATTGCCATTGACAAGATTTTAATTTTAGTAGAATGCTTGCCCAGTTCCAATTGTGCTGCCCCATTAGGTGGTGCTATCGGTAATCCCAGTATATATTTACAAAAGGATCTATGCCCTCTATCAGTCTCTTTCCAAGCCTCATCTACTCCCCATACCTCGTATCCATGTAATATTCTATATTCTACTACTCCCGGGTAAATCCTCTCCAACCATTTGACATTTATATCTGGTAGGTTACTGTAGCATGATCTTATCACCCTCATGGATATTTTACCTTTTGCCACAGACAACTTTTTTGTTCTTTCCAGCTACCATCTGAACTCAATCATGTCCCCAAATAATCAAATCTGCATATTAACTCTATTTCTCCCTATTAAACTTCCATTTCTCATCCTTACGCAACCTGTATCCGTTTTTGAAGACCATAATCTTTGTTTTGTTTTCATTCACCTTCATACCCCATTTATTGCAATAAGAATTGGCTGCCTCGATTGCTCTTCTCAGCCCTCCACTTGATATGGACCCTACTACTAGGTCGTCTGCAAACAGTAGCCCCGGTATTTCTTTATTATTAATAACTGGTGAATGTACCCTACAACTTGATATCTCAGAAGTTTAGTATCTAGCACGAATATTAAAAGTATAATAGTAGCTCCTAATATAGGGTACCCATAATTAAGGTCTTCATGGTACCCCATAATAGGGAACTCACCATTTTTAATTCATTATTTCTTCCGGCTTCTTTTTTAGTTGAACTAAGGCAAAGGACTGAACATAGAAAGATAGGTTTATCTTAATACTAAAACTTCAGAAAATATGTATTTAAAACAATAAATACCTTATTATATTTGTATACACAGATGTGAACAGGAGCAAATAACTTCAAGGAGCAAACTTCCTTTGTCAGCTCACCGTGACACGATCTCAAGCAGGAATGCCATGACGTAACCGCAGGAACTTAGTCGCCAAAACTCTCATACTCCATCACATTTCTAGCACTATGCAGCTGAGATACACGGTATCCCAAATTGCCAACCACCACATATTAGGCTACTTTCCCTATACAATATAAAATTAGTTCCAAAAACCACTCTAGTTTGAAGAATTTATTAAAGAAACCTTTAAGTAATATTATTGATGAGTTCAAATTATCTGGATTTTACAAGATACCATATAAAAACTGTGATGCTTTCTACATTTGAAGAACTTAAAGAATTAAAAAGACTCGTCAGCTTGAACACTTAAGTAACATAAAGTTAAAACAAATACATAAATCAGCAGTTGCTAAGCAAATCATGAAATTGGTCAAGACATACACTTGTTAAAATCTGTGCAATTAATAGGTGAACCAGATATTTTGGAAAATTACATATTCTAAACAGTGATAAACACACAATTTTGAATTTTGATATCTCAGTAAATAATTGTATATTATAGTTTATCAAAAAACAATCCACATGTAAAACCTTCAAATCATCCAAGGATAGTACTATCCAGTTAATTATCAATAAATGCTCTACAGAAAATCAAGTTATTCATAAACCAAATTTTAGCCAGCCTGGGATTTTATTGTTGGGGATGGAAGAGAAAGTATGAGGACTGTTATACAAGAATGATCATACTTTTTATGGTCATAGTTTTTCGCACTAAAATTCAATCTTATTATATCCTGTTAGCTTAATGTGAAACAAACACGCCGTAGTAGTTTCATTGTCGGTATTCCTGGTTTCTGCCAGTAAGAACCAGGCAATTTCAGATATGTTCAGTATCGCCTACCGCTGTAATGGAGGTAACACGTGAGGAAAAATGTGCGGCTTTAAAATTCTGATTTCGTCTCAACAAATCTTCAGTTGAGGCCTATACAATGTTACAAGATGCCTATGGAGAGTCTGTTCATCCCTACAGCACAGCTAGAAGGTGGTTTCAAATGTTTCAAGAGGGGAGACAATCAATTTCAAAGGAAGGTGGACCCGCTACTCCAGGTATTGCTTGTAAGGAAGAAAACATCAAAACTGCTGCTGCCATTGTGAGAGAGGATCGACGAATTATCTTAAGATCACTTTCTGATATACTGAACATTACATTGGGTGCCATCCACACGTTGGTGACAGAAACATTACACATAAGACGTGTTTGTGCGCGATGGGTTCCAAGACTGTTGATTCCTGAACAAATGGACATTCGCATGCAGTTCAAGTTGATGTTAGAGGAAGATCCGGAGTTTCTTTCAAACGTTCACTGCTGATGAAACTTGGCTACATCATTTTGATCCTGAGAGCAAACAGCAAAGCTCAGTGTGGAAATTTCCTTCATCAACTTCATCAGCTTCATCTCATTCATCTCCTTCAGTAAAAGTGGTTGCTTCTGCTAGGAAAGTTATGGTCATCTCATTCTTTGATATTCATGGCATGGTTTATCAGCATGTTGTACCTGCACACACATCAGTAACTGGACAATACTACAGGAATATCCTGAAAACATTGCAAGGCCATATCAAGCGCAAAAGAGCATATTTCCATGGAGCAGGCTGGATGCTGCACCACGATAATTCGCGGCTGCATATTGCCAATGTTGTTGCTGAATATCTTGCAAAAATCAACGTGAAGTGCATCACTCACCCTCCCTATAGTCCGGATTTAGCCTCATGTGAATTTTTCTATTCCCTAACTTGAATAAACGCCTTCGTGGGAGGCATTATACAGCATCAGAAGCAGTGGTGAAGGCTGTGGGGGTAATTTTGAAGGATCTCTGAAAAATGTTTCCAGCATATCTTTGAAGACTGGCAGAAACACTGGTACAAGTGCATTGCATTCAGGGGAACTATTTTGTAAAGGACCGTCAAAATTATGAGGATGATTAAAGGTACGTTGTCAAAAAAAGTTGTGGTTATTCTTATCGTACATCGTCCTCAATACACGTGCAGCAATTTAAATTCATCTCAACAGGAGAAACATGAACTTCAGCCTGAGGGTGTCTGCCGTTCATGTCCAGTGAGATCATCCCTTCGGCCGAGTTTGGTTTAAGTTCCCCGGTTCCAAATTTGGCAGTGAACATCATGAGATTACCGGTGGGCGGGTCTTTAAATTTCCTGCGAGGAGGAAAGAGCACTTGCAATCAGTAGGTTCAGTACCACTCGTGGAAGATGGCTAAAATATGAATCGAAACATGTAAGAGAATTGAACATCAAAATATGAGTAATTAATCTTTAACACAATATGTCTTCTACTCCCAAAATGATGTCTCACTTTAAACATTTTGTTGGTATTTATAATTTTTGGTCGTGTTTGTGTTCATTCGTATTTTCAAAGCCTCTTTCATACTTCCAGACTCGAAGAATACAAGGGAACAATGCTGGCTAAAGAAAACTCCCACTCGGAAATTAAACTGCATCTCTGATTTTCAGGACAGCATACTAACTACCAGAACAGAGTACCCATTTCGCTGTATTCCTTTGATCTTAGTATTACAATGTATTTATATAATATTACCTTTGTCCGGGCACTTTCTATACAGCACAATGCCTGCCGATAATCTATTTAAAATGCTCATTACGGCATCAAACCTATCAATTATACTGGTCGCCAATCTAGAAAGTGATTGACATTTCGTACGGAGAAGGAGGCGACGTTGCCGCTTATTGCTGCCACGTGGCGACCGCGGCGAGGGTGATTCAGTTGCGACTGCAATGGGTAGTTTGTTATTATTGTTATTATTAATTATTTATAATGCTATGCACAAAGACAATGGTACAGTCGTGGATCTACATGCAAACGCTAGAACATGCAAGAACACAACAATGTAAAGATCATCGTCACAAAAGAGGCATAGTTGTGACATTGTGATGCTTATTGAAGTGGGAAAATGCCGCTTACATAATTTTTCCCGCGAGTTTCTAATTTCTGCCCCAATATTTAACTTTCTTCTTTAAAATACTTTTCTTTCCCAATCTTAACCTTAATGCCCTTTCTGGTTCCTACAGCACGTGAAGTCCTATCAAGCACCTTAGAGAATGGAATACTAGACTCCCCTTTCAATTTCTCCTCATCGAAGTATTCTCTCCAAAAGCATATTATTTCCCGTGTATGTCCTTTAATTGGAATACCTTTACCAAATACAGTTCTATTTGGTTCCCGAGCACGTTCAGGTTTTCGCTTGTCACAATACTTAGACATAATTAAACATTCATTAAACACAATTGCAAATGATCACAACACGCGCACAGATACACGAACTCACACACATAAACCAAGGCAAATTGCCACAAATAAAATGCAAAGTAAATTGCCAGTACATGGTCTCTAACTGTGAGGCTATTCTGTTTATGCAGCGTTATCAGAAGAGAAATAAAAACCTAGGTATTGCATTTACTGCAGCGTTTGCGTAACTCGGTCGCCCGCAAGTCATGCTAAGCACGTGTTAGAATATCGGCCACCAAGGTTTAGCGTCTAACATTGTCATGGAAACGTCTCGACTCTAATTGGTCCCTATAATCGTTACCATGACAACCGTTATGACGTACTCATCCCCTCCCATTTATTTAGAACGTTCTTCCATGTGGCTACTAACTGTCAGTCACATTCTAGTTTGGCGACCGGTATAGAAATGCATCACTTCCGATAAATATTTTTTGGCTCTAGACTCTCAGATTCATTGAAATTCGTTATTCGTTCACGAAGGTTTTTTCAATAAGCTCAGCTTCCATTTCCGTTAGATTTTCTTGCGGCTTTTTTTTTTTTTCATTTTTTTTCTTTTACGTACTCCAACGTTAGGCCATTTCGGACGATGAATGAAATGGGTGAAATGATACTCAAATGAGTCCGAGGTACATGGATCTTTGAGCTAACCGACATTCGTCTTTCAGGATAAGGGAAAACCCCGGGAAACTTTATCCAGGTAACTCGCCCTAACCAAGATTCCAACTTAGGACTTGTTGAACGTGAGACAGGTACGCTAGCATCTACGCTACCGAGGCGGGCCCTTCGGTTCTTCTTGCTACATTCATTCCCATATTATTTAGCTCACATTTCTCCTTTCCTTCTTCCCCATTATTGCACAATGGAGATTTCCACGGAACACTAAACTTAGCTTCTCGTTTTGTGTAGTAAG
Source organism: Mantis religiosa (assembly GCA_030765055.1). Taxonomy (NCBI): domain Eukaryota; kingdom Metazoa; phylum Arthropoda; class Insecta; order Mantodea; family Mantidae; genus Mantis; species Mantis religiosa. Next base: position 135,983,264 of record CM060958.1, on the reverse strand, counting down.
ATTGTTTATAATTAACGTCATTTAAACCTTTAGGTCATATCGGACCATGCATGGAATCGCTGTAGTGAATGCCAAATGAGCCCAAAAGTTATTAGAGATCAGAGTTATTCGACATTTTTCTTTCAGTATAAGTGAAAATATCGGAGAAATCCTCATCCAGATAGCTCATGCTGACCGAGATTCGAACTCGAGAGCTCTTGGACGTGCGGCCGACACGCTACCAACTACGTTACAGGGACGGGCAGTAAGATTATGTTCATCTCAAAGTTTTATGCAAAATTCATTCAGAATGAAGAGATATTAGATGCTATTCCAAGAAATTCTAAATATACTTTTAATTTGAGTGAAAGTTAACTTGAAAATTGTTAACTGAAAAAAAACTAATATAAGTGTTATTTTTGAATACTTTGATTTTAATTTCGTGTTTGCTCTTGCAGGATATTGAATTTCAAACACTAATTGTTTTAGTTAATTGATAAAAATTAATCATTTCTTTACACTAGCCGTATATAGGCTAAGATTTTTGATGGGTAGAGTCTACATGAAAAATGCAATGCTATGGCCGGGATTTGAATCACAGATCTCCTGGTTTCCGTACAATCGCTCTAACCCATTGAGCTACCATGCCAACGTGCCGTGCTGCCACTAAATTATCCATTTGCCTCATATATTTTCCCTGGTAGACCACTAGGGGCTCTCGCAGTTTGTGGCGACTTACTATCGTAAGTACTTGAGTCCCAGACTTCATCATTTAACCCTTATTATTTTAGTTAATTGATGGAATTAATCATTTCTTCACACTAGCCATATATAGGTTAAAGTTTTTAATAAATAGAGTCAACATGAAAAATTCAATGCCATGGCCGGGATTTGAAACACCGATCTCCTGGTTTCCTCGCTCTAACCCATTGAGCTACCATGGTCAAGATGCCGTCCTGACACTAAATTCTCCATTTGAAAAAAAATTGGTGAAAGTAAAGCAGTTTGAGGCGAACTTTGTCACCTTGGTCACAGTATACTTAGCAAATGTGTAGCAGTTTCACGATGGTGATGTTGTGATGGTGCAGATGTTATGATGCACACGTCGTGATGTTATACGAAGCTCCGGTTTGCATGAGAACTTCCCTTGATCATGGTATCGGATACTTGGATTATGGAACTCAATGTTAGGGAAATAAAAAGTATTTAGGAGGTAATCCTTAAGGAAGTATTTCTTATTATTAAGCGATACAATTCACGAAGGTCCATCTTCTGCAATGATGAAACATATTGTCATAGGTGTGTGTGTGTGCGTGCGCGCGCGTGTATGTGTGTGTAGTGTTTAACGCCACAAACGGTGTATCTCGAATGCGAGAGCCGCTAGTGGTCTACCGGGAAAACATATGAGTCAAATGGAGAATTTAGAATTTAGTGTCAGGAACGGCACGTTGGCCATGGTAGCTCAATGGTTTAGAGCGATTGGACGGAAACCATGAGATCCGTGGTTCAAATACCGGCTATGACATTGAATTTTTCATGTTGACTCTATCCTTCAAACACTAATTTAAAAATTTCGCCACTTTTTTTTAGTTACACTGCTGATACATACACAGGAGATTTCAAAAATGCGTACTTTACATTATTAATGGAGTCTGAAAATATATATTTTCACTGAAATCTCGATTTGAAAATTTTGGATGGAATAGAAGTCTTCCACTGTTGACTGTAACTGCATTGTAGAGAAAGAAAAAGATCATAGGGATGTAACCCAAGTTAGTTATATTGCCATGTAAATGTAAAAGCCAGTGGGAAACCAATTTGCTGAGATATATCTGCGCCAGTGGAAAAACAAAGGTTGTATATATTCATAAAATAAATTAGTCCAAAGACAGCAACTAGAAAATGTGTGACCACATCTTGTGAATCAGTAGAATTCCAACTCTAACAAACACTAGCTTGTCAGTTGGTGCTCTAAATTTTCTGTCAGGCTACCAGATATTAAATCCCATATCGTTCTGGCAGACGTACATAGAAATGTAATCATCTCTCCTACCACATATAGTCCCCCTTCTGTTACCCTCTACTGCTGTTCTTATCATCTCATCACAAACCCTGCCATTTCCTTCCGACTTCTCAGAAGCGTCTGCCAAATAGCGCCCCCCTCCCTATCTTGCCTTCCCGCCTCTTACATTGTGAAAGATATTTCTTTGCATCTCTGTTCCTCCTCTAGGGTAGCGGATAACTTGGTTTGACATCTAAAATCTAATGCGTGTGAGATACACAATACATGATATGTAATGCCGAACTTATTAGAAGTAAGATTAATGATTCTATTAAAAATTACTATATATAAGCGAGAACTTAACTCATTCACTTCTTTGTCAGAGAAGCAGAGACATAAAAAATTAAGTATGAAACACAACCTATTAGATTTAATGACATGCCCCTAACTGCTACTTAACTACTAACTAGTTTTTTTTTTTTTTTTTTTTTTTTTTTTTTTTTTTTTTTTTTTTTTTAAGATAGTAAGATAGTAACTTATTCTCTAATCTTTCCTTTTACATCAACAAATGGAAATAGAAAATCAAGATTACAATTACAAAATCCATACTGAAAAATGCCGTATATTCCTAAATCCTGGAAATCCTATCGTGTTGCCCACCATTGAATAGTAATTCAGTCCCCATACACCTAACCGTAGGTTTTTGTGTAATGGAGGCCCTCTACTCCTTTTACACATTTTGCCATTTCACTTATCCTCCTCTACATTTTTCTCTTAATTGTTCTTAGCCATCTCTCTTTAACTTTCCCTAAATGATTCTCTATATTTCTCCTGTTCTTTTCCCCTTTTACTGACAACATTTTTCTAAATACTACTTCACCCCCACCAAATTTGTCCCATTTACGTAGCCAAGCCTGCTCTCTCCATATCTTTGTTTGACTACAATATAATATACAATTGAAGTCTGCATTCTCTTCTCCAAACAATGGACATTTATCTAGCTCCCTTCTTGACCTATACCTTTGTTCCATTTACGTAGCCAGGCCTGCTCTCTCCATACCTTTGTTTGACTACAATTTAATATACAATGGAAATCTGCATTCTCTTCTCCACACAATGGACATTTATCTAGCTGCCTTCTTGACCTATACCTTTGTTCCATTTACGTAGCCAGGCCTGCTCTCTCCATACCTTTGTTTGACTACAATTTAATATACAATGGAAATCTGCATTCTCTTCTCCACACAATGGACATTTATCTAGCTCCCTTCTTGACCTATACATTTGTTCCATTTACGTAGCCAAGCCTGCTCTCTCCATACCTTTGTTTGACTACAATTTAATATACAATGGAATTCTGCATTCTCTTCTCCACACAATGGACATTTATCTAGCTCCCTTCTTGACCTATACCTTTGTTCCATTTACGTAGCCAGGCCTGCTCTCTCCATACCTTTGTTTGACTACAATTTAATATACAATGGAAATCTGCATTCTCTTCTCCACACAATGGACATTTATCTAGCTCCCTTCTTGACCAATACCTTTGTTCCATTTACGTAGCCAGGCCTGCTCTCACCATACCTTTGTTTAACTACAATATAATATACAATGGAAGTCTGCATTCTCTTCTCCACACAATGGACATTTATCTAGCTCCCTTCTTGACCTTATTCCTTTGTTCCATTTACGTAGCCAGACCTGCTCTCTCCATACCTTTGTTTGACGTCAATATAATATACAATGGAAATCTGCATTCTCTTCTCCACACAATGGACAAAGCTCCCTCTCTTTACCTTTCAAGTTTCTCACTCTTGTTTTCGCCCAAGCAAAACCTTCTCGCCCTAACTTACTACATATATCGGTATATCCTTCCCTTCCCCAGGTTGTTTTTATTTCTCTATATAATCTCAGTGAGCTTTTGTCACTTGTATTGGCGAAAATGTCTTGTCTGTAAATATCTTCGAATCTTAGCTTAACTTCTTTCCAGAAACCTCTATGCAAGAATGACCCATACCTATCTGCTTCAACAAGTCATACATTTTATGTGCCCAAGACTCACCCCAGTTACTTCTCTTTTGAATATGAAAACATTCTTTAATTATATTGCCATCTTCCAAGTTAGTGATTCTGTATAAATATTTCATTGCCCTTGACAAGATTTTAACTAGTTAACATGATTTATAATGCCAGACACGGTACAGATTATGAGGGTCACAATCTTAAACATGTCTAATTATCATTGTTATTCTGGTATCGTTTGCTAAAAAAGGAACCATTAATAACAATAGATAAATTAATAACTAAGGTACAGGTACTAAACACTGGCAGAAGGAGAATGTGACATCGTTTCGAATCTAGTCTTTGCGTCAACAAATTCCAGCCCCTAACCTATTTACGCCAGCTGCCTCGTATTCTGTCACTCCTTGGGAAAGCACTCATGTATGACCTTGCTACTATTATATGCGTGAAAAGACGTCATTTATTTTAACGTTTCGCAGCTTGTTGGTCGTCATTCAGGGCTTTAATTATCATTGCTGGGTGTGTATTGTCACGAAGTCGTTATCTACAATAGCGCGGCTAGTGAACACAAAGAGCCAGCAAATAAGGATAACTGAGATAAAGGACTTGCGAGCATAGATAGGATTTCAGGTTCGGGAGGTTCTAGTGATATCTTGATTGACAGAGGAAGGTTTTCTTATTTGTTCCAGAAGCCTCTCGAATTTATCAATGAGGTATTTAAGAGAGCAAAGACTCGCCAAGAGTCAGTCGTGGGTAGTAGTAAACAGCTGTAGCGTGTTGTAACGAGAGCTGATGTAATCAGAACGCTATTTGTTACTGTCATCGACCTTGGTTGATTATGATTTTGTATGTGCCGTAATGCTGTTAAGTGGGAATTGAACTTCTACGCAGATAAAGAACATTTAGAACGTCGGCAAATTGGATTTTTAATTCTACGAACCCACAAAGTCACAGTATAGTACTAAAAGACGCGCAGAGCTGCAATAACGACTTTTATGTTAAAAGGGCCAATGTTTTCACATTAGATTATAAACCTCAGGTTGCATAGTATAGAATAAATAGGCACAGCTGACTCACCTGATAAGAGGTGAATGTGAGGCCTGGAGGGAGTGCGCCCGCCTCAGTAGCGTAGATGGTAGCGTGTCTGCCTCATGTTCAAGCGCTCCCGAGTTTGAATCTTGGTCAGATGAGTTACCTGGACAAGGTTTTTCCTGGGGTTTCCCTTAGCCTTCAAGACGAATGTCGGGTAACTCTAAGCTCCTTGGACCTTGGACTCATTTGAGCACTATTTCACCCAATTCATTCACCGTCCGATATGACAGCGTTGGAGGAAGTAAATTACAAAGAAAAAAACCATCAGGACCATCCACAAGCCAGCTCCGAAGAATAAGCATCTGTTGAGACCAGTGAAAGACAAACTGGACTTCCATGTTCTGGGAGTGTACCGCATTCCCTGTGAATGTAGGACACCGTATGCAGTACAAACCGGAAAGACCACCACTACCATAATAAATGAACATGAACGGATCATTCGTTTAATGCAACCTGAGAAAACTCTGCTGGTAGAGCATTGTTTTGATAACGACCATAGAGCCAATTTTCGGGAGACGACAATCTTGGCAATATGCAACAGTTACTGGGAGCGGAGAATTGTGTAGTCTTTGGCCATTTCCTCCGAAAGGAGCACGCTTAATCGTGATACTCCTCCTGGAAACGAAACTTAAAATGGAAATCCGTCGAATTAAGAAGCAAAGATCAATACAGCTTGGTAATCAAGATAAGTAGTTACCATTCTTTTACCCAATTAATTTTTTATACTCACGCCATCTCCAGACCTGGTATTTAATTTACTGAAAACAGTCTTTTGTTCAGTATTGAGAACTTTGTTAGTGTTTTGTCTTTGTTTATGGTTATGTTATATCCAGTATTTCATTTGTGGTTATAACATTTTATAAATATCCTGATGATGGGAGAGATACACACTCCCGAAACGTTGATATATAATCATTTTTCACCTGGCTGGCTGTCCGATAAGAAATTGAACATGAAGCTCATTTGTTTATATGCGGGATTAAGTCGTGAGTATTCGGAAGCACAATGGACGACTGTCTTTTTTTTTTACGGCTTTACGGCTAAAATGCTACAATGCATCTCTAGCGACGCTGAAATTGATCGACTTTTTATAGCGTGAAGGACCAGAGGACATGCTGTGCTTATTACTGCAGGGGATGTTGGCAGTCACGAAGCAGAAATAAAGGATAAGCAGCCGTGGAGGGTGGGAGGGGAAGGTCCATCACTGCGATTAATCGAGCATGGCGAAGCGATACGGGACTGCGTGGTTTTACTACCCCGCCTATTTTGTACATTGCTAATAATTGAATACTTTCCTACAGACTGTTAGACTGTTCGTCCCCAGCAGAAATTGCCCCTGGTGTTGTATTGAAATGGGGAAACCCACCAAGTAGGGTAGTAAACAGAATGAGAAAGTAATTCAATACTACCACAGCCAATTTTTCTGGTCATGAGCTCCTGTTCGTCGCCTACGGCGGAATAGCTTCAAGAGGAGGGTGGAGAATGGACAAGAATTTGTATGCATGCCCTCCAGTTGATTGTATACTGGCCTCTCAACTCGTTTAATACAACCGTCATGTTAATCTGCAATGTGTATGTCCTTTTTTATTTCAAATTGCTGGAGACAATTGAACTGGAGTTATTTATTCGGAAGAATATCCCCAAAAAGGCCTAGCATTAGAAAGAATACAGAACGGAAAAGGTAAGCTCGGTATTTTACGCCATTCAGCCAAAGCAGCCGTTCCATAGCTTACACAAAAGTAACACTCACACGTCAAAACTTGCTACAAAACCATAATAAGTTGTTCTAATCATCTGTAAATTGAAATGAAATGTGTAGTGTTTAACGCCCGCTTTTACTACATTCGGCACCGCAGGTGATGACACTGATGATACATGAGATGAAGATGGAGCACCGGTGGAATGAGATGGCGGGGGAAACCGGAGATCCCGGAGAAAACCCTCCCCTGCGCCGTGTTGTCCACTACAACTCTCACTATGCGGTCGCTGGGTTCGAACCTGGGCCGCCTTGGTGAGAGCCAAGCGATCTAACCACTGAGCCACGGCGCGGCCTAATCATCTGTGGGATTACCACTTTAAATGCTTTTGAAACTCACTCCATTTCAAGCAACATCACACAAAATATTTCCCTGTATAGTCTTACTCTTATTTAAGGTCCTTTAGATATGACGTGTGTTAGCTTACAACTAATTAATTAACAAGTAATCTTAAAAGTTTGAAACGTTGAGTCAAAGTGAAAATGCAACGCCGTAACCAGCTTTGTGTCAGTTTTGAGTCATTTGGTGAATCTAAAGTACGTGGGCATGTTATCATTGTAGGTTAGATGGAGTAAGTCAAAAGCTGTGGTTCAAATTTCGGTTAAAACGTTCGACTTTGCAATTCTGCTTTAAAACTTTGGTTTTAATACAGTAATTTATGAATCCCAGAACTAAAAGTACTTAAGAAATTACTATCTAAAAGTTAATTTGAAAATATCTTCTAGTTCGCCGTAAAAAAGGAGCCACTTTGAAAACTTAAATTCGTGACAGCCAGTTGCCATACTTGTTTCAGCAGAGTGGATCAGAGGTTCAAGTTGAAGTTTTCAATGTGATTCTAGCTTTGCAATCTAGTCAATTGGTTTTCTATTAATCACACATTTGAATTTCGTTCAAGATAAGTTATTTGGATAAGGTTTTATCGAGAGTTTTCCTTTGTTCTGAAAGACAAGTGTAGGATAACTCTAAACTCTAAGGACCCTGAGCTTATTTAGGCCATTTAATTCACCGTCTCATATCACAACGTTGGGGATGTAAATTTAAAAAAAGAAATGAAGCGAGAAAGACTGCTGAATGCATTAGAATGATACGTTGTTTAGAAAGATCGTGCTTCATTGCTTCAATGTTTATTCACATGCATAATAATTTGGATTTTGATAAATACGAGGGCTGTATTTTTTTCAACCTCCGATCGCTCCATGCCGACGCTACGCGGGCAGCAGAAAGCGGGTATGCGCTGTCGGCGACTGCGCAGCTCTCGCACTACACACTCCGCCATTGTTGACATTCAGTCGTCAGTCGGCGTTGTGCTACAGCCACGTAAACATGGCCGCCATTATTGATGCTCCCGCCAAGTGCGAATTGCGAAGTGTAATTCGTTTTCTACAGGCTGAAGGCCATGGTGCTGCAGAAATCCATCGGAGGGTGAGTTGTGTGTATGGCGAAAACTTCATGAGTGATGGTGTTGTTCGTGAATGGTGTCGAAAGTTTAAAGATGGTCGTAATGATGTGCATGATGAAGGGGGTCAAGGACGCAAATCTGTCGTTTCAGATGACCTTGTTCAACGAGTTGACAGAGTGGTTAAAGAAAACCGCAGATTCACCATCACTGCTTTGTCTACGGAGTTTCCAGAAGTTTCAAGGTCTGTTTTGTACTTGATTGTTACTGAAAGGTTAGGCTATAAAAAACTTTGTGCACGTTGGGTCCCAAAAATGTTGACTGACAACCACAAAACTCGACGAATGGCATCAGCTTTGGAGTTCCTTGAGACGATGAAGGAGACAACTTTTTGAAATCAATCGTGACTGGGGATGAAACTTGGGTTCAATACGACACACCGGAAACGAAACGGCAATCACAAGAATGGATGCATTCAAATTCACCAAACAAACCAAAGAAATTCAAACAAACATTCAACAACAGAAAGACCATGGCTACTGTGTTTTGGGACCAACAAGGTGTGTTGCTTGTGGAGTTTATGCAGCCCGGAACCACAATAACTTCAGCTGTTTATTGTGAAACTTTACGACGTTTACATAGAGCCATTCAGAACAAACGAAGAGGAAGGCTGACTGCCGGAGTTGTTCTGATCCACGATAATGCCCGTCCACACACTGCGGCAGCAACTCAACGGCTTCTCGACCAATTTGGATGGGACATTTTCGATCATCCGCCATACAGTCCTGACTTAGCACCCAGTGACTTTCACCTTTTTCCTCAACTGAAGACGTGGCTTGGTGGGAAGCGATTTCAAACCAATGAGGACCTTCAAACGAACGTCAAGGACTACTTGAATTCACTGGCGGCAACTTTCTTTGAAGAGGGAATTGAAAAGCTTGTCCACAGATATGACAAATGTCTCAATCTCTTCGGTGATTATGTCGAAAAGTAACCATAAGTGTACTATTCTTTTGGTAATAAAATTATTGTTTTATATGAACTTGTGTTTTATTTATAGCTTATCGGAGGTTGAAAAAAAAGGCCCTCGTACTTAAACCCCTTAAGCTCATTCAATTACTTGTTCAAATTTTACAAAGCACAGCTAGTGCATTAACTTTCTTCAGTCCTGTAAACAATTGTCGATATGGTTTTTCTGAACTATATCAAATTTATTTTGTGGGAGCTAAATTTATCTAGACTTATACTTTGAGGGAGAACGTGTCTATGATATGCCCAGTTCTATGAAGTAATGACGTTAGCATCAAATAATTTGAAGGACAAACAGCCTTTATGCCGTGACATACTTGCTAAACAAAGCACATTGAGATATTGACCCAAACAATGCCTGGAATAATTTTCCATTATGAAAATTGACTAATAAATGAACTGTAGTGCTATAAAACTACGATAATTATGTTCTTAGGAGTTGTTTAAGATGAAAAAAGTGTTACACAAGATGCACCTTTACTAAAGAAGCTCTCACATTATTCTCTGCAGCGTAATATAACTGACAACTCTGGCGGATACACCCTAGCTGCAGCCTACTCCTTAGAATATGCAAAGTTCCCTTCAATAGTCATTACTTCATTAGCATTCTCACTTAAGCTGAATATCTATCCTAACTGAAATAAGTTATTGTTTCAATCCAATGTACTATACCAGTCTTCAGGTGTTTGTATATATGGCATCCTTCTCATTGCTTTGGATGCGGGAATTACAGTGCAAGACCATGTACATTCGTATATTGTCGAATATGAATTTTCTACGCCTGTCACTGAAGCAATATAAAAATATTGGGAGAGAGTTCGTTGAATGTCACATGACGTTATTGGTGCATATGGGTAGTACAAATCATTTTCATGTGTTTTTCCGAGACTTACTTTACTGTTTATATTACGCAGCACTGAAAATCCAGTATTTTTATGTTGAATACTGCACAGTTTATATTTGTGTTCGTTTGTTAGGTGGTGCCTTCTGTCTATTGTTAATACCCTTCACAGTATTGATGGTCTCAGAGGTCTGAGACGCAGGGGGGTTGTCGAAGGTTCCCACATCCTCTCTGGACAGGTTTATGCCACCCCATGTCAGTACAGTTACTGTCCTCCACAGGGGAGTAAGTCTCCGAGGCCTGAGACGCAGGGGGATAGGCGTAGGTTCCCACACCCTCCCTGGACAGGTTTATGTCACCCCATGGCAGTACAGTTACTGTCCTCCACAGGAGAGAAAGTCTCCAAGGCCCGAGACTCAGGGGGGTTCGCGAAGGTTCCCACACACTCCCTGGACAGGTTTATGACACCCCATGTCAGTACAGTTCCTGTCCTCCACAGGAGAGTAAGTCTCCGAGGTCCAAGACGCAGGTGGTTTGTCGAAGGTTCCCACATCCTCTCTGGACAGGTTTATGCCACCCCATGTCAGTACAGTTACTGTCCTCCACAGGGGAGTAAGTCTCCGAGGCCTGAGACGCAGGGGGATAGGCGTAGGTTCCCACACCCTCCCTGGACAGGTTTATGTCACCCCATGTCAGTGCAGTTACTGTCCTCCACAGGAGAGATAGTCTCCGACGCCTGAGACGCAGGGACGTTGGCGAAGGTTCCTACACCCTCTCTGGACAGGTTTATGACACCCCATGTCAGTAAAGTTACTGTCCTCCACATGAGGAGTAAGTCTCCGAGGCCCGAGACGCAGCTTTAGTGTACAGAGTGAATAGGGCGCATGTTTTTTTAACGGTCTGCTCCTTGTGTAGCAGGCGTTCCCTGCCACACACATTCGCTGTTCTTGTCCAACTGTGAAAGGAAGCACTTACCTTACGTGGATCTTCTTTGCATTACTGGACTTTGCGTTGCAGACACCTCCTCGACTGCTTTTAGACTGCTCGAAATTATATTCTTCAAGCTGTTTAATGGATGTTGATAATACCCAAAACTTTTGATTTATAAAATGAAATATTCCAATACTGTTATGAAAGTAATGCTATTAACACAATATGTCCAACACTTTGTACTCCCTGGAAGGCAGATCTACCTGCGTGTGGAGCAGTAATTGTAATGAAACTAAAGCTACTCGTTGCGAACCGGACTATCCCTGCATATTGTCCTCGGGACTGACGTCAGCAGTTATATATTGCGAGACTCCCAAACTTCACATCCCTTTAAAGGTGTATGGGATCCCATGCCTGGTTATCAGTAACAAGCATAGCACACTACAAAAGTTACACTCAAAACATGTTGCACACTCTGAGAACAATATACAATTCATCCATGGATTCCAATTGAAAATAACTCCTGAGCTACAACTCACAACTGAACTGCACAGGACACTGTTAATTAAACATTACTGAATTCAACAGTATCACTTCCTAATATATCAGAATTCCTTTCCGTTTTCATAACTTAAAATGTTGTATATGTAGTGTTTTGTTTTCCTTTTTCTTAGGAAACTCTTATTTCTGAGCGCACTGAGTTCCAGTCGCTGAGTTCCTTCAGCTAATCGCTTTCTTACTGAAATAATTCAAGCTTTAGCTACTCTGACTTCTAACTAATTGACTTCCGTGAAGGGGTCGAGCTAGACTGAAAAATTCAATGCCATAGTAGTAGGGTAATTTGGAGTGTTTGGAAACAGACCCAAAAGGGCAAGATGGCGGCCGTGCGTAATCTATGAAATTAAAGGGTTTATCCTCCTAATTATATTATTTTTGCTGTATGTACTTAGACTCTTTTTGTGTATTTAGGTTCCTTTGCGGGTATCTTTAGTCGTTTTTTATGTATTAAGAGGCTTTCGGAGCGTATTTAGAGTATTTTTGGAGTGTTTAAGGGCTTTTGGAGCACATTGAGAGGCTTTTTGTGTAATTTAGAAGTTTTAGATATGTATTTAGAGTCTGGTGAGGCGTATTTAGACTCTTTTTGATGTATTTAGAGGCTTTCGGGGTGAATTTAGAGAATTTTGCAACGTATTTACTGGCTTTTCGGGCTACTATAGAGGTTTTGGAGACGTATTTAGGAGCTTTTAGGACATATTTCCTGGCTTCTTGTTGTATTTAGAGGTTGTAGAGGCGTTTTTAGTGGCTTTAGCGACGTATTTACTGACTTTTTGCTGTATTTAGAGAATGTAGAGGTGTTTTAGTGGCTTTATCGACATATTTCTTGGTTTCTTGATGTATTTAGAGCTTGTGGAGGCGTTTTCAGTGACTTTAGCGACGTATTTCCTGGCTTGTTGCTGTATTTATAGGTTGTAGGCGTTTTTAGTGGCTTTAGCAACGTATTTACTGACTTTTTGCTGTATTTAGCAGCTTTCATCATGTATTGAGGGGCTCTGGAGGACATATTTAGTGGCTTTTTGAAGTATTTAGGCTCTTCTTGGGATGTATTTATGGTCTTTTTGGTGTATTTAGTGGATTTTTGAAGTTTTGATAGCTCCTTAGGATGTATTTAGAGGATTTGTGTAGGTATCTAGTGTCTTGCGGTGTACATTTAGTGTCTTTTGCGGTATCTAGATGCTTCTGAGACGTATTTACAAAACTTTTTTGGTGTTTCTGGGGTCTTTTGGGGCATATTTTATCCCTTTTTAATGTATTCAGAGGCTTCTGGGGGTGTATATAGAGACGTTTGCAACCTATTTAGTATCCTGAGGGGTGCATTAGTGACTTTATGGTGTAATTTAGAGCTCCTTAGGAGGTATTTAGAGGCTTTTGGGGCGTATTTACTATATTGTAGTTATACTTAGTTGACTTAGACTATATTTTATTTACTGTAGTTCATGATTTTCTTTAACCATTTCAAAACGTTTACTCCTCATTTGTAATCGGTATTTCTATCAGTTTAACCTACACTTATGCCTTACTATTTCATCCCATTATAAGCTACCCTAACCTAACCTAACCTAACCTAACCTAAGCTAACCTAACCTAACCTAACACTTTAACCTAACCCAAGTCCTACACTTATGCTTTACTATTTCATTCCATTATAAGCTAACCTAACCTAACCTAACTAACCTAACCAAAACTAACCTAACCTAACCTAAACTAACCCAACATTTTAACCTAACCCAAGTCCTTCACTTATGCTTTATTATTTCATCCCATTATAACCTAACCTAACCTAAGTTAACCCATAGCCTAACCTAACCCAAGTCCTCCACTTATGCTTTACTGTTTTCATCCCATTATAACCTAACCTAAGCTAACCTAAACTAACACTTTAACCTAACCCAAGTCCTCCACTTATGCTTTACTGTTTTCATCCCATTATAACCTAACCTAAGCTAACCTAAACTAACACTTTAACCTAACCCAAGTCCTCCACTTATGCTTTACTGTTTTCATCCCATTATAAGCTAACCTAACCTAACCTATCCTAACTGTGCGATTCTCTAACACTTTAACCAAACCGAAGTCCTAATCTATTTCACCTCATTATAAGCTAACCTAACCTAATACTTTAACCTAACCAAAGTCCTACACTTGTGCTTTACTATTTCATCCCATTATAAGCAAACCTAACCTAACTGTGCTTTTGTGGTTAATTTGGATACATTTTTGTGGTTACATCAGTTAATTGTTTACGTTGGTTCTGTGCTCACATTGGTAGTTTGGCTACATTGGCTATTTGATCAGGTGTGGTTACCTAACCGATCTTTGTGTTTCTTTTGAAGCATTTGTTTTTCACATTGTATTCTTTGCACTTACTTCCGTTCTACTCTATCCTCTTTTATGAAGCTTTAAAGCTAACACTGTCTGATACTCTAACCACCGATATTGAAGTACTTATAGATTAGTTTTATGCGGAATATTTTGTAAATTCTCTTATGATATCCCCCTCCCAAGCTTTTACTGGTGTTTGTATAACGTAAATCAGGGTATACTTAGCTTGTAGTTCAATGGTAGACGCCTCTCCTCTTTTATCTGGGCTGGAGACCAGCACTAGAATGTAATCCTAGTGGCAGAGTTAACGCCTTCCTCCATTTTTCTCATTTATTCTTTCTTCTTCAGGCGTCTTGGGAGTCCTGGGATAGATGCCACTTGTGTAACTATTCATTCTGTAGGATAGCTTATAGAGATCACCATTATCTTCTAATCTAAGTTGCTCCCCTCTTGCATTCTTTTTGCAACTCTATAATGCCCGTAGGCGTATGTTGATACTCCATCCTCAGCAATCACTCTCTTGTCGTCATGAGGCGATAGGGATATTTTATTAGCTTCAACTGTAGAAACATTATGTTTCTGGGATAGGATCAGGTTCATAGGAGTTCTTAGGATCTTTTGGGTTTTAAGACAATCCACATAGCTATCGAAGTTGATGTATTGCTTGATTGCGCTACGCTTTATGCCTTTAATCTTCTTGATTACACCTCCATCCATGTCGAGTGCATACATCTTGGGTCTCAGTCCTACAAAGCGATGAATAAGTTTCCCACAGGCTTCATCTTTAAATTTTCCCAAAACTTTCCTATTGTCTGTAGAATGACATATATGGTCGACAGGATAATCAGCTGTATCCAGATGTTCAAGAAAACGTAACTTATCCTGATATATATCTCTTGTAGTCACTCTATGGATGAAAGAGTCTGTATCCATATACATGAGTTTTAGATTATCAAGCCCGTAATACGGTAATAGCACATCATAATGATATCGATACATCAAGGTCTTTGAGATATCCAACACACACATCCCAATGTATATAGGTTTGTTGAACACTATCTCTCGCGAAGTCATGTGTACTGCAGCCAGATTTGGTCCATATATAGTTCGATCAATAAACGTAGGCTTAGCAACCAGCTTTTCCAATGTCTTCCAATCGGTAATAAGTCGTATATTCAGTCGATTTCTTATATTCTCCATAGTTTTTCCAAACATAGCATTGTTAAAAAGTTTGTACAGATCCTTCTCGAAATCATTGCTAGATCCTTGTCGTAGCCGGTTATTGAATTCGACATAAGGCTTTAACCAGGACGACTGTCGAAATTGTAGCACACGATGGATCTTTATCAGTTTTAACCCATGATCAAGGGCTTGCTTCAAGATCATGTAATGCACTACATACTTAGTTCGTGATCCAAGGTGTGGAATTAGCTTCTTTGTAGACGAGTTCTTAGGCTTGATACACTCAGGCAGGAATGGTAAATCATTATGCAGGTCATGAATCTCTGTAGGATATTCAAGATCTACTTCTAAAATGTAGCCGAGTGGGTCATCTTCTCGTAGTGTTTTTAGGGTAATATCTGCAGGAGAAACCCACTCAAAACCCCCATAAGGAAGGGCGTGGCACATTGCCCAACCATATTGGTTATTTGCATCCTCGTACGTAATATATTGAGAGGGCTTACTTGAGTCATACTCGTTCATGTAGATGTTGTTAGCCTTCGCATACCGATGAGAAACTTGACATAATCCTCCTCTTATACCTGATTCAACCATGAGTAGCTGATCGTAATCCTGCAGCAATTCTAGTTCAATTCCTGTATACAGCAGCATTGCATCCCACGTAAGTCCAGGAGATGTAAAATAATGTGCAGGATCTACTTTATGCGTTTTTAGGGTCTGGTCTCTGAATGTCTCAAACACATCAGTTAATAGAAGAACGTCTGAAGTTAGATAGAGATCGCTATACTCTCCTAATGTTTTAATGTTGAACTGTCTCCATACACTTTTTGCGTGTTCATACTCTCCATCACTAATTTCTTCTTCGTTCAGCTTGTTGTAGAATGCCTCCCTCGGGGGAAGTTCTGTTTCATTTAAAACATCCCACGATGTAACGTAATCATAGGGGAAAACACCCTTACGGGTCATCAGTTCCACCTGCTCTGCTTCAAAGTGCTTTAGGGTTTCAGGATGTGATGTTAGATTTTTTGCTAGTTTATCCAAGCTGGTACTAAGGAAGCGGTAGGTATCCACAAAGCGAAGTTTTATATTTCCAACGTACTTGGAAAATGATATGTAACTTTCCTCAGAGCTAGGAATAACTTCTACTCTATCGCTAGTACAGCCTAATTCCTTAACAATAAAATGGGAGTCATATCCACTCAGGTTATGTATGAAGACGGGAATATAATTAGGCGTTTTACAGGTTAGATTACACTGATTATGTAGACTTCCTCGATATTCTCCACTTATATGATCATGATCCCGTACTTTCCAATTATCTCCGGTAAATTCTTTACCACATAAGTAGCATTCTGTAGAAGATTCGAATGATTTCTGCTGCTCATCTGTTAGAGTTAATGGAGCACCAGTTTTATATACACCATTAATCTTCTTTGCGAGAGAACTTACATACTCCATAAACTTCGATGCAGCATCATAACCACGATATACATAGGGTTCTGTAGGAAGATCAGTCTGTAAACCTTCAATTGTAGCTGAGGGTTTAACATAAACACAGAAACTCATAGGAATGTGCTTCTGATATGGAACAGTATAAGACATTTCGGGATTAGAAGAACACCCCTGATAAGGAGTAAGAACGCTTTCAAAGTCAGCATAGATGACATAAGGTAATTTCAGCATCCTTTCATAATTCTTGAATCTAACAATAGATTTCTCCTTAGTTGGCATAACAATCCTAGCAACTCCGTGTTGGCTACATATTTGTTTATGTTCATTTAACCTCTCAAAGCCTCCATTTCGATCATCAAAGTGCGTAAAACAGCGTTTGCAGATGTAGATCTTTCCCCGACGTATAGTTTTTTGTTGATGAACAAGTCTCTCGAAATTCTTTATATAGACGTAATGATGACGTCCAGCTGCATCACTTAATAAAAGCAGGTCACGATGGTCAGACAGTTCTTCATCGATAACCTTCATAGGAAACACTTGATTTTTCTCATCTAGTCCGAAAACATTTATAGAGATGCTATTTCTCCGTTCAAATTTAGGGATATCAGTCAAGCCCGTAGGAAACGAGACGCAGGTAAAGTCATATCTTTCTTGAAGATCCTTATATTTGTTAACACGATGAGGATTCCTTTGAATGAATTTGGCAAGTATGGCGTACATGAAACATTTTTCATCTTCATAGTTCTGTGGATTTATGCAGGCTTCTTTCGCTTCTAAAGATGGCGGTAGAGGGATGTAACTGCTTCCTCTTAGCGCATTATTCCTGTTAATTCTAACTCGAACACCGTCAACAGCTAATAAAGCCCAGTTGCTTCCCTTAAGTTGACTTTCCTCCATTTCAGTACAAAGTTTCTTGAATTTCCTTTCCAAGATGGCGTCCAAGTCACTTTCCAAAAATATTGCTTGATTTTGCGTTTTGAAGGCTTTATCAGTAGTATCTCCAACAGCATTTACAAACTGACATTCAGTCATGATGTTACATTTAATACTTTTATGAATCCTCAGCTCCTTCTGAATGGCTTGAATTATCCGCTGCTTCGATTCTTGGAGATACGTAGACAGATCTTGGCGTGTACTACACTGTATGAAATATGATTTCAGCCGATCTTGAAAAGCTGTCTCGTATTCAATGACATCATCTTCATCAGGAACCATTAACAGTAGTTTATGTTTAGTAGGCTCAACCTTGATTTTCTTGGCACTAATCCTACCACAACGTTCCTGATGTGTATCTCTGCGATGTTCAGTAGCATAAACCTCTCTACAATGCTTACATTCGTAATACTGACCGCATGCCAGTTCATGTCTCTTTTTATGGTAGTTCCTCAGGAAACACTTTCCACATTTGCTACACTTATATTCTGGTATAGCATTTAAAAGAGCTTCCATCACTTTAGCGTTCCACATCGTATCACTAAGCAGTTCAATTCGTGAGCGAATACGTCGCTCAGTAACTTTTTAATACACTTTTCACTTCTTTTCTACACCTTGATATCTTATCAACACTCCGTTATACTCGGATTTCACAGTAGTAGTTGATCCACTAAGCAAGAAACACACTAGCGCAATGACAACTAATCTCGATTAAGCTCTACTTATACAATTATAGCGAACCTAAAAGAAAACTTCATCATCCCCACCACCAGGGTTGGAAAACGGCGCTACTATCGGAGAAAAAAGGAATTAAAAATTCACGAGTAATACCTCTACCTTTATTATAATTATATATGACCATCATGATCAAAAGCAGCATCATCATCGTCATATCAAATCCATTTACCATAACTGCATGATTAAAACAAAGGGAAATAAAGAAAAAAGAAAATATTTCAGCCTCCATTGCTCCCACCCCCACCCCTACCACTGCTACCACCCCTTAAAGAATCTCTCCCACCTCCAAACGTTTAAGCAAACCGGTTTCGTTAGACTTCATCACCCAAACCCAAGTATACGGAGGATCGCTGACGTCACGAACAATTGGAGACAGAATGTCTGGCTTTCTACGACAGGTTTCAACATGCATCATTTACGCATGAGTATACATAAAAGCTACGAAAGAGCCAATATTGCAAGCATCAGGATAGAAGCATTCTAGGAAAAGTCAAACAAACCAACCCTCTTCAATGTTTAAAGATGTTTTATTCACAGGTATTCAGAAATTGCTCATTTAATATTATGTAATATGAAAATTGCGAATTTATAAGTTTCACGGTAAAGAATAATGCACATCATTTACAACTCATTAGCTAATATAGCTGCAAAGACGTTCCTTATCCCATTTTTCTTCTTAACCGCTTCCATCCGTCCCCTCTTATGCTAGTTTTACTCATTTTTCTAAGTTTGATCAAGTAATTATATTTAATTAAGCATGTTAGCAGAACCTTTAGAGAAGTTATTGTATTCTGAAGGTTTCAGAGAGTTCAAATATTTAAGGTTTTTAGTCAAATTTAACAAATTTCTGCATATAAGATACGTATTCATTGATTTCTCTAATATTGGAAACGTTTTCAGCTTGATGACAAGCCTAAAGTATGTATATTTTGAGGCTTATTTCAAATATCCCACAGAGATTCGAACCGAGCTCCTATCTGCGTAAATTACCATTTCAACAACTATGCTGGTATAATTTATGTTTTTATACTTTATTCCATAATTCTAGACCCACTGCTTACAGATATCTTAAAATAAACCTATTCAGGACTCGAACCAAGGACACCGGGTGTACGGCATAAAGCTAGTGGACGCTGCTTAACAGTATGAGATTAATAAAGTTTATTTGAAGTTTCTATCACAAACAGTTTCCAGGTTATAAGAATAATAAAAGTATTGATATCTGCGAGAGTCGATTCCAGGACCATTGTTATGGTTAAAGCTACCGTTTAGGATACGATGCTTTATTATAGATTCATTAGCGTTTATTACATTTCGATATCTTGAATGATTCAGGCGATATATACTAAAAACTAGTGGAGAAAAAGTACCGTGCCTTCAGGGTGGTGGGGGAAGGCTGTGACGTCATTTATGGCACGTGTCACGGGTCGGGCGGTATTTTGTAAGGGCAAAGGAGTGTGATAATTAGATTACATTGTAATCCAATTAGCGGCATGTCTTTGGGAGATTTGAACATGTTGAGTCCATTCTGTGACGTCATTAAGGCGCGTGTCATTGAGGGGTGTGTCAATGAGGTTTGTTTTGCTCGCGTACCATTTAGGATGTGGCTGTGACGTCATTTATGGAGCGTGTGAGACGGCCATGGCTATGACATCATTTAGAGTTGGCGCGTGGCATAGGGGTGTGGCTATGACGTCATTATAAATTGGCGCGTTCCGCGTGGGTATATCTATTACCTCACTGATCTTAAAGCAGCACTTTACAGTTTATTTCATCGCTCTGGGCCCATTGGTTTCGAAAATATTCAAATTTTTCGATTCGGGACTCGAACCCAGAAACCCTCAGCCACACACTTCTAGAATATGATTAACTAGGATACGTATTACCACATAAAGTTTATTTCACCGCTCTAAACCCATTGGTTATGGAGATATTCAGGTTTACCGATTCAGGACTCGAACCAAGGACAACAGGTATATGACAGAGAGTCAGCAGATGCTCCTTAACGATATAAAAGTAATAAAGTTTACCCGAGGTCGCTATCATTACTAGTTCCGGAGTTATAACAATAATAAATGTCCTGATTTGCACGGGATTCGAATGAGGACCATTGATAAAATTCGCAGGAGCCTTGGAAGATGCGCCCTATTATGAAAAATCTATTAGAAGTTATTTCACTGCGATATCTTGATTGGTTCAGGAGATATACGCGAAAACGTGGAGTAGTAGGGTAATGGCGATTATTAATTGATTAATGAGGCGTTAATTTAAGGTGGAGTGTGAAAACATGTGTTCAATTTAATGCCTCATTAAACAATTAAAGGCCGACAAAGAGATGCCGACAATTGATAACAGATGTAACCACCTCTTTGTAGGCCTTTAATTGTTTAATGAGGCATTAAATTGAACACATGTTTTCACACTCCACCTTAAATTAACGCCTCATTAATCAATTAATAATCGCCATTACCCTACTACTCCACGTTTTCGCGTATATCTCCTGAACCAATCAAGATATCGCAGTGAAATAACTTCTAATAGATTTTTCATAATAGGGCGCATCTTCCAAGGCTCCTGCGAATTTTATCAATGGTCCTCATTCGAATCCCGTGCAAATCAGGACATTTATTATTGTTATAACTCCGGAACTAGTAATGATAGCGACCTCGGGTAAACTTTATTACTTTTATATCGTTAAGGAGCATCTGCTGACTCTCTGTCATATACCTGTTGTCCTTGGTTCGAGTCCTGAATCGGTAAACCTGAATATCTCCATAACCAATGGGTTTAGAGCGGTGAAATAAACTTTATGTGGTAATACGTATCCTAGTTAATCATATTCTAGAAGTGTGTGGCTGAGGGTTTCTGGGTTCGAGTCCCGAATCGAAAAATTTGAATATTTTCGAAACCAATGGGCCCAGAGCGATGAAATAAACTGTAAAGTGCTGCTTTAAGATCAGTGAGGTAATAGATATACCCACGCGGAACGCGCCAATTTATAATGACGTCATAGCCACACCCCTATGCCACGCGCCAACTCTAAATGATGTCATAGCCATGGCCGTCTCACACGCTCCATAAATGACGTCACAGCCACATCCTAAATGGTACGCGAGCAAAACAAACCTCATTGACACACCCCTCAATGACACGCGCCTTAATGACGTCACAGAATGGACTCAACATGTTCAAATCTCCCAAAGACATGCCGCTAATTGGATTACAATGTAATCTAATTATCACACTCCTTTGCCCTTACAAAATACCGCCCGACCCGTGACACGTGCCATAAATGACGTCACAGCCTTCCCCCACCACCCTGAAGGCACGGTACTTTTTCTCCACTAGTTTTTAGTATATATCGCCTGAATCATTCAAGATATCGAAATGTAATAAACGCTAATGAATCTATAATAAAGCATCGTATCCTAAACGGTAGCTTTAACCATAACAATGGTCCTGGAATCGACTCTCGCAGATATCAATACTTTTATTATTCTTATAACCTGGAAACTGTTTGTGATAGAAACTTCAAATAAACTTTATTAATCTCATACTGTTAAGCAGCGTCCACTAGCTTTATGCCGTACACCCGGTGTCCTTGGTTCGAGTCCTGAATAGGTTTATTTTAAGATATCTGTAAGCAGTGGGTCTAGAATTATGGAATAAAGTATAAAAACATAAATTATACCAGCATAGTTGTTGAAATGGTAATTTACGCAGATAGGAGCTCGGTTCGAATCTCTGTGGGATATTTGAAATAAGCCTCAAAATATACATACTTTAGGCTTGTCATCAAGCTGAAAACGTTTCCAATATTAGAGAAATCAATGAATACGTATCTTATATGCAGAAATTTGTTAAATTTGACTAAAAACCTTAAATATTTGAACTCTCTGAAACCTTCAGAATACAATAACTTCTCTAAAGGTTCTGCTAACATGCTTAATTAAATATAATTACTTGATCAAACTTAGAAAAATGAGTAAAACTAGCATAAGAGGGGACGGATGGAAGCGGTTAAGAAGAAAAATGGGATAAGGAACGTCTTTGCAGCTATATTAGCTAATGAGTTGTAAATGATGTGCATTATTCTTTACCGTGAAACTTATAAATTCGCAATTTTCATATTACATAATATTAAATGAGCAATTTCTGAATACCTGTGAATAAAACATCTTTAAACATTGAAGAGGGTTGGTTTGTTTGACTTTTCCTAGAATGCTTCTATCCTGATGCTTGCAATATTGGCTCTTTCGTAGCTTTTATGTATACTCATGCGTAAATGATGCATGTTGAAACCTGTCGTAGAAAGCCAGACATTCTGTCTCCAATTGTTCGTGACGTCAGCGATCCTCCGTATACTTGGGTTTGGGTGATGAAGTCTAACGAAACCGGTTTGCTTAAACGTTTGGAGGTGGGAGAGATTCTTTAAGGGGTGGTAGCAGTGGTAGGGGTGGGGGTGGGAGCAATGGAGGCTGAAATATTTTCTTTTTTCTTTATTTCCCTTTGTTTTAATCATGCAGTTATGGTAAATGGATTTGATATGACGATGATGATGCTGCTTTTGATCATGATGGTCATATATAATTATAATAAAGGTAGAGGTATTACTCGTGAATTTTTAATTCCTTTTTTCTCCGATAGTAGCGCCGTTTTCCAACCCTGGTGGTGGGGATGATGAAGTTTTCTTTTAGGTTCGCTATAATTGTATAAGTAGAGCTTAATCGAGATTAGTTGTCATTGCGCTAGTGTGTTTCTTGCTTAGTGGATCAACTACTACTGTGAAATCCGAGTATAACGGAGTGTTGATAAGATATCAAGGTGTAGAAAAGAAGTGAAAAGTGTATTAAAAAGTTACTGAGCGACGTATTCGCTCACGAATTGAACTGCTTAGTGATACGATGTGGAACGCTAAAGTGATGGAAGCTCTTTTAAATGCTATACCAGAATATAAGTGTAGCAAATGTGGAAAGTGTTTCCTGAGGAACTACCATAAAAAGAGACATGAACTGGCATGCGGTCAGTATTACGAATGTAAGCATTGTAGAGAGGTTTATGCTACTGAACATCGCAGAGATACACATCAGGAACGTTGTGGTAGGATTAGTGCCAAGAAAATCAAGGTTGAGCCTACTAAACATAAACTACTGTTAATGGTTCCTGATGAAGATGATGTCATTGAATACGAGACAGCTTTTCAAGATCGGCTGAAATCATATTTCATACAGTGTAGTACACGCCAAGATCTGTCTACGTATCTCCAAGAATCGAAGCAGCGGATAATTCAAGCCATTCAGAAGGAGCTGAGGATTCATAAAAGTATTAAATGTAACATCATGACTGAATGTCAGTTTGTAAATGCTGTTGGAGATACTACTGATAAAGCCTTCAAAACGCAAAATCAAGCAATATTTTTGGAAAGTGACTTGGACGCCATCTTGGAAAGGAAATTCAAGAAACTTTGTACTGAAATGGAGGAAAGTCAACTTAAGGGAAGCAACTGGGCTTTATTAGCTGTTGACGGTGTTCGAGTTAGAATTAACAGGAATAATGCGCTAAGAGGAAGCAGTTACATCCCTCTACCGCCATCTTTAGAAGCGAAAGAAGCCTGCATAAATCCACAGAACTATGAAGATGAAAAATGTTTCATGTACGCCATACTTGCCAAATTCATTCAAAGGAATCCTCATCGTGTTAACAAATATAAGGATCTTCAAGAAAGATATGACTTTACCTGCGTCTCGTTTCCTACGGGCTTGACTGATATCCCTAAATTTGAACGGAGAAATAGCATCTCTATAAATGTTTTCGGACTAGATGAGAAAAATCAAGTGTTTCCTATGAAGGTTATCGATGAAGAACTGTCTGACCATCGTGACCTGCTTTTATTAAGTGATGCAGCTGGACGTCATCATTACGTCTATATAAAGAATTTCGAGAGACTTGTTCATCAACAAAAAACTATACGTCGGGGAAAGATCTACATCTGCAAACGCTGTTTTACGCACTTTGATGATCGAAATGGAGGCTTTGAGAGGTTAAATGAACATAAACAAATATGTAGCCAACACGGAGTTGCTAGGATTGTTATGCCAACTAAGGAGAAATCTATTGTTAGATTCAAGAATTATGAAAGGATGCTGAAATTACCTTATGTCATCTATGCTGACTTTGAAAGCGTTCTTACTCCTTATCAGGGGTGTTCTTCTAATCCCGAAATGTCTTATACTGTTCCATATCAGAAGCACATTCCTATGAGTTTCTGTGTTTATGTTAAACCCTCAGCTACAATTGAAGGTTTACAGACTGATCTTCCTACAGAACCCTATGTATATCGTGGTTATGATGCTGCATCGAAGTTTATGGAGTATGTAAGTTCTCTCGCAAAGAAGATTAATGGTGTATATAAAACTGGTGCTCCATTAACTCTAACAGATGAGCAGCAGAAATCATTCGAATCTTCTACAGAATGCTACTTATGTGGTAAAGAATTTACCGGAGATAATTGGAAAGTACGGGATCATGATCATATAAGTGGAGAATATCGAGGAAGTCTACATAATCAGTGTAATCTAACCTGTAAAACGCCTAATTATATTCCCGTCTTCATACATAACCTGAGTGGATATGACTCCCATTTTATTGTTAAGGAATTAGGCTGTACTAGCGATAGAGTAGAAGTTATTCCTAGCTCTGAGGAAAGTTACATATCATTTTCCAAGTACGTTGGAAATATAAAACTTCGCTTTGTGGATACCTACCGCTTCCTTAGTACCAGCTTGGATAAACTAGCAAAAAATCTAACATCACATCCTGAAACCCTAAAGCACTTTGAAGCAGAGCAGGTGGAACTGATGACCCGTAAGGGTGTTTTCCCCTATGATTACGTTACATCGTGGGATGTTTTAAATGAAACAGAACTTCCCCCGAGGGAGGCATTCTACAACAAGCTGAACGAAGAAGAAATTAGTGATGGAGAGTATGAACACGCAAAAAGTGTATGGAGACAGTTCAACATTAAAACATTAGGAGAGTATAGCGATCTCTATCTAACTTCAGACGTTCTTCTATTAACTGATGTGTTTGAGACATTCAGAGACCAGACCCTAAAAACGCATAAAGTAGATCCTGCACATTATTTTACATCTCCTGGACTTACGTGGGATGCAATGCTGCTGTATACAGGAATTGAACTAGAATTGCTGCAGGATTACGATCAGCTACTCATGGTTGAATCAGGTATAAGAGGAGGATTATGTCAAGTTTCTCATCGGTATGCGAAGGCTAACAACATCTACATGAACGAGTATGACTCAAGTAAGCCCTCTCAATATATTACGTACGAGGATGCAAATAACCAATATGGTTGGGCAATGTGCCACGCCCTTCCTTATGGGGGTTTTGAGTGGGTTTCTCCTGCAGATATTACCCTAAAAACACTACGAGAAGATGACCCACTCGGCTACATTTTAGAAGTAGATCTTGAATATCCTACAGAGATTCATGACCTGCATAATGATTTACCATTCCTGCCTGAGTGTATCAAGCCTAAGAACTCGTCTACAAAGAAGCTAATTCCACACCTTGGATCACGAACTAAGTATGTAGTGCATTACATGATCTTGAAGCAAGCCCTTGATCATGGGTTAAAACTGATAAAGATCCATCGTGTGCTACAATTTCGACAGTCGTCCTGGTTAAAGCCTTATGTCGAATTCAATAACCGGCTACGACAAGGATCTAGCAATGATTTCGAGAAGGATCTGTACAAACTTTTTAACAATGCTATGTTTGGAAAAACTATGGAGAATATAAGAAATCGACTGAATATACGACTTATTACCGATTGGAAGACATTGGAAAAGCTGGTTGCTAAGCCTACGTTTATTGATCGAACTATATATGGACCAAATCTGGCTGCAGTACACATGACTTCGCGAGAGATAGTGTTCAACAAACCTATATACATTGGGATGTGTGTGTTGGATATCTCAAAGACCTTGATGTATCGATATCATTATGATGTGCTATTACCGTATTACGGGCTTGATAATCTAAAACTCATGTATATGGATACAGACTCTTTCATCCATAGAGTGACTACAAGAGATATATATCAGGATAAGTTACGTTTTCTTGAACATCTGGATACAGCTGATTATCCTGTCGACCATATATGTCATTCTACAGACAATAGGAAAGTTTTGGGAAAATTTAAAGATGAAGCCTGTGGGAAACTTATTCATCGCTTTGTAGGACTGAGACCCAAGATGTATGCACTCGACATGGATGGAGGTGTAATCAAGAAGATTAAAGGCATAAAGCGTAGCGCAATCAAGCAATACATCAACTTCGATAGCTATGTGGATTGTCTTAAAACCCAAAAGATCCTAAGAACTCCTATGAACCTGATCCTATCCCAGAAACATAATGTTTCTACAGTTGAAGCTAATAAAATATCCCTATCGCCTCATGACGACAAGAGAGTGATTGCTGAGGATGGAGTATCAACATACGCCTACGGGCATTATAGAGTTGCAAAAAGAATGCAAGAGGGGAGCAACTTAGATTAGAAGATAATGGTGATCTCTATAAGCTATCCTACAGAATGAATAGTTACACAAGTGGCATCTATCCCAGGACTCCCAAGACGCCTGAAGAAGAAAGAATAAATGAGAAAAATGGAGGAAGGCGTTAACTCTGCCACTAGGATTACATTCTAGTGCTGGTCTCCAGCCCAGATAAAAGAGGAGAGGCGTCTACCATTGAACTACAAGCTAAGTATACCCTGATTTACGTTATACAAACACCAGTAAAAGCTTGGGAGGGGGATATCATAAGAGAATTTACAAAATATTCCGCATAAAACTAATCTATAAGTACTTCAATATCGGTGGTTAGAGTATCAGACAGTGTTAGCT
The DNA here is from genome assembly GCA_030765055.1 of Mantis religiosa. Taxonomy (NCBI): domain Eukaryota; kingdom Metazoa; phylum Arthropoda; class Insecta; order Mantodea; family Mantidae; genus Mantis; species Mantis religiosa. The sequence continues at coordinate 135,956,107 of CM060958.1, read as the reverse complement.
TTAAAGCTTCATAAAAGAGGATAGAGTAGAACGGAAGTAAGTGCAAAGAATACAATGTGAAAAACAAATGCTTCAAAAGAAACACAAAGATCGGTTAGGTAACCACACCTGATCAAATAGCCAATGTAGCCAAACTACCAATGTGAGCACAGAACCAACGTAAACAATTAACTGATGTAACCACAAAAATGTATCCAAATTAACCACAAAAGCACAGTTAGGTTAGGTTTGCTTATAATGGGATGAAATAGTAAAGCACAAGTGTAGGACTTTGGTTAGGTTAAAGTATTAGGTTAGGTTAGCTTATAATGAGGTGAAATAGATTAGGACTTCGGTTTGGTTAAAGTGTTAGAGAATCGCACAGTTAGGATAGGTTAGGTTAGGTTAGCTTATAATGGGATGAAAACAGTAAAGCATAAGTGGAGGACTTGGGTTAGGTTAAAGTGTTAGTTTAGGTTAGCTTAGGTTAGGTTATAATGGGATGAAAACAGTAAAGCATAAGTGGAGGACTTGGGTTAGGTTAAAGTGTTAGTTTAGGTTAGCTTAGGTTAGGTTATAATGGGATGAAAACAGTAAAGCATAAGTGGAGGACTTGGGTTAGGTTAGGCTATGGGTTAACTTAGGTTAGGTTAGGTTATAATGGGATGAAATAATAAAGCATAAGTGAAGGACTTGGGTTAGGTTAAAATGTTGGGTTAGTTTAGGTTAGGTTAGGTTAGTTTTGGTTAGGTTAGTTAGGTTAGGTTAGGTTAGCTTATAATGGAATGAAATAGTAAAGCATAAGTGTAGGACTTGGGTTAGGTTAAAGTGTTAGGTTAGGTTAGGTTAGCTTAGGTTAGGTTAGGTTAGGTTAGGTTAGGGTAGCTTATAATGGGATGAAATAGTAAGGCATAAGTGTAGGTTAAACTGATAGAAATACCGATTACAAATGAGGAGTAAACGTTTTGAAATGGTTAAAGAAAATCATGAACTACAGTAAATAAAATATAGTCTAAGTCAACTAAGTATAACTACAATATAGTAAATACGCCCCAAAAGCCTCTAAATACCTCCTAAGGAGCTCTAAATTACACCATAAAGTCACTAATGCACCCCTCAGGATACTAAATAGGTTGCAAACGTCTCTATATACACCCCCAGAAGCCTCTGAATACATTAAAAAGGGATAAAATATGCCCCAAAAGACCCCAGAAACACCAAAAAAGTTTTGTAAATACGTCTCAGAAGCATCTAGATACCGCAAAAGACACTAAATGTACACCGCAAGACACTAGATACCTACACAAATCCTCTAAATACATCCTAAGGAGCTATCAAAACTTCAAAAATCCACTAAATACACCAAAAAGACCATAAATACATCCCAAGAAGAGCCTAAATACTTCAAAAAGCCACTAAATATGTCCTCCAGAGCCCCTCAATACATGATGAAAGCTGCTAAATACAGCAAAAAGTCAGTAAATACGTTGCTAAAGCCACTAAAAACGCCTACAACCTATAAATACAGCAACAAGCCAGGAAATACGTCGCTAAAGTCACTGAAAACGCCTCCACAAGCTCTAAATACATCAAGAAACCAAGAAATATGTCGATAAAGCCACTAAAACACCTCTACATTCTCTAAATACAGCAAAAAGTCAGTAAATACGTCGCTAAAGCCACTAAAAACGCCTCTACAACCTCTAAATACAACAAGAAGCCAGGAAATATGTCCTAAAAGCTCCTAAATACGTCTCCAAAACCTCTATAGTAGCCCGAAAAGCCAGTAAATACGTTGCAAAATTCTCTAAATTCACCCCGAAAGCCTCTAAATACATCAAAAAGAGTCTAAATACGCCTCACCAGACTCTAAATACATATCTAAAACTTCTAAATTACACAAAAAGCCTCTCAATGTGCTCCAAAAGCCCTTAAACACTCCAAAAATACTCTAAATACGCTCCGAAAGCCTCTTAATACATAAAAAACGACTAAAGATACCCGCAAAGGAACCTAAATACACAAAAAGAGTCTAAGTACATACAGCAAAAATAATATAATTAGGAGGATAAACCCTTTAATTTCATAGATTACGCACGGCCGCCATCTTGCCCTTTTGGGTCTGTTTCCAAACACTCCAAATTACCCTACTCATAGTCGGGATTTAAACCACGGATCTTTTGGTTTCCGTCCAACCGGTGTAATCATTTGAGCTACTATGGCCAACGTGCCAACCTGACATTAAATTCTCCAACTGACTCGTGTTTCTCCCGGTAAAACACTAGGAGTTCTCATAAACACATGAGACAGGTACCTTACACCATGAGGTAAGTCATCAGTAAGTCACCATTATGGTAGTTGTCTCATGTGTTTATGAGAACTCCTAGTGATTTACCGGGAGAAACACGAATCAGTTGGAGAATTTAATGTCACGTCGGCACTTTGAACATTTTAGCTCAAATGGTTAGAGCGGCTGGATGGAAACCAGAAGATCCGTGGTTCAAATCCCGGCTATGGCACTGAATTTTTCAGTCTAGCTCTACCATTTCATTGTGCGTCCTACACACGGCTAGTATGAAAGAACAATTAATTTCCATTAATTGTACCTAATAGTGGTCCGAACTATAACGCCCGGGCTTTAAAGTACTTACAGCATAGTAAGTCACCATTAAGGTATTTTTCTCTAGTGTTTATGAAAACTCCTAGTGATTTACTATTAAACCCGGGCCTTAATTTACTTACAACACTCGTAGTAAGTAGCCAATAAGGTATTTGTCTCTTGTGTTTATGGAAACTCCTAGTGATTTACTATAAAGCCCGGGCCTTAATTTACTTACAGCATAGTAAGTCGCCATTAAGGTGTTTGTCTCTTGTGTTTATGGAAACTCCTAGTGATTTACTGTAAAACCCGGGCCTTACAAGTACTTACAACATAGTAAGTCGCCATTAAGGTATTTGTCTCTTGTGTTTATGGAAACTCCTAGTGATTTACTACAAAGCCCGGGCCTTAATTTACTTACAGCATAGTAAGTCGCCATTAAGGTATTTGTCTCTTGTGATTATGGAAACTCCTAGTGTTTTACTACAAAGCCCGGGCCTTAATTTACTTACAGCATAGTAAGTCGCCATTAAGGTATTTGTCTCTTGTGATTATGAAAACTCCTTGTGATTTACTATAAAGCCCGGGGCTTAAAGTACTTACAACATAGTAAGTCGACAAGTCATTTATTAATGAAAACTTCTAGTGATTTACTATAAAGCCCGAGCCTTAAAGTACTTACAGCATAGTAAGTCGCCATTAAGGTAGTTGTCTCTTGTGTTTATGAGAACTCCTAGTGATTTACTATAAAACCCGGGCCTTAAAGTACTTACAGCATAGTAAGTCGCCATTAAGGTATTTTTCTCTAGTGTTTATGAAAACTCCTAGTGATTTACTATAAAACCCGGGCCTTAAAGTACTTACAGCATAGTAAGTCGCCATTAAGGTATTTTTCTCTAGTGTTTATGAAAACTCCTGGTGATTTACTATAAAGCCCGAGCCTTAAAGTACTTACAACATAGTAAGTCGCCATTAAGGTAGTTGTCCCTTGTGTTTATAAGAACTCCTAGTGATTTACTATAAAACCCGGGCCTTAATTTACTTACAACATAGTAAGTCGCCATTAAGGTAGTTGTCCCTTGTGTTTATAAGAACTCCTAGTGATTTACTATAAAACCCGGGCCTTAAAGTACTTACAGCATAGTAAGTCGCCATTAAGGTATTTTTCTCTAGTGTTTATGAAAACTCCTAGTGATTTACTATAGAACCCGGGCCTTAATTTAGTTACAGCATAGTAAGTCGCCATTAAGGTAGTTGTCTCTTGTGTTTATGGAAACTCCTAGTGTTTTACCAGGAAAGCACGAGTTGGAGTATTTAATGTCATGTTGGCACGTTGGCCATTTTAGCTCAAATTGTTAGAGCGGCTGGACGCAAACCAGAAGATCCGTGGTTCAAATCCCGGCTATGGCATTGCATTTTTCAGTGTGGTTCTACCCTTTCATAGTGCGTCCTACACACGGCTAGTGTGAAAGAAAAATTAATTTCAATTAATTGACTTCCCTCAACAACAAAACTTGCCAGGCCTAATTTTAATTTTTGAATCTTAATTTTGCAATTATTTAACATATGACAATCTTTGTACATACATCTAATCTATGACGTTCTTATGCCCACCAGTCAATCATTCTGGTATCATTTTCTAAGAGAACCATTTTCAATGTAAATGTTTTAAGTTTTATTAGTATAGAAAAGTTGATTTATAATTTCTTTTACCTTATTCTTAGGCATACATGCTTGCGTCAACTGTGATGTTGCATGCAGCAATTATGTTAGTCTGTTTTCAGTTCTTCCTTTCCATGCATCAGGCGATGCAGAGGTCCTTCTTTATCAGTGTAGATGGGTGTAAAGTCAGAATAATGTGCTATAAAATCTTCAAGTCTTTGAACATAAATTCTTAGCACGTCCCTTAGCTAAAACTCTTTTCTGAAATAGAAGTACCTTTATAGTGGCTCTTAAATTGTGTCATGCCTTTTAGGGAGAATTGAAAGTAAATGTTCTAAAAATGGTAATATCAGTGACTGCATGGTCTCTGGAAACATGATATTCCCTCTTCGAGGTTTTCTGGCATTTAAAAATGAATTTTCAAGAATATAGGAAGACATAGGCTAAGCAATTAGTCACCCTTATCTTTTGTTCTATCGTGACAAACGGCGCTCAGGAAAGATAAAAGCAACCAGGTATCCAAATTCCTTTGCGTGTTCTAGACCATTCTTCTGCCCTCCTGTCAGCTCTTTATCTCTGAGTAGTCGCAGAGAATGTTTTTCAGGAGTCTTAAGTGGAGGGATATGTTAAGGTAAGCTGGATGGACGGAGATTTTGGTAAGGTCTGTCTAGTGAACGCGAGTGCAGTTGTCGCTCAAAGGTAACTACACTCCCGCCCACTAATGACCCTCATAAATCTATCTCCACACTTCAGAAATGGAACACTGTCGTTGAGGACCAATAGCAACCCTGATTTTCTCGAGGTGACAGTCGCATGTCTACTCCACGTGGAGTCTCAGTTGCCAAAGTTCCAACTTCCAGTTGATCTGTTTCATTACGCGCAGAAATTCGTTGTATGTCACGATATGGGAGGGAACTGCAGTGATAAATGCAAAGCAAGTAGTAGATTACTTGCAGTCAAGTGAACATAATCAAAGTGATGACAATAGTGTGTTAACTGGATCGAGTTATGTTACTGGAAAAGCCTCAAAAAACAAAGTTATAATGGTAACTGTTTCTAAGCAAATTCAAGCGCTTGTTTTGAACACATATAAATATGTGCTGACAAATAATCTTGGTAAGGGGTCATGCAATGAACCTGATGATAAATTCTGGGTAATCACAGAAATACAGTAAGAAATATTGTGACGAAAGGAATAACAAAGACGCTGATCAAGGGTGAAAACAAAAGGAAACGTTTCTCTAAAGTAGATAATTTCACATGCGTTTTAATTCGTCGAGAAATTTATAGATTCTATGCAAAAGGGGGAGTGCCCACCTTAGACGAATTGGTTGCACATTTGCAAGATATTTTTGTGATTTTCCTTATGGGCGCTGCACTTTGTGCGGTCTCCTAAAGGAGTTGGGTTTCTAATACCGCAGTTTGAATACGTTAGGGGCTATTATGGAATCCAGTAGAATTGTAGCTTGGCGATATATATATATATATATAATATGTGTGTGTGTGTGTGTGTGCGTGTGTGTCAAAACTAAGGAAGTTTTGCAGTAATGGACATAAGATAATTTATTTAGACGAAACCTCGTACGATACCCATGACGTATCGAGAAAGGTGGCAACCTTACAGAAAGGTCTGGGAGATGTAGGACTGGGTTTGTAAAACGGAAGCGGCCGACGTGCATACCAGTTAACTAAACAGGCTTTACCTCGACCGTATGGTTGTTTGTCTCCGTTCCTTTGAGCTAGGTTGAGGTGAGAAAAACAGAGGGCAGCGTTTTACAATTCCAGACTGAAACACCCCAGACACCTCTAGTAAAACCTTCAGCTGTCCTCCCCCGCGGGGGCCTACTTCGGTAGGTACGGGTTTGGCGCACCAGGGGTCCCGAGCGAACAGTCTCCCTCGGGTGGGCTCCTCTTCATGGTCGAGAGAGACGGTCAACAGGCCCACCCAGGTGTAGGCCGTGCGTGGAGACCCATGGAGAAGGTTTTTAGGTTCTTGTCTAGTTTAGAGTTTAGGATTTAGTAAACGAAATTTTTAGTAGGTTTTGATTGATGTTTTTTATGTACGTGTATTTTTAATAGGTTTTGTTACACATGTATAGTTTTTAGAAAGTTTTATATCTTGCTTTTGCCATGACTAGTTTTTTAAAGGGCGCTGATGACCACCGTAGTTGAGCGCCCTTATATATCATCATCATCATCATCATCATCATCATCATCATCATCATCATCATCATCATCATCATCATCATCATCATCATCATCATCATCATTCAGCTGTCCTCACTGTAGCGGACACAACCCTCGGGTCTTGAAGCCTGAGGACGTAGTCCGCACCATCGGAATTTAAAGTTTCGCAGAGATCACACAACAGCACCTGAGACAGCTGTTGACGGGGCAACTCTAAGAGGAACAAATGGGTAAAAGGTGAAGCGGAGGAAGAGGAAAAATCCTTCCTAGGATTTGCTTGGCAACCCGGAGAAACCTTAAAGAAGCCTAATGTGTTAGAAAGGTCGGCGATGGGGATCCAACCTAAGATCTTTCAAACTCTAGTCACAGGATATACATTCTGCTCGGTAGAGGAACGTTAACTCTTACTAGCGCTTTAGTGGAAGATTTACTTAGAGCAGTTTTCTGTATTCACAATGGTTATCTTTAAACCTTACACAGAACCTCCTCTACTTCTTCAGTATATACGCTACGGCAATTCAGAATGCATGCATTAATACTAATGGTCTACGTACTCTTTATATAGAAGTAACTTTTGACTTAGATTAACTAGAGTGCTATTTTACCTGACTTGTTATTAAAATATTTTCAAAATAAGCTTTAGCTCACGCTAGAGCCGTGAGGAATGATATTACACGAGATCCGGCAACACTGGCGTATAGCTTGGTTTCACCCCTTCAAATCCCCATTACCGAACCCGTTGCAACTACTAGTCTTGGCTGGGCAGCCGTTTGCGATGGAGCTTCCTATCACTTCCGCCGCACAAGTGCGGGTTGCGTACAGTGATCAGATTTTTAAGTGCGAAGGTCACTACACCCACTGTAATTCATCCTCAGTTATGCCAAGTCTATGGGCCCCAGTGTGTGGACGTCAAAAAGGTGCGAAAGTGGGTCAGAGTTCAAAGACGGAGGTACAGGCGTCCATGACGAACAGCGCTCTGGTCCGCCTTCGGTTTCAGCCGAAACAATTGCAAAAGTGGAGCAAGAAATGCTTCAAGTTTGCGAGCTGTGCGAACTTATACCTGTAGTCAGTAAGACTACGATTGACAAGATTTTGACCGAACATTTGCATTATTGCAAGGTGTGTGCCAGGCGGGTCCCCAAAATACACACCGAAGGCTATAAACGACAATGTGTTAAAGCGGCCCACCGATTCTTGGAGCGCTATGTAGGACAAGACGAGGAATTGTTGGATGCAATTGTCTTTGCCGAAGAAACCTGGGTGCACTACACAACACCAGAAACTAAACAACGTTCTCCTCAGTGGCGGCATTCGAGTTCACCGAAGCCGCGAAGTTTCAAACAGACATTTTCTGCCGACAAAGTGATGACGAGTGTGTTTTGGGACAGAAAAGGTGAATTGTTATGCCAGTTTATGCCTACCGGCACGACAATAAACGCCGCTAGCTACTGTGAGACTTTAAAAAAATTGCAACGTGCCATTCAAAATCGAAGGAGTTGAATGCTGACGAACGGAGTGATTTGTCATCACGACAACGCTCGTCCCTATACTTCACATGCAATGGCTGATCTCCTGGCCCAGTTCGGATGGGACATCCTCACCCATCCCCCCTGCAGTCCAGACTTAGCACCTAGTGATTATCATCTGTTTCCTGAGCCACACCAGTGTGGAACACATTTCCAGACCGACGATGATTTGAAAAACAAGGTTGAGCGCTACCTGAGCAACTTGGCGGGAGAGTGCTATGACAAGGGTTTACAGAAACTGCCACATCGCATGCAAAAGTGCATCGATCGCAATAGTGATTACGTTGAAAATTAGCTGTAAGTTCCGCCTTTCCATCATTGTTCATTAACAATAAACATGTTTTCTATACTATGGCTCAGTGGTTAGACCGCTTACCTCTCACCAAGGCGGCCCGGGTTGGATCCCAGGCGACCGCAAAAGTGAGAGTTGTGGTGGACAACACGGCGCTGGGGCGGGTTTTCTCCGGGATCTCCGGTTTCACCCGCCATCTCATTGCACCGTTGCTCCATCTTCATCTGATGTATCATCAGTGTCATCGCCTGCGGTGCCCTATGTAGTAAAAGCGTGCGTTAAACACTACACATTTCATATTTTGGTATATTAAATAATATTGGAGAGCTTATTTTACGGATACGCCTCGCACAATGGCGTCCTTATGCCATTGTAGCTATACTCGTTTTCAGAAGAAATATGGGAAATAGTCCCTAATATATACTTTATTCCACGATGTTTCAGTTAGAACAAATGAGTTTCTCCACAAACAATGAGAGCTATATGTTGCTGTATTTAGATGGGATTAGCTTAACGAGCGTAGGTGGGGGTGACTAATTATTGCAGTGGTAACTGGAGTAATCTCTTCATTGGTGTCGTGTTGCCTCCTCGATTTACATATTTATGGGAGTCAAACAAATAAGAGCGAAGTGTCGCCAGTTTGCTGCTGCAGTAAAATGAGAAAGAATTGTCCTTTCAAGTTTTACGATTGCTTCATCACTTGCTACGGCCAGAAATGAAATTCAGTCCACTTCATGCCCCACTGAAGTAATATTTCATTCAAACTCAAAACAATTAAATACATTTCCCGTTGAATTCTATCAAAGAATACAGTTATAGCATGAAGATATAGTTAGCTGTTTTATGCTATAGTAAGTTGGAGTAAGTTGCTAAGCAACTCCAATTCTCTCAGTAACTTGTCTGGTTAGCCACGTGTGTAGGTGTGTATGTGGTTTTGCGTTGCCATGGTGATGGAGGAAGAAATCTTTGATCTGTGGTCGGCAGAGGCTGTCTTTGTGATATAAGAGGAAAGGGCCGCAGATCGAGGTAGAGGTGTATGATTATATACATTAACACATACGGTGGCGCATGATGGAGTAGTAAAAATGAATATTGTGACTTTGTGGGTTCGTAGAATTAAAAAGCTGAGTTACAGAAATTCTAAAAATTCTTTATTTCCGTAGCAATACATTGTTCAATTTTCACGTAACAACATTACATCACATACAACACAATCTTTCAAGGTCGATCACAATAACAAACAGTGACAGCAGTTTACATCTCTAACTCTGGTTACACAGCTGGCTGTCTCTCATTTCACAACACTGTTTCACAACTAATCTCTGTTTTACAACTACTCACTTAGCGACCCGTCAGGTCCTTGAATAGCTTATTCGTAATTCTAGTTTGTTCTAAAATAAACCAGAACACGAACAATGTCTATCAGTCCAGGAATTTATTATTATTATTATTATTATTATTATTATTATTATTATTATTATTATTATTATTATTATTATTATTATTATTATTATTATTATTATTATTATTATTATTATTATTATTATTATTATTATTATTATTATTATTATTATTATTATTATTATTATTATTATTATTATTATTATTATTATTATTATTATTATTATTATTATTATTATTATTATTATTATTATTATTATTATTATTATTATTATTATTATTATTATTATTATTATTATTATTATTATTATTATTATTATTATTATTATTATTATTATTATTATTATTATTATTATTATTATTATTATTATTATTATTATCATTATTATTATTATTATCATTATTATTATTATCATTATTATTATTATTATCATTATTATTATTATTATCATTATTATTATTATTATCATTATTATTATTATTATCATTATTATTATTATTATCATTATTATTATTATTATTATCATTATTATTATTATTATCATTATTATTATTATTATCATTATTATTATTATCATTATCATTATTATCATTATCATTATTATCATTATCATTATCATTATTATCATTATCATTATTATCATTATCATTATCATCATTATCATTATCATTATCATTATTATCATTATCATTATCATTATCATTATTATCATCATCACTATCACTATCACTATCACTATCATTATCATTATTATCATCGTCATCGTCATCATCATCAACATTATTATTAATCAACTAAATCTTAATTTACGGGTCAAAGATCGAGTTTTTCATTTGAAAGGCTTGAGAGGTACTATATTGTTTTTAGTAATACGGCCGCAGATGAGTAAATACGTAGTAAAATTCCTGTTTTGATTTTTTGTCTAGCAAGAGTCCTCAGATATTTAAGATATTAATTTTATTATTTGGATCTTATTTTACATTCGATCAGTAAATGTTACAATCCGCGTTATAGTTGCTAGGGTGTTGCCACAATGTGCCTATTGAAATAAAGAGATCAGCCAGAGACAAACCTGTATTTACGAGGGCTGTTCAATAAAGAATGATCATAAATCTTTTACGGTCATAATTTTTGGCACTAAAATTATATTCTGTTAGCTTAATATAAAACAAACACGCCGTAGTAGTTTCATTGTTGGAACTCCTGATTTCCGCCTGTGAGAAACGGGCAAGTTCAGACATGTTCCGTATCGCCTACCGCTGTAATAGAGCTAACATGCAGTTAAAGTTGATGTTAGAGGAAGATCCGGAGTTTCTTTCAAACGTAATCACTGTTGATGAAACTTGGCTACATCATTTTGATCCTGAGAGCAAACAGCAAAGCTCAGTGTGGAAACCTCCTTCGTCACCAACCCCACAAAAAGCAAAAATGGTTGCTTCAGCTCGGAAAGTTGTGATCATTTTATTCTTTGATATTCATGGAATGGTTTATCAGCATGTTGTACCTGCACACACATCAGTAGCTGCACATTACTACAGGGATGTCCTGAAAACATTGCAAGTCCATATCAGGCGCAAAAGACCACATTTCCGTGAAGCAGGCTGGATGCTGCACCACCGTAATGCGCGGCCAGTTATTGCCAATGTTGTTGCTGAGTATCTTTCAAAAGTCAACGTGAAGTGCAACCCTCAAACTCCCTATAGTCCGGATTTAGCCCCATGTGACTTTTTTCTATTCCCTAACTTGAAGAAACATCTTCGTAGGAGGCATTATCGGTTATCAGAAGTAGTGGTGAAGGCTGCGGAGTCGATTTTGAAGGATCTCTCAAAAATAGTTTCCAGTATGTCTTTGAATACCGGCAGAAACGTTGGGACAAGTGCATCGCATTCAGGGGAGACTATTTTGAGAAGGACCATCAAAATTATGAGGATGAGTAAAGGTATGTTGCCAAAATAATTGTGATCATTCTTTATTGAACTGCCCTGGTACTATATAAGAATTTGTATGTTTTAAATAATGATATAAATATATGTACATTTACGAATGCCTCATAAGTCATTTTTGTTTTTATGGGCAACCAGTTTCAATGACACTCCGCTTTGTGTTTCTTATCTATGACTTGTTTGGATACCGGATGAGGCTCGGTCGCAACGTGCATAGGGGGCGGCGGGCGGTACCAACTTCCTAGCTCCGCTTATCAGCCTAGTTAAGGCTCCGTTAAAAACTGTATCAACAGCAGATTCATCCAAGAGCATCTATACCTGACGCATGCTGGGAACGTTATCATCAATGTCGAATTGTATGTTCAGGAATTAAAAGTTCCAGCTTTAACGCCGTTACTAATCAGTCAAATTGATTGTCAAGCGTGCTATGAAGAGGGCAGTTGCTGAAAATGACATACACAATGTTGGGCAGCAAGTGCAGCGTATGTTTATAGTCCGTATAGGTGTCACTATGGTGATTTGTAGTATAATTTAGGAAACCTTTGAAGCATTTCCTACTCTCCACTTATATACCATTCCACTAATGAAATGTGTAGTGTTTAACGCCCGCCTTTACTACATACGGCACCGCAGGCGGTGACATTGATGATGCATGAGATGAAGATGGTGCACCGGTGGAATGAGATGGCGGGGGAAACCGGAGGTCCCGGAGAAAACCCACCCCAACGCCGTGTTGTCCACCACAAATCTCACTTTGCGGTCCCCTGGGATACCATTCCACTAAGACAGATACAGGAAAACAATCCACACGATAACTTTAGATTAGGATTAGAATTAAGATTTCTAAATCAGCATTATTAAGGTTAGGGAATCAATAAGATAATTATGATACATGTTTTTAGTTTTAGCTGTATACTGAGTTATTTCCAAAAGTTATTCACGTTTTGTTGAATATGTGAAAATCTATATTCGAATGCCCGCCTCGGTAGCGTAGATGGTAGCATGTCTGCCTCACGTTCAAGAGGTCCCGAGTTTGAATCTCGGTCAGGGTGAGTTACCTGGATAAGTTTTTTTCTGGGGATTTCCCTTATCCTAGAAGACGAATGTCGGGTAACTCTAAGCTCATGGACCCCGGGCTCATTTGAGCATCATTTCACACATTGCATTCATCGTCCGATATGACTTAACGTTGGAGGACGTGAATTACAAAAAAAAAAAAAAAAAAAAAAAAAATCAAATGCACTTAAAGTTCTTATTGGAATCCTGTATTCAATTGTACAAGGGGTGTCCAGAAAGTAAGTTATGTTCAATTTATCTCCGCTGCAGCGCGGTAGACGTTCTGTATCAAGGAGAAGAAACGTGCGCCATTGTGGGATCGCTGTCAGCCACGTACGATTTGTGCTTGTTTACAATGTCGGTGTTGATTGAAAATCCCGCCGCTTGTGAAATCAGATCTGTGATTGGTTTTCTGAGTGCTAGGAAAGAGAAACCAATTGACATTTATCGGCCTTCAAAAGGTGTTGTGTTTCTTCATGAGAACGCACGACCACAAACAGCGAATGCAATGAATAACATCCTACAGGAATTTGGCTGGGACGTGCTTAACCACACCCCGTACAGCCCTGACCTCTCTACTAGCGATTTTCATCTGTTGACCTTGCCGGTCAACACTTTAACGATGACGAAGAGCTGAAAGAAAATGTTTCCAAATAGTTGAAGAGACGGTCGGCAAACTTCTATGAAGAAGGTATACAAAAACTTGAGCCTCGCTATGACAAGAGCCTGCAAAATTTCGACAGTTATGTGGAAAAGTAGCTTAAGAGTTGTAGAATTGTGTACAATAAATAATTTTTCTGTGTCTGTACACAGTTTAATTTTATTACCAAACAGAGCTTAGTTTCTGGACGTGCCTCATGTTTTACCATTTGGTGGTCACAATGTTCTTATAAACGACATAGTGAAGGGGTTTACTTGCAACACTCATACAGCAACTAGGGATGTAACTACATGCAAAGCAGGTAGAGATAAAAAATGAAGTCAATCCCAAACTACTGAGTATATTCTAAGTGCTTAACAGCGGTCCAAGGCACTCCCTGGATCTTTAAGATACAAGAGCTGCAGATTAAGCATTAGATACATGGTAACATGGTGCAATCATACCTTGTTGATGTGTCACCTAGATGGTTGATGCACTTTTTGGCCGAAGTATAACTTCGGTAGGAATAATCTCGCATGAACAACTTCCTGAGACAAACCTCTCAGACTAGAATCACTGAAGAGAATGACTCACGCACGAGGCTCATCTAGCCTTATATATAGATCCTACAAAAGAAGGGCAGCTAACAGTTAAATCAGCATTTCCCACGTTAGAGGGGTCACTTAGACGTTTCTCAGGCTAGCTAAGCATTACTCTATTTCCCCAAAATATTTTGGCCTCCAATCAGCGTTTATGCTGATTCCAGTGTCCAGCACCTGTACCAGATTGACATGAGTCAGCAGGAAGTTGTTGCAATAGTCCAAAGTACGAGGGTGGCTCAGAAAATAACGCAACCTATATTTTTTTCTGTTTTAATTGCCAAGAAAATTGAATCCAATTTACATAGCCTGAAAACAACAATGTTGAAGATTAATTTGTCATTATTCAATATAATCTCCGTCCATTTCCACAGTTTTGGTCCACCTTTTAACTAGGGCAAGTATTCCAGTGCGGTAAAACATGCGGTCTTGCTTCCTAAGTCATTGACGCACGGACGTTTTCACAGCCTCCTTATCTTCAAAATGAATCCCACGATGTGCTTCCTTTAGTGGCCCGAACAGATGGAAGTCTGATGGTGCCAGATCATGGCTGTATGGGCGGTGAGATAAGAATTGCCATCCCAATTTCTCAATTTTCTGCAGTGGTGTAACGGCTGGTGTGTGGTCTTCCATTATCATGCAAAAGAAACACATCGGCCATACCTTTTATTGGGCGAATTCGGCGAAAACGTGTTTTCTGCTTTTTGACAGTTCTGGCGTATTGCACCGAATTTATTCTGCACCCCTGCTCTAAGAAATCAATCATAAGCACACCATAACTTTCGCCATAACTGTCGCCATAACTTTCCCTGCCGACCGCTGAGTTTTTAATTCCTTTTTTCGATGACGCTGTGAGATGCGATTCTATTGACCGCCTCTTTGATTCAGGTTCAAAAAAATGAACCCACGTTTCGTCTCCTGTAACAACTTTTTCCAAAAACTCTTCTCCCTCCAAATTGAAGCAGTGCAAGTGTTCGGAGGCTATTGTTTTCCTTGTTTCTTTGTTTTGGGCTGTTAACATTCTTGGTACCCAACGTGAACAAACTTTGATTAACCCAGTTGTTGAATAATCGTCATCACACTGCCTTTACTGAGAGAGGTAATGCGACACAATTCACCTGTTGTTATCCGGCAATCAGCACGAATGATGTCATCGACTCGCTGAATGTTGCATGGAGTCACTGCAGTCACCGGCCTGTCGCTTCGCTTTTCACCTGCCAATGGTGTTTGCCCTTCAGCTTCGTTACAGCGACAAACCCACCGTCTAACAGTGCTGACATCCACCGTTGCATCACCATACACATTTTTTAGCCTTTCGTGAATGCGAATTGGCGTTTCACCTTCCGCAATTAAAAATACAATCACAGAACGCTGTGTAATACGAATGTCAATGTAAGCCATTTTGCAAGAGGATGCAGTGCTGCCACCAGTTGACTTAGGAAGTTACTACTACAGGGGATTGGAGAAGAAGGTTTGAGGAATTGCACCAAATTCAAAGTTTTCACATAATTTACATATTTAATTGGAAAAAATAGGAGGTGTCACTTTTTTACCCACCCTTGTACATCTTTTCCTTAGTTTGTAAAGCTGAGAGGTATTCAGCAAATGCAAACTATGCAAAATCACGGCACAGGAAATGAATATTGAATAACAAGATTAAAGTGATTTCCTAAGTACCGTTCCAACAAATACGCGACAGTATAAAGAAACAACAATTTTCAAAGACTTGGAACAATTATGAACGTGCTTGCTAAAATAGATTTTACTTTAAAATTTGGTAGTTTTATCAGTTATTAAGTTGCATAGTTTGCTCTATATCTAGTATTTGAAATAATTTGAATATAAAAGTGTAACTATTTATAAATGTAAATGTAAATTAACTTTTATTCCTTAAAAGGCGTAACAAATGAGATGACAAAGAATTACCCAAAGAAACAGACGAGCTTGCTTATTCCAGTCTCGCCATATATAAAGATGTTGTTGCACTCATAAGGTTTCGTCTCAGTCACTTCCGTATGTTTGACCTTCCAAAGGTTCAAAACAGAAAGCTAGTGATATTGACTATTCGTTTTGTTTAGAAGAAACATTGAAAGTTATTTACTTAATGCATACTTTGTGTTTTGAACATTGGTAACTTCTTTGTACAATTTTGCAAGCCTTGTAAATAGAAAGAATTTTCGTTTTGGATTTTAATGCTATGGACGCAAATTACTCTAGTAATATGTATTAATATCTGCTTTGACAGCTCTGTGTACTAATTGTTACGCGTATTTGAGGCTTTGTTACTAAGGTTCATATTCCGTAAGCCCGCGTTTCAAATCCCGCCAGGTTTCTTCCGTCTACTTGTCTTCTTTTCAGATATGCTTCCGTTCTTATAGTTAACAAATGTTGAATACGTGTCCTAACCTTAAAACTTGAACTTTTCTTTCGCAAAATTCCTGTCACAAATGCTATTTTATTGTGTTCCTTATTAGTATTCAGCGCATATGGTGTCAAATGTAGGAAAAATGGACAAAATACAATTACCTCCTTATTGCATATTTGTCATTGCTTTTACGCCTACATCTGGTCCACACTCCTAAATAGAGAGTAGCAAAGGAAAATGAAATGAAATGTGTAGTGTTTAACGCCCGCTTTTACTACATACGGCACCGCAGGCGGTGACACTGATGATACATGAGATGAAGATAGAGCACCAGTGGAATGAGATGGCGGGGGATACCAGAGGTCCCGGAGAAATACCCGCCCCAACGCCGTGTTGTCCACGACAAATCCCACTTTGCGGTCGCCTGGGATCGAACCCGGGCCGCCTTGGTGTGAGCCAAGCGGTCTAAGCACTGAGCCACGGCGTGGCCAGCAAAGGAAAAGTTCTTAAGTAATTTCTTTGTTGCTCCAAGAACTGATGCTCACCTGCTTTTAATAATGTTATGCATAATGTAGTTAGACAAACGAATATAAGATATTGCAATTATTCAGTGGCATTTTGAAAACTCCCGGACAACGAGCTTTTGAGGATAAGTACGCGCAAGATAAGAAGAGTGCTGGATTTACGGGCTGGTGACGGCAGAGGGGTAGATGCTAGAGCTAACGCTCCTTTGTTTCTGCAGTGTGGTCAACCATGAAAAAAACAGTGCAGCAAAATAGTATGCAAGATAAGCGAAGATATGCGCCACAGGTAGAGACCTGTGAACAAACATTAAGTTGAACTCGATCTGATAAGCGGTATATTAATATACTTACTATTTATGAAACACATAAAAACAGTAAACAAATTTGACAGCCATATATACTCATTTACTTTGTGATTCTTCGATTTCTGAGTCCCCTGCATCAGTTTCATCCCTAGTATCCTCTCATCTGTTGATAATTTCATCAATCGCATGTTCAATTACACCATTATTTCTCCAATATTTCATTTCCAGTTTTTGCAGTATCCTTCCCAATCCGTCGTCGCAGTTACAGAAGAGAATGCTTCTATAGCAAGTTTCTACAGATTTGTGGCTGACATATCACCAGTAACGTTGTGTCCTCTGAAAACGTTCTTTCTTTTTGTCTACACCAGTTCAATTGCATTCAGATCACAGTTATAAGTAGGTAGACGAATAATAGTGTGTCCCCTTTCGAGAACCATAACATCCACAACATAGGTAAGTCTTACTCCTAGGTTTGTTGGCCTCTATTAAATACCGGTGTAGCTTTGGTAATGGAGGGAAATAGAAAGCTATGTAGAAATATACAAAGGGCTCAGAGCAAGATATAAGGAAAAGGAGGAAGCCAAAAAGGAAAGGATTAAAGGAAAAAGAACAAAGAAAGAAAACATCACTCTTAGTTATTACCATACACAGATCACAGCCTTACCTGCTTTTACCTGTTGTTTTTGGAGATTCATTGGGATGAGATGTACAAAACGATTTAATACGCCTGACCGTGCTGACGCTTTTTCCTGTGTAAGCAGATTTGCTGAGTGGGAACATTAACTAGTTGTTATCCTTTTCTATATCGCAACTTTATGCAACTTTCGCTATTATTTTGCAGCGATCACTATGCACGACTGTACGTGCATGTTTCCGACTCGGAGTTCGTTGCTCGGAAGGTACATATGATGATGAGGTTGGTGTGCCCTCAGCTATAATTGCAAACTGGTTAAGCTGTAGTAATTAACCTCAAACTTGCACAAAACGAATGCACACAGAAAACAAAGAGCACGCGTAAAAGCTTAGAATATTAGTCACTAGATGTCAGAGTGTACTAGTATAGCGCATTTCATGTTTCTAAGTTGTCATCTGTGTTTACGGAGTTAGCCGAAACCTACCGAGTGAGGACTTGGGAGACGAACGCTCAAGATAAATTGCGCATACTGTACACGAAAAGTAATTTTATATACGTACATTTCGAAAGAATGAATATTTATGGAGTACCTAATATTTTATCAATAAAATCTTTCTTTGCAAATACTATTATGCCATTTGACATAAGGGTTATATATAGAGCGATCCATATAAAACTGAACCATATCTATAGACCATAATTTTTAAAACAATTATAAGACACACGTGACACTTCGGAAGAATATAACGCACAATTGGGAGATTATATTACACTATTTACATCTTGGAGAAAATGTTGGAAGTGTCCTCTCACATCGATACATATTTGCACTCGTCTCACAATGTTCTCTGAAGCTTTACGGAGATGATACTGAATTTAGAAAAAGGTTATTTCGAGTAAGATGGAGCAACGTGCCATACAGCTAATCACACCATGGAACTACGAGGCATGTTTTTTAAGTCAGTACCGTTTTGGAATTTAAAAATACGTGCATAGATATCGCAATATTTTATTTTTACATGAAAGCCTGTATCTTAGTCTACTTTTCCACATAATTTCCGTGAATATTTTCACCCGAACGTCGGAACTACCTATAGAACCGGCAGGCAGCAGTAGCAGGAGATGGTAGGCGTTCGCCACGCCCACGTCTTATAGCGGTAGCGAGGGGTGGCTGGAAAAACATTACTGTGCCATCTCTTTCCGCTCCCCTCGATTTCTCGAGCTTACGGGATATTTCATCTAATCCGGAACCTTCTAGATTGGCCAGCTGGTCTTATATAAGCAACGCGTCGGGCTGGAGAAAAGTCAGTGCTTGACGAGCTAGTGAACGGACGATAAGACTGTGTACGTGCATCGGAAGAGTTTACGTAACTGTGAGCGTGCAAGTGGAACTATAACGGACGAACTGGTGAATTGTAATTGTGTGCAGTACGTAATTCTGTGCAATCGGCAAGTGTTCAACTGTAATTCGGTGGAAATAAAGAACATTTTTGAGTGGTGCAATCGGACTTTTAATTTCCCGAACCCACAAAGTCACAATATTGAGGCACTTGTCATAACGTGGCACCAGTTTTTGAATACCCTCCTCATAAAATTCTGCCGCCTGACGTGTTAACCACTGTATCACAACTGTTTTGACTTCGTTATCGTCTTGAAGACGCTGACCGCCCAGATGTTTCTTCAAGTGCAGGAACAAATGGTGGTCGCTGGGCGCCAGAACAGGGCCGTGTGGAGGATGACCTAGAGTTTCCCATTGAAAAGATTTGATGAGATCTTTGGTCCGATTAGCCACATGTGGACGAGCATTGCCATGCAGCAAAACGATACCCTTACTCAACTTGCCGCGTCTTTTGTTCTGGATTGCACGGCGCAGATTGTTCAATGTCTCACAATAAGACGCTGCATTGATTGTCTCATTACGAGGCACAAACTCCACTAGCAATACTCCTTTTCTGTCCCAAAAAAACTGTGCACATGATTTTCCGGGCAGAAATTCTTTGCTTAAACAAATGTAAATTGATTATTTCTTCACATCACCCACCCATATATAGGCCAAGGT
Organism: Mantis religiosa; assembly: GCA_030765055.1. Classification (NCBI taxonomy): domain Eukaryota; kingdom Metazoa; phylum Arthropoda; class Insecta; order Mantodea; family Mantidae; genus Mantis; species Mantis religiosa. Next base: position 135,936,335 of record CM060958.1, on the reverse strand, counting down.
TTTATGTCTGTTAATCCGGACAAAAGCCACGCCACACCTTTCACAAAGCGCTACATCCCCGCAGACTGCTCCATCTTCAGCTACCGAGGTCGAAGGATAGAGTGGACGACTACCTAGGAGTCAATTTGGACAGAGGTCTAACTTTTCGCCAGCACATCAGGGACCTATCGGCAAAGGTGCAGGGTGTTACTGCTTCCTTGTATCCAATGCTGGGGTTGACCTCGATGCCAGTTGGTTTGAAGTTATACCTCTTCCGAGCGCTGGTAATCCCGGTGATGTTATAGGCCTGCGAGATCTGGGGCATGGCCGCAGACAGCTGGTTAGCATGGCTTCAACGTACACAGAATAGAGGACTTAGGTCTATATATTCTGTGGGACGTTATTTTTCTATCAGGTTGCTTCACGAAGCCTCGGGTCTTCCATACGTGGATGATGAAATTAGGCGTCGGGCATCAAAATTATACGCCACTTTACCAACACATAGAAGCGCCCTTGTCAGATCATTGTGAGATTATGACTCCACTAGACGTCGTTCTAGACTGCACCGTTTACCCCGCATGGCTTGCGAGCATCCGAGATAACCCAGGAGCTAATCCTAACAGCAGCTAAAGCTGAGCTCCACATGATTCTTCCAAGGTGTTTGGCATTGAAATTTTTCCCAACTTAAAATTAAAACTCCACAGTGCAAGGTCCCTCATGTTATGTAACCTCATAAATAGCTCAAATCTCAAAACCCACATCTCATCCTACAAAATCCGGAATCAAGTACCCTACCTGCGGTGAAACCCTTAACGGGAGGCAACGCAGTAAAATCCTTCTGGCTATACAGCCAGCCAGCACTTCGGTCCGGTAGATAGTCAACCTGAAAAGTAGATAGAGTCAATCTGAAAAATTCAATGCCATGGCCAGGATTTGAAATACGGATCTCCTGGTTTCCATCCAGTCCCTCTTACCCACTCAGGTACCATGATCAACGTGCCGTCCTGTTATTAAATTCTCCAGTTGACTCATATATTTTCCCAGTAAACCACTAGGGGCCGTTTTATTCCAAATACACCGTTAGTTGCGACTTACTATTGTAAGTACTTGGATCCCAGGCTCCATCATTAAACTCATATTGTTAAGGTTAATTTATGGAAATTAATCATTTCTTCACCCTAGCCGTATATACTCATAGGCTAAGGTTTTGGATAGATAGTCAACCTGAAAAATTCAATGCCATGGCCGGTATTTGAACCACGTATCTACTGGTTTCCGTGCAGTCGCTCTTATCCAGTGAGCTACCATGACCAACGTGTCGTCCTGATATTCTAGGAGATTCATGGTTCAAACCCCGGCCAGGGGTTGAATTTTCCAGGTTGACTATCTATTCAGTTGTTAAAATATTTAGTTGTGCTGAAGCGGTGACGGAATGTAATCGATTGTTCATAACATGCTATAATAAATTTGGACCCTTGTACTTAAGTGTGTGTTTTGGTTTTTACTCCATCCTTCTTCAGTATGGTATTACATTTATTTGCTTTTTTAAATACAGATTTTCCACTTGTCTTTGCCATATTGGTTTTATGCAACCCGTTCATCGACCTAAAGATAGACAGAGCAAACTTAATTATGTTCGTTATTTTCCAAATATCCAAAACGACCTCTTGGTCGCCAAAATTGAACATTTGTTATCTTTTAAAAAATAGCTCTAAATATTTTGAGTAAAACGCCACTTATTTAAGATACGAGACATGTTTTTTAAGTACGTACCGTTTTGCGATTCCGCCGCCGGAGTGCTACGGTCGGCGTTCCGCGCATGCGCGCCGGTTACCTACATCTCTTGTCTACGCACTGACCCCATTACAATCTGATTCTTCACTGTATACGTTGGTTACTGAGTGTTTAAGATGCCTCCGCCAATTTTGAGTCCCGCCGATTGTGAAGTACGGGCTGTTATATGATTTCTTAGTGCTAAATGCGTAAAACCGATCGATGTTCATCGTGAGATCTGTGAAGCTTACGGACAGAACATTATGAGTGATGTAATGGTAACGAAATGGGCGAGAGCATTTAAAGATGGCCGTACAAATGTGCATGATGAAGAACGGAGTAGGCGTCCTTCGGTCGTTACTGAAGATTGTTGCAGAATGTAGGGAAAACAGACGCGTGACAATTTCATCATTGTGCGACTATTTTCCTCAATATTCTCGTAGTGTTTTGTATCGCATTGTGACCGAGAACTTGAAGTACCGGAAATTGTGTTCACGTTGGGTACCGAAAATGTTGATGGATTTGCACAAAACCCAATGTTTAGGCAGTGCATTGACTTTCCTTGAGCGGTACCACCATGAAGGTGAAGATTTTTTTAGACCAAATTGTTACTGCTGGTGAAACATGGGTGGCCTACGTCACACAAGAATCGAAACAACAATCCATGGGATGGCGACATTCATTATCACCCACAAAAGTGAAGTTTAAGGAAAGAATTTCTGCCCGGAAAATCATGTGCACAGTTTTTGGGACAGAAAAGGAGTATTGCTAGTGGAGTTTCTGCCTCGTAATGAGGCAATCAATGCAGCGCCTTATTGTGAGACATTGAACAATCTGCGCCGTGCAATCCAGAACAAAAGACGTGGCAAATTGAGTAAGGGTATCGTTTTGCTGCATGACAATGCCTGTCTACATGACGCTAATAGGACCAAAGATCTCATCAAATCTTTTCAATGGGAAACTCTGGACCATCCTCCATACAGCCCTGATGTGGCGCCCAGCGACTACCATTTGTTCCTGCACTTGAAGAAACATGTGGGCGGTCAGCGTCTTCAAGACGATAACGAAGTCAATACAGTTGTGATACAGTGGTTAACACGTCAGGCGGTAGAATTTTATGAGGAGCGTATTCAAAAACTGGTGCCACGTTATGACAAGTGACTGAATATTCACGGAAATTATGTAGAAAAATAGATTAAGGTACAGGCTTTCATGTAAAAATAAAATTATTGCGATATCTATGTACGAATTTTTTTAATTCCAAAACGGTACTGATTTTAAAAATATGCCTCGTATTTATATAAAAATATATAATATATTTAATTTTCTAGAAATAACCTCTTACGTACTCTTCTACCGGAAAGATAAATCACAAGGGATAGATAGAAGTTTGCTGTAGAAACATTAAAGATTTCTTTAAAGTAGTACACCTTTTATTTCACAGCAATTTTTCGTGACGTCAATCACTTCCGACGTCGCTGTCGTATCTGGTTTGCTTCAGGGATACAATCTAAAGGTCAGATTATAAGGGCACGTTTAAAAGCATTGAATATCATGTGCCTGAAACGAAATGCTAAGGAACCCAGTCCTGCAAAGGTTCATCTTTATTTACCTAAAGTAGGCAGGTGTGTCAATAGATTGTAGAAGAATTAAAAAACCGTATGTGTTCTATTCTCAAGAGCTTCCCCTCTTATTCTTATACAAAGAAGTTTTACACAACGCTAGCTCATGAAATAAATATTTCTTACCCATTTATAGCTTTTGGTTTCAGACATAAAAAGACACGGCCTAAGCGAGAAGAAGAGTTTTTATATGATATTGGGACTGAAAGTTCTATTTTCTATATTTCTATACCTACAAACTTCAAATTTCGCATGCCTAATGGGTTTTATATTAGAAAATACCACACCAACTTTTTGTATATAGTTTCTGATTATTAGTTTTTAAAGAATTAACGTTTCATATTTTCATTTTGTATTAAAGTTCATGGCAATATTAAAGTTAATGCATGCGCATCAATAACCATGCTAGTGTAATAACTCTTATTTTTTCATTCCTACTAACTGTATAAACAACTTCAGTCTCTGTGTAGAAGCACAATAGATTACTTTTAAGAAATTTCTTTTAATTATGTAGTACAATTCTGTAATTAACTCATATGATATATATATATATATACGACGGGGGACCCAAAAGGAACCGGACTCCTAGGGCGCTGCCACTCGTAGACGTAGTGCAGGGTTCCTACGCTAGATGGTGTTGGTAGACACCTTCATGAAACAGCTGTGCAGACGACGTCAGTGTAGAGCTGAACGTCCAAGAGTGGTATTGTGTTTCTCTGAGTGTTGGCGGGTTACCTCTGCGAAGTCGTTATGGCAAATTTAAAAGAACAAAGAGGGTGTCTGAAATTTTGTTTCCTGCTTAAACAAACTGCAACGGAGACACACCAAATGCTTCAGGAAGCTTTCCAGGAGGACGCTATGAGCCGCACACAGGCTCTCGAGTGGTTTGGGCGCTTTAAACGTGGTGAGATGTGTGTTGAAGACCAAGCTCGTTCTGGACGCCCTTCAACATCGGGAAATGAGGAGAACATTGAAAAGGTCCGCCAAAAGATCAGTGGGGATCGTCGCCAAACGATCGACCAAATTTCAGCAGCAACAGGAAGCTGTTGGAGCTCCTGCCAGCGGATTTTGAGGGAGGATTTGCACATGAGACGTGTTGCTGCTAAATTTGTCCCCGCCTTCTCACACAGGAGCACAAAACCATCCGCATGAATGTGTGTCAGGACTTGAAAACAGAGATTGCACGTGATTTAAACTTCTTGAACAAAGTCATTACAGCGGATGACAGTTGGTGTTACGGGTATGACCCAGAAACCAAGCAAGCGTCAAGCCAGTGGAGGACTCCCAACTCTCCCAGACCAAAAACAGCAAGGCAAGTGAGGTCAAATGTGAAGACGATGATCATTGTGTTATTTGATGTTTGTGGAATTGTGCATCGGGAATTTGTACCCCTTGGGCAGACTGTTAACCAGCACGTTTACTTGGATGTTTTAAGGCGTCTGCGAGAGAATGTGAGGAGGGAAAGCCCGGAACTTTGGCGATCAGGTGACTGGTTTCTGCATCACGACAACGCTCCAGCACACACGGCCTTACGAGTGACCCACTATTTGGCATCTCAGAGGTGGTCTGTGGGTCCCCACGTTCCGAATTTGCCGGAGCTAGCCCCGTGCGAATTTTTCGTATTTCCACGAATGAAAAAAAAAATGCTGATAGGGGAGCGTTATGACGATGTGGAGGCGGTAATAACAGCTTCGCAAAGGTCACTGGACAATATCAAACTTGAAGAGTTCCAAACATGCTTCCAACAGTGGGAAAAGAGACTTGACAAGTGCATCGCATATAACGGAGAGTATTTTGAAGGTGACTGAAGTAATTTTGTAAAAAGGTTCATCAATAAAGTTTTTATGACATCAGTCAGGTTTCTTTTGGGTCCCCCCTCTTATATATATAATATCCGCTAAACCACTAGGGGCTCTCGTATTGAGATGTAAAGAAATGATTAATTTCCATAAATTAAATTAAATAATAACTGTTTAATGATGAAGTCTAAGTACTTACAATAGTAAGTCGCCAAAAGTTTTGTATGGCAGTGCGTAAGTGCCATGGGAGCTCAATGGGTAAGAGCGACTAGACGGAAACCTGGATATCCGTGGTTCAAATCCCAGACCTGGCATTGCATTTTTCGGGTTGGCTCTATCTATATGCGTATATTTTAAATGCCAGGAATAGAAGTAGTTTAGTAAGAAAGAGCTATATTTAAGAAACTTGAATGTGTTTTCCGTATAAATGTTAGTTTGTGGAGGAGGATTTTATTGAAATATGAGTATTGTATGCTTGATAAATACGAAATTTAGACTAAGCTTCAAATTTATTATATATTTTGTTTTTTGGTTAGATGTTCAAAGACATTTGCACACTCGGACGTGTTCTAAATATTTACTACAGTGCGATCCACATAAACCTGAACCGTTATAGTAGGCTACAACTTTTGAAGCAATAATGGGACACACATGCACATTTGGGAGAATATAATACACAATTGAGAGATTACACTACACGATTTACATCTCAGAGAAAATGTTGGAAGTCTCCTCTACCAGCATCTGTACATGTTTGCACTCGTCTCACCATATTCTCTGATGTTTTTCGGAGAGTATCCTCGCCAATGTTACTTATTTCGGTTCCAATGGATTCATTGAGAACATCATTTGTCCGTGACCTATTCTTGTACAATCTAATTTTAGATGCCCCTACAAGAAAAAAAAATCGTTGAAGTTAGGTCAGGTGACTTTTGGGGGCTACAGACCTTTTGAGATTATTCGATTATCAAAGAAACTGGTTACAATTTCCATGGTGTCATTAGATGTATGGCACGTTGCTCGTCTTGCTGGAAATAACCTTCTCTCAATTCGATATCATCCAGCTGCTCCACAAATGTCTCGAAGATACCCATATAAACTTCAATGTCTACAGTCGTATCAAAGAAACTGGTTGCAAGTTTTATGGTGTCATATTTATGACACGTTGCTCCATTTTGCTGGAAATAACCTTCTCTCAATTCTATATCGTCTCCGTAAAACTTCAGAGAGTATGTTGAGACGAGTGCAAACATGTATAGATGCTGTAATCTATATGTAATTTCCAAATTGTGCATTATATTCTCCCAAAGTTGCACGTATGCCCTATTATTGGTTCAAAAGTTACGGTGTATTGAAATGGTTCAGATTTATATTATTCACCAAGGCACGTATTCTGGTGAAATATCGATATAAGGGCTTTGGAATGAATGCAATGCATCCCATAATTACTATAGGTAACAAACATAAAAAATAGTAAGGAACAGTATATACAGAGTGTTATGTGAAATGACACTTCTCTTTCCTGCTTAAATAACTTTATTCAAATATATGTTCTACAAGTTGTTCATTTTGTTTTAGTTTTTTCAAACTTCTCGTACATTTTTAAGCAAGAATGTTTTCCCTTCCCCAAAATTAATTAAAGGGAAACTATAAACCCAAGGGAATATGGGAAGAGGGACCTTAATCAAATTCCATAAGCCTAAGGGTAGCGTTCCACCCCAGGAACACGTGCTGACTCGCTAGCCGAGGTCCATCACCATCCTTGTTTGTGATTTCCCCACAAACTACATGATACTGTGTGTTTTCCCTACGTGCCACTTCCGCTACCCTCTCTTGGATCTAAATTATAAAGCAGAATCCAATTCTCTACCGTAGGGCGGTAGGAAACGTCAGGCGGTGGAATTTCAAATTCTCGCGGTTGCAACACGAGCGCTTTGAGAAATGGAAACCCCTAGTGCTATGTAATTAAAGGGCGTATGTTTCCCAACCATTACAATGTGACAGAGTAATGGAGTTGGTAAGAGGAGGAGATGTCACATATATATTTAAAAGTTTTAATAGAAGTCTTATCGCCATGTACACTACCATGTACCAAATGAATTTTGTATAGTCTTGCTCTAGACTTTGGTGAAATTCTGTAAACAGCGCTACAAAAACGATGTAAAATGTAAGAAAAGGACTACAACGGTAGGTATAACCTTTATTTCACTGAACAGAATGGCGTAGTGATAACGTGAATGATTCTTGGTTTCATTGTTGGTAACGTTCCACTTTGACAGATAGATTTTTCGTGGTTTGTCGCTGTCGATAGGCGAATGCTGGTGTAGTTTATTTTCTGTCACGGTTTTACTGCTCATTTTCTTCGCTGTTATCTGTTTTACGTTTGCAGGACAAAGCAACGATGTTCGACATGTTGTAGCTTTCGTTTCATTTACGTTTCGTACAATTGCTTCCTTCAGGATTCGTTTTGTCTGAAACCGCCTCCTAGTACAGATGTATTATTTTATCTTGACAGGAATCCTGCGTGGTAGGGATGAGTAGCAACTGTGGTGGGGATAGTGTACCTATCGCCACGATGCGTCACACGCGTAAGATTACGAGAGGCGAGGGCGGTGCATAAGGTGTCTAAAAACAATTTTCATTCTTGAAGCCAGTTTTGCAGCTGTTATAAACTAAGTTGTAATTCTTGCTATGGTAGTAATCTCCACGCTTTTGTTGGATCTTAAATAGTACATAGGCATTTGGAACAAAACCCTGTTCTCCTCCAGTAGGCATGATAAACAACTGTCGGCCTTTCAATATCGCTGCAGAGTCCCTGTAATGTATTTCACTCCAGGCATATGGTCTAGTATGTGCTGTATGTATATAAGTTTCATCCATATAAGCTATATAAACTTCACTTCGATATCTCCGAATATTTCGTAAATACTTAAGCCTTTTTGCACGTATGGTGCGATGTTTGATTAAAATTTGTCTGTCACGCTTAGTGTTTTTTTCTTCAAATAATCCTAGCTTCAAAAGAACTCTTCTTAATGTTCAGACACTGCCTTGGAAGTCAGTAGAATTTTTAAGCTTCATAAGCACTTTCTTCAGAGTTGGTCTTTGTTTTTCTATGCTTTAAAAATTATTCATAGTTCGCCTAACTACTTCTGAATTAAAACGTCCAAATTAGATTTTGTGCATGTTCTTAATCTTTGTTACTGGACATAGAGATGGACGTTGTTGCACTATCACCAATGACTTTTCTTTCCTTAATAACTCACCTAAACTGCTTTCAGACACAACTGTTGCCTCAGATACCCTTCCCCAGATTTTTGTAGCTGGCACAGACAATTGATCCTTTTTATAAATCTATGGATATTGATTATTACTTCTCGTGTTTATAAATGCAGCATTTTAATTCCTAATGGTGCTGCTAGGAGACGTCATTTATAAATGCTCTGTTGGAACCAGGAGACTGAAACAAGCTGTAGTGTTACCGAGAAGCTCTGTACGTGTTTAGTTGCTCGCAACTGGTACGCAACTGACTTGCCCTCCCCTCCAATTGCAACCGTTCTGAGGTGGACTCGTCTAGATACCACTGCGCATCGTTCTGCACCTTTCAAGATAAAAAATACATCTGTACACCATTTCCCAGCTCCTTGTGCCCGTCGATATCCGAATTTCTTTGTCATTGGGGTCTCTCCCCTCATTTTTCCCTCCCAAGATAGAAGCAAATGCGGGGCCCAAATGACCTTGTTGTCGACGGGCCCTTAAACACCACATACCCCCCCCCCCCTAGAAGCAAATGTTGCAGATTTCAGCACCTGCCACGGGAAACGTTTCCGTTTAGTTGTGCTTTTACTTTATTCTAAGTTCCGATATGTTCTATTCAGTCATTTTTGTCTTCTTCCTGATTCCGTAGACCACATACTACTAGTTTTCCTTCCCCATGTTTCCTCCCATTTCGTTATCAATCATTTTTCAGAGTTGCCTGGCCTGACGCGATGTTATGTTATGCACGAGGTGAAAGTGCTTTAAGAAACAAGATGTATCTTCCCGGGCACAAAGGCTTCTGCCACAACCTGTCGGTGCTAACATATCTAGTCTCACTTCGTGGTCTTTGGACATATACCTCCTTCCTCCTGAACTTCAGTAGTTACACTAAGCGTAGCCTTAACTGTAAGGCTGATATCCTCTTTAGCTTCTAATATCTAACCTTTATCAAGAATCAACAGCATAATAAAAAGTGAGTTATGAACTTATTATGATTCCCATAATGCTTGATCAGGTACTGACAATTTACACAAGGAGATCCTGGCCAACTTTGCAGCTGAGCATGTGTAACGCTGACCTCACTATCTTCCCGAATCGTTTGAACGATGTTCCGTTTTTGAGCTGCGTGCAGCCCCAGAGTGCTCATGAACTGTATTATCATTGTAAACATTTTTAAACTAAAGGGAAATATCATAGAAGAGTTCTCAGTTGACTAAATCATCAGGGCCCGCTGTGGTAGCGTAGATGGTAGCGTGTCTGCCTCACGTTCAAGAGGTCCCGAGTTTGAATCTCCGTCAGGGTGAGATACCTGGATAAGGTTTATTCCGGGGTTTGCCCTTATCCTTCAAGACGAATGTCGGATAGCTCTAAGCTCCATAGACCCTGTACTCACTTGAGCACCATTTCACCCAATTCATTCACCGTCCGGTATGACTTAAAGTTGGAGGACGTAAATTACAAAAAAAAAAAAAAAAAAAAAAAAAAAAAAAAAAAAAAAAAAAAAAAGATCATCAGGGGAGGCAGACTACTGGGCACAGATCATTGTAACTAAAATACTTGTTTAATTGAAAACTTTTAAACAGAGTGAGCTCATTTTTCACATCCCTATCCTGTATTGTTATCACCACATTATCATAATATCAGTCAGTTAAAAACACCATGTTTAACGAAGTTTTTATTTTATACCTCTAAGTTGCATAACTATTTCATGTATTGTGTAGTTTATTCTTTTATGCAATTACGGTTCTTAAACTGTGTTTGTGCGTATAGGCCAAAATTTGTTTCATAAAGCATAAGAAAGTCAAGATTTTTACAATCTATGTCCAACTCAACAGTTAAAACATTTTATATATCCTACTAAATTGGTTAAGTTTTACGAAATGTAAGGCTGAGAATCTGTAACCCTAATAGCTATTTTCTATCACCTTTAATTTGTAAGTTTAGTGAGAAAGAATCTAGAATGTCAGGACACATGCGTAATATAAAAACGAACAAATGAAAATAAATCTTATGATCGATCTTCTTGTTTATGAACGGCGAAAGACTATTTAAATCTACCAGTTTCTAAGAAATAGTCAATACAAAGCTGAATAAAATATAAATATTCATTTAATTAGTTTTTTTTAGCTAACAGCAGCCGTGCTGTTTGGAGCATTCCTTCAGTCTATCCCTTTGCGGATTGAGCGAGCAGAAATTCATTGTTCGAATCCAAGGTTGCCCTAGGGGATTTAAAAATTAAAACAAAAAAGAAAATGGGGGATGCCAGAATTAGAATGCAGCCGAGCGCGGAGCGGCAAGCAATTCATTGTCGGGAAGGACACAATAGACGGTGCGGAAATCGATGGCGGGGTCGGCATAAAAAAACAAAAACAGGTATATATCGACAAAGTGGGTACGGGGATGCTTTCATACAAAGCCCAGCGGGTGAGCTTTGGTTCCTGTCTGTAACACAAACACGTGCGACGTCACACTTGTGTACGGATAAATACCATAGCATAAATTTTAGACCAGATCAAGAGGTCTCGTTATACTGGCCTTCAAGAATTTTCATGATTTATCTGCCATCGTCCTAGACAAGAGACTTTTGTATTTGTTTCCTGAACACTGAACGCATTCTGAAGTGGGATATTAGGTTAATACAAGTTTTCCATTTCTATCTCCAACTACACTTCCTTCTTAAGCCCCAGTGCACGGTGGTGTGCATCGAATACGAAGGATAGGTGTACTTCGTCGCGTTATCTGGAGGGTCCCTCACTCCGTCGGGCTTCGAAGGAACGATCTGTTACTTATCGTCGTACTCGTCGGCTAAGGATGCCCTATGTTCTCAGGGTACGCCTCGACGAGTATATGTATCATTACTAATCCTTGTTTCACATAAGCTTGCCCCGTATCTCCTAACGGTCACGTGACCTTATCACCTCTCATTGGCTGCTATTGCAGTATAGACTGCTGTGCGGTATAAACTAGTTCGTTATTTAACATGGTGATATATCTTTATATGTTGCAAGAGAATTGTCAACATAAATCAACAGAGTTGATTTATATGAAATGCATGTTAATTCTTAAACGAAGTAAAGAGGAGGTTCCTTTGCTCTCAAGCACATATCACGATAGCACGTGATTAAGCGGTAGTGATGACATATTTGTTTATATGACTTTTGTCACTTACCTTGTCTTGAACTGGATTAGTCATATATCGCCATTCGAAGCTGTGTTGTGCCGAGTGCGAGAGCTAAATTATTTTATTGATCGTTTATTGCGCATGTACTTATTATATGTATAATGGCAGAGTCTACCGCCAGTTTTTCGCTGAAGCATCGCAAGGGAAAACCTTTACAAAGCGGCGAAAAAGGAATTGTGGTGAATGTGTTTAATGCACTCACAGAGAATAATCCATCTTTGTCAGTGAGAAAAGTCGAACAGCTGTGCTGTGAGCTTACAGGTGTGTTAGATGTGTAGGAACATCGCGACATGAAATTGAGACAACAGGAAAACTTACCACTCCAGGGGCGATATTGCTGTGTGGCGAAGACGTTATTTAAGGACAATCAGATTCTATCGGGATACAAATGGCAAAATATACTATCTTAACGAGACTTCGGTGAATGAAGGACACACGACAAGTAAAGTATGGCGTGACACGACATTTGAGGTTGAAAGACAAGTCTTTTTACAAGGTATGTGTACTGGTATTAAAAACTCCCAGTGAAAAAGGCCGAAGGCCTTTCTTTATAAAATTGTTTCAGTTTCATTGCTCATTCATTCAGTTTCAACTTGCTCAGTTTCATTATAAACTTATAATTTTGCATGCCTACATATTCTTATTTGTATGATTTTATCTCTCTTCCTGGCAATTATTATGACGTACACTGCAGGTTTAAATGGTACAGGAAGGCACCGCCTATGGCCTATGGCGCAAAAACATTAGCCAATTAGGGTGAGGGGGAAGGTAGTTGTACGCGGAGTGATACATGTCAGCGGGGCAAAGTTATATGAAACAGAGACTAAATTATGGAGTAGGTGATGTGGTTGGACTGGGAATTGGGGCTTTTCTCATTTTATGGAACAGAAAATCTTGTAATACTTTTATATCGGCCTCAAGTTTCTCGGATGTCTGTAAGCTTTTAGTAATATAGGTGGCACTTGCGGAATGAACTTTTAATTAAATATGCTCGAAGCTTTAGAATATTTATCTTAATTTGATAATATTTTGGATATTGGTGGATGAACCTCACACTTCACTGGATGCAAATTTCTTAATGTCACTTGATCCTGCTGCTATGGGTAACACTTTTCCCTACTGTAGATCTCGGAGTATTATTATAGGGGCTTTTGGAAAGAGGTAGAATTATGGCTGGAAGATTTAGATAGCCAAGTTATATTTACCAGGACTTCCAGGTTGCGGGAGTGTACCGCATTCCCTGTGAATGTGGGACACCATACATAGGACAAACCGGAAGGACCATCGCTACTAGAAAAATCAAACATGAACGGAGCATTTGCTTAATGCAACCTGAGAAGTCTGAGCCGGCAGAGCATTGTTTTGATAACGACCATAGAGCCAATTTTCGGGAAACGACCATCTTGGCAAAATGCAACAGTTACTGGGGAGCAGAGAATTAAGGAGGCTTTGGCGATTTCCTCTGAAAGGAGCACGCTTAATCGGATGCTGGATTTGAGTTCAGGTCCTCTTGGAAACTGACCTTAAAAATTGAAATGCGTCGAATTAAGAAGCAAAGATCAATACAGCTTGATAATCAAGTTAAGTAGTTACGTTTCTTTGACACAATTTTCTATACTCACGCCAAATACTGACCTGCCATTTAATTTTATGAAAACAGTATTTTGTTCAGTAATGTGAATTTTGATAGTTTTTTTGTCTTTGTTTATAGTTGTGTTATATCCAGTATTTCATTTGTGGTTATAACATTTTATAAATATCCTGATGATGGGAGAGATGTACACTCCCGAAACGTGGATATCTAATCATCTTTTCACCAGGCTGGCTGCCCGAGAAAAAAGTGAGCTTAGGTTAAAACTTGTAAATATGGTAATCATTTAAATGCAAGGTTTGCATTATGACACATGTTACGGTGATTCCCCAAAACAAAACATAAATGCTCTCCCAGAAATTTGTTTCATCATTATGAATAACTGATGTAATAAGGCTATTTGAATGTCACTTAAGGCATCTGTCTACTGCTTTATATATTCCACAATAAAATACAAGAATTTATAATGAAAACTTAGGTGAAGTACATACCTGTAATCAGTATGATGCCAGTAAGCTTTGTTTCACATTTGTTCACTGCACATTGCCTTGGTCGGAGAGTTGTATAACATATTCTGTTTTCAATTGTTTTCACCTTTGTTTGATGCATTACTCGTTTACATACGAGCTCTGTTTCAATATGCAGAATCAGCAGGAGTATGAATAGTTTACTGCATACAGACGATTTGTACTGAATGAAGCTGGCATAAATTCGCATTGATTGTAATCCTTGCTAATCAGATTGGACAAATCCCATCATCCGAAAGGGCTACTGTTTATTATTTAGACTACTGTACTATCAAAGCGGATCTAAGGCTATACTCGACTAAAATATAAATTGCACTCACATGACATCTAGTACATAATATTTTTGTAAAAGTCGTGTTCTATCTATTTATAGGGCAGCACAATTAGAGTTGGGAAGACATTCAACAAGGGTTAAAATTGTCTCAAGGGTGTTGAAGTATCTATACAGAGTTGCCAATTTGGAGGAAAGAAATATTATCAAGGAATGTTTTCTTTTGCAGATGAGAAGCAAATGGGGAGAGTCTTGGGCGCAAAAAGTAAGGGAACTGATGGAACAGATAGGTATGAGACATATTTGGAGAAACGAGGAGTATTATTATAGGGGCCTTTGGAAAGAGGTAGAATTAAGGCTGGAAGATTTAGATAACCAAGTTATATTTACCAGTGTAAGGGAGAAAATATCATTGAGGACATATAGGGAAATAAAGACAGTGTGGTGCAGGGAGAAGTACATAGATGTGTGTAATATGTCAGGGCGAGAAGGATTTGCCTGGGCAAGGACAGGAGTTAGCAATTTGAAAGGTATTAGATATGATAAGGATACAGCGAAATGCCCAATGTGTGGAGAAGAGGATACAGATTGGCATAGTATACTTTATTGCAAACAAACAAAGATATGGAGAGAAAAAATTTGGCAACAAAATTGGGAAAGTTTTAGGGATAGGGGGGGGGGGTACTAATATAAAGAAAATGTTACTGGTAAAAGGAGAAAAGAATGTAAGAAATATATGTGAATATCTGGGGAAAGTTAGAGAGAAATGGTTAAGATTGATGAAGAATAAATAACAATTAAGGGCTGGAAAACTAGAACGAGGGATACAAGGGAGAGGAGGGTCATCAATACACGGAAAACCAGGGATTTGAGACCGAGACTTGAGGCAAGCAGGTAGGAAGGGTATGTTAGATGTGAATAAGACATTTTGTTATTGTGTGAAAGAAATGTTACAAATGTCAATGTATCAATGAAATTGTATGTAGAATAAATATGAAAAAGAAATCCAAAAATACTCTAAAATCTATTTCATTTATACTTGAATAGGCATTTATGAAAATGATTCCATTAGTAATAACAAACAATGTAGACAGTATGAGATTAGGGGAATTTATAAGGTTAAAGGAGTAGGCAAATCCTTTAAGAGCTGGTGTCTATCTATTGGCATTGAAATTACGTTATATTTGAATGAACAGAAAAAAGACAAAAAGAGTTAGTTCTAAATAAAATAAATGAATGAGCAATAAAAGTGAAAACACAGTTCGTTTTACTTTTCAAAGGATTGTTATACATTTATCGTCTGAGGCATGAGGCTCCGTGTTGTGAAATAAATAGCTTTAAGCGAAACTTAACCTTCGTGATCGTTATCCGTGGTGGTAACATGCAAGGTTCTGATTAGCGAGTTCAAACCCGGTGGATGGTCATGGGTATTTGCATGTCTGTCTTCCTCTAGACAGGTAGGACGGCCATTGGCTAGGAGTCGTAGGTTTCCAGCACCTGATCTCTGTTTCATATCACTTTACCCAGGTGACATATATCACTGCGCGTGCAACTACCTTTCCCCTCACCCTAATTGGCTAATGCTTTCGCGCCATAGGTCATAGGCGGTGCCTTCCCGTCACATTTAAACCTGCAGTAAACGTCATAATTGCCAGGAAGATAGATAAAATCATACAAGTAAGAATATGAAGGCATGCAAAAGTACAAGTTTATATTGAAATTACTCAGCCTTCGGCGTTTTCCACTGGGATTCTTTAAACCAGCACACATACCTTGCAAAAATGCTTGTCTTTTAGTCTTAAGAGTCGTGTCACGCCGTACTTTGTCGTGTGTCCTTCATTCAACATAGCCTCGTCATGGTAGTATATTTTGCGATATGTATCCCGGTACAGTTTGATTGTCCTTACATGTCTTCGCCACACAGCAATGTCGCCTCTGTCTCTTAGCACATTTTTCTTGTTTATTTCCTCATTCATAAACCCCAGCTGTATAAGCAATCTAGACAGACTATATCTGCTGAAATTTGGTAAATCTGCATCCTCATGTACAGCGGACAAAATGTTATTTATGTTTGGGAGTTCGTTTCTAAAGAAAAAACTGTGCACATGACGTCGTACAGCACTTTTCACGAACTCGCTTTTGTTTATTCCTGCTGTTGCCTGGAATGGTGAGTTTTCCTGTTGTCTCACTTTCACGTCGCGATGTTCCTACGGGTCTAACACTCACACCTCTAAGTTCAGAGCACAGCTGTTCGACTTCTCTCACTGACAAAAACGGATTCTTCTCTGTGAGTGCATTAAACACAGGCACTACAATTCTTTTTTCGCCGCTTTGTAAAGGTTTTCTCTTGCGGTGCTTCAGCAAAAATCTGGCGGTAGACTCTGCTATTATACATGTAATAAGTACACGCGCAATAAACGATCAATAAAATAATTTAGCTCTCGTACTCAGCACAGCACACCTTCGAATGTCGATATATGACTAATTCAGTTCAAAACAACGTCAGTGATAAAAGTCATATAAACAAATATGTCATCACTACCGCTAAATCACGTGCTATCGTGTCACGTGCTTGAGAGCAAAGGAACCTCCTCTTTACATCGTTTAACAATTAACATGCATATCAGATAAATTAACTCTGTTGCGTAATATATTTTATTCAAACAGTTACGAAAATATAAATTTGACAATTCTCTTCCAACATATAAAGATATATCACCATCTTAAATAACGAACTAATTTTTACCGCACAACAGTCTATACTACAACAGCAGCCAATGAGAGAGGATTAGGTCATTTGACCGTTAAGAGATACGGGGCAAGCATGTGTGAAACAAGGATTAAAACAAGCTTGTTTGATAAAGAGGCATGTAGGTAAAATTAAGTGATCAATGTGTGATGATGAATGCTAATAACTATAGCAGTTAAAAGTGTTCTCTACTTTTCCGAATCTTCATAATTTTGTTTATGTAGCTTGGCCAATGTCGTGACGGCAAGCTAGTCATGGTAACTCTATGGGTTAGAGCGACTGGACGGAAACCAGAGATTCGTGGTACAATCCCGGCCATGGCATTGCATTTTTAATGTTGACTCTGTCAAAAACCTTAGCCTATATATGGCTAGTGTGAATAAATCATTAATTTCCATCAATTAACTCATTTAACTTAACCCTTCATTAAAGTTGTATAGTCTTTAATGGTGTTGTATTATTTTCCATCACTGTAATTCCGAATCAATACGACTTCATCTTAATTATAGTAAATTCAACAACGTCTTATTTTTATGTATCTTTCATGTATGACTTTTAATCTATATTGTTAGATGTATTTTTAGAGGTTAAATACTCCGATAACCCTTCCATGTAAAGGGTAGTTCAGAGTGGGGGCATTTTTAAAACCTATATCTTTTAATTTTGAAAGATAATTAACTTAGCAGGCTTAGAGTTCATTTTCATTTTGATTTATACACACACCCATAATCAAACATAAAACTTTCACTAAAATCTGATACATTTACACTCAATTTATATAATCCCTTCTTGTAAAAACTATTCTTACAATCGGACAAATATAGTTCACGTTAATCCAGGTAAATATTTGCATAAGCGGATTTGTCGCGTATTTTCTGTAGATGCAATGCGAATAAGGCAATACATTATGTTTAAGTGATAGTCAAACGTCTTTAAAGTATGGTCGCTCTATATAATGAGGAGATTCAACGCAAATAACTCCTTAAATTTGATGATGATTATGATGATGATGACCCTTGGTCTCCCTAACCACCTTCTTCCATTCTACTCGGTCCTCTCTCTGCTTTTCTTCTCCAGCCTTTAACTTCCAACTTTCTCAAGTCATCTTCTGCATCATCTGCCCATATTTTCCTGGGTCTTCCTCTTCTCCTTCTGCCATCAAGCTTTCCTATGAATATATTCTTAACTACACTGGTTTCCGGCATTCTCTGCAGATGGCCAATCCACCATATTGTTCCTTGTTTAATTTTCACTACTATATTTGGTTGTCCAAATAATCACTGTAACTCCAAGTTACTCCGCATTCTCCATCCGTCCAAGTCCCTTATCACTCCAAATATGTTCCTCAGGATCTTCCTTTCCCACCGTAATAACCATTTTTCTTCTCTAGTTCTCAACACCCAACTTTCTGAAGCATACATTACTATTGGTCTCAGTACAGTTGTATATACACTCCTGGAAATGGAAATAAGAACACATTGACGCCGGTGTGTCAGACCCACCATACTTACTCCGGACACTGCGAGTGGGCTGTACAAGCAATGATCACACGCACGGCACAGCGGACACACCAGGAACCGTGGTGTTGGCCGTCGAATGGCGCTAGCTGCGCAGCGTTTGGGCATCGCCACCGTCAGTGTCAGCCAGTTTGCCGTGGCATACGGAGCTCCATCGTAGTCTTTAACACTGGTAGCATGCCGCGATAGCGTGGACGTGAACCGTATGTGCAGTTGACGGACTTTGAGCGAGGGCGTATAGTGGGCATGCGGGAGGCCGGGTGGACCGACCGCCGAATTGCTCAACATGTGGGGCGTGAGGTCTCCACAGTACATCGATGTTGTCGCCAGTGGTCGGCGGAAGGTGCACGTGCCAGTCGACTTGGGACCGGACCGCAGCGACGCACGGATGCACGCCAAGAAAGTCGGATCCTACGCAGTGCCGTAGGGGACCGCACCGCCACTTTCCAGCAAATTAGGGACACTGTTGCTCCTGGGGTATCGGCGAGGACCATTCGCGACCGTCTCCATGAAGCTGGGTTACGGTCCCGCGCACCGTTAGGCCGTCTTCCGCTCACGCCCCAACATCGCGCAGCCAGCCTCCAGTGGTGTCGCGACAGGCGTGAATGGAGGGACGAATGGAGACGTGTCGTCTTCAGCGATGAGAGTCGCTTCTGCCTTGGTGCCAATGATGGTCGTATGCGTGTTTGGCGCCGTGCAGGTGAGCGCCACAATCAGGACTGCATACGACCGAGGCACCTAGGGCCAACACCCGGCATCATGGTGTGGGGAGCGATCTCCTACACTGGCCGTACACCTCTGGTGATCGTCGAGGGCACACTGAATAGTGCACGGTACATCCAAACCGTCATCGAACCCATCGTTCTACCATTCCTAGACCGGCAAGGGAACTTGCTGTTCCAACAGGAAAATGCACGTCCGCATGTATCCCGCGCTACCCAACGTGCTCTAGAAGGTGTAAGTCAACCACCCTGGCCAGCAAGATCTCCAGATCTGTCCCCCATTGAGCATGTTTGAGACTGGATGAAACGTCGTCTCACGCGGTCTGCACGTCCAGCACGAACGCTGGTCCAACTGAGGCACCAGCTGGAAATGGCATTGCAAGCCGTTCCGCAGGACTACATCCAGCATCTCTACGATCGTCTCCATGGGAGAATAGCACCATGCATTGCTGCGAAAGGTGGATATACACGGTACTAGTGCCGACATTGTGCATGCTCTGTTGCCTGTGTCTATGTGCCTATGGTTCTGTCAGTGTGATCATGTGATGTATCTGACCCCAGGAATGTGTCAATAAAGTTTCCCCTTCCTGGGACAATGAATTCACGGTGTTCTTATTTCAATTTCCAGGAGTGTATTTTAATTTTAGTATACCTACTGACGTTCCTTGATTTAATCATATTCTGCAAGGCATAGAAACATCTGTTATTATAGATCCCAGGTATTTTAATTTTTCCACTGTTTGATATTCTTTCCCGTGTAATTTAACTGAAGATTGGTCCCGCCACGTTACTCTTAAGCATTGAGATACCATGGCCAACAGGGCAATATGGCGTTACTTTCTCTTATAGACTCATATTTTCCCAGTAAGCCACTAGGAGTACTCATACACAATGACATACACATCTTCTGTAGCAACTTGCTATATCCCAGACTACATAGTTACCACTGCTGGTTTAATTGAAGAGTTGCAGAATTTATTGTCATGCTGGCATGTGGACATGGTAGTTCAAAGGTTAAGTACAAGCGGATGGACACCGAGAGATCCGTGGTTCAAATCCTGGCTGTGACATTGAAATTTTCAGCCTGCCTCTACCTATCCAAATCCAGTGGCGGCTGGTGGGTTAAATTATTGGTGGTGCACAAATGAAAAATACAGAGTAGTAATGACTCACCTATTTATACAGATTCTCTGCTCTACTCTCCTTAGACCTGGCGAATCTATCGATAACTTTTGCGTTGAAGTCGCTGATCTTCATAACAAAATCTCTCTAAATTGAAAGCATTGCTAATGCTGACAATCGGCCCTGTGACATTGTGTTCCTAAGGAAAGTGTTTACTCTTTTTAAAGTTGAGAAACAGCATTATGCTTCAGCAGTACACATTGGCATAGTTAACAGTACTCGGAGGAGTTTGACTTATTCGCTGAATGTGGCACATAAATTGTTTTCTTTGATGAAGCCCATCAGGCACAAAGCGCCGGACATTCCACGAAATTCCTCTCGACTGTAAATTACAGTCAGTTCTCTAAGAATTTTTGTTCCAATGATAAAAGGGTAGAACCTTATTGTTTCTCTAAGGGAATCCTCTGGAAATATCTTAGAAATTTTCTTGATGAAACAAAGTCGAGGCTACCAGATGTTCCGTGAAGCTAAATTTGTCCTTTGCTTCTCTAAGAATGTCACATACTTCAAGAGTTTCTCTTCTTTTCACATCATGATCTTCTATTCTTCTCCTCTTAATTGCAGTTTCTTCATGTTCCTCAATATCCACGCTATTTATTGCCTTTTGCACTTCCCTTTCAAATGCGTTTAGCTAGGCGATGGCAGATGTTGCATTGCAGTCTCGTTTCTGCAGCTGATTGTACAAAATGTCCACATGGGGCATGATCTTGTAGAAGAAAGACAGCCAGAATACAAAATTATAATCGTTCAAAGTGGTCATAAACCCAGAAGCCTGAACAAGTGTGGCGATGTTGTTTAACAGAGCTCTCTTCTGAATAACCTCCATGCATTTAATTAAATTCTCCCTGTGTTCGAAAAGCAGAGCACACAGAAGCTAAGCCTGAAGGTCACGCTATAGCCGTTGCTAAGAGTAGGAGGAGCTAGGTTTCTAAACTTCCATTTAAGCAATGTATAAGAAGCCACTCCCATCTCTTCACCTTACCGCAAACCCCTCAGAGAGCCCACATTTGGGCGAAATCTTAGGTTAACACTTCGCTGCAAACCTGGCGGCTCCTACAGCTAATCACGGTTTATTTCGACTTCTGCGGTCTTGGGCAGCTACAGACGATAAGCGTAATTGAAACATGTTTGTATATAAAACAATGCAAACAAGTAGAGCTTTAATGTGCAAAATGCACCTGTTGTATATTCAGAATCAGTGGGTGTAACGCAAACCTGCAACCTTATGGAGGAACCGCCCCTGTCCAAATCCTAGCCTACACATGGAAAGTGAGGAAGAATGATTAGTTTCCATAAGACAATATTCTTGTGTTATTTCGAATCTGGACGAAAAAAATGCTATTACCTTTAAATCGTAATTGTCTACTAAGAATATCTATCTCTGATTTCAGAGGTAGTATGTTCCAATCATTTGAGTGCATCTGTTCGGAAAAGGGACAAATCATGAATAGCTGTCGTGTAACGTAAAATGTTCACTTGAAGAATATCGTATGAATTTGACCACGCTATTTCATTTCATCGATCTGTCCGCTCCGCTCTGGTGCTGTCCTTTCCAAGACTTCACTTCCTGCTGAACTCTACACCTGAGAAATTTTCAACAGCTTCCACATTCTCTAAACCTTATATCCTTTCTGGATGTCGTCAATTTACCTGGTATATTCTGTCACTCTGAGTTTCTTTTAATCTCCAAATTTGTTTCAGGCGCTGAAACGTTTAATTATGCTTTTAAACCGACTCATATGTTTAAAACATTAAATTTATGTCAGTTTGAATGATATAATTCTTTTAGTTAGGCTTATTAAAGTATAACAATTATTGGGTTGAGTCCTAAGTAACGTCGGTTTTTTATTTTGTTATTTTAGAAGATTTTTATTGGGTTTCTTTGGTTTGCCATGCTATTTACAGGATGCCCTGGCTAGTGCTGAGTACTTGAGAGGATGTATCAGTCTTTAGCTGTTAATAAGCAATCACAAAATTTAGATTTGTAATTGGTAATTTTGTGAGTTATTTCTCATCTTTCCTTTGACAACATGAAATGGAAATACAAACTCAAGATTAATATTATTAAATCCATGCTGAAAAATGCCAGATATTCTTAAATCCTGGAACCCTATCATGTCACCTACCATTGACTAATAATTCTGTGCCCATACCCCTAACCCTAGGTTTCTGTGTATTGGAGGCCCTCTACTCCTTTTACACGTTTTGCCATTTCACCTATCCCACTCTATATTTCTCTCTTAATTGTTCTTAGCCATCTCTCTTTAACTTTCCCGAAATAATTCTCTATATTTCTCCTGTTCTTTTCCCCTTTTACTGACAAATTTTTTCTAATTACAACTTCACCCCCCAAAATGTCCCATTTACGTAGCCAAGCCTGCTCTGCCCATATCTTTGACCACAATTTAATATACAATGGAAATCTGCATTCTTTTCTCCACACAATGGACATTTATCTAGCTCCCTCTCTTGACCTATACCTTTCTGCCCCATTTACGTAGCCAGTACTGCTCTCTCCGTATCTTTGTTTGACTACAATATAATATACAATGCAATCTGCATTCTCTTCTCCACCCAATGGACATTTATCTAGCTCCCTCTCATGACCTATAACTTTCTGTCCCATTTACGTAGCCAGGACTGCTCTCTCCGTATCTTTGTTTGACTAATATATAATGGAAATCTGCATTCTCCTCTTCACACAATGGACATTTATCTATCTCCCTCTCTTGACGTATACCTTTCTGTCCCATTTACGTAGCCAGGCCTGCTCTCTCCATATCTTTGTTTGACTACATTATAATATACAATGGACATCTGCATTCTCTTCTCCACACAATAGACATTTATCTAGCTCACTCTCTTGACCTATACCTTTGTGTCCCATTTACGTAGCCAAGCCTTCTCTCTCCATATCTTTGTTTGACTACAATATAATATACAATGGAAGTCTGCATTCTCTTCTCCACCCAATGGACATTTATCTAGCTCCCTCTCATGACCTATAACTTTCTGTCCCATTTACGTAGCCAGGACTGCTCTCTCCGTATCTTTGTTTGACTAAAATATAATATATAATGGAAATCTGCATTCTCCTCTTCACACAATGGACATTTATCTATCTCCCTCTCTTGACGTATACCTTTCTGTCCCATTTACGTAGCCAGGCCTGCTCTCTCCATATCTTTGTTTGACTACAATATAATATACAATGGACATCTGCATTCTCTTCTCCATACAATAGACATTTATCTAGCTCACTCTCTTGACCTATACCTTTGTGTCCCATTTACGTAGCCAGGCCTGCTCTCTCCATATCTTTGTTTGACTACAATGTAATATACAATGAAAGTCTGCATTCTCTTCTCCACCCAATGGACATTTATCTAGCTCCCTCTCTTGACCTATACCTTTCTGCCCCATTTACGTAGCCAGTACTGCTCTCTCCGTATCTTTGTTTGACTACAATATAATATACAATGGAAGTCTGCATTCTCTTCTCCACACAATGGACATTAATATAGCTCCCTCTCTTGACCTATAACTTTCTGCCCCATTTACGTAGCCAGGCCTGCTCTCTCCAAATCTTTGTTTGACTACAATATAATATACAATGGAAATCTGCATTCTGTTCTCCACACAATGGACATTTATCTAGCTCCCTCTCTTGACCTATAACTTTCAAGTTTCTCACTCCTGTTCTCGCACAAGCAAAACCTTCTCGCCCTAACTTACTACATATATCTATATATCGTTCCTTCCCCCAGATTGTTGTTATTTCTCTATATAATCTCAGTGAGCGTTTGTCACTTGTACTGGCGAAAATATCTTGTCTGTCAATATCTTCTAATCTTAACTTCTTTCCAGTATCCTCTATACCCATAGTCTGCATTTATTCAATAATGAGCCATACCTATCTACTTCAACACGTCATTCATTTTATGTGCCCAAGACCCACCTCAGTTACTTCTCTTTTGAATATGAAAACATTCTTTAATAATATTGACATCTTCCAAGTTAGTGATTCTGTATAAATATTTCATTGCCCTTGACAATATTTTAATTTTAATAGAATGCCTGCCTAGTTCTAATTGTGCTGCCCCATTAGGTGATTAAATCGGTAATCGCAATATATATTTACAAAAGGATCTATACACTTTATCAGTGTCTTTCGAAGCCTCATCATACCTCTTATCCATGTAATATTCTATTTTCTACTATTACTGTATAAATCCTCTCCAACCATTTGACATTTGTATCTGGCAGTTTACTGTAGCATGATCTTATCACCCTCATGGCCATTTTACCTTTGCCACAGACATTTTTTTTTGTTCTTTCCAGCTACCATCTCAACTCAACCTTGTCCCCAAATAATCAAATCTCCTTACTACCTCTATTTGTCTTCTATTGACCTCCCATTTCTCATCCTTACGCAACCTGTATTCTTTTTTGAAGACCATAACCTTAAATACAGATAAAATATGAACTTAGTGTCCTAAAACACTATTGGAAACAAAATTATATATCGGCTGCCGCTGCTCGAAGAATATGTGAAGTGGAAGGAGAAGGTGTAATTAGTGAGCGCGTGGCACACCGATGGTTCCAACGTTTCAACAATGGATACAGAACACTAAAGATTTATCACGTTCTGGAAGACCTAATGTGTGGAATACTAAGGATACACGCCAATTTTGCGAAGAAAATCTGCAAAATGTACCCATAGGCTTTCCGAACACACTTTCAAAATCAGACCAAAGCTGTAGATCTGCACCTCATGAACTGACACCTCAACAGGCGGAACGCAGATTGGATATCTGTCGTCAGCTTATCTTCCTCCGTCACCTAGTAAGCGGCTACGCAGCAAAACACTGTGGGAAAGAAGAGAGCAACCACCGCGGGAAAACCGGCTGCGACCCCGGCATCCAAGCCGCAGACGCCGCAGCACTCACCTGAGAACTCGCGGCCAGCAGCTCCTGCATCGCCGATATTTTCTACAGCTGGCACGGAGCCTCTTACACCAGTCACGAGCACATTTTGGATTTCCCCTAAGCGGGAATCCTCTTCAAAGCAAATGACAACTTTGAAGCAGTGCAAGTGAGAGTCACCAAATCCTTCGTATAAAAAACCAGAGACTGGTACAACCGTGGGATAATAAACCTCACGGAACGATGGCCCAAGACCATAGAATCTAATGTTCTGTACTTCAAAACTTTTTGTTGTTGTAGTTTACGTCCTCCAACATTTAGTCATATCGGACGATGAATGAAATGGGTGAAATGATGCTCAATGCGTCCGGGGTACATAGAGCTTAGAGTTACCCGACATTCGTCTTTCAGGATAAGGGAAAATCCCGGAAAATACCTTATCCAGGTAACTCACCCTGACCGAGATTCGAACTCGGGACCTCTTGAACGTGAGGCAGGCATGCTACCATCTACGCTACCAAGGCGGACAAAAAAAATCTTAGCTAATTGCTTTTAAAATATTTATTTCTTTAAAAAACTATATTACTTAGCAGCCAATATCTTTAATGTTTCATATATTTACGCAAAATAAGATAAACATTTCCTATCATTAATTAATAAAGGTAAATGGGCGCCGGGGTAGCGCGGTGGTTTCGTTCGCGGCTCCCGTTCTAAGGGTCCCGAGTTCGATTCCCGGCTCTGGGGTTGGCGATTTTAAGTCGGCCCTATCCACGCCTTCACCTCTGTCTAGCACACGTGAAGTATCCCCTATGCCCAACGTGGTTCGGAGTCCACGGTAAAAACTGTAGGTCCTCTCACCTCACCGCCATCTTCACTATCACCCTATCATCGGAGGTAATGGACACCGCCCTCTGGGTGCCTCCACCTGAGAAATGGGTCCGGTCATCACTTGGTGGGGTGAGGTTACCCCGAAGGCCAAGGTTGCCATGTGGGGAGTGTTAGTAACTAACTATTAATAAAGGTAATTATTTTCATGGGAGTGTCAACTTATAAATGAATGTGTGTTCTCACATGAAATATTCAAGAAAATAACATCTTATTGGAATGCTAAATAATATTTCTTTTGTTACAGGTGAGTAATACATTCAAAGTAAGTTTGGAGACACTGCTGACAGTAACTGTCGACGTCTGGTAAGGTATCCAATACAACTATAGCTAATTAAGATATAGCATGATGCATATACAAATATAAATATAATGTTACAGATATGTAAGAGCGGATGTCTGTAGAGAATGCCCCATGTAAGTGTTTAATACTGTAAAATAATTTTATCATACCTTCATTGGAAAGGGTGTTCGAAATGTTTCATTTGCCAGCATGGTCAACCAGTACACAAGATATGAACTTCGTTTCCTTTTTTCAGAAGAAAGCCCGTTGTATTGCACATATTCCAAATTTCGTTTTAATAGTGTTACGTGTATGTGTGGGCAGCATAGTATCACATGCCTGGGTTACATTTCGTTATCGACGTGAGATATTTCCCAGGGTTGTATTAGTTTTATGATGCTAGTTGAGGACTACTCTGATGGAAACTTCCTTACAAGGTAAAGTAATCAGCTTAAGTTCGCGAAACTCGGTGTGCTGACTCAATCCGCTTGATTTGCTATAACCGAGATTCTCACCGTTATTTAATTTTTCTTGAATACCAGGTGTTGTGTTAATTTATTTTTAGGTCACTCAGTCTTTATATGCGCAGACGAATATAGTGTGTTTATTTTGAAGTAATCTCCAATATTTAGTCTCATTAGATTGTTGCTACCGTTCGTAGAGTTTATTTGTTTTGGTATTATGTAGAAGTAAGGTTCCCAAGGAAGAACCAGCCCCCCCCCCAAAAAAAAACGCTCTGTTTATGATGTGGGTCAAGTTCAACAAATAAAGACTTATTATACTGCTCGCCAAACTACAAATTGATTGACAGTTTGTAACCACATGGAATAACGCTCTAAATAAATGGGAGGGGATGAGTACATATAACGGTTGCCATAGTAACTATTAGAAAGACCTGTTAGAGTCGTAGAGTCGAGACGTTTCCATGACAACATTAGACGCTAAACCTTGGTTGCCGATATTCTAACACGTGCTTAGCATGTCATGTGGGCGAGCGAGCTACGCAAACGCTGCATTAACCATAATACCTTGGTGTTTATCTTCTGATAACGCTGCATAAAGAAATTGCCCTCACGTATGCCACAGTTAGAGATCCTGTACTGACAGGTTATTTTGTCTTTTATTTGTGGCAGTTGCCTTGGTTTACGTGTATCTGTGCGTGTGTTGTTAAATTCGCAATTGTGTTTAATGAATGTGAACGTGCTCGGGAATCAAATAAAACTATATTTGGTAAAGGTATTCCAATTAAAGGACAGACACGGGAAATAATATGCTTTCTGAGAGAATACTTCGAAGATGAGAAATTGAAAGTGTAGTCTAGTATTCCATTCTCTAAGGTACTTGATAGGACTTCACGTGCTGTAGGTATCAGTAAGGGTATTAAGGTTAAGATTGGGAAAGAAAAGTATTTTAAAGAAGAAAGTTAGATATTGGGGTCTAAATTAGAAACTCCCGGAGAATATGTATGCGGCACTTCCCCACTTCAATAAGCTAAAAATGTCACAGGTATGCCTCTTTTGCTACGATGATTTTATGTTCTTGCATGTTATAGTGTTTGCTTGTAGATCCACGACTTTTCTATTGTCTTTGTGTATAGTATTATAAATAAGTAATAGTATAATAATAATAATAATAATAAAATACCAGTTGCGGTCGCAACTGAATCACCTTCGCACGCGTAGCACTATTGCGCTTTCCACGTGGCAGCAATAAGCGGCAACGTTGCCTCAATCTCCGTACGAAATGTCAATCACTTTCTAAATTGGCGACCAGTACATATGTGGGAACTGGTTGTTCATACAGTTACATCCGTTCTGCTGTGTTCCTTCCCACAATGAGAGAACCCGCTTGTTTACATCCTTACGTTATTTGTGGTTGTTTATGTGTTGCACAGTCATAAGGGAGAGGGGAAGGGGGAGGGCTCACATGAAAGCTATTAAAAGAAACATTTTACAGGAATGCAGGTATTAAAACTGGGACGTGAAGGTTGAAAAGAACTAAGCGTGTGGAAGCGAATACTTGGGAACCTGTTATTTAATGCGTATGTTTTAACGAGCATTCATTCATAATGTACTTCGTGTTATTAAAGGAGAACGCTGCATTCAGGTAAACAATGTGCAGTAGTGTTCATAATAGTATGATCACCTCTGCCGCTTTAGTTCACATCAAAAGATCAAAGAGCTTCTATTAAAGAAAGATCGGAAATATCGTGCATTTGCTTTGTGTTTGGGATTATCAATACGCATCTCTCAATGCGTACTTTAAGTGTGGCGTAAGTTATGGTAGGCAAGGAAAATTGTAGGCAAGTTTTCTAGATTGTGCTCATTTGGTGTGCAGGTGATGAAACCTCACACACTGTGATATATTGTTATCGGGACTTGGCCTGCCAACGTAATTGCCGGCCTCACGCCCACATGAGCAAAGCAGTGGTGAATATACAACCAAACCATTCGGGGAGGATACGTGGTCAGCATTTCGGCATCACATTTCGTAATGAGAATATTGAAAAAGGGGAGCGCTAGGTCCAGGGAAATTGCCTACAAGGCGTTAGTGCGCCGGTTATGGAATATGGAGTAGCATGCTGGGACTCGTATAGAGCTAACCAAATCGATCCATTAGAAAAAATACAGAAGAGGGCAATAAAATTCATAAAAAGAGGCAAGTATTTTGGGCCTAAAAAGCAGATGAGACTAAATGGAAGGAATTAAGAATTAGGCGTAAAAAACATAGGTTGGTAGCATTATTCAAAGCTAATGCTGGTGTAAAGGCATAGGTGGACGTTAGTGTAAGGTTAGATAATCCGGATTATTATGGACAAAACGATCATAGGTATAAAATTAAGGGTAGAAGATACAGAACCGACGTAGAAAAATTTTCTTTTGTTAATAGAACCATTGAAGAATGGAATGAATTGCCCGTAGCAGTCTTTCAGGGCTGTCCCCTGTCGCTGATGAAATTTAGAAAAAATCTAGATGGTTTATAGTTTAAATTTTAAATTATAATGGTATATAATATGTAAATAGAGAACTATTTAGATATGTTTTAAGTGACTAAAGTTAAAATAATATCATGTTTGTATTGTTTATTGTGTTATTGTTGTAAATCTAGTATTTGTAATTTGATTTGTATTCTTAACTCTGCCACCGGGTAATACCCATTTGCAGTGAATAAATACATACATAAATACATCACCAGCCGGAAAGTTGGCATTCACTGACCGGACCTGTCGTATTTATTTTTTGTTTCAAATGGGAAGGTGCTTGTCCTTGAGCGCTACTAGGTGAGCAACCAATGGGAGTGCTGCGGTGTTGTCGTATTGCATTCCCGCTAAATGCTGTGTGAGGAACGCCAACCTAATCAATCTGTATCAAATACTATTCGCGCTAAGACAAAAATTCAGATTTCGCCAAAACTGATCCACGTGGAAGGTAGAGAGTAATGTATCTAACATAACCATGAAAACCCCATATTTTCAGCTCAAATAGTTTTTCTAATACAAATAAATAAACCACTGTTACCTTTATTATAACAATAAATCGCGACGTAAGCACTGTATGAATTTGGCATGTATGCGTGTACGTATATTTGTAATTACTCAGAACTGAAACGTAAATGTTTGACATGAAGTGATAAAAGAATTACTTTGAATAATCCAATTCGAGCGAGAGGAAACAATAAATTTCCTGCTGCCCTGGCAGAACGTGTCTGGTCACATTATATCTTTGTTTATGAATGATTCGTAAACTCTATTTACTCTATACGGTTCAAAGTGGTTAGCGTATATATATATATATATATATATATATATGTACGTATACTTTTAATTATTCAGAACTTGAATTCAGACTACTAACATTACGTAATAAAAGAATTACTGTGAATAAATCAAGGTGTTAAATTTGAGAAAGAGCAAACATTTCATTTCCTGTTAACATGTGGAATGCTGTATGCTAATGTTTATGAATGAATGCTGGATAAGAAGTGTTTATTTACTGTGGAAAGTTCAGAGCAATATTATTCAGTTTTGCTTTACACAACAGTAGAATAAGAGTTAAATAGTGCAATGGCTTCTTGCGGTGAATTTAGTGGCGAGTCAAAAAGGCAGGTATTGTGAAGTCAGGCTTGAAGCATTATTTCTAAGTTATACAGGTTCTTCAAAAATTGTTCGGAAACAGAAACTAAAATGAGTTACTGCAAAGAGTACTTCCGTTTAAAAACACAGAACAAGTGTATCAGCTGGCTCAACTTGCAATTGAAACGGGACACGAGGTAATACGGCTCCCATCTTACCACTGCCAATATAATCCAATTGAGTTGGTGTGGGCTCAAATAAAAAGGGGGATTGCAAAAGTAAATAATACTTTTAAACTGACGGACGTTAAACGACTTGTTTTCGAAGAAATTGACAAGCTAACACAACAGGACTGGGAAAACTGCGTGATGCATGCAGAAAACCTTCAAGAAGACGATTTTAAGAAAGAATTATCACGTGGCGAGACTTTGGAACCTATAATCATAAAGTTGTAAGACTCAGACGATGAAGACAGTGACAATGACAAATTGTCTCTTAACGGAAGTAATACTGACAGCGATATGGCAGAGCCACTGGCAGTTCTATTGGATTACAAAAACAGGTAATTCATAAACTATAATTATAGTTATGGTATTTTAAAATATATATATAATTTGAGAAAATGCTTTTTCTAATTTTTGTTTTGGCAACTGCATCATTGTAAAGGTTTGTAAAATATAATTTGCTCAACCCTTACGTCTGCGCCAAGCGGACCTGCAGGTTTTATGAGTGTGCGAGAGAGAGGTAAATATAAAAGGAGTGGGGTAACAAGCTGGCAACGCTGAGTGTGATACGGCATCTCATTAGCTGGACTCAAGAACTCTTCCCATTTGAAGCGCATAATAGTCCAGTATACATCTTTAACAGAAAGCCCCCGGATAATCTGCAACTCAACAAACAGACGTGTTCAGCCTGTTGCCGCTACTACTGCGACAAGCACAGTTAGAGCTTTGGAAATACTTCTTATGATTCTTAATTCCCACAGTTCGTTGCATCAGGATAACCTGACTGAGCTTTTAGTACGTTGCTTAGAGTATGCTTCCATTCAGAAGTATTAATTTACAATCGCAAGAATTTGGCTTTTATTATGTTGTGCTTTTAAAAGAAAAATTACAGAAATTTTATTAACAAATGCTCCCTTCATTAATACCCAAGTAAGATATATACTGCAAGATACAATAATGTAATTACATCATAAATTATAACATGTTGCAAACCTCTGCATAAATAACAGAAACTAGTTGTAAAACAGTTTTCCATAACGGGAGTCTAAATACACATTTTCGCCAGTTTAAGATTAACCAACGTATGGTTAATTGCGAGGACTGTTCAATAAAATATGATTATAATGTTTTACGGTCATAATTTCTCGCACCAAAATTCAACCTTATTATAATCCGTTAGCTTGGGGTCAAACAAACACGGCGTAGTAATTCCATTGTTGGTACCCGTGGTTCGCACCTGTGAGAACCAGTCAAATTCGGACATGTTCAGTTTCGCTTACCGCTGCAATGGAGGTAACACGTGAGTAACAATACACGGCTTTGAAATTCTGCTTTCGTCTCAACAAATCTTCAGTTGAGGTTTATACAATGTTACAGGAGGCCTATGTAGAGTCTGTTCTCCCCTACAGCACAGCTGGAAGATGGTTTAAAATGTTTAAAGAGGACAGATAATCAATTACAAAGGAAGGTGGACGCGGTGCTCTAGTTACTGCTCTCACGGAAGAAAACCTCAACACTGCTGCTGCCATTGTGAGAGATGATCGACGAATTACCTTAAGATCACTTTCTGAAATACTGAATGTATCATTGGGTGCCACCCACACGTTGGAGACACAAACATTACACATGAGATGTTTGTGCGCGATGGGCTCCAAGACTGTTGATTCCCGAACAAAAGGACATTTGCGTGCAGGTCTGTATGCAGTTAAAGTTGATGTTAGAGGAAGCTCCGGAGTTTCTTTCAAACGTAATCACTGCTGAGGAAACTTGGCTATATTATTTTGATCCTGAAAGCAAACAGCAAAGCTCAGTGTGGAAATCTCCTTCATCACAAAGTAAAGGTGGTTGCTTCTGCTGGGAAAGTTATGCTCATCTCATTCTTTGATATTCATGGAATGGTTTATCAGTATGTTGTACATGCACCGACATCAGATTTTTTGTTGTTGTAATTTACGTCCTCCAACCTTAAGTCATATCGGACGATGAATGGAATGGTTGAAATGATGCCCAGATGAGCCCGGGGTCCATAGAGCTTACAGTTACCAGACATTCTGTCAGGTTAAGGGAAAACCCTGGAAGAAACCTCATCCATGTAACTTACCCTGACCGAGATTTGAACTCGGGACCTCTTGAACGTGAGGCAGACATGCTACCACCACGGTACCGAGACGGGCTGCACACACATCAGTAACTGGACAATACGACAGGGATGTTCTGAAAGCATTGCAAATCCATGTCAGGCGCAAGAGACCACATTTCCGTGAAGCAATCTGGATGCTGCACGACGATAATGCGCGGCAGTATTTTGCCAATATTGTTGCTGAATATATTGCAAAACTCCAAGTGAAGTGCATCCCTCACGCTCCCTATAGTCCGGATTTATGACCATGTGACTTTTTTCTAATCCCTAACTTGTAGAAACGCCTTCGTGGGAGGCATTATGCATCATCAGAAGCAGTGGTGAAGGCTGCAGAGGCGATTTTGAAGGATCTCTCAAAAATGGTTTCCAACATATCTTTGAAGACTGGCAGAAACGCTGGGACAAGTGCATCGCATTTAGGGGAGACTATTTTGAGAAGGTCCTTCAAAATTATGAGGATAAGTCAAGGTAAGTTGCCAAAAAAACCTTTGCTCGTCCTTTATTGTACAGCACTCCTATATTATGCATATAACTGGAACTTATAAACTAATGTTTTGTAAACCAGTAATTTTAAATACGATAGCACGAATTTGAAACAGTTGTGGTAAAAGAAGACAAAGCTATAGCCTACAACCCACTTGCTATTATCCTTTGTACGTGTTTAGCAGAACTACATTCTTAATAGCTACTAAAAATCAATTGGGGCTTATAGATTCATTTATTTGTCTGTAGGCTTAACAAAATAAAGGAGACTGAAGCAATTCTAAAATCTTTAAGAATGCATCATTTCAATAACTTATAAGTGTGCACTCATAAAAGAAGTCAAGTGTTCATATGACATTACGTCGTCATTCTTTTAATGGAAAAGTTGCCACGACACTTTCACCGTACCCTCACAGAAAGTAGCAAAAGTATCAACAGCTTCCTTATTATAAAAAAGCGAAAGTTTTTCACAGCAGCCTGACATTGACAGATGACGGCGAGTGAGAGGGTTAAGTAGTTTCCTTTGGATTAAACAGTCCTTTTACACTGAAGTTTCCAACATAAATTTTCTAAAAGTTTGATCGTTTTTCTTTGCGTGTTTATATTTATCCGGATGTTTTTCTTGTTTGTGCATGTGTGCGTGAAAACATAACTCAAAACACATTTTAAATAAGCACCGAAATTAGAGTCTAAGTTCATCGTCAAAGGATGCCACAGGAACATTTTTCAAGTAAATCCCCGCACCACAAACCCCCTTTGCAAGGAAAACTATTGAAAAAAAATTAGTTCCTCAAAAATGCCTTGACGTCCTTTTTAATTAAAATAAGATAAGAGGGTGGGTCAAAGAGTAATGCATCCTATTTTTTCCCTTAAATAAGTAAGTTATGTGAAAACTTTGAATTTGGTGCAGTTCCTCAAACCTTCTTCTCCAATCTTCTGCAGTAGTAACTTCCTAAGTCAACAGGTGGCAGCACTGCATCCTCTTGCAAAATGGCTGACATCGACATTCGTATTAGACAGCGTTCTGTATTTGAATTTTTGACTGCGGAAGGTGAAACGCCAATTCGCATCCACAAAAGGCTAAAAGATGTGTATGGTTCGTCGCTGTAACGAAGCTGAAGGGCAAACACCATTGGCAGATGAAAAGCGAAGTGGCAGGCTGGTGACTGTAGTGACTTCATGCAACATTCAGCGAGTCGATGATATCATTCTTGGTGATCGCCGGGTAACAACAGGTGAATTGTGTCGCATTACCTCCCTCAGTAAAGGCAGTTTGATGACGATTATTCAACAACTGGGTTACTCAAAAGTTTGTTCACGTTGGGTACCAAGAATGTTAACAACCCAAAACAAAGAAACAAGGAAAGCAGTAGCCTCCGAACACTTACAGCGCTTCAATGCGGAGGGAGAGTAGTTTCTGGAAAAAATTGTTACTGGAGACGATACGTGGGTTCAATTTTTTGAAGCTGAATCAAAGAGGCAGTCAATGGAATGGCATCACACAACGTTACCGAAGAAAACAAAAATTCAAAACTCAGCGGTCGGCAGGGAAATTTATGGCGACAGTGTTTTGGAAATCAGAGGGTGTGCTTATGATTGACTTTTTGGAACAGGGATGCACAATAAACTCCGTCCATTACGTCAGAACTCTCAAAAAGCAAAAGGCACGTCTTCGCCGATTTCGTCCAACAAAAACTATGGCTGATGTTCTGCTTTTGCCTGACAATGCAAGACCACACACCAGCTTTTATACCACTGCAGATATTGAGAAATTGGGATGGCAAGTCTTACCTCACTGACCTGGCACCATCAGTCTTCCATCTGTTCTGGCCACTAAAGGAAGCTCATCGTGGTATTCATTTTGAAGATGAGGAGGCTGTGAAAACGTCCGTGCGACAATGGCTTAGGAAGCAAGACCGTGTGTTTTACCACACTGGAATACATGCCCTAGTTAAAAGGTGGACCAAATCTGTGGGAAAGGACGGAGATTATATTGAATAGTGACAAATTAATCGTCAATGTTGTAGTTTTGAAGCTATGTAAATTTGATTCAATTTTCTTGGCAATTAAAAGAGAGAAAAATAGGCGGCGTTACGTTTTGACCCACCATTGTAATATTAGAAAGACGCGTTTCTTAAAACGTTTCCAAGTGTATTTATTGTGGGTTATTTGGTCATTGTCTCTCATTTTTCATGACCAAATTCAGCATATAGCTCATACGAATGGGTAAGTGATAAAGAACATACAGCTTCATTACTTACCCGTATTTAAAGCGTAGTCATTTCCTTTGTTTCAACTACAGTATTTCCTCGTCTAAGCGTGAATATACAAGCTTTATTGTGTACGGAAGCAAACTACAACAAAATGTAAAACGCTCACGGCTGTCAGTTCCTAAGCGCTTTCCCCCGGTCTGTTTATTGTACTGGAATTTCAGCGCTCCCCGTGTTTTGTTCAATGAATTTTAAGTGGACACGTCTGCCTCAATAATTAGACGCGGATATGCAAATTCATGTAATGTGTGAGCACATTCAAAACTCTGATAACAAAAGCCCTGGCGAAGTGCACAGCAGGAATGTGTGCGGATAAAAGATATAGACGCAATGTAATGTGAATGAAATATTTATGTATTCAAAGAGTAAACTTGAAAGCATTTTTTATTTTACATTCCTCCGTAGACTGGCTCTGTTATGCACCAATGTATTTTGTTTTTATGAGCTACAGGGAATTGGTTTATAGTGGTCATTAACGAATGATGCATTTTTAACTGAAGATAATATGTGAAGATAGTTGAACAAAATGGAATTACTTTCCAGTGCATACAATAACCAAAAGAATTTCTACGTAAATTCTGATAGGTAATTTTGTTTATAATTGACAATTTGAGGCTAAATTTGAATTTTCCCCTGTAATTTACGTCCTCCAACGTTAAGTCATATTGCACGATGAACAGAATGGGTGAAATGATGCTCAAATGAGCCCATGATCCATAGAGCTTACAGTTACCTGACATTCGTCTTTAAGGATAAGGGAAACCCCTGGAAATAAATTTATCCAGGTAACTCACCCTGACCCAGATTCGAACTCGGGACCTCATGAACCTGAGGCAGGCATCATGCTACCGAGGCGGACGCTCTAAATTTGATGTGCTGATTTATTTAAATTTTTCAATCTAATTTGTATAAAATGTATTAAAACCATTAATTAAAGCACTATTAATAATATGTTTAAATTCTTTATTAAATTCTTCTTTATTCATGGGTATATTTATTCATCTATAAATCAATTTATTAAAAACAGTTGTACGGCTTTTATCTTAATTTTATTTAACTGTCAGTTTTAGCCTTCTTAGATCGATTTTAATCCCATTCTGTTTCAAGGGCGCTGATGACCTTGTAGTTGATCGCCCTTAAACCCAATTAAGCATCCATCCATACTTCAAGTGTATTTTAGGTATCAAATTTTTATGTAGAATGCTCTGCCTCTTCTAGCAACTATGGCAAAAGATTGATAAATGCAAAAAACACTTCTATAGTTCTCTACCCATTAATGTACGAAATGGTCTTATGTGACACCAGTTCTTCAGTGCTCTTTGCGTTAATCGAAATAAACATTTGAATACAGTGGTTTAAGTGATGATCAGATATTTTTAAAGCTCGTCGTTATATGATGATTCTTCATTAATCATCTCTCTGCATGACTAAGAAAACAGTGAATAACGACTTTCATATTTGAAGGAAGTTTAACCTCTTAGAAATTCAAACACATAACAAGAAACTTTTGGATATTATTTCCACAATATTTTTACATCATTATTAGAAGTTATATTACTTTTTGTGTAAAAAGGCTTTGTTTAAATTTTTTTGTTTTTGTTTTACCGGTTAAGCAAACGTCGTAGAAACTTAAAAGAATTACAGGGGCTCTTACCAGAAAATTCAAGATATACATTGTATTTTTTTTATAAATGCCTTAAGTGTGTGAAATTAAAAAAAAATCCTTAGAGCAATTTTAAGAAAACTCACATTTTATAAAAATCAAAGGATCGATATAAATGATAGTTTGGAGAGCTGCATGAGATCATCGATCGTATTATTAAAAAGGGAAGAATTTAAATACAAAATTTGTTTTCCATCGCCTCTTAATTTTTAAATATTGCTGTTTAAGAACTTTTTTCTGAATATTTTTGGTACTCAGTGACCTTCAAAGCTTTTATTTCTAATAATACCTAGTTTTCGGTAGAATGCAAATATATGATTGCCGTCAGCCACGTACGCTTTGTTGTGCTTGTTTACAATGTCGGTGTTGATTGAAAATCCCACCGCTTGTGAAATCAGATCTGCGATTCGTTTCTGAATGCTAGGAAAGTGAAACCAATTGAAATTTATCGGCAAATATGCGATGTTTACGGACAAAATGCGATGAGTGATACAATGATGAGAAGATGGGTCCGACTGTTCAAAGAAGGACGTAGGGAAGTGTACGACGAAGAACGAAGTGGGCGTCCATCTTTGGTTACAGAAGAACTGGTTCATGCGATTAATGACAAGATCTAGGAAAACCGCAAGTTTACAATTAGTGCTCTCGTTATGAAATTTCCCTAAATCTCACGATCACTAGTTATGGCCTTTTTTCTCCCCCGCTGCGTCTGCTGCTACTCTGTCTCTGGTATCAGCCACTCTGGATGTGACCTTAGCAGCCTGGATCCCGGTGATCTGGTCGCCTAGTAGATTGCTCTATGAGTTGACTATTCTTTGCCCTGGCTAGTCATTAGAGTTGAGACCACGCTATCTACAGGGTATGCGTGAGATAGGTTGACGAAATAAAAACAACACAGTTCATCGTAACAGCTTTACTATTCAGTTCGTTTCGTGCTCACAGTTCACCAGGAGTTGCCGCCGCGTTCAGATCGAATTACTCTAGATTTCCAATATCACGTTAAAACTATACTGAATTGCTGAAATATATCCCGATAGAATAATTACTAATACTGTTTTGAAAATATACTTCGCCGCTTAATTCACTGCTGGGAGATCTTGTTCACTTAATAAGATTCTCATTACTGATTGTACTTCTCGGCGCAATCCGACGTTTATGTCCCCGGCAGGCAAAACACGTCTACACGGTATCGCGTCTCAGACCAGAAGACCCACGCTAAAACCTAATATTCCTTACCAAAACAGATATAGCCTCGCCTCCAGCTGGATTTCTCTGAAAAACTCTAGTTAGCGAGCTACAACCACGCGGACATTTCCCCGAAATACTGGTTTGGGCCAGGTTTGGACAGGTCTACTAATGACCCAGGTAACGACCCAACCCGTGACCACAGCATTTCGCCGGAACATTTTCATCCATATAGACCAGCAACTTTATTATATAGCTCTGGGTTAAAATACTTATTCGCATTCTAGTAATTGAATTTAAATGCTGTTGCTTCGTTTCATGAACTTATCCATCTGTAATATTCATTATCTTAAATTCTTTCACCTTACTTCCTCATTATAATTTAATTATCATTTTATTCATTGTTAAAATCGTATTCAATCATACGGCTGATAAATACGGCATCATAGTTCATAAAATTGTTACCGAAAAACCGAAATTTCGTAAACTTTGCTCACGTTGGGTGCCAAAGATTCTTACTGAGCAACTCAAAACAAAACGGATGGGTAGTGCACTTCAGTTTTCGACCCGTTATGATGAAGACGGCGAAGAATTTCTGACACAGATAGTCACAGGAGATCAAACTTGGGTTTCTTACGACACCACTGAAAGTAAGCTTCAATCAATGGAATGGAATGGAGGCACACCTCATCTCCAGCAAAGGTTATGCCGAAACAAATCTTGACACCTCGAAAATTGATGTGCACAGTGTTCTGGGACACAAAAAAGCACCCTAGCCTGTGCAACCACAAACTAGGGGGCTCCCATCTCTTTAAACTCGGTATCTAATATTATGACCGAGTCATATATTCCATTTAATTTATACATTAATAATACACAATATACATTTAACAAAAAAAAATTATTAACATTTAGGGATTTTGATTATAGCTTGCATGCATAGAAAAATACTTGAAAAACATTTTTTTATATTTAATGTAGGAAACACATGCAAGTTTTACAATAATTTAGACATTGCAGAGATGTAACAGTTTTAATAATAAAATACAAAAGAATAAAAAGATAATTTTAAAAAAATCTATTAGGGAATTCAAGAAACTAATTAAAACGTTAGAAAATAGTGCAATTGCGCAATAAAATGTTGCCCAGTTAGAGTCTATAAAATTCTTTATATTTATTTTTAGAAACCTTAATAATTATTTTATTTAAGTAATAATATAGTTTCTTTTTTTCCGATTATTTCGTTTAACATTCTATTCTGTATGTATTTTCCATGTTCTCCTCTTAATGTTAAAGTATTTATACATTCCCATATGGTATGCTCAGGGGTACCTATTTGTCCACATGCACATAGATTCTTTTCTCTCTGGCCAAACCTACATAGGTATTCGGGGTACAGACCATGTCCTGATAAATAATGAAGTACGCCATGCGTTGGCTGTAAATTTTGAATTAATAATCGTTATTTTATATCTGGGAAAAATGAATGAGCCCGCCTACGTTTCTCACTTGTATCCCATTCATCTTGCCAAATTTCGATTATTTTTTTATTTAGTTCTGTTTCATCTTCAATTCCAAACCGCGCTAACTGAGAAGCTCTGGGACTGTTCTGGGACAGGAAAGGCGACTTACTCATTGATTTCTTACCCCTTGGTCAAACAATGAAAGCAGATGTTTATTGCAAGACACTTAGGAAATTGCGCCGCGCAATACAGAATAAGCGCCGAGGAATGCTGTCAAAAGGTGTTGTGTTTCTTCACGACAGCACAAGACTACACACTGCAAATGCGATGAAAAACATCCTACAAGGATTTGGCTGCGAAGTGTTTGACCACACCCCGTAGAGCCCTGACTTCGCTCCTGGCGACTTTCATGTGTTTTTGCATCTCAAATATTTCCTTGGCGGTCAACCTTCAACAATGAGGAATAACTGAAAGAAAATGTTTGCAACTGGTTGAAGACACAGGCGACAAAATTCTATGAAGAAGGTACACAAAAACTTGTGCCTCGCTATGACAAATGCCTGCAGAACTTCGGCAGTTATGTGGAAAAGTAGTTTAAGAGTTGTAGAATTTTGTTCAATAAATAATTTTTCTGTATCTGCATACAATCTGGACGTACCTCGTGTATTTATATATGCATTTGTTTTAAGAGGATCACTATTTACTTCAAGCCCCTGTGTATAATATTTTTATCATTCACCTAGCCTCTAAATGAAGCCGCATAAGTCCATATCTCTGTGCTGAGGTTCTGCCATCAACATGACGCTTTTTATTTTGTTTACCTCTAAGCGCTCCTTTC
This sequence comes from Mantis religiosa, assembly GCA_030765055.1. NCBI lineage: Eukaryota > Metazoa > Arthropoda > Insecta > Mantodea > Mantidae > Mantis > Mantis religiosa. Next base: position 135,895,736 of record CM060958.1, on the reverse strand, counting down.
CTGGTCTTCCCCTACGCAGGAAGTTCGGAAGGGCAACAAAAAATTTAATCCTGTATGGCCGCCTACTAGTCGCCCTTGGCACATGTAGGAGCGTAGGCAGTCGGGAAACTTCTAGATCCTTTCGCCCACCTCATCAATTCCAGAAATATTTGTTGGCCCAGAGGAACCATGTCATATCCTATCTGTGAAAGTTGGTTAACTCCACCGCTCTTGCATAAGTACTCATAAATTCCGTTTGCTCTCAAAGCACGGGAATTTTGAATTTAAACTGTCTTAAAGCACGTACAACAGTTTTAAAGTAGCATTCAATAGCACAGAAATAAATAGATTACTCCACTTTTAATATAATTTGTTTGTTTTGAGATATGTACTTACATAAACGTGAACAGAACGTTACCTACTCTGAAGGGAAATAGGGCCGCTGTGTAGAAATCTCGACAGTTTTTTTTTTCTTTTCACAAATTCCTATTTAATATAAAATGATTAATAAAACATTATTTGCCTGTTTTCTCTAAATGTAGCTATGATTTTGTACATATAGCTCAGCTAACTGCGGTGCCTAAGGCTTAGTGAGCTGGTAGCGCTTCTATTTGGGAGGCCTGTGTTCGATACTCCGGACTGGTTTGGGGGATTTTCTCGCGCTGGGAGAGCTGGTTCTGGGCTCCAGTTAGCACAGTGAGGTCCCTGAGGAGTCAGCTGAGGATTTGTTTGAGGGGAAACTGCTACAGTTGCACCACCTTAGGCAACTTTTACCGTTGAGTTTAATTTCCTAATTGTTGTGCCTGAAGTAGTATGTAATTTGGAGTTAGATTTGTTGTGAAAATTTTAGTTATGATTTAGTATGTTGAAAATAGCATTTTTCGGATGATTTCCTTTAGATGTATAGAAAGATCTACGTTGTTACTTTAATTATATTATTAATTATTAGGGTCCAGATACCAGGCGTGTCCGTAAAATAAGGTCCCCAATTGTATTTAATATAGAAAGGATATTTATTGCCAGTGAATGTTACATTGATGGAAAGGCGGAACTTACAGCTATTTTTCAACATAATCGCCAATGCGATCGATGAAATTTTGCATACGCTGTGGCAGTTTTTGTATATCCTTGTCATAGCACTCTCACGCCAAGTTGGGCCGCGCCGAGGCTCAGTGGTTAGACCGCTTGGCACTCACAAAGGCGGCCCGGGTTCGATCCCAGGTGACCGGAAAGTGAGATTTGTGGTGGATAACACGGCGCTGGGGCGGGTATTCTCCGGGATCTCCGGTTTCCCCCGCCATCTCATTCCACTGGTGCTCCATCTTCATCTCGTGTATCATCAGTGTCACCACCTGCGGTGCCGTATGTAGTAAAAGCGGGCGTTAAGCACTACACATTTCACTTCCCGCCAGTTGCGCAGGTAGCATTCAACCTCGTTTTTCAAATCATCGTCGGTCTGGAAATGTGTTCCACCCAGGTGTGACAGCACCTAGTGATCATCATCTGTTTCCTGAGTTGGAAAGGTCGACTGTCCCTTCCAAACTGAGCCAAGAGAACAGTATGGGGACGAGCGTTGTCGTGGTGAAAAATCACTCCATTCGTCAGCATTTCCCTCCTTCGATTTTGAATGGCACGTCGCAATTTTTTTTAAAGTCTCACAGTAGATAGCGGCATTTATTGTTGTGCCCGGATGCATAAACTCGCACAACAATACACCTTTTCTGTCCCAGAACACACTGGCCAACACTTTTCAGGCAGAAAATATCTGTTTGAACATTCGCGGCTTCAGCGAAATCGAATGCCGCCACTGACGAGAACGTTCTTTAGTTTCTGGTGCTGTGTAGTGCACCCAGGGTTCATTGCCACTGAGAACTGAATCCAACAATTCCTCGCTCTGTTGTGCGCTCCAGGAATCGGTGGGCCGCCTCAACGCGTTGCCGTTTATGGTCTTCGGTGAGCATTTTAGGGACCCACCTCGCACACACCTTGCGATAATGCAAATGTTCGGTCAAAATCTTGTCAATCGTAGTCTTACTGACTTCAGGGATAAGTTCGCACATCTCGCGAACTGTCACACGCCGATCTTTAAGCATTTCTTGCTCCACTTTTGCAATTGTTTCGGCTGAAACCGAAGGCCCACCAGAACGCTGTTCGTCATGGATGTCTGTACGTCCGTCTTTGAATTCTCTGACCAACTTTCGCACGTTTTTGACGTCCATACACTGTGGCACATAGACTTCACATAAATGACGATGAATTTCAGTGGGGTTAGTGCCCTTCGCACTCAAAAAAAAAAAAAAAAAAAAGGGATTACTGTACGCAAATCGCACTTGGCGGCGGAAGTGATAGGCAGCTCCATCGCAAACGGCTGCCCATCCAAGAATAATGGTTTAAACGGGTTCTTTGTGGTAGGAATTTTAAGGGGTGAAACCAAACTACACGGCTCCAGGGCCTTGGAGACCTTTCTTTGCGGTCACGCCTCGTATTTGCAGTGATGGTGTTCAAAAAACAAATACGTTATAGTTCGAACGAAAAGTTCATTAACCTGGGAATTCTTCTTTTTCTACTTCATTACCATTGTAAAGTATTCGTTTCAAACTGGTTTGAGGAACTTTAAGATTGTTTTATGTAAATTAATTATGTAAATTTCCGTTTTATAAATATGTTATATCCACAATTGTTTATTTCGCGTTCATACTGCATAAGCAGTACGCAGATTAAATGCATAAAAATGCTTCATTGGCTTCTGATTGGTCGATTAGTATACTACATGCTAGCGTATAAAAATATTCTGTAGAAATGCAACTTAAGTATTAAACAAAGCTCTGTGGACTTTTCATTCATATTTAAAATTACTAGTATATCGTGCCGTCAGCTCAAATCTACTTACGCCCATTTATCATCATGTACATTGTTTTATAATAGAAATTACATATTATAATATTTAATAAAGTAGTAAAATTTAGAATTATATAATTCAACTTTCTGTTGGGCATTACGTAAAAATGAGTCATGTAAAGTAGTGCTACTCAAATAGTTACCCTAGCTTTATCATTTGTTAAAAGAAACCTCTCAGATAATGCACAGATTATTCTTTTAAGCGTGACAGGGTTCCTGGCTCGCCTTTTAGTCGTGTGGTAAGCATCAATCACTGCAACCAATGGATTGCCAAGGAATAACAAATGACAGATGCTATGTCCACGTGGAGTAATCAGTGCATTATCTGAGAGGTTTCTATTAACAACGATAAAGCCATGGTAACCGTTTGAGCAGCACGACTATAGCAATAATGTAATTACAGATTTGTGGTCTAAATTCCTTAGTGTTAGGCAACGTGTCTGCTTTATCTGTGTGGCGAGACGCTCTTCTTTAGAGCTGCAAGATGCTGGTCGATGTCATATGCATTTTGTTGTAGATTGATTACTAAGAACACTATACAGGATGCATTTTTTTGTAAGTTTTGAAAAGCATTGAGTATCCTGTGACAGCAGTGAAATGTATTTCATGTGGACTTATATCTCCAAATTGTTATCGCGATTGTGTAAAAACCTTAGTTAAAAATAAGTTAGCCTTTACTTTTTGGTACTGTTTTTCATAGTGTGCTAAATTATGGTATATATATATATAATATGACACTTTAAAAGCCTTCAGTTTGCTCAAAAATATGTATTATTGTTAATTAAAATACCTTGTGATTACGTCATGATTTTTGCTTATCTGATAAAAGATAAACAAAGCCTTACTGAACAGAAGTTTAAATGTTGTTTAAGCATAGAATTTAGAGAAATAAACTTTTTTTGCAGATAATTTCAGATATATTACTTGTGTTTGGTTTGAAATAAACGTATCCAGAAAGACTTATGCTGAGACGACATTACATACACTAACTTTGAGGAATATGAATTTTAAAAATAGTTTGTCAGTATTCTAATAGGTCTTGTAAACATTAAGTATGCAATAATGGTAAAACATTTACAGCCATTTTTATACCCAGTATTTTGCCATTATACTTAACCCTGTATTTGAGTGTGAGAGAAAAACAATTGTATGGTAGATTGAAGGACTTCAGATATATCGTCTCGCAGTGTTTTCAACGCCAGCTTACGTTTCTAACTAGACTGCTTTATTGACGAAACGTTTCCATCCCCTCACGTGTTCCCTTAGTACGAACCGCCCACGTGCATCAGCAACTTACGAAGGAAGTCCTCGCTATAAACTTTCGCCCTCGACGGGTCCATGTTGCCTATGTTTTACATGTCCTATATATGAACTGAGAACTCCGGATGTACCTGCGTCCATAACATATCATCATGGGATTTTTTATTTCTGAAAATAACTCACATTGCACATGACTCTGATACTTCAGTGTTCATGTTTATGTTCATTGTCTATTTTCTATTCCGTACAAATACTACGGGAACTCGCTTGAGATAACGTATTATTCCTTTGAAACATTCTCACACTAGCCTGACATGGGTAGCTAAGGTCGTTTACACAAGGACGGGTTGATACTGAAATTAGTAACTGTTAAGCTTATTAATCTTATAGAGAAATAACAGGGACATAAATGAATGTGGCAGTAATTCCCAAATTTTAAATTTTAGTGCACAATCATATGGGTAGTTTTGCTTTAAATAGGATGTAATTACCGAGAAAATTTTAAGGTTGAGAAACAATGCAATTAATGATAATGAGAGTAGGTAAAACAATTAGGTTTTCCAGTAAAATGTATGTAGTTTATTCAGTAATTCAACATCTTAAACGTAATTTGTATTTCAATCACTTCTTACATTTTTAAGAAAACCAAACTTTAGGAATATGATGTCATGTGAATCAAAGTTTTCGGAGGTTAGAATACTAAAGAAGGTTCTGTGACAAAGTTCTTTCTACATCCTAGTAAGACATATGGTATTTACATAATTTTACTAGGGACGTCCAATAAAGAATTATCATAATTTTTTTACGGCCATAATATTTCGCACTAAAATTCAATATGATTATATTCTATTAGCTTAATGTGAAACAAACACGCCGTAGTGGTTTCATTGTTGTGACTCCTGGTTCCCGCCTGTGAGAACCAGGAAAGTTCAGACATGTTCAGTATCGCCTACCGCTGCAATGGAGATAACATACAGTTAAAGTAGATGTTAGAGGAAGATCCGGAGTTTCTTTCAAAGGTAATCACTGCTGATAAAAGTTGGCTACATCATTTTGATCCTGAGAGCAAACAGCAAAACTCAGTGTGGAAATCTCTTTCATCACCAACCCCTAAAAAAAGTAAAAGTGGTTGCTTCTGCTGGAAAAGTTATGGTCATCTCATTCTTTGATATTCATGGAATGGTTTATCAGCATGTTGTAAATGCACACACATCAGTAACTTGACAATACTACAGGGATGTCCTGAAAACATTGCATGTCCATATCACGGGCAAAAGGCCACATTTCCGTGAAAAAGGCTGGATGCTGCACTAAGATATTGCGCGGCGGCATATTGCCAATGTTGTTGCTGAATATCTCGCAAAAATCAACGTGAAGTGCATCTCTCACCCTCCCTATAGTCCGGATTTATGACCATGTAACCTTTTTCTATTCTCTAACTTGAAGAAACGCCTTCATGGGAGGCATTATCCATCATCAGAAGCAGTGGTGAAAGCTGCGGAGGCAATTTTGAAGGATCTCTCAAAAATCGTTTCCAGCATGTCTTTGAAGACTTACAGAAACGCGGGGATAAGTGCATCTCATTTAGGGGAGACTATTTTGAGAAGGACCATCAAAATTATGAGGATGAGTGAAGGTACGTTGTCAAAAAAAATTTTGATCATTCTTTATTGAACTGCCCACGTAATAAGTTTTTAATTATTACAAAACATATTGATTTACTTTAGGTATGTAGCAAAGAAACAGTCTAGAAACCGAAATATTGCCCTAATGTTCGATGTCCTTCTATGATGAAGTTTCAAGAACCAGGGTCATTGGATTGGCCCATTTGGCTTGAATCCAGGAACAGGATTGATCGCTTCTTGGACCAGCACTGCAGTCAATGACGGACTTGAATGCGTGGGTGTCTACCTTGCAAAACCAGTCTGTGCCTGATATCCGCAAAACCAAACTACGGTCAACTATTCTATAAATACTATCCTGCAATTGATTTTAAAGAAACAGTGGTAGAGTGTTTAATTTCATTAAAAAATTCACCTGACCTAAAAATGTAAGGCTGTATAAATCCAAAAAATATTTTGGCTAGTTCAATCATAGTAATGCAATCTTCTATGTTTTTTTTCGCGAGATATGAAATAGAATTGAATTAACACTGACTTCCTACAACTGCCCAGACACATTTCAATTTACAAAATAAATTTAAAGTTATAAGCACAACATTTATTAGTTGTAGGGTTGTTCTGAACGAAAAGAAAATCAAAATAAAGTTGATTATAAGGTTTCTGAAGATGACATGGTAGCGACGGTGATTGTTCCGCTTTAAGAGCGATATTCCACATTTTTAAACAGAAATAAAGCTCTAATTTACAATCCCGTAAAATAAAATGCGTTAAACTATGTAAACCATACACACAAATTGTTGAAACATAGGACTTATGCTCCAAAATTTACACTCATCACTCTGGATTGATTTAGGGAGAGCTCGTATAACCTCAGTGCATAGCTCAATGACTTTCTGGCAGATGTCATCTACAGAGAGATGGTCTTAGTTTTCAAATTTCGTATTGGACTTGTTGTTAGAACAAAAAATCTTATGGTTATAAATTTAAATATTTGGATGTAACGTTTCTGCTGACGAAATTAGTGCCAATTGTTTTGCTAGGACATTGATTACGTATTTTCTGTTATTTATATTTTCAGAAAAACATTTATTTTGCGACCATAAACCAAATTTTCTCCAGTATTTAACGCTAGAGTAACAACTTTACCCTAAAATTGTCTTGTAGGATGGCCAAATAAATTATTTCACGCGGGCCTGAAAGCCTAAGTTGTTAAGATTACAAGGGATGTTCAGTAAAGAATGATCAAAATTTTTTTGAAAACACACCTTTTCTCATCCTCAAAATATTCTCCCCCGAATGCGATGCACTGTCCCAGCGTTTCTGCCGGTCTTCAAAGACATGATGGAAACCATTTTTTGAGAGATCCTTCAAAATCGCTTTCGCATTCTAAACCATTGCTTCTGATGATGGATAATGCCTCCTACGAAGACGTCTCTTCAAGTTAGAGAATAGAAAAAAGTCACATGGAGCTAAATCCTGACTATAAAGAGAGAGAGGGATGCACTTAACGTCGAGTTTTGCAAGATATTCAGCAACAACATTGGCAATATGCAACCGCGCATTATCTTGGTGCAGCATCCAGCCTGCTTCATGGAAATGTGGTCTTTTGCGCCTGATATGGACTTGCAATGCTTTCAGAACATCCCTGTAGTATTGTTCAGTTACTGATGTGTGTGCAGGTACAACATACTGATAAACAATTCCATGAATATCAAAGAATGAGATGATCATAACTTTCCCAGCAGAAGCAACCACTTTTGCTTTTTTGGGGGTTGCTGATGAAACAGATTTCCTCACCGAGCTTTGCTGTTTGCTCAAAATGATGTAGCCTAGTTCCATCAGCAGAGATTACGTTTGAAAGAAACTCCGGATCTTCCTCTTACATCAACTTTAACTGCATGTTACCTCCATTACAGCGGAAGGTAATACTGAATATGTCTGAACTTGCCTGGTTCTCATAGGCGGGAACCAGGAGTACCAACAATGAAACTGCTACGGCGTGGTTGTTTCACATTAATCTAGCAGGATATAATAAGATGGAATTTTAGTGCGAAAAATTATGACCGTAAAAATTATGATCATTCTTTATTGAACAACCCTCGTAGGAGCATGTCGATGGCATTAAATCTAATAGTTTTTGTTTTTTGCTTACATCTTAGGTTTTAGTCTGCATTTGTGAAAGATTTGAAACTTGGTTGAATGGTTCAAGCACGATACCGACCATAACAAAATATCTACTACGAACTACACATTTATAACTATGGGCCAGTAGAAAACTTCGCTATTATTGTATTTTGTAAATGCCTATAATGTTAGGAAAGTGTTATTTAATATAATATCAAGTTATAGGCCCAAAAAGTTAAACAAAGTGTAATAAAAATGTCGAAATAATCACCAATGATTTGAGCCCAAGTTGAACTCACCAATTGAGGAAGTAACCTGTATCATACCTTTCAGCCAACGCTACGTTGCCAGGGATGTTTGTACACGAATAAATAACCGCACCCTAAGGCCCACCGCGAATCTTTACACAGATTTTACAGCTTTATACATTTCTAAACTCATTTTGATAACTAAAACACAAATAAAACACTAAATCCACCGTTAAAATTACTTTATGATCTTTAAAGTGCCGTAATTTGTGGCAGAAGTGAAAACAATGTACCTAATTCTTAGTAATTTTGACATGGCCGTACAACGAAAACACGTGTTGGCTGAATATTGAAATCCAATTTGTTCCGCTGTGTGGATTTGCCATTTTGTGTTCCAATGTTATTGTGATCTGATGCATGTGACAGGTTGTTCCTTCAGGGGCATGCTTAAATATGTTCGTGAATGTCTGCTAATGAATAAACGTTTATAAACTCGTATAAAGTTGTTACTGCAGCTCTCTGTGTCTGGGTATGATGTTTTTGGAATCGACATACATAGTGACTGATTTCTCCCTTTCTTCATAAACTGTTGTGCAAATCACACACACACACACACACATATATATATATATATATATATATATATATATATAAGGGGGGCCCAAAAGAATTCGGGCTCCGAGGGCGCTGCCACTCGTAGACGTAATTCAGGGATCTCTCGCTGGATGCTGTTAGTAGAAACCTTCATGGAACAGCTGTGCAGACGTCGTCAGTGTATAGCTGAACGTGCAAGTGTGTTATTGTGTTTCTCTGACTGTTGACTGGTTACCTCTGCGAAGTCGTTATGGCAACTTTAAAAGAACAAAGAGTGTGTGTGAAATTTTATTTCCTGCTTAAATAAAACTGCAACGGAGACACACCAAATACTTCAGGAAGCTCCCAGGAGGACGCTATGAGCCGCACATAGGTGTTAGAGTGGTTTGGGCGCTTTAAACGTGGTGAGATGTTTGTTGAAGAACCATGTCGTTCTGGACGCCAACATCGCGAAATGAGGAGAACATTGAAAAGGTCCGCCAAAAGATCAACGAGGATCATCGCCAAACGATCGACCAAATTTCAGCAGCGAAAGGAATCAGTTGGAGAACGTGCCAGCGGATTTTGAGGGAGGATTTGCAGATGAGACGTGTTGCTGCTAAATTTGTTCCGCGCCTTCTCACACAGGAGCACAAAACCATCCGCATGAATGTGTGTCAGGACCTGTAAACAGAGATTGCACGTGATCCATACTTCTTGAACAAAGTCATTACAGGGGATGAGAGTTGGTGTTACGGGTATGACTCAGAAACCAAGCAAGCGTCAAGCCAGTGGAGGACTCCCAACCCTCCCAGACCAAAAACAAAGCAAGGCAAGTGAGGTCAAATGTGAAGACGATGATCATTGTCTTTTTTGATGTTCGTGAAATTCTGCATCGGGAATTCGTACCCCCTAGCCAGACTGTTAACCAGCACTTTTACTTGGATGTTTTAAGGCGTATGCGAGAGGATGTGAGGAGGAAATGCCCGGCACTTTCGCGATCAGGTGACTGGTTTCTGCATCACGACAACGCTCCAGCACATCACCTTACTAGTGACACACTATTTGGCATCTAAGATGTCGCCTTTCGTTCCTCACGCTCCGTATTTGCCAGACATAGCCCCGTGCGACTTTTTCCTATTTCCACGAATGAAAAAAACGCTAAAAGGGGAGCGTTATGACGATGTGGAGGCGGTAAAAACAGCTTCGCAAAGGGCACAGGACAATATCAAAATTGAAGAGTTCCAAGCATGCTTCCAACAGTGGGAAAAGAGACTTGACAAGTGCATCGCATGTAATGGAGAGTATTTTGAAGGTGACTGAAGTAATTTTGTAAAAAGGTTCATCAATAAGGTTTTTATGGCAACAGTCCGGTTTCTTTTGGGTATCCCCTCGTATGTGTGTACTTATATTTAACTTTATATATGTTTATTATTTAAGAGATCACATATATATACTTATTTTGAGAAAGTTGGCAAACCCGAGAATAACTTACTATCGAGGAAGTTTCTGCGCCATCTGTCCGCTTTGATCGACACTGCAAAGAACACCAGAGCATGAAAGGGGAAGAGAGAACATAGAAATAACGAAATTTGTAGAATAAGAGAAATTTCCGTATTATTTGTCTTGGCTTTCTTCTAAAACAGAAGTATTTGGCCAATTGAACCAAGGACCTCCCAAATGCTGGTTAATCACGTGAAGCGGAACCATCTCGCTTTGTAATGTGTTTTAGACGTACAGTGGCCGACATAAGTATTCGAACGTAAACATATTTATTACTTATATTATTTTAAAGCTACGCAGAGTAAGCATACGTAAAGACAACTGATACAAAATAAACCTGAGTCTTAAATTAAACATATAAACTCATAAATAGCAACAGAAACTTATTTATACTACAAGATGAAATAAAACAGTTACTTTACATCTGGACACAAGTATTCGAACAGAGAACACAATAATATTTAGTTATCATCCCCTTTCTTTGAATTATTGCTGATAATCGTTTGGACATTGTCTGTATGTTTTGTTTAGTGACTGCAGAGTCCATATTTCTCCACTCTGTTTGAAGATGTACTTTCTGATGTGATGCTTCCACACACACTCCTCGAGTTCCTTCCAGATGTTCTCTATAGAGTTTAAATCTTGAGATTGGGGCAGTGTCTTCAAAGTGTGAGGAGTGTTGTACACGATCCAAAGCCTTACAATTTCAGCAGTATGCTTCGGATTATTGTCCTGCTGGAAGTAGTAATCATGCCCTAATCCCAGCTTCCCTGCACTCTTTTTAAGATTGTTTTCAAGATACCTCTTGTATTCAAATTTGTCCATGATCTCATCTATGAACACCAGTTCCCCAAAGTCAGATGAAGCTACACAGCCCCATACCATCACATTACTGCCACCATGTTTCACTGTAGTTACCATGTTCTTAGGTTCCCATTCTGTATTTGGCAGTCTCCATACTTTAAGACGTCCATCACTCTTATATAAGCAGAATTTGCTCTCGTATAAGTAGAATTTGCTCTCGTCCGATCAGAGAACCTTATCCCAGAATTCTGTTGGTTTCACCACATACTGTTTAGGATATTCTATACGCTTTTTCTTATTCACCTTATTAACTTACGGTTTCTTCCTGGGAGTGTGGGCATTGTACCCAGTACTATTTAAAACCAGTTCAACTGTTCTGGTGTGAACCACAGTGCCAGAATATTGCTCAAGGCATCCGCTAATATCAGATGGAGCGACTCTCGGATTCTGCTTCACCAATTTTATTATTTGCCTACTGTCTCTGGTGGTGAGTTTAGAAGGAGCACAATTTCTAGGTTTATTTATAACGGTATTGGTCAGTTTGAAGCGTCGAATTATGCAGAACACTGTAGTTTTGCTTCTGTTAATGGTTTTGGCAATTTCAGAGAGAGATTTGTTTTGTTTGTAGATATTTGTCACGATATTCCTCTCTGTCACCGTTGTCTCCATACCTTTACGTCCCATATTACCTGTGAGTTCACAATCAGCTGATTAACTTTGAGCACACTGTCTCGAGGCATAGCATAAACACAACTGCTATGTGGTAGGGGCGTGTAGGGTACGTCCAACCAACTTTCTCTCTGTTCGATTGGGTACGTTCGAATGCTTATGTCCTCCAATAAGAGGGACAGTAGAATAAATACAGTACAGATTGTGTAATAAATACATGCAAAGTGATGTTTTAAATATTGTTTCTGAGACACAAAAGGTTAATGTTTATATGTTTAACAATTCAACGCTGTCAAATAAATATTACAGTATTTATAGTACGTGCAATGTTACATGTTATATTATTCGAATACTTCTTTCGGCCTCTGTACTTTTAGTTTACTAAAATTATCTTCAAGTACAAAAATTATTTGAGTGTTACAGAAAAATGGAATTCATTTGCCATGCAATAAAACTGGTACAGATTATGTCTTTGAAACGTTTTATTGTATTCTAGCTGAAAACGGCTTTTAAGCAATTTTTAGAACTTATATAACTGTAAGCGTCACTCTATTACGTCACGCTTTTGAGTGTATGCTGGACCTCAAACGGACGTCAGCGCTTTGCCAGAAGAACAAAGACAAGCAAATTAGTGACGTTACTTCACACAGTGGAACAAAAAGGATGGAAAAAGCACATTAAAGGAAAGAGAACCTTCAAAAATATAATGAAACGTGAGATATTTTGTATTTAGTTAGCAAGGGAAATTTACTGTGCGTTTGAGCGGACCCTCATTAGAGCTTTTTGCTTCTGAAGTTTAGAGGATATTTGGATAAATCTTTGACATTTATTGCTGTAAAATGTAACACAGTAGTATTTATATACCTTTAATATAATTTTTGCTTTTAAGTTAGAAACTAAGGTGTATCACCGAACTTTATTGACTTTAGTACTTCATACTTATACTTAGGAGGACACAAATTATCTTGTCGTGATATTGCTATGTAACTTTAGCGGTAGTTCGAAAACTGGGAGAGACCATCTGTCTGGTATAAGTGGTTACTTATCGATACAAACAATAACAAATTAAAATAACAAATTAAGAATGTGTACACCGATATGACTTTATTTAATCCCTCTTGTGCAAAGTGTTTTTACAAATGCTTCTATCTACCAGGGGCAATCAAATATAAATAGGCCTTTCATTCCAGAAAATTTATTCACGGAGAACAATTAAAATTAACATTTCTCTTTCTTTTCTACATATTCATCCAACTTTTCTATACAACTGTTCCAACAAACAGGCAGCTTTTAAATGCCAGTTTCAAAGAAAGTACGAGGACGGCTGCAGAGCCACTTGCGCACGAAGTCTTTCACCTCCTCATTGGTTGTGAAATGATGTGCTCCAAGAGCTTCTTTGAGTGGACCAAACACACTTTCGAAGTATTCTCCCTCTGATGAAATACAATTATTCCAACGATTTACCCATTGTTCGAAACGCTCATTGAACACATTTTAGGACAGTCTGTTCAGGTTTCCCATGACAACATTTTTCAACTCCTTATCACTTTGAAAATGGCGACCACGAAGCTCCTGTTTTACTTCAGGGAAGAGGTCAAAAATCGCGTGGTGCGAGATGCGGAGGATGGGCTGGATGAGGCATGATCTCATTGCTTATTTATGCGATGACATCTTGACTTGCACGACCTTGATGAGCAGGGGCAATTATCCTGATGCAAGATCCATCCCCTCCTTGCGAGATGTGGTCGTTTTTTGGCGACTTATTTCTTCAGTAGCCCCTCCAGTACGTCACAATGGTAAGCAGCAGTTACTGTGCGTTGATTAGTTACAACGTGATCATACAGAATGCCCTGTTTGTCAAGGAATACGGGATGCATGACCTCTCCTGCACTTTTCTGAACTTCTGCTTTCTTAGGCCTAGGGCTCGATGAATGTTTCTACTGCCAAATCTTCTGCACCATTTCAAAGGTTTCTGTAAGAGTTTTGTCTAACAGAACACAGAACTTTATAGTTCTATGGTGTGTACAATAAACACGACCTCAGGTAACGGGCTCTAACTCCCAGCTGATTGACTTTGCATGACTGGCACTCACAGCACTGCTGGAGGAAGGATTCGCCTTTCCACCACTAGCAATTTATTTATTTTATTTATTTATTTACATACAATTAAATTAGTTAGGTTATTTATTGAAGGAACCTCGTATACATGCTTGTACTCGCCTCGCCATATTCTCTAAAGTTTTACGGAGATGATATCGAATTGAGAGAAGGTTATTTCAAGCAAGATGGAGCAACGTGCAATACATATCACACCGTGGAACTTGTAACCAATTTTTTATATAATAATCGAAAAATCTTAAAAGATTTGTGGCCGTCGAGATCCCCTGACCTAACCTGACCGGATTTTTTCTTGTGGGGGTATCTAAAATATAGAGTGTACAAGAATAGGCCACGGATAGTTGATGTTCTCAAGGAATCCATTCCAGCTGAAACAAGTAACATTGGCAAGGATACTCTCCGTAAAACTTCAGAGAATATGGGGAGACAAGTGCAAACTGGTGGAGGACACTTCCAACATTTTCTCTGAGATGTAAATAGTGTAATGTATATCCTAATTGTGTATTATATTCTCTCAAAATTGTACGTGTGTCCTATTATTGGTTCAAAAAGTTATGGCCTACTTAAATTGTTCAGAAAATTAATTGTTCTTTAACACTGGACGTGTTTAGGCTAAATTATGGAAATATAGACTGAAATATTCAATGTCATTGCCGGGATTTGAACCACGGATCTTCTGGTCTCTGTTCCATACTTTAGCCTACACACGGTCAGTGTGAAAGAACAATTAACTTCCAATAATTGACCTAATAGTGGTTAACTATAAAACGCGGGCCTTAACGTACTTACAGCATAGTAAGTCGTCATTAAGGTAGTTGTCTCATGTGTTTATGAGAACTCCTAGTGGTTTACCGGGAAATACACGAGTCAGCTGGTGAATTTAATGTCATATTGGCACGTTGGCGATAGTACTTCAAGGGTTAGAGCGTCTGGACGGAGACCAGAAGATCCGTGGTTCAAATCCCGGCTATGGCATTGCATTTTTCAGTCTGACTCTATCTTTCCATGAAGTGTTTCAGGTTTATAGGCATAGAACTATATATGTACAAGTAAATTTATTCTATATTTTCTTATAAATACAATAAGCTTAAACGATAACCAAATCTTTTTAGAGCTCCTTGCTATGTGACTGCTTTGAAAATCACCTTATTTACAAATAGTGTCTTTCTACTTGAGAAACATGTAATTGAAAGATAGAGTCAAACTGAAAAATTCAATGCCATGGCCTGGATTTAAACCACGGATCTCCTGGTTTCCATCCAGTCGCTATTACCCATGGAGCTGCCATGGACAGCGTGCCCCCACGACACTAAATTCTCCAATGACCCATATGTTTTATGAAGGAACGATTAATTTCCATCACTTAACTTAAACAATATATTTGAAAATTCAATTAAATAAGGATGAATACCTCGAAAATGGTTAGTTCCACACAAAAAGGAAAGAAAAATTGACATAGTTTGTGAGATTTATCGATATCTCCGCTTTTATAACAAGACGATTTTGTCTGCCACTCACGAGTATTCATTTCGGCAAGAGTTATTCTTAATAAAGACAACTTTAGAGGTTATTCTCAGAATATCTAATATATACTTTTCATTTGGCATAAACATATCTGAAGCTTGGTTATTTTTAGTGAAAGTCTTAAAGCTACTTTTAAGAAAACCAAACATTTCGAATTGTTGTTGTTGTAAAAGTTAGTATAAGTACCTTAAAAATACGTTGTATCACATTCTTGATATATATTTAAAGACTAAGTTTAGTACATAATCCACTCTTTGATTTCCAGTTATTCTATTAACAGTTATGCAGACACCAAAACTTTTACAAAAACGATTTGTTTTTTCAAGGAGCCTCAAAATGTCTATTTTCATTGAGAACTTGGTATCTTATGTGTTTCAAATGAGAAGGTGTTTGTCCTTGAGCGCTACTACGTGAGCAACCAATGGGAGTCCTTCGGTGTTATCGTATTGCATTCCCGCTAAGTGATGTGTGAGGAGCGCCAACCTAATCAATCTGTATGAAATACTATTCGCGCTAAGACAAAAATTCAGATATTACCAAAATTGATCCACGTGGAAGGTAGAGAGTAATGTATCTAACATAACCATGAAAACCTCATAATTTTAGCTCAAATAGTTTTTCTAATACAAATAAATAAAACACTATTACCTGTATTATAACAATAAATCGCGACGTAAGCACTGTATGAATATCATTATTGGTTGGCATGTATGCGTGTACGTATATTTGTAATTACTCAGAACTGAAACGTAAATGTTTGACATGACGTGATAAAATAATTAATTTGAATAATCCAATTCGAGCGAGAGGAAACAATAAATTTCCTGCTGCCCTGACAGAACGTGTCTGGTCACATTATATCTTTGTTTATGAATGGTTCGTAATCTCTATTTGCTCTAGAGAGTTCAAAGTGGTTGGTGTGTATGTATGTACATATAATTTTAATTACTCAGAACTGAAATTTAAACTACTGCATGACGTGATAAAAGAATTACTGTGAATAAGTCAAGGTGTTAAATTCGAGAAAGAGCAAACACTTCATTTCCTGTTAGCCTGTGGAATGCTGTATGCTTATGTTTATGAATGAATGCTAGATAAGAAATGTTTATTTACTCTGGAGAGTTCAGATCAATATCATTCAGTTGTTCTTTACACAAAAGGAGAGGAGGAGTTAAATACTGCAATGACTTCTTTCGGTGAATTTAGTGGCGAGTCAAAAAGGCTGATATTGTGATGTCAGGCTCGTGGTATTATTTTTAAGGTGTTAGTCAAAAGCTTTTCGGTAACAGAAACTACAACTAGTTATTGCAAAGAGTACTTCCGTTTAAAAACACGGGAAAAGTGTATCAGCTGGATCAACTTGTAATTGAAACGGGACACGAGGTAAAACGGCTCCCACCTTACCACTGCTAATAGAATTCAATTGAGTTGTTGTGAGCTCAAATAAAAAGTGGGATTGCAAAAAAAAATAATACTTTTAAACTGACGGGCGTAGAACGACTTGTTCACGAAGAAATTGACAAGGTAACACAACAGGACTGGGAAAACTGCGTGAGGCATGCAGAAAACCTTCAAAAAGACGATTTTAAGAAAGAAATAGCACGTGACGAGATTTTGGAACCTATAATCATAAATCTGCAAGACTCAGACGATGAAGACTGTGCCAATGACGAATTGTCTCTTAACGGAAGTGACATTGACAGCGATACGGATGAGGCACTGGCAGTTCCATTGGATTAGAAAAACAGGTAATTCGTAAACTATGGTTATAGTATTTTAAGGTATAAATAATTTGCGAAAATGCTTTTACCAATTTTTATTTTGACAACTGCATCATTGTAAAAGTTTGTAAAGTATAATTTGCCTACCCTTACGTGTGCGCCAAGCAGACCTGCATGCTGTATGAGTGTGCGAGAGAGAGAGGAAAATATAAAAGGAGTGGGGTAACAAGCTGGCAACGCTGAGCGTGATACGGCATTTGATTAGCTGGACTCCAGAACCCTTCCCATTTGAAACACTAAATAGCTTTTTTTCTTCCTGTTGTGTATAGTTGTGAAAGTATTTCGTATTATTATGGACATTCGCCTAAAGAGACAATTTTAGACCCTTCCCGCTTAATTTCTAGTAACTTCCGGTATATATTTGCCATCCTAGGCTATTGCAACACGGTTTCACCACTCCACGTGGAAGAGTATATACGATGTGAAGTTTTTCTGGCGTGTTTCGACAAACAAGCTGTTGCTTTGGATTGCAGCCAGGCCATTAAAGTTTTGGACAGCTTCAGCAAAGCGGTGGGGAAAACAAAGCACTATGTTCAGTTGAAAATCGCAGTTCTGTACCTGCACAAAAACGATATTTGTTTGCTTACACATTCAAAGCAAGTGTGAACTGAAAGTGTAGTCAAGGCTTGAACTGACATACCTTTATGAGTGGGCTAGATATTTGAAGATAAAAGTCAAACAAGATGCTATATTTTCTTATCAATGATAGTATCAAAACAGATACTTTTGGTTTTCCTGCCCAAGCCATGCTGGAATAATATTTTTTGCAGTACAGAATTTATTTACTACATTTAAGGAAGCTGTTATCAAAACTAGAGTCTATAAAACTACAATATGATGCAGTTAAAACTAGGTATGCCAAGTACTGGTTACAACTATTTTTTCTTTCTTGTTCCATTTATACCCCGCCTATAACTGCAATGGTCATATCGGCGGCCGTTCTCCTTTGGAACATACTGAAGGTGTTAACTCGTTATCTAATCATTAGATCACGCATACATTAACACTCTCATTCATACTTCCAGACTCTGGGGAAGATGGGGAATTATCTTGGTCGGAGAAAAATCCCCAACCCCACCCCCGGGAATCGAACCCGGGACCCCTAGCACGGCAGGCAGGTGCTCTATCGACTGAGCTACGGGGCAGCCACAACTAGCAGCTATTCAGGGGAGATTTAAATCACGTACTATCCAAGATATTAAATCTTGTAAATTAATCAGCTTTTGCATGAAAATCATTTACGACATTACACTAACGTGTTACAGAACTTATATGTATGCCTTATGAATTATTTTATCTAATTTTATCCAATAAAGTTATTTATTAAAATAGAGGGAATCATTTTCTCAATTTTGCCTACTTTGGTGTAAAATATACCAGTAATTATAACATTTGAACAATGGAGCTTTAATGTCAAAGTATATGCATAGCAATATCTTTAAGGTCTGTCTTTATCACTGTAAGAGTTAATTTAGCTTTCCTCGATAATTTCTGGGGAAACAAGTCACTTATATGAAAGAGTGCATTTCAGATAATGCAAATAGAAGGCTAACCTACATAATAAAGAAGTAAACGACACTGCTAAGCACACGTTAGTTGCCATAATAACAAGGTACACATTTGCAGAGCGGAAATTCCCCAAAAATGGGTTAAACATTGCCACTCAATTTCTAATTTTGAAAGATATTGCATTCTAATTGTCAAGGAATGCAGAATCTTAACGTATATAATGCCGTATAACGTAACCTATATCATAACAGGTGAGAGTGGGCCTGAGCCTTCCAACCCGACTGCCGGCCTCACGCCCACAAATTCTAGGCGGAACTAAGCGATCATCCAATCGATACGGTAGTGTTTAACGCCCGCTTTTACTACATACCGCACCGCAGGCGGTGACACTGATGATACATGAGAAGACGATGGAGCACCGGTGGAATGAGATGGCGGGGGAAACCGGAGGTCCCGGAGAAAACCCGCCCCAGGGCCGTGTTGTCCATCACAAATCTCACTTTGCCGTCGCCTGGACTCGAACCCGGGCCGCCTTGGTGATTTCAATATGTGTCCAACCCTTGCACGATACACACTGAACCCAAGCCTCGTCTGTGATTACTAAACAAATGAATCACTAAATAATAAAAGCAGAAGCATGATTAACAGTGAAGTATTCTTCATATTTAATTTTGATTTATGAGTCACTATGTTTACACTCAAACTTCACTTGTTGTTGTATAATTGAAACGTTTTCAAGATCATTCGATCTCAGCCTCAGCTGTTTGGTGACTAAATGAACCTTCCTCTTCTTCCACTATTACGGAGCTCCCATCTCTCTGCCATCTGGTGTAAAATCCCGGCATTAAATGACGTATTAAAACTTAGTGCCCCTAACACCAGATGGCAGAGTGATCGGAGCTCCGTAGTAGTGGAAGAAGAGGAAGGTTCATTTAGTCACCAAACAGCTGAGGATGAGATCGAATGATCTTGAAAAGGTTTCAATTATAGAAGTAAGTGAAGTTTGAGTGTAAACATAGTGACTCATAAATCAAACTTAAATGAATCACTGTTAAAACACTTCAATCAACACTGGGTTTGGTTCCAACATTTTATTTTATTTTAGCCTTGGAAGGCTCTTCACTGTTTCCAGTTTCTGTTGGCATAGAGTTAGAGCTAGGTTCTCTATTTATAGTTTTAGTAATATTAGTCTTGCCTCCCGTCTGTTTTTGTGCATTTTCCTGCTACATCAACTTATACAGAGACGATGTTAATGTTTCAGCAGTATATACTGCCACTCCCAGGCTCATTGATCCGTCTATTACATTCCCTATTACTTGTTTCATATTTTCTTCTAACCATTTTACTTTATTTTTGGCCTCCATGTTGACAGGAATGCCCATAATCTAATGTCAGTGCAAGTTCAGGGGATAAAAACATGCCTTCGCGCACGGTAATGGGAAAATTGCTATCGTACGGTACTGAGCAACTCACACGTACGTATATATAGCGCCATAACACGGCTCGATTCTTTTAAACTGATACTGTATTTTGTGTTTGTATAGTCTACTTAATACCAAATAATATGTGTACAAATACTTAATTAGTTGTTCACCGGACAAGGCAGCAGCAATATCTGCAAGCTATTAACAGCACAGCTACAGTTCACTACACGACCTCTTTCAACAACAACTTCTGTTTAAACGGTCAAAGAGGAGGCAAAACTTTCCGTTGGTAACAAAGATAGTTGTTTGTCTAAATACACACCATGAGCTTCTACTATCAAACAACAGCTACGAGATACTGGCACTGTGCGTTACTGGGTGCATCTCCTCTACTGTACTAAGAACTAGATCTCATTAAAGCTAAAAATTTATATCAAATAGTTATTTTTGTGGAGTTTACGGTTTCCAACTTATTTTATGTTATGGTTTAAATATTGTAACACTTATACTTAGTCCTTAAGAGATGTTTTCTTCCTGATGATGTAAAAAGAAGATAATTTCAGAGATATCACAACACAGGGGCCAGCTCTTAACCCTTTATATTGTCACATATGTAATGAGGGTTGCATGGTTATCTCTATATTGTTATATTTATTGGATTTTACATAATTCTTAATTCTCGAGTAAATGTAAATTATGGCTGGAAGCCCCAGTTCTTGATTCTTGCATCATTTAGCAGCAAGCTGGGACAAACGGGGTGGTTACCCACATCCGGCCAAGCCTATTAAATGTCCTCTTAAGTTGCGTCATGTCCGGTGAATAGTGCGTGGCTCTTCCGGAAGGCACTCCTCAGAACCGGATGTTCTGGAACGTTCAATGACAAGCTGAGTCTAGACCCGGATGTTCTAGAAGGTACCTGGAGGTACTGGGTTCCCCATATTTGGGAGAATAACGTCACTCGCAGTGCCTATATAAGTGGGCGAGTTGAAGCCTCATCCCTCCCACTCCCCATACCTCACTCTGATCAGTAGGTAGTTTTCTCCGGGATCGAACCTACAGGGTGTGGGACGAAGATAAACTCTCCTCCGTCAGATCCATAACGGTGGGAGTCCCAGCAAGCAGTGTACTGTCGTCGTTACTCTTTGCTGCCTACATGTCAGACTTTCCAACAGAGCCTCGCATTGTTCTGTGCCGATATGCTGACGACGTCCTCATCAGGACACAGAATAAAAGCGTCCGCTACTGCCTCCCTCCGCTGTAGCGATCACTCCGGGCCATCGGCACATGGAGTGGGAGGTGGAGGATGGCCATTAGCCTAGAGAAGAGCTGTGCCCTTCTGCTGGGGAAGGTCCTCCGCTTGCGCCCGGAAGGAGACCTGCGGTTGAGGTGGAGAAGGATCCCTTAGGTCCGATCTGCCAAAAACCTGGGTGTCCGAATGGACCGCGACCTCACCTTCACCCCACAAATCCGTGGAAAAATCAGCCTCGGCCATGCAGCGCTCAGGCAGTTGTACCCCATATTCCGATCAACCATATCCACGCGCCTGTAACTACGGGTGTATCTGCGTACATCCCGCCATTGATCCTGTATGGATGCGAGGTCTGGGGTTCGGTGGCTCGTACCACCATCCGCAGACTGCAAGCCGTGCAGAACTGGACTCTTAAGATGAACAATGATACCGAATGTACGTTTCCATCATACATCCTACACTACCATTCTGGCATACCTTACGTTGAGGACGTTGTGGGTGAACGCTCGCGCACATTGTACGCGAGGATTACACCTCATCCCAACCACCTAGTTAACACTCTAGGTCTATAGGACCACCGTGTACCTAGAAGGAGAAAGAGCTACCGCCTTCCCATGGACGCCCTTGGGTGGTGAAGCCAGCCTCTCATCCCTTCACTACTACATTCTGTCTGTCCCGGCCATACTATGGCTGGATTTGACTTGTCGGCTGACCCCCGGCAGTCCAATCCCCCCTGTGTGACCTTAAAACGATCCCCAAACTAAATGTTTCCTAACTACCCGACCTTTCGCTCCTGACCCCGCCATACTGGACGGATCCTGTAAGCAGGCCGCTCCTAACGTGACGCCATCGGGCACTGGTCTCCTACCTGGAAGCTCACGCCGCCACCAGCAGCACTAGCAGAGGTCGAATCAGGTCCATCACTTTACACGGACATTCAAGCTTTAAAGATAAAACAAATTTGTACCTATCTTGGTGGTTTTAAAGATAAAACAAAGTGGTTTACCGGGGAAATATACGAGTCAAATGGAGAATTTAATGTCAGGACGGCACGTTGACCATGGTAGCTCAATAGGTTAGAGCGGCTGCACGGAAACCAGAAGATACGTGGTTCAAATCCAGGCTGCGACATTGAATGTTTCAGTCTGACTATCTTTACATACTTTATCCTACACACGGCTTGTGTGAATGAACAATTAATGTCCACTTATGTCTTTGTGAAATAGAAAGTAGCTATTATGTTTTAAGTTGCAGCAGTGCCAAGAAAATAGTTAACACATAGAAGCAAGAAGCCCTTACAAATGCAGTTATTGTCACAGCCCAGGATGGTGACTGGGGACATAGCTCATCGGTTGATGGAGGGAAGATGGGTATGGACAACTCTAAACTCAAGCTGATGCGCATTTATTCGGGACTGGCCTATAGTTAGCATATACCGAGTAGCGTCAGCGTCTTGAACAGACGTTGGGCCACGGTTGAATTATTGAACAAAGTCTCAAAATTAACTATACCCCCTGCGGGGCTTACCATTGGGATTGTGTGACGTGATGGTTTTGAAGTACTTCCGGCCGGGCTGACGGGCAACGTGACAATCTTGTCTGATGATCGTAAAGTCGCTCTCTTTGGTGAGGATCCAAGGCATATTATATAGGCCGTTGGATCCTTGCCAACATGTTGTCGCTAACACCAAATATGGCGAGCCAACGCCCAGAGCTTAGGCTACATTAGCCAATCAGAAGTGAGTATTCAAATTGTTCTAGAATATCCGGACTGACGCACGAGGGTCAGGGTGCAGCACAACACCGTGCAAATCATCACGTAGACAACAGGAAACTGCAGTCATAGGGAATCCTGGAAGTGGTAACCCTCAGTATTGCTGTTACATGTTGTGCCGTTCCAAAGCCTCCATCAAGAAAGAGAATTTAACAAATGCAAAATGTATAATGGAGTCAAGCCCAAAGAAATAATGGTCCAAAAATAAACCTCTGAATTTTGGTATGTCTCCCAGCCTTCCTCAAACATCCACGTGAAAATATTACGAGGTATGTTTTTTTAAGTCAGCAACGTTTTGCGATTCCGCCGCCGCAGCGCTACGGTCGGCGTTCCACACATGCGCGCTGGTTACCTACATCTCTTGTCTACGCACTGAAGCCATTACAGTCTGATTCTTCATTGTATATGTTGGTTACTGAGTGTTTAAGATGCTTCCGACAATCGTGAGTCCCGCCGATTGTGAAGTACCGGCTGTTATACGATTTCTTAGTGCTAACGGCGTAAAACCGATCGATATTCATCGTGAGATCTGTGAAGTTTACGGACAAAACATTATGAGTGATGGAATGGTAAGGAAATGAGTGAGAGCATATAAAGATGGCCGCACAAATGTGCATGATGAAGAACGGAGTGGGCGTCCTTCGGTCGTTACTGAAGATTTGGTGCAGAAAGTGGACGAAAAGGTGAGATAAAACAGATGTTTTACAATTTCATCATTGTTCGACTATTTTCCTCAATATTCTTGTAGTGTTTTGTATCGCGTTGTGACCGAGAACTTGAACTGCCGGAAATTGTGTTCACTTTGGGTTCCGAAAATGTTGACGGTTTTGCACAAAACCCACCGTTTAGGCAGTGCATTGACTTTCCTTGAGCGGTACCACAATGAAGGTGAAGATATTTTAGACCAAATTATTAATGGTGACGAAACATGGGTGGCCTACGTCACACCAGAACCGAAACTACAATCCATGGAATGGCGACTTTCATCATCATCCACAAAATTGAAGTTTAGGCAAACAATTTCTGCCCGGAAAATCATGTGTACAGTTTTTTGGTACAGAAAAGGAGTATTGCTAGTGGAGTTTCTGTCTCGTAATGAGACAATCACTGCAGCGTCTTATTGTGAGACATTGAACAACCTGCGCCGTGCAATCAAGAACAAAGGACGTGGCAAGTTGAGTAAGATTATCGTTTTGTTGTATGACAATGCCCGTCCACATGTGGCTAATCGGACCAAAGATCTCATCAAATCTTTTCAATGGGAAACTCTAGATCATCCTCCATACAGCCCTGATCTGGCGCCCAGCGACTACCATTTGCTCCTGCACTTGAAGAAACATCTGGGCGGTCAGCGTCTTCAAGACGATAACGAAGTCAAAACAGTTGTGATACAGTGGTTAACACGTCATGCGGCAGAATTTTATGAGGAGGGTATTCAAAAACTGGTGTCACGTTATGACAAGTGCCTCAATATTCACGGAAATTATGTAGAAATGTAGATTAAGATAGAGGCTTTCATGTAAAAATAAAATTATTGCGATATCTATGCACGTCTTTTTAAAATTCCAAAACGGTACTGACTTAAAAACATGCCTCGTACTTCAGGCTACTATATTGCTCAAGAAGATAAGTAATTGAATTATTTTGGCAAAGGAATTTTAGGATTAATACAAGGTATATAGAGCAATAAGCTTATAATGATATTGAAGTTACGAATAGAAAAAGACAAATGAATACATATGATTCCTCATTTATTAATTTCATGTGGGCTGTAAATAAAAGCCCACACCAGCACAGCATGGAACAAGCTAATTAGAAACGCTATATGGATGGAGCGCTGAATGCAGTTTGTTGGAAATGTGCAAAGGGAGCTGCTGCTATAGATTTTTGCAGTATTTTCAATGCCTATACACCATGTACGCCTTGTTTGGTATGGTGCAGGTCTCGAAAGACTCGTGGCATACATCGTGAATAGTATTACCAACAGCAGCCTCATGCGGCCCTTTGACGAAACTCAAAGGGCGAGAGGAGAGTTCATCAGCTAAGTAGCTATTAAGTTTATTACCCAGTTTGTTTCCGTACCCTCACACCAGGGCATTCCAAGCGCACAGTCACGTATAGTTTAAGGTATTCTCAGCATTGATTACTGCCTTCTCTCTTACTTTGCTTTACAAGAACTATATATGGAGATGGCTGAGAAGGTAGCGGCCGTAGCCCGCATTCGGGAGGTACTGGTTTCAGTTCTTGTGACATCTTCCTGACACATGGATAGTATTTGAGCGTCTACCCGAGTTTCTAGGCGAATCCGGGGAATGATAATTACCTCCTAGGAATTTTCTCTCTCCGTTTCACCTCCTTTTCCTTTTCACTTGCCCTTTTATCCTACATAGCTGAGTTTCGATGAGCTAGGCAAGAAATTTTCTCTATATAAATCCTCATCATCCAGATCGGGAGACTTCTTGAATTCCAAAAAATGTGTAAGCCCGCAAGTGGTAGGAGAACTATTGTGTTTGCCGCCACCGTGGAGCTTCAATTTGTAACTGTTAAGGACCCCAACCCCTACTGCCATATCTGCTCCGGTGCGGCCATCTTCATCCTTTGCTCCTGGAGGAGGCTCCATCGGCGACAAGGCACATATGTAAGGCACATGCTAGATGGCTGTTTCACGTTCTGAGTTTCGATGAAATAGGCAAGGAATTTTCTCTCTATAAATCTTCATTATCCAGATCGGGGGACATCATGAATTCCAAGAAATGCGTAAGCCAGCAAGTGGGAGGAGAACCATTGTAAAATATGCCCTGAGGCTTTTCTGGCGACTAATACGCTCACTTTCTTCTCGGACAGCCAGCCAGGTGAAAAGATGATTAGATATCAACATTTCGGGAGTGTGCATTTCTCCCACCATCAAGGTTATTTATAAAATGGTAAAACCACAAATGAAATACTGGACATAACACAACTATTAACCATATTTATAGATATTATGGTTTATAGTTGTGTTATATCCAGTGGATATAACACAAAAATGTGTGGTAAATTCCTTGCTGTGATGCGGAGAGCTGTGTTGTCCTCCTGCCGCGCGAAGTGGTCTGCCCTACGCGGAAATAAGCTCCGCTGCGAGGACAATCCAGTTGTTAGACGACATCATGCCGTCCATCCCGTCGAGAAGAAGTGCAAGAAGAAAAAGAAGAACAAGAACAAGTGCAATTTGTCACACATATACATAGTTATCGTTTTAAGAAGAACGACTGCTCCAGTTTACCCGCCTTGCGGGGATGCCCTCTCGGTCCGGCATGTTTTGATAAACTGTTTTAACCTGTTTCTTCTTCGCCGGTCCCTCCAGCTGCCGACCAGCTTGGCAGAGCTATTGGCGGACGACCAAAAAGCAGCGGCCAAAGTTTTTAAGCTGTTTTCAACTCTCAATTTTAGAATTTAACGTAAAACTTTTTGTCCGTTTTAACTGCATTATGTTTCTAAGTCTGTTTTAGTTTTGACGCACGAGATTCGTTTGTTTTATTTAGGATGGACATAACTTAGTTCTTTTTAGTCTATTGTTAGCAAGATTAGCTTTTTAGGAGCGCTGATGACCGCGCTGTTGACCGCCCTAAACCGCAACCATCCATCCATAATCTTCCAGCTACGCTCCTGGTTACAAAGTAGACAAAGTTTACAAGCTTTGATGGACGCACTTAAAGTATACACAAATCTATTTTGTAAGAATATATCAAATCAATAGTTTGACGTTATTAGTTTTCCTTCTTTTATGTGATTATTTAGCATATCCTTAAAATTGATTTCAGCACAGATAATTAGGAATTTAAACTGCATTTCGATAGGTGAGGATTACCAGAAGTTTTTAAGATCCAGAAACTTCAGTGTACACTTCTGGAATTTTTGTAGTTAGTTTAATTTCTCCAAATTTACGTCATATCGGACGATGAATGAAATGAGTGAAATGATGCTCAAATCAGCCCAAGGTCCATAAAGCTTAGTTACCTGACATTCCTCTCTCAGGGTAAGTGAAAACCCCGGGTAAAAACCTTATACACATAATCCAACCTGACTGATATTCGAACTCGGGACCTCTTGAATGTGAAGTACACTCTGTATGATCTACACTACAGGGGCAGGCCCTATGTTGAAGTTTACTGGTGTTGAGGATCTTGTGATGTAAGGATCAGTGACTAGCAGAAAGGTCATACAGAAGTAAAATAGAAAAGGTAGAAAGGAAATTGTGATACGAGTTACCTGGTACTTCCGGTAAAGACCACATCAGAAATTCTAGCATCAGACATGAAGTAATACTTTTAGCTTAAAGAAAGAACACCAACTTCAGACAAGATTGAACTAATTTTGAGGATATAACAAGAACAACACATTACTTGGTATTAGAATGATTGATTTGGTAAAATGAAGAATTTTATAAAATAAGTAGATGGAAAAATGAATTTTCTAACAATAATGTGACGTTTTGGTTTCGTAGAATTAAAAGGCCGAGTTACAGAAATTATAAATCTCCTTTATTTTCGTAAAAATACTCTTATAGATTACAGCAGCATTACGTTACATACACCACCGGTCTACCAAAGTCGATCACAATAACAAACAGTGACAACAGATTACTTCCTTAGCTCTCGTTATAACAACACAGCTGGCTGTCTCTCATTTCACAACACTTTCACAACTAACTCTTTGGGAGCCGTCACGTCCTTAAATACCTATTTCGTAAATTCAAGATATTTCTGGACCAAACAGGAATCTAATGTTCTATCACCTTCCAGAGTCGTAACCCTATCGGTGACGGCAGGTCTTTTATCTCGAGCTATCATTATTTCTTCCGGTATACTCCTTATCTCCAGACTTTTTCTGTACACAAGCCGCGCTAATGCGATCGGGTTCACGACAGTAATATGTTCAAAACAAGTTGAGAATTATACACTCCTGTAAATTGAAATAAGAACACCGTGAATTCATTGTCCCAGGAAGAGGAAACTTTATTGTCACATTCCTGGGGTCAGATACATCACATGATCACACTGACAGAACCATAGGCAAATAGACACAGGCAACAGAGCATGCACAATGTCGGCACTAGTACCGTGTATATCCACCTTTCGCAGCAATGCAGGTTGCTATTCTCCCATGGAGACGATCGTAGAGATGCTGGATGTAGTCCTGTGGAACGGCTTGCCATGCCATTTCCAGCTGGCGCCTCAGTTGGACCAGCGTTCGTGCTGGACGTGCAGACCGCATGAGACGACGTTTCATCCAGTCCCAAACATGCTCAATGGGGGACAGATCCGGAGATATTGCTGGCCAGGGTAGTTGACTTACACCTTCTAGAGCACGTTGGGCAGCACGGGATACACGCGGACGTGCATTGTCCTGTTGGAACAGCAAGTTCCCTTGCCGGTCTAGGAATGGTAGAACGATGGTTTCGATGACGGTTTGGATGTACCGTGCACTATTCAGTGTCCCTTCGACGATCACCAGAGGTGTACGGCCAGTGTAGGAGATCGCTCCCCATACCATGATGCCAGGTGTTGGCCCTGTGTGCCTCGGTGGTATGCAGTCCTGATTGTGGCGCTCACCTGCACGGCGCCAAACACGCATACGACCATCATTGGCATCAAGGCAGAAGTGACTCTCCTCGCTGAAGACGACACGTTTCCATTCGTCCCTCCATTCACGCCTGTCGCGACACCACTGGAGGCGGGCTGCACGATGTTGGGGCGTGAGCGGAAGACGGCCTAATGGTGCGCGGGACCGTAGCCCAGGTTCATGGAGACGGTTGCGAATGGTCCTCACCGATACCCCAGGAGCAACAGTGTCCTTAATTTGATGGGAATTGGTGGTAGCGGTCCCCTACGGCACTGCGTAGGATCCGACGGTCTTGGCGTGCATCCATGCGTCGGTGCGGTCCGGTCCCAGGTCGACGGGCACGTGCACCTTCCGCCGACCACTGGCGACAACATCAATGTACAGTGGAGACCTCACGCCCCACGTGTTGAGCAATTCAGCGGTGCGTCCACCCTGCCTCCCGCATGCCCACTATACGCCCTCGCTCAAAGTCCGTCAACTGCACATACGGTTCACATTCATGCTGTCGCGGCATGCTAAAAGTGTTAAAGACTGCGATGGAGCTCCGTATGTCACGGCAAACTGGCTGACACTGACGGTGGTGGTGCCCAAACGCTGCGCAGCTAGCGCCATTCGACGGCCAACACCGCGGTTCCTGGTGTGTTCGCTGTGCCGTGCGTGTGATCATTGCTTGTACAGCCCTCTCGCAATGTCCGGAGCAAGTATGGTGGTTCTGACACACCGGCGTCAATGTGTTCTTATTTCCATTTCCAGGAGTGTATGTGAGTATAATAGGCAAGATGTTTTTCAATAGTCCAATAAATGATCAACATGCTATACAGCTTCCTACGACAACGCTACTTTAAAGTCATAGTTACGGGGAAAACATCAACACTTAGACCAGGGAGAGGCGCAGTCCCCGAAGACTCTGTACTATCTCCCACCTTATTCAACGTCTTTATGGCAGATTTCCCCACAGAACCACGAGTCATAATGGCACAATACGCTGACGACGTGCTTCTGTTCTGCAAAGACAGACACATACTCAGAGCCTTCAACCCCATACAGAGACAGCTCCGTCTCACACAGCAGTGATGTCGGCGTTGGTGGATGTCCGTAAATGTAGACAAAAGCCACGCCATACTTTTCACAAAGCGCCATACCCCCGCAGACTGCCCCAACTTCAGCTTCCGAGGTCGAAGGATAGAGTGGACTAACTCTGTCCGATACCTTGGAGTAACATTGGATAGAGGCCTAACCTTTCGCCAACACATCAGGGACCTAGCGGCAAGGGTACAGGGAGCTATCGCTTCCCTTTATCCTATGCTGGGGTCGAACTCGATGCCGCTTGGCCTGAAGTTATACCTCTTCCGAGCGCTGGTGATCCCCGTGATTCTATATGCCTGCGATATCTGGGGCATGGCCGCAGATAGCTGGTTGGCATGGCTTCAACGTGCACAGAATAGAGGGCTACTATCTATCTATTCTGTGGGTCGCTGTTTTCCTACCAGGTTGTTTCACGAAGCCTCGGGACTTCCATATGTGGAGGACGAAGTTAGGCGCCGGGCATCAAAATTCTACGCAACTTTACCAACTCATAGAAGCGACCTTGTTAGATCACTGGGAGATTATTACCCCACTAGACGCCGTTCTAGACAACATGGCATGCGGGTACCCAAGATAACCCAGGAGCTAATCCAAACAGCAGCTAAAGCTGAGCTTCACATAATCTCATAAGTTGTTTGGCAACAAAATTTCTCCCCAACCCAAAACTAAATTAAAAACACCAGGGTGCAGGGAATTGCATCCTGTCCTCTCATCCCGAAGGTACAAATTGTAACCTCACAAAGTTCTTCAATTCTCAAAACTTACACCATATCCATCCTACAAAAACCCGTTCAAATACCTTACCTGCGGTAAAACCCTTAACGGGTGGGCACGCAGCAAAAACCTTCTGGCTAAATACAGCCAGCCAGCACGTCATGGTCATGGTCAACAGTCCAATAAGCTCCTTTGGTTTTTTGAAAAAATATTATACGTGTAAAGCAACTAAAACATATCAGCAAACATCTAAAAATTTAATGCTATCTTTGAACTTTGGGAGCTAATTTTACTTCGAAAATATCATTCCATTTGTTTCTTTTCAAACAGGATTACACTACAATTGAATCATCTCCTGCACAGCTTTTTTAAATACAAGAGATGTCCATAAAGTAACTTCTGTTTCAATTTATCTGCGCCGCAGCCCTGCGATCCTGTACCGCACATGCTCGGTAGATGCTCTGTATCAAGGAGAACAAACGTGTGCCATTGTGAGATCGCTGTCAGCCACGTAAACGTTGTTGTGCTTGTTTACAATGTCTGTGTTGATTGAAAATTCCGTCGCTTGTGAAGTCAGATCTGTGATTCGTTTTCTGAATGCTATAATTGCGCCGCGCAATACAGAATAAGCGCCGAGAAATGCTGTTAAAAGGTGTTGTGTTTCTTCACGACAACGCACGACCACACCCTAAAATGCGACGAAAAACATCCTACAGGGATTTCGCTAGGACGTATTTGAACACCCCCTGTACAGCCCTGACCTCGTTCCTATCTACTTTCATCTGTTTTTACATCTCAGATCTTTCATTAGCGGTCAACACTTCAACAATGACGAACAGCTGAAAGAAAATGTTTCTAACTGGTTGAAGACACAGGCGGCAAACTTCTATGTAAAAGGTATACAAAATCTTGTGCCTCGCTATGACAAATGCCTGCAACATTTCGGCAGTTATGTGGAAAAGTAATTGAAGAGTTGTAGAATTTTATGCAATAAATAATTTTTTGCTATCTGTACACAATTTAATTTTATTACCAAACGGATCTTACTTTCTGGACGTACCTCATACAAATGCTTATGCAGGCTTGGATGTAATCCCGACTCTTGTCTGAATCATAGTCTATCCTTTGTATTACTAATGCAGTGTTAAGTCATTTCGATCTAGCAGTTACCACACTTCAATCAATTGCAGAGGTACTTCTGTTTTCTATTTAGACCAACTACTACACGGCAAAGTCATGAATTAATTATATACTCAGAACAATTGTCGTCTATCAGCGGAACAAACACTGCGGGGCCCTTTGCACATAGAGGAACATATACAAGAGCCAGCGAAAAATGAAACTTTCTAGGCTTTACAGTGAATGCATGGTTTTTCTTCGACAAATATATATGCTTAAGCTTCTTTTCCGTGGAATCTGAAGCACAGCAGACATCAAAGGGGTGGTCTATTTTATCGGGAACATTGGATTTTATTGAAAGCCCAGATTAAGCTGCACAAAGAGCTCTTAAAGTCTAGAGCAAGCTTCAAAGAAACCACTCATTTCTCCATCAGCAAACATATCTTTTCTTTTTCTGCTGTCTCTCCTTTATTTCTGTACTGCACAAGGAACATAATACCAGAAGATTTGCCCACCTTGGGTTTCTATGTAACCCACATAAAATTATCATTGCTTTGAACGGTAGAGCCAGATTGAAAAATTCAATACCATTGTCAGGATTTGAATCACAAATCTCCCGTGTATGATACGTTCGGCTACTCTCGCCACTGAGCTACTCTGGCAACATGTCAGTATGACACTGAATTTTCCAACTGACTTACTGGTAGACTCATATACCTATAATGATATAACATACCTTAATGTGCGGCTACAACGCTGTAAATACTTTTAAATACTTGGCTTTATATTTAGACCACCATTAAGTAAATTCACGTAGGGTAGGGGGTCCGTCCCCTTCAGCTAGCTGCCGTGGTGCGGGCGCTGCACTCGTGGTACTTCTGACGTTACTAGAGCAAACTCGGGCCCAACTGCCAAGCCCTCCCGTAGGGGAGTTGTTTGGATTGGGTTGGACTCGAGGGGTCAGTGTGTTCCTGACACCCACGGGGAATTAGTTACCTCCGGCCAGGCTACGGCCGCCCGGAGGGGGTAGAGGGTTCCTCATAAGTCCCAGGTACTAACCTGTAGAGCTAGTAGAAGGTGTGCTAGATCACCAGGCGGCCATACCGAGGTATTCGGTAGCCTTCCCTGCGGAGTTGACGCGCGTAAGTGGCGTATCCACTTCCATCCCGTCTTGACGTTGTTGTCAACGGGGCGGTCTTTTTAAGAAATCAGGTATTACCCTATGGAAAGAGCCCCGGAGTATCCATCGCTCTGGGGTTGAAGGAGGCCAGGGTCTTTGGAACTACCGGTCCTGGACTGATTGTGTAGAACCTCTTCACTTAACTAGCCTTTGTAGCTGGTCAATTTAGGGTCCCTGCCTGCTGTACTGTTATGGTTCCTTTGGACGGCGTCCTCTGTCTCCTCTCACCTCACCCTTCCTCCCGATGGTGCCCCATTTGTTAGCAAAGGTACAATAGACAAAGTTAAGACCTCTATGCCTAATCCCCTCCAGTACATTCCAGTCCAGCCTTGTGTAGGTTAAGACTTAAAAAATAGTGCGAGACTGAAAAACTCACTTCCATGGCCAAGATTCGAACCACGGATATCCCGGTTTACTTCCGGTTGCTCTAAGCAGTGAGCCAACAAGCCAGTACATTATGCTGGCCTGCTGATTCCAAGGTCGTTTTTTTTTTATTTTATTTTATTTTTTAAAAATATATAGATACATAGTTTTATTTTCCTTATTTAACCATTTTTTATTGTTTCCGTTTATTTTCCTATCTGTTTTTTGTAGTTTTACACATAAACACCCATACCTCAGGCGGGACTCGAACCCGTGACCCTCTACGCAATGGAACGCTAGAGACATACGCTTTAACGACCATGGCTACGAGGGCCGGCATCGATTTCAAACTTGACTGAGACCGATGCTTACTAATAGTGCTTAGAAGCGATTATCCCACGTCAGTAGATTTATTGGTATGTAAAAGACTACTGCCGGATGAAATTTCAGCACACACGCGGTTCAAAAATAATACTGGCGATTTATAAAAGAGTTCATTATATATCCGCCACCATAAAAAATAATTATGCGATACTTTCATTACCGAAAAGTATGTATTTTACTGTGAGACAGGAATACATCCTAGGGGAGTGGATCCGTCCCCTTCAGCTGCCGTGGTGCGGGCGCTGGGGACCCCTAGCGCTCGTGTAACCTCTGACATTACTGGAGGAATCTCGGGCCGAAATGGGGAGCCCCTCCCGTTGAAGAGCTGGTCGGATTGGGTTGGATTCGAGGGGGGACTGTGTTCACGACACCCACGGGGAATTGGTTATCTCTGGCTAGGCTACGGCCGCCCGGAGGGGGTAAAAGGTTCCTCATAAGTCCCGGTTATTAGCCTGCAGAGCTAGTAGAAGGTGTGCTATATCAACAGGCGGCACCACCGAGGTTTTCGGAAGTCTTCCCTGCGGTGTTGACGCGAGTAAGTGGCGTATACACTTCCATCCCGTCTTGACGGCGTTGTCAACGGGGTGGGTGTTTTTTAAGAAATCAGGTATTATCCTATGGAAAGAGCCCCGGAGTATCCATCGCTCCCGGGTAGAAGGAGGCCCGGTCTTTGCAGCTCGGGTCCTGGACCGATTGGGTAGAACATCTGCGCTTAACTAGTCTTTGTAACTGGTCAATTTAGGGTCCCTGCCTTCTGCACTGTTGTGGTTCCTTTAGACAGCATCCTCTGTCTCCTCTCGCCTAATCCTTCCTCCCGATGGTGCCCCACTTGGGAGGAAAGGTACAATAGACAAAGTTTAGATCTCTGTGCCTAATCCCCTCCAGTACATTCCAGTCCAGCCTTGTGTAGGATAAGACCAGACTGAAAAATGCAGTTCCATGGCCAAGATTCGATTGGAATTTGACTAATTGTTTTCTGATTCAAGTACGGTTTCGGGTTTTTCCAAGGCCTAGGTGAAGCGTTCGACTGCCAGGGATTTTCATTACGTGCAACGGAAAAGAAATACTGCTTACTAAACAACCATACACCTTTAACGAGTCTGTCCCACCTTTAAGAAGTCCTAATTTCGAATCAAGAGGTCTCAAGTTCCGTTAGAGTGAGATAAATTGTTAAGGTTTTTCTGGGGTTTTCCTTTATCCTGAAATATGAATATCGGGTAATTCCAAGTTCTGGATCCTGTGCTCATATAAGTTTCATTTAACTCCTTTTATTCATAATCCAATGTGAGAATATCATTTTTAATAGTCGTGTATGATAGGAGTGTTAACAATTACAAGGGCTGTTCAGTAAATATTGATCACAATTTTGATTGACTTTTATTGATACATACAAATCAAGGTGTAAGAAAGGGTTGCAGTTTGTCTCCTATCATATTCATAATTTATATAGATGATCTGATTAGAGAGTGGATGTTTAAGATTAACGGAGGCATTCACCTTGCACCAAATTTTATTCTTAAGACGATGCTATTTGCGGATGAACAAATAATTATAAGCAAAACTGAAGACAATCTGCAAAGAGAAGTATATATTTTACATAAGTTATGTAAGAATTATTATTTCAAAATTTCCACAAATAAAAAAAAAAAAACAATGGCGTTTCGAGGTAAAGACACTGTTAGAACCAAAACTAGTAATTGGTGATATTATTTTAGAGCAAATTACGGGTTTTAAATATTTGGGAATATATGTCAGTTATAACTATAAAAATGATTTTAAAAATAAATTACCAATGTTTGAACAAATATGCGGCATAATAAATAGAAGCCTAAAAACTTAAACCAGAAAAGAAACACGGATGAAATTTTATAAAGTAATGGCTGCGCCTGCTTTTCTTTTTGGTTCTGAAACATGGACATTAACAAAAGAAGACCAAAACAAGATAAGGCTGCCGAAATGAGATTTTTAAGAGCAGTAAGGGGATGTACTCTTTTAGATAAAATCCCAAATGAAAAAATAAGAGAAGATTTAGAAATAACTTCTTTAGAAGAAAAAATAATAAATTATAGAAATGAATGGAGTGAGCATATTGAGTGAATGCCGAGAGATAGGATCACAAGAAGAGTTATAAACTATAAACCTAGAGGAAAGAGACATCCGGGAAGACCACGAAAACGATGGTCAGACATGTTTTAAGCCGGAACACGCAGGATTGCCTAGCCCTTGGAGTGAAGAAGAAGAAAAGAATTTTTTTTGAAAACGTACCTTTACTCTTCCTCATAATTCTGATTGTCCTTCTCATAATAATCTCCCCTGAATGCGATGCACTTGTCCCAGCGTTTCTGCCAGTCTTCAAAGACATGCTGGAAACCATTTTTTGAGAGATCCTTCAAAATCGCCTCCGCAGCCTTCACCAATCCTTCTGATGATGGATAATGCCTCCCACGAAGGCGTTTCTTCAAGTTAGGTAATAGAAAAAAGTCACATGGGGCTAAACCCGGACTGTAGGGAGGGTTAGGGATGCACTTCACGTTGATTTTTGCAAGATATTCAGGAACAATATTGGCAATATCCGGCCGCGCATTATCTGGGTGCAGCATCCAGCCTGCTTCAGGGAAATGTGGTCTTTTGCACCTGATATGGACTTGCAATGTTTACAGGGCATCACTGTAGTGTTGTCCAGTTACTGATGTGTGTGCAGGTACAACATGCTGATAAACCATTCCACGAATATCAAAGAATGAGATGACTATTACTTTCCCAGCAGAAGCAACTACTTTGCTTCTTTGGGGGTTGGTAATGAAGGAGATTTCCACACTGAGCTTTGATGTTCGCTCTCAGGTCAAAATGATTTAGCCAAGTTTCGTCAGCAGTGATTACGTTTGAAAGAAACTACGTATCTTCCTCTAACATCAACTTTCACTGCATGCGAATATTCTTTTGCTCGGGAATCAGCAGTGTTGGAGCCAATCGCGCACAAACACGTCTCATGTGTAATG
Organism: Mantis religiosa; assembly: GCA_030765055.1. Lineage (NCBI taxonomy): Eukaryota > Metazoa > Arthropoda > Insecta > Mantodea > Mantidae > Mantis > Mantis religiosa. Next base: position 135,859,232 of record CM060958.1, on the reverse strand, counting down.
TTTCTGTCACCAACGTGTGGGTGGCATCCAGTGAAATGTTCAGTATTTCAGAAAGTGATCTTAAGGTAATTCGTCGATTCTTTGTCATATTGGCAGCAGCAGTGTTGATGTTTTCTTCCGTAAGAGCAGTAACTGGAGCACCGGGACCACCTTCCTTTGAAATTGATTGTCTCCGCTCTTTAAACATTTTAAACCACCTTCGAGCTGTGCTGTAGGGCAGAACTGACTCTCCATAGATCTCCTGTAACATTGTATAGGCCTCAACTGAAGATTTGTTGAGACGAAAGCAGAATTTCAAAGCCGTATATTGTTCTTCACATGTTACCTCCATTGCAGTGGTAGGCGATACTGAACATGTCTGAACTTTCCTGTATCTCACAGGCGGGAACTAGGAGTACCAATAATGAAACTACTACGCTTGTTTCACATTAAGCTAACAGAATATAATAAGATTGAATGGCCGTAAAAAAATATGATCATTCTATGTTGAATTCCGTATATTATATGATTTTGCTTGTTATGAGGCTAGACAATCCTCACAGAGCTTGTTGAATCCACGGCAATTCAACATCAAATATCCACCTAACCATAACTGAGATTGTAGTTATTCAATATTTCAAGAAAGTTAACAGAAAATATCTATCTGTATATGTGATGTTTAGTGTACAAGTATATTACTGAGTTTTCTGCTTAATCTCACAATTATTTCGCAAACCAAGTACTTGTGTGATTTTAATCATTTATGTCGAAGTGATGATGTCAAATAGTATGACAATTATCTACAGTGACTATTTTAAAGTGTGTGCAAATGCTAACCTTTTGAAGCTTACTGACACTGCAATGACGCATTACGTTTCTAAATAAGATTTATGGAATCCTACTATTAAAACAGCATTAATCTGAACACGATTGTAATGTACAACTAGCCGTAAGCGTTTAAATGCAATAAAATGTGAATTTTTATGACAGAAATACAAGCAATATGTTATTGCTAGAGACCGAAAGTTTCTCCAAGAAAACAATGCAATAGTTTAGTAGGTTAAAGGGGTGCCATGCAGTCGCGCACGTACTCATACAACCAAGGCCACGGGCATTGGTAATCAATCAAACGTCCGTCACACGACGGACACGGTGTGATAGAATATATTGTACATTTATTGATAAATTATACAAAACAATATTTCAATATACACTCCTGAAAATGGAAATAAGAACACATTGACGCCGGTGTGTCGGACCCATCATACTTGCTCCAGACACTGCGAGAGGGCTGTACAAGCAATGATCACACGCACGGCACAGCGGACACACCAGCAACCGCGGTGTTGGCCGTCGAATGGCGCTAGCTGCGCAGCGTTTGTGCACCGCCGCCGTCAGTGTCAGCCAGTTTGCCGTGGTATACGGAGCTCCATCGCAATCTTTAACACTGGTAGCATGCCGCGACAACGTGGACGTGAACCGTATGTGCAGTTGACGGACTTTGAGCGAGGGCGTATAGTGGGCATGCGGGAGGCCGGGTGGACGTACCCTTCGAATTGCTTAACACGTGGGGCGTGAGGTCTCCACAGTACATCGATGTTGTCGCCAGTGGTCGGCGGAAGGTACACGTGCCCGTCGACCTGAAACCGGACCACAGCGACACACGGATGCACGCCAAGACCGTTGGATCCTACGCAGTGCCGTAGGGGACCGCACCGCCACTTCCCAGCAAATTAGGGACACTGTTGCTCCTGGGGTATCGGCGAGGACCATTCGCAGCCGTCTCCATGAAGCTGGGCTACGGTCCCGCGCAACGTTAGGCCGTCTTCCGCTCACGCCCCAACATCGTGTAGCCCGCCTCCAGTGGTGTCGCGACAGACGTGAATGGAAGGACGAATGGAGACATGTCGTCTTCAGCGATGAGAGTTGCTTCTGCCTTGGTGCCAATGATGGTCGTATGTGTGTTTGGCGCACTGCAGGTGAGCGCCACAATCAGGACTGCATACGACCGAGGCACACGGGGCCAACACCCAGCATCATGGTGTGGGGAGCGATCTCCTACACTGGCCGTACACCTCTGGTGATCGTCGAGGGGACACTGAATAGTGCACGGTACATCCAGACCGTCATCGAACCTATCGTTATACCATTCCTAGACCGGCAAGGGAACTAGCTGTCCCAACAGGACAATGCACGTCCGCATGTATCCCGTGCCACCCAACGTGCTCTAGAAGGTGTAAGTCAACTATCCTGGCCAGCAAGATCTCCGGATCTGTCCCCCATTTAGCATGTTTGGGACTGGATGAAACGTCGTCTCACGCGGTCTGCACGTCCAACACGAACGCTGGTCCAACTTAGGCGCCAGCTGGAAATGGCATGGCGCGCCGTTCCACAGGACTACATCCAGCACCAACACGATCGTCTCCATGGGAGAATAGCAGCCTGTATTGCTGCGAAAGGTGGATATACACGGTACTAGTGCCGACATTGTGCATGCTCTGTTGCCTGTGTCTATTTGCCTATGGTTCTGTCAGTGTGATCATGTGATGTATCTGACCCCAGGAATGTGTCAATAAAGTTTCCCCTTCCTGGGAAAATGAATTCACGGTGTTCTTATTTCAATTTCCAGGAGTGTATATGAATACAAACAAAAGAATAATTAATATTTACAATGTGCATAGTAAATTAAAAGATAATTGTATGTGCATAGGTCTCAGTAATCTCAGTGTATCAACAATTACATGTGCTACAATCCTATACAGTCTGTAATTTCGTTTGTGGAAACCTCATCATGGTCTGTTGTTGGACACAGAGTTCCTAATATCCTGAAGTACGTTCTCGTAGCACAACTGTAGGTGTTCTTGCGTATTGTGGACTCAACTAACAGTAGTTTCCCTGCATATTTTTCTAAAAACTAGCTGAAATAACTATTTTCTACTTTTCGGAAGGAGATGTTAGCTCCCTACATCATGTTGCACAGATCGGGACAAAAACTGTGTCTGCATTAACGTTAGAGACTGAAGATACATTTTCCTCTCTCCACAAGTTCACCAGTTGACGATGTATACCTCGTGCACAACCAGCTTCACAAATTTTTGGCTATACTTTATCTCTCTCAGATGTTTTATTTTTAAGCAAGAAAAATGAAGGATAAAAATAGAGGACGTACTTTTTCTTTTCATTCGACTTGGCTGTCATTTTAGATTTTCCGGATATATTTGATATCCCTGGTGTACATTTTATAGCCAGTAGCCTCCTTCAGTGACAGCGATTTCTCGATGCAGAGATAGCAGAAACCAGAATTGCTTGAATCTTTATTTTATCTCTGTCCTCTTCACTTCAGGCGATTTAGACTTTTCTTCCATCTTCATCAAGCCGAATATTGCTTGGATGGAAGATCTTCCTTGTAATATGTAGCTTCGATTTTGGTTTTATTCTTTATGCAGTGCGTACTGCATTCGTATGGGCACTACAGGCACTAATTCATACTCGTGTATCATTTCAAAGCAGCTTACGACTTTGCAGCTTTCCAAGGCTGAAACGTCAGTTTCAGAAATTTTTCTGATAAAGCTATAGAAATCACAACTCTATTCACGATAATGCATTAAATGACACGCCCGCCTTTCCTCTTCTCCATAACCACTTCTCTATCTTTGTAGCCCTTTTCCCTTTTTTTCCTTTCTTTTCATCTCTATCGTCTGCTTTTTTATTCTATTTTACTCTTTCGTAACCCTGAAACAGTTATTTTATGTTGTCCCCAAAGAGTTTCAAATATTGTATTATGTGAGGTTAAGTAGAGTGAGTCATGCACAGAGAAGCTATGTAAGTGGAAATGACGTCACAAAAGTGTTGAATAACAAACTTCTTTGGGATTGGTGTGACGCGTATATCGTAAAACGTGGACCAATCAGATATAAAAGATTTTACGTTGCAATGGAGGATATTCAATATTCCTCTAGGGGGGTCGAACTATTAGCGAAATGCTAATGTGTAGAAGAAGATGAACTGGTGATTCTTCTCCTAACAGTCACCGTGAACGGATGTAAAATTCTCTTCTTAAACGCCGTTGTGTGCGGAAGAATATAAGTCTATTCTCATAACAATCATCGAGTATAACTAGATAATCTTTACATTAAATATCATCGCTAGAAGACACACAATTTAATTATTATACACGGTAGTGAACAACCGTATGAAACTTTTGATTCTTGCACGCATCCAGATATAAACGCGTCACATCAAGTGAATCTTGTGTAAGAATAGTGTTATAAATGTTGTATCATACATTTTGTTCGAACTGGTGTTGATTGAAGTAAGGAAATAAAAGTTTCTACATTATTTAATACAGAGAAAAATGATTACTCATTTTACGTAAAATTTCCTTCCGCCGTACCAACCCTGTAAAAGAAGATATCTTGCTCAACCGACTGAAGTCACGCCGAGGTAAGCTGGGACTTCAAGAACCATCTATTCCATCCACCAAAATGTCGCCACATCGAGGGATATAATTACTCCATCACCCATTGACGTTGGGAATCTACCCAAACCACTTCAACCCTGTTCCAAATGGTCACCTCAACGAGGGGCATAATTCGTCATCCATCAATACGATTCGACAATAAACCCTGCACCAACCCTTAGCCATTATTTCCCCCTATGTCCCATCATCTTCTCTTTTCTCTCTCACTGTCTCAAATCTGCGTAACTTGTATGATATTCTGAAAAGGGGCAATGAAACTACTTTTATAATGTGTTTTATAAAATAATAAATAGAAGGTTTAAAAGTGAGTAATTCTTTACAATACTTGCAATAAAATGAAGATATTCGCCTCTTGTGATAACGACTATAACAGACGGATTTCAGCGAGGAGCGAGACCTGCAGTGCGTGTGACGTCAGGCAACAGCCATGAAGCACCAAGTAGCCTATATAAATGGCGCTGTGAGTACAGTATCTGAGGGTTCAGTCAGGTGTAGCACATTCCGTGATAAATGTAGCTGCCACGTACCTCATGGAACTGTTAAATTTGCAATGAGACGATTTATTGAAGTACAAATATACACAAAAGAAAGATTTGTTTGATTTTTACAAGAATGTCCCCTAAACCAGATTTCCGAGGTTGTATTCTTTTGCCGCACGGACATTGTGTATGTTTGGCTCCACATATGGCTCATGTTCTCTGTTATGAAATTAGCTAAGTCCAGACCCCGAAGTACCTTGTCAGTTCACAATCTGTCATGATATTAGGCCCTGACATTGATAAACTAGTTAAAGGAAAATGAAACAGAAGGTATCGGAAAATGTCCTCGTCATTCTGTTCTGAGCAAGTTTCCTCTAATTTTCAGAGAAAATGACTTTATATTTTATTTACTTTATAACATGCCTGAACTTCAGATAAACTACGAGTTGAAGTTTTCTATATTTTCTCATAGCACAGAGCCAAAATGTAATTGTTTATAAAATGTTACAAATTGTGTAATTAAAGCAGTCAGCATTAATATTACAGCACCCAAGATGTAAGTTGTACATACTGTCACTTTGTGGGTTCGTAGAATTAAAAGTCCAATTTGCAGAAATACAAAATTTCTTTATTTGCGTAGAGATACACTGTGTTCAATCCTTACGTAACAGAATTACGTCATATACACTCAGTATACCAAGGTCGATGATCACAACAAACGTTCTCATTACCTCTGTTTACAACATCTGTTCACGACTGACGCTTGGCGAGTCGTCGCCTTTTTAATACCTCATTGATAAATTCGAGGCTGTTCCAGAACAATAACGAAACCGAATATTCCATCACCTTCCAGAAGCGTAACTTAATCTATGCCGGCAAGTCCTTTGTCGCAGCTATCTTTATTTGTCGGCTCTTTGTGTACACAAGCTGCGCTATCTCAGATAGCGGCTTCGCGACACTGCTCTCTCCTCAAGGCTGGTCGTGCCGAACAGCATCATCGTAGTGGGCCAGACGATTCTGGTATACCACCAATATCTTCCTTCGGGGCACCTTCTGGATGCGATAGCCTCGTCGTTAATCCTCTTCACCAGCCAGTACTGTCCTTGCCATGGTTGCTGAAGTTTCGGGCAGCGGCCCTTGGTCCGGGTAGGGCGATAAAAACAGACGACGTCACCTTGCTGGAACCCTTGGCTGTTGGCTTGCCTGTCGTGTCGGGTCTTCATGCAGTCGCTCGCCTTCTGGATGTTCTGACAAGCCATATAATGCATGACGTGGAAGTGGTCCACCAGGTTCTCCATATACTCGGTTGCTGGCAGTTTTGCATCCGCAGGGCTTCAAAAAGCCAGATCACAGGGGAGGCGTAACACTCGGTCGAACATTAAGCTGCTGGCATCATCACAGTGGTATCGTGTGTTGACGAGCGATAGGCCAGCAAGAACAGTGGCACCCTGACGTCCCAGTCTCGCTGATGGCTGGCCACGACCTTCCTCAGGTGCTCTTCTAAGGTCTTTATGTATCTCCCCACCATGCCGTCCGACTGCGGGTGCAGGGTTGTTGTGCGGGTCTTGTCAAACCCAAGTCTTTCTAGTGCCTCCTTCAACACGTTGGATTCAAAATTGGTGCTCTGGTTGCTGTGGAGCTCTAGCGGCATCCTAAATTGGCAGAACACTTGTTCCATGAGGCAGTCTGTGATTGTCTTTGCCTCCTGGTTCGGGATGGCATACACCTCCGGCCACTTGGTGAAGTAGTCCAAGACCACCACCAGGGACTTGTTGATACCTCGGACAAGGTATTCGGTCGGATACCTTCGATAAAGATGGTATCTTCCATCTTCTCGGTGATGTTGTTAGCCGTCTTCATTTCTTTCAGTTCCGCGGCCAGGTTATTATTTGCCGTCTCCAACTTTGCTAGAAACTGTGCCAATGTAGCCTCCATCTCGTAACGTCTCACTCCTGACACCAATTGTGGCTTTGTGGGTTCGTAGAATTAAAAGTCCAATTTTGAAAAATTCAAAATGTTCTTTATTTGCATAGGGATACAGTCTGTTCAATGCTTACGTAGCATAATTAGTTACATACACACAGTCTACCAAGGTCGATGATCACAACAAACATTCAGATTACCCCTGTTTACAACACTCGTGTTACACAACATCTGTTCACGACTGACTCTTGGGGAGTCGTCGCCTTCTTAAATACCTCGTTGATAAATTCGAGACTGTTCCAGAACAATAAATAAACCATACATTCCATCACATTCCAGAAGCGTAACTTAATCTATGCCGGCAAGTCCTTTGTCTCAGCTATCTTTCTTTGCCGGTTGTTTGTGTACACAGACCGCGCTATCGTAGATAACGGCTTCGCGACAACGGCTTGGTTTCCCGTCTTTACTACGCTGTCTCGGAACCCCAACACATCAAACTATTTCCTTCCTCTTGGGCAGCAGAAACCAGCACGGTGACGTCACACCTAACATGCCTTTTCTTCGGAAGCATATTTGGTGGTTAGTACTGACGGATCTGACGTCATACCGCCACTACCTGTCTTTCTCTGGACTATAAGCTTTATGAATACGAAAACTAGATTACTTAGTGTTGCATAATTATTATTCTAATATTTTTAGTACGCGGTCTTTTAAGGCCTGGATAACGAGTCAAAAAATTTAGTTACTATTTTATTTCAGATCCAGTTAGATGTTTTATCTCTAGGAAAAGCAGCATTATCGTCCCACATAGCCTATTTTCTAAGTAGGACCCAGGATGTACCTTATGTCAAGTTTTGTGATAATTCTACTATAGTCCACACATGCATACACATTCATTCAATTTTAAAACTACGGTCCTTGTCTACAAAGTAAGTGATGATCACATTAACATCAATTGTCCATTCATAAGTCTATATTACTATCAGAAAGGTTTCAATTATATGTTTGCTTACACAGCGGTAAGTAAGCATACAAATAATACCTGGTATTGACGTGCAAGTAATTACTGACTAAACAAAATGTAGAACTGTACAGTTCGGCTGCTTTATCTCCGGCTCTGACATTTCTCGAGAGGGGGAAGCAGGCTGTTGCCAGTTCTTTAGCGGGAATTTCAAGCGGAGGAACAATGTGTATTTTAAATATTTCACGTATTTGCATATTTCACGAAGCCGTAGCCATTTTATTATAATAGTGATAATTGGACTTATGAACACTAAAAGTCGGAATTCACGCACGCAAAATATACCAAAGAAAGTTCGCCAGCGCAAGCAGCTAAAGCCACGAGGATAAAAACAAATTTAACCTGGCAACACGGTGTTGGTTTCGGGAGCCACGCCTAGCAGCGACAATGCTGATTGGCGCTAGCAGACAGTTTTAACTTCCTGACCACAACACCGGATGTAGAGACTCCCAGTACTACCAACAGATGCAGTTAGTGTGTGTGAAAGGTGTGAACTAAATATTCGAACAGAGTGGTGTTGTAATAAATATCTTGCATGATAATGAAATTGTAAGTTGGATTTCAGTGTTTTGTAGCTAATACAGTCCTATATTTTCATTCTAAAGATAATTATGAGGTTATGTTTTCAATTGCTCATAACTGTATGTTGGTACTATTAACTTCGTCCCTCCACCTCTTACAATAACAAAACGGCAGAACAGCAGATACAACGGCTGGACTGTAGAGATCTAAGTTTTCTTTTCAAAGATAGGGAATCTACCATAATTAGTTGTCAATATCCAATGAAATGCGGGACTTGAGTGGAGGCTAGGAGTGGTTGAGTCAGTTGAAGAATTTAATATCATATCGGCACGTTGGCCATTGTAGCTCAATGGTTAGAGCGGCTGGACGGAGACCAGAAGATCCGTGGTTCAAATCCCGGCTATGGCATTAAATTCTTCAGTCTGGCTCTACCCTTTCATAGTGCGTCCTACACACGGCTAGTGTGAAAGAACAATTAATTTCCATTAATACGTTATAATGAGGTTATTTATGCAAAACGTTCCCGAAAAATGTTTCGGTTTGGACGTTAGGCAGTTTTCTGGTCCAGAGTATAAGTTTACATGGGAAATAACTCGTTCCCAAATTTATTTTCCATTTTTCCAGCTTTCCGGCTTATAAGACATCCGTTTTAGACAGGTTTTATTATACTTTCAAAGGAAATGTGCGGCAGTTTTTAATATTTTCTGGACAGGAGGCTCACATTCTTTCAGTATTATTAATATTGTTATTTCTCTAAAAGGTTCTGTAATGCTGTCGATATGTTTACTCCAAAAAGCTGTGGAACTAACTGTGTAATATTAGAGTAAAATACAAGGGACTGAATATGTTCTTGTCTAACTTTGGTTTAAGTGGGGAGCACAATACTTACTGATGATTAAGTATCGAGAGTGTAATGATATACGCAGATTCCTAGATCTTCATCTTTTCTTCAGCTCTCCTGGACACAAGAATGTGCAGAGTGATAAAAGTAAAAGAGATCTGGATTCTGGAAGGGTGCAGATTATGATAAATGGGTGGACAAATTGAAACAGACGAGATGCACGCTGTGAGGCAAAATTAAAGTAGGAGGAATGTGTGGAGGAGGATTAAGCCCCACCTGAAGGGTGCTTAAAGGCAACATGGGGGTAGAGGCGTAATGCGCGGAATTAGAGTTGGGTTTAGAATCTGGCTGAAGTATGCAAATGTAAATGAAGGTACTGGCCAAAGTCATTTTCACGGCTTGCTCTGGGCAACGCATGGTGCATGATGTATGATAGAAGCTAGAACAGGTCATTAGATACAAGGGTGGGTCAAAAAGTAATGCCTCCTAATTTTTTCTCTTTTAATTACCAAGAAAATTAAACCCAATTTACATAGCTTGAAAACTACAACATTGACGATTAATTTGTCACTATTCAATATAATCTCCGCCCTTTTCCACAGTTTTGGTCCACCTTTTAACTAGGGTATTGTGACTTTGTGGGTTCGTGAAATGAAAAGTCCAATTACACCACTCAACAATGTTCTTTATTTCCACCGACTTACAGTTTAACACTTGCCAATTACACAAAATTACTTGCTGCACACAATTACAATTTACCCGTTCGTCCGTTACAACTTCACTTGTACTCGCGATTACATAAACTCCGATACTCATACACAGTTCGTACAGTCTTCCGTTGCACAATCCTTTCGTTCATTAACACGTCACTGACTAACTCTTACACCAAGAACTGCGACTGTCTTCTCGCTCACACTCACTATCCAACTGATTGACCAACTCAACCAACAACTGACTGACTAACTCTGTCTGTCTGTAACTCTCTTTATATAGGAATATCCTGCTATTCTAGAAGTCTCTGGTGTTTACAAGATTGTTCTAGTAACAGAAAGATCGAGAAACAGGTGTAGAGAAAAACAGGCATTTTTTCCCCCGACCACAGACTGTCACCACTACAAGACAAACGAGGAGGAGGTGTGGCTAACGCGGTCCTCCCCCCTGCCTTCCGTTCCCAGCTGGTTACAGGGTGTTCCAACGCTCCCGTTACACTGCTCCCTCCTCAAAGCTGTTCGCCCCCGAACAGCCCCAACGTAGCGTGCGAGGCGGTCCAGGTGTACCACCAGCATCTGCTCGGAGTCTCAGCCAGAAGTAGCGCTGCCGTAGTTTGTGAATCATTCGGTTCGCTCCCAGGTGTCCTCCTGAAGTACCGGCGTGCACTTCCTCCAAGACTTCCGGGACCTTGCTCCGGGGAAGTACCAACTGTTCTCTCTGCGCCTTCCCATCGGGTGACTCCCATACCCGGAACAGCACGCCCTCTCTGGTCTTCAACGAGTCCCATTGGGCCCAGTGCGACTTGTAGGTGGCGCTCCTCGGTGCGATGTCCTCCCAGGTTGGTCTCGTCCCTGCGTCCACTTCCCTCAAGAGTGGCCCCAAGTCTGCGTCCGCCAGCTGCTCCCTCCTCAGGCCTGCGCTATCCCAGCCTTCAGCAGGCACTGCCACAACTACTCGGACTGCTGCGGCACGCTCCTCCTCTTCCACTCTTGTGCGCTCGTGGCCGTCCTGGATCTGCGATAGGACACCTCCAATGCAATGGTCGCTGGCGTCGGTGTCCACAATGATGGCGCCACCCGGTTGTGGGAAACCCAAAATTGAAGCACTGCACAGAGTCCCCTTCGGGTGCTGGAAAGCGTCTTCGGCGTCCTCCGTCCACACATAAGGCCGGTTTTCCTCCGTCAGGCGGGTGAGGGGTTTTGCGATGTTGTCGGCCTTTTCCTCTAAGTCATTAAGGCGGTCGTCTACTTGACTCTTCCGCTTGCCCAGGTTCGCGACGTCATCCCTCACGCCGGCCAACCGTTCCTCAAACTTGGCGGCGAGAGCCTCGTTCGCCACCTTCATTTCGGTAGCCAGACGGTCATTCGCTGCTCTCATTTCCGTGGTTAACTCGGCCTTCATTTGTTCCATCTTCTCGGCGATGAGGTTGTTGTTTGCCGCTTCTATTTTTGCAGCGAGGTTTTCAGTTGCCGTCTTCATTTCTTTCAGGTCTGCGGTGATGTTGTCCCTAGCCGTCCTGATTAGTTTCAGTTCCGCGGCCAGGTTATTTCTAGTCTCCAGCTTCTCTGTTAATTCGGCCTGCATTTTCATCATCTTCTCCAAAAATTTTTCCAATGCCGCGTCCATGGTTGTAATTTTTGGTGATGTTATTTTCCCGCTTCCTGACACCAGTGTGACTTTGTGGGTTCGTGAAATGAAAAGTCCAATTACACCACTCAACAATGTTCTTTATTTCCACCGACTTACAGTTTAACACTTGCCAATTACACAAAATTACTTGCTGCACACAATTACAATTTACCCGTTCGTCCGTTACAACTTCACTTGTACTCGCGATTACATAAACTCCGATACTCATACACAGTTCGTACAGTCTTCCGTTGCACAATCCTTTCGTTCATTAACACGTCACTGACTAACTCTTACACCAAGAACTGCGACTGTCTTCTCGCTCACACTCACTATCCAACTGATTGACCAACTCAACCAACAACTGACTGACTAACTCTGTCTGTCTGTAACTCTCTTTATATAGGAATATCCTGCTATTCTAGAAGTCTCTGGTGTTTACAAGATTGTTCTAGTAACAGAAAGATCGAGAAACAGGTGTAGAGAAAAACAGGCGACACAGTCATTTTTCCCCCGACCACAGGCTGTCACCACTACAAGACAAACGAGGAGGAGGTGTGGCTAACGCGGTCCTCCCCCCTGCCTTCCGTTCCCAGCTGGTTACAGGGTGCTCCAACGCTCCCGTTACAGTATGTACTCAAGTGTGGTAAAACACATGGTCTTGCTTACTAAGCCATTGACGCACGGACGTTTTCACAGCCTCCTCATCTTCAAAATGAATCCCACGATCAAAATGAATCCTTTAGTGGCCAGAACAGATGGAGGTGTGATGCTGCCAGCTCAGGGCTGTATGGGGGTGAGGTAAGACTTGCTATCCCAATTTCTCAATTTCTGCAGTGGTGTAACGGCTGGTGTGTGGTTTTGCATTGTCATGCAAAAGAAGAACATCCGCCATAGCTTTTGTTGGCCGAACTCAGCGAAGACGTGCTTTCAGGTTTCTGAGCGCTCTGGCGTATTGGACAGAATTTACTGTTCATCCCTGCTCCAAAAATCAATCATAAACACACCCTCTGCATCCCAAAACACTGTCGCCATAACTTTCCCTGCGACCGCTGAGTTTCGAATCTTTTTTCTTCGATGACGTTATGTGATGCCTTTCTTTGACTGCCTCTTTGATTCAGGTTCAGAAAACTGAGCCCACATTTCATCTCCGGTAACAGTTTTTTTCCAGAAACTCCTCTCCCTCCAAATTAAAGCGCTGCAAGTGTTCGTAGGCTATTGATTCCCTTGTTTCTTTGTTTTGGGCGGTTAACATTCTTTGTACCCAACGTGAACAAACTTTTGAGTAACCCAGTTGTTGAATAATCGTCATCACACTGACTTTACTGAGGGAGGTAATGCGACACAATTCACCTGTTGTTACCTGGCGATCACCACGAATGATGTCATCGACTCGCTGAATGTAGCATGGAGTCACTGCAGTCACCGGCCTGCCGCTTCGCTTTTCATCTGTCAATGGTGTATGCCCTTCAGCTTCGTTACAGCGACGAACCCATCGTCTAACAGTGCTGACATCCACCGTTGCATCACCATACACAGTTTTTAGCCTTTCGTGAATGCGAATTGGCGTTTTAACTTCCGCAGTCAAAAATTTAATCACAGAGCGCTGTCTAATACGAATGTCGATGTCAACCATTTTGCAAGAGGTTGCAGTGCTGCCGCCTGTTGAGGTAGGAAGTTACTACTGCAGGGGATTGGAGAAAAAGGTCTGAGGAATTGCGACAAATTCAAAGTTTTCACGTAACTTATTTAAGGAGAAGAAATAGGAGGCATTACTTTCTGACCCATCCTCGTATATTTTGTATGAGACGAAAAAAGGTAAGGTTGTGCTGGGAACAGGCCATTAGACCTATTCCGTGTGAGCTAGGAGGAGAAAGATAGTGCAAAAGAGGAAATGAGAAATATTTCGCGTGGGTGGAAGAAGAGCAGGAGGAATATAAAGGATAGCAAATAGCCGGAAGACATAATTAGGCTTATCCCATTGGTAGTTTTGTCTTATTGTTATTATTCGCGCCGTTTTACACACCAATTTTTAGTACTTACTCTGGTTGTTTCGAAGGTTCACCTAGTTTATAACTGAACTAGTCCGAATTTCGGTATCGCAACGTCGAAATTCTCTTAGGTATAATTTTATTCAGCTCTAAATATTACATGGTTAGGAAGGGCAGCAACTACTGGTGTGCGAACCTCAAAAGTTGTTATTGGGAAGCACCAGCTACGAAAACAAAAGCATTGGTTAATTAATTGATGGAAATTAATCATTTCATCACACTAGCCGTATATAGGCTAAGGTGTATGATAGATAGAATCAACATGACAAATTCAATGGCATGGCCGGGATTTCAACCATGGATCTCCTGGTTTCCGTCCAGTCGCTCTAACCCATTGGGCTACCATTGTCAACATGCCGTCCTGACATTAAATTCTCCATTTGAATCGTATATTTCTCCAGTAGACCACTAGGGGCTATCGCATCCGAGATACACCGTTTGTGGCGACCTACTATCGTAAGTAGCAGGAATTGAAGACGTGCAGAAATCAAGCATTTGGTGTGGTGCAAGGAGCAGATAAGGAAAAAAAAAAAAAAAAAGAAACATTAGTATTTTATTCGCTTCAGGATTAAAGGTGAAAGGAACTTACATTTGTGAATGTTATTTATTTGAGTTTCCCGTCCCAAGCTGGAATTACCAAGATAATCATCTCAAAGTTCAACGATCCATTTTACCTATCCTCCCTGTTAACCTATCAGGAGGAATGCCCAGAGAGAGCAAACAACGTGGGCGGGTAAATAAGGGGCACCCACACATGTGACTCCCACACAAAGCGATGTACTGCTAACTCCAGAACATCATCCCACCATTTTAATCCAACACCAAATTTAAACCTCCAGTAATCGCGTGATGTTTTGTGACGTGAGTGGTCATGTGGACTACATATGTAGCCCGCTTATAATTTAATTTATGCATTCTTTATAATTGCTTTAAAACCTTTTGAGATAATCATTTACTTCCTTATAGTGTACTTGCATTCAAATTGAGTTTTATGAACTGTTTCAAGACAATTTAGTATTAAATTACACTATATTTCGTCTAAAGAATACAGTAAACTCGTTTAAAGCGTTCCTTTACATTCCTGAATCATATTAATCATGCTAATAACATTGACACAGCAATATCTGCTAAAGAATGTATTAAGTGCTTACACTGCTGCAAAAATCACCGTAGGAACATCTAGTACTACTATCAAATATGGCGCAAGCACAAAATTACGAGGGCTGTTCAATAAAGAATGATCATAATTTTTTACGTTCATAATTTTTCGCACCAAAATTCAATGTTAGCTTAATGTGAAAAAACACGCCATAGTAGTTTCATTGTTGGTACTCTTGGTTCCCGCCTGTGAGAACGAGGTAAGTTCAGACATATTCAGTATCACCTACCGCTGTAATGGAAGTAATATGCAGTTAAAGTTGATGTTAGAGGAAGATCCGGAGTTTCTTTCAAACGTAATCACTGCTAATGAGACTTGACTACAGCATTTTGAACCTGAGAGAAAACAGCAAAGCTCAGTGTGGACATCTCCTTCATCACCAACCCCCAAAAAAGCATAAGTGGTTGCTTCTGCTGGGAAAGTTATGGTCATCTCATTCTTTGAAATTCATGGAATGGTTTATCAGCATGTTGTACCTGCACACACATCAGTAATTGGAGAATACTACGAGGATGTCCTGAAAACATTGCAAGTCCATATCAGGCGCAAAAGACGACATTTCCGTGAAGCAGGCTGGATGCTGCACCACGATAATGCGTGGCCGCATGTTGCTAATGTTGTTGCTGAATATCTTACAAAAGTCAACGTAAAGTGCATCCCTCACCCTTCCTAATGTCCGGATTTAGCCCCATGTGACATTTTTCTATTCCCTAATTTGAAGAAACGCCTTCATGGGAGGCATTATCTATCATCAAAAGCAGTGGTGAGGGCTGCGGAGGCGATTTTGAAGGATATCTCAAAAAATGGTTTCCAGCATGTCTTTGAAGACTGGCAGAGACGCTGTGACAAGTACATCGCATTCAGGGGAGACTGTTTTTAGAAGGACCATCAAAATTATGAGGATGAGTAAAGGTACGGTGTCAAAAAAAAAAACTCATTCTTTATTGGACAGCCCTCGAAGGTAGTCCAGCTGTGCGCAACTGAATTTAATCTCACATAACAAAATTATTCTCTCACTAAAATATAGCCAACTGACCGTTTAGATCACATTGCGTGAAGAAGCTACCAAAACCCGCACCATCATAGACGCAGTAGGAGATATGCATTTGGAAAAACATTGTAGCCCACGCGCCTTTTCTAGGGTTAAAGGCACATCACACTTGCATTCCTTTAGTTTTATGATAAAATTTCCAGCTCTCGAAGTAAATATCGAAAGGTGGTTTGTTACTTAATTGCCGTCTATTGCAGTTTTTATATGCAGACTTGGATGTCCAGCCGTCAACAATGGGGCAATTTTTTCTTCCTCTGTAACCTCGGGTTCAGTTCCCATCCTTACTCGGTAAGCAAATGCTATGAATGACTCCTTTCTGTCATTATTTTTCATTCCATTTCCTACTCATGTTTAGTTGTTCTTCTAGGTTCCGTGGGCGTGAGGCGGTGCCGGAAAGATGTTGTTTTTTTGCATAAAATAATATTTACGTGGGGGATAATTGGTTGAGCGGTTCGACCACCTCTAATTCTGGATGGCTCTGGTAATAGATTGGGTTTCAGACCAGAATTATTTGGAACTTCCTCCCGCGTCTATGACCTTTATTCTGTGGCCTGTAGGCTTCTGTGTAACTTTCCCTCTCTTATCTCCTTGGGATGGTGACCGTCATAGATCTTCCTAAGTCGTATATCCTCCTGCTTTGTATCCCCCCAGAGGCCTAATTCGGTAGGTACGGGTTTGGCGCACCAGGGGTCCCGAGCCTCGTGTGGGCTCCTCTTCGTTCTTGAGGGAGACGGTCAACAGGCCCAGCCACGTGTAGGCCGTGCATGGAGACTCGTGGAGAAGGTTTTTAGATTCTTGTCTAGCTTAGAGTTTAGGATTTAGTGAACGAAATTTTTAGTAGGTTTTGATTGATGGTTTTATGTACGTGTATTTTTAATAGGTTTTGTTACACTTGTACAGTTTTTAGAGAGTTTTATATCTGGCTTTTGCCATGACTGGTTTTTTAAAGGGCCCTGATGACCACCTTAGTTGAGCACCCTTATATATATATATCATCATCATCATCATCATCATCATCATCATCATCATCATCCTGCATTGTATGCCTACCACATTGATGCATCATATAACCAAAAGTTAATCAAAGGAAACTATAAAAATAAAGGAACTTTAAATTCTTGAAACCCATGGTAGTTGCCAGTCTTGTAAAAAAGCATTCATGGAGGCTGGAAGATACATTCTAAAACAAAGCTTTCATTGACGACTGTAGACATTGTCGTAACTGGCATGTGTTTCATTGGTGTCTAAAACAAGTGAATTTACCCTCACAAACTACAGATTCATAGAGTGAAAATGTGAGCAAAAGTTTTGACAGTTCATACTGTAAGATAGAAACCTTCACCCAAATAGCTGCTGAAGTAAATATTATGAACGTTTATATATTTAAATTATATTTACACATTTGTTAAGCATATAACACTATCTAGGAAATCTTGACTTCTTGTAATGCCCTCCGATGTTTCGTAGTTTTATGAAAAATTGTCTCACCAGAGCCGTAAAACGAAGTTTTGGAGTTCTTGGTCCAGTCGACGTGAAAAGCTTTGTAAGTCATATAATACTGTCAAGAGGATAAGCCGATTTTGCGGTGGAGAAAAATGCCTCCATATTTTGGCTAAATGTGCCCTTTGGGAGAACTTGTGGCAAAGGACGCTGAAGTTTCTGACTTCCGAGATTAATTGTCACAGTGGAACTGTTTGTAGTGATCTGGTTGTGTAAGTGCTCTTTTTAAACTTGGGTGTGCTTGATGTTGTTTGTAAGTAACATTTTAGACCCCATACCAACAAATTATGAAGTGTTATATACAACCGATGGTGAAGTTTTGAAAATATGATCCATAATAGCTTTGCAAACTTGGGAGTGAAAGTGTTTATGTTTCTTTTCCCTCAAGAATTAGATGCCAGCGCAAAGCAGTTCAAAACTATCTCTAGAATAACATTAAAAGTTATAAAAGTCATGATAAAAGTCAAAGGACGGAAACAAACATGTGATACAGTTAGGCAGGAAATAGAATTTAAATATAAGAATAACCATTGGAGCTACAAAATGAAATAAATTTGGATGGGGGAAAGAAACTTAGGTTGGGAGGTTGGACGATGCAGGTAGCAGGATTTGCCCATTATGTGAGAAACAAGAAGACTGTAAAACAATATTACGAATGTATTTTGGCTTCCCACATAGATTAGATTAGATTGATTTGCGCTCAGTAGGTTCACTTGTAGCCAGAAAAGGCTGTGAACATTGAACATGTCCAGAGGTATAAAGTTTAATAGCATATATATGTACAAAAGTAAACATAAGGCACATATTATAGTATATATAGTATATAGCCAGTGTGCAATAAACGCCGCTAGCTACTGTGAGACTTTAAAAATATTACGACGTGCCATTCAAAATCGAAGGAGGGAAATGCTGACGAAGGGAGTGATTTTTCATCACGACAACGCTCGTCTCCATTCTGCACATGCTGCGGCTGATCTCCTGCCCCAGTTCGGATAGGACATCCTCACCCATCCCCCCTACAGTCCAGACTTAGCACTTAGTGATTATCATCTGTTTCCTGAGTTGAAGTCACACCTGAGAGGAACATATTTCCAGACCGACGATGATTTGGAAAACGACGTTGAGCGCTACCTGCACAACTTGGCGGGAGAGTGCTATGATAAGGATATACTAAAACTGCCACAGCGCATGCAAAGGTGCACCGATCGCAATGGTGATTACGTTCAAAAATAGCTGTAAGTTCCGCCTTTCCATCAATGACAATAAACATGTTTTCTATATTAAATAAAATTGGAGAACTCATTTTACAGACTCGCCTCGTATAGTGAGTCACAGAACCAAGTCTTGTAGGGTTGCACTGAATCCGTATTCCATTGCCGTTTTCCCGTTCTTTTTCTGTTCTTTCTTCCTTCCATTTTCTGAGAGCAGACTTTGGCTGCCACGAGGAGTTAGATTTCTTTATTTCTTACGTTTGTGAAAGGCTTCCCCAATATACGACTTCCCTCTCTCTTTTCATATGATCGCTGCCTCCCCTAGGCGTACTCCCTCTTCCCCTCCTTGCTTCTTGGACAGAAAATCTCTTCAAGTACGTTTTTATGATGCGGCTGAAGTTACGGTCCTCATAAAATCAGCAGATGAATAGGCGTTCTTCAGTACGCTTATTTTCTGCTTAATCCACTGTTTCGAATACTAAAATCTAGAAAAATCATTTCCAAGGAACAAAAATAAAATGACATTTTAATTCACGTCTTCTCGGTTTTTAAAGACTGCAGCAGTATATGAATGTGAACAAGCTTTCATAGTTCAGTGACAAAAAGTCACTTTTAAAAGTGAAAAAGAACAAAACACAGTTCTGGTATGACTTATTCCACTCATTGTTTACAGGATATTCTTATAAAAGCTTACTGCTCTGTAAATTTTTATTTGTCATGCTGGTTTAAAGCGAACAACTTATCTGTGAATCTAGACAAAACAAAAACGGTCAAATTTATAAACTGTCATACGTCACATACTCAAATAGAAAATTGGGATTAATGATATATTATTAGAAGAAATTGACAGCATAAAATTCCTGGACCTTCAAGTGGACAGATGTTTAGATTGGAAAGCTCACATAAATTATATCTTACCTAAACTCAGCTCTGCCTGTTATGCTATCCGAGAGCTGGTTAATGTGAGTTCTATTGACACACTTAAATTAGTATATTATGCATACTTTAACTCTATTAGGGAATACGGAATATTATTTTGGGGCAACTGAGTAGAAAGTAAAAAAATATTTCTTATGCAAAAGAGGGTTATAAGAATCATTACTAACACCCACAACAGATGCTCCTGTAAAGATCTTTTTACAAGATTGAAGATATTAACGCTTCCTTGCATGTATATATTCTCGATTCTAAATTTCTTTGTATGCAATCGTGCCTTATTTGCAACAAATAATGTAATTCACAGAATAAACACTAGACAAAAGTATAATATCCATTATCCCAGTGCTAAACTTTCTTGCTTCCAGAAAGGTGTGCATTATGAAGCTATCAAAATATTTGGAGCACTTCCTAAAGTTCTTAAAGAAAAAATTGATAATTTCGGTGCTTTTAAAAATGCTGTCAGAGAGTACCTTTTGTCAAAATATTATTGTTCTGTACAAGATTATCTGAATGACAAATTATCCTGATAATGCTTCTGTAGCTCTATAAGTAGTATCTAACTGTTCCAATGACAAATCATTACTAATAAATCTTTGATGTATGTTGAAAGTTTATTTTTAATGTATATGTATTTAATAAATAACAAGAATGGTATCCATTGCAAAAAGGTTGAGACGTACTGGCATAAGCCAAGTGAAAGCTGGTTTAAAAAGTGTTTGATTTTGTATCATGTATAATTATGTCTGCTTTGTTTTCCGTATTGTTGTTCATATTGCCTGTATACTATAATATGCGTCTTATGTTAACTTTTGTACATATATATGCTATTAAACTTTATACCTCTGGACATTTTCAATGTTCACAGCCTTTTCTGGCTAAAAGTGAACCTACTGAAACGCAACTCAATCTAATCTAATCTAATCTAATCCAAAGTTTCAGCACGGATTTTACTTGCGCTGAAGCTATAGAAAGTGTAGCGGAGGTGGTGTGCTTCATGTGCGTGAGGTCCCGAGTTTGAATCTTGGTAAGGGTGAGTAATCTGGAAAAGTTCTCTTCCGGGGTTACCCTTATCCTGAGAGATAGATGTCATTCTATGCTCTCTTTCATATGCGCATCATATCACCCCATCCACCCCAGAAAAAATAAGCAGTAGTCCGACATTTTAAAAAGCGATCTCTATTTACTGACACTGAAATCCCCGCTCTATGTTTATGAAGTAAACAAACGGCGACTTGGCCCTAACAAAATGTATATTTTTTGAACTCTAAGGGCAATAACAAAAATATTTTGGAAATGGTTAAACCCACAGAATATCTCCTCACGTACTATATACGCAAGATTTCTTGAGCACTGGATTTACGGTGTAGTGCGGGCAGAGGGGAAGAAAAGAGAGCTAACAGGCTTTTGTTTCTGCAGTGTGGTCAAACTAGGGAAACACAATTCAGCCAAATTGTGGTAAGATAAGCGAAGATATGCGCCAAAGGTATGAGATGTGGCAACAAACAA
Organism: Mantis religiosa; assembly: GCA_030765055.1. Lineage (NCBI taxonomy): Eukaryota > Metazoa > Arthropoda > Insecta > Mantodea > Mantidae > Mantis > Mantis religiosa. The sequence goes on along the minus strand of CM060958.1, from coordinate 135,838,230 downwards.
TTGAAGTGCATCCGATATGATGTATACTTATATATTTACTGTTATGAAACACATAGAAGTATTAAACAAATATTATGACAGCTATAAACACTCACTCGCTTTGTGATTCTTCGATCTCCAAGTCTACTGCGTCACTTTCATCGCTGATATCCGCTGATGTGTTAATAATTATAGTAATTACATTTTCTATTAAACCATCGTTTCTCCAATATTGCATTTCCAGCTCTTGGAACTTCTTAGCGTATCCTTCCCGATCCGTTGCTTCTATAGCATGTTTCGTCACATTTCTGGCTCTCCTTAATATTGTGTACTTTGTAAACATTATTTATTTTTGCCCACGCCAGCTCAGTTGCATTCAGATCCAGTTATACGGAGGTAGACGTTAAACAGTGTGTCTCCTTTCGAGAGTCATAACATTGGCAATAGTGTGACTTTGTTGGCTCCTGGAATTAAAAGGTCGAGTTGCAGAAATTAAAAGTCTCCATTATTTCCGTAGCAATACACTGTCCAATTCTCACGTAACAACATTACATAACACAATCGTCCAAGGTCCATGACAATAACAAACACTTGCAGCTGATTACATTAACTTTCGTTACAATAACACTTCCAGCTGTCTGGTTTCACAACTACAACTGTCCTGCTAGCGTGTCGCAATCCCTTTTATCTCCCCATTCATGATTACCAGACTGTTCTGTCAATCACTAGAGGTCTCTGGAAAACAAGGCATCTAATTACATAATTCAAACATTCTATCACCTTCGAGAAACGTAACCTAATCTAAGCCGGCGGGGCCTTTGCCTCTGTTATCGCTGCCCGCCGGTGCCCGCTTACAAAAGCACCGCTATCATTAACTGCTCAGCAAGGCTCATTATTACCATGAAACTATATCCGCCGACTGTCCTCTTATTGCACCGAAACTTTAATGCCCGTTGCCGCAACACTGCTCCCTCCTCAAGGCTGGTCGTCTCGAACAGCTCCATCGTAGCGCGCTAGACGGTCCAGGTGTACCACCAACATCTTCCCTCGGGGCAGCTTCCGGATGCGGTAGACGACGTCGTTAATCCTATTTACCACCCGGTACTGTCCTTGCCACGGCTGTTGAAGTTTGTTCGGTTTGCTCCCAGGTGTCCTCCTGAAGTCCCGACGTGCACTTCCTCCAAGACCTCCTGGACCTTACTTCGGGAAAGTGCCAACAGTTCTGTCTGCGTCTTCCCAACCGGCGATTCCCATTCCCGGAACAGCACGCCCTCTCTTGTCTTCAGTGAGTCCCATTGGGCCCAGTATGTCTCGCAGGTGGCGCTCCTCGGTGCGATGTCCTCCCAGACCGGCCCCGTCCCAGCCTGCACTTCTCCCAAGAGTGGCCCAAAGTCTGCGTCCGCCAGCTGCTCCCTCCTCAGACCTGCGCTATCCCAGCCATCTGCAGGCACTGCCGTGACTACTCGGTCTGCTGCGGCACGCTCCTTCTCCTCCACTCTTGTGCATTAGCCGCACTTCTCTGGACAGGCTCTTCGGGACTTGGCGTCTGCTTTGCCGTGGCTCTTCCGTCTACAATGTTCAGAGTTGAAGTCGTACTCCTGCAGCCTCTGGACCGAACGTGCTGTCAGGCCTTCCAGGTTCTTGAAGCTCAATAGCCAGGTTAGGGCGGAGTAGTCAGTCCTCAGGTGGAATGGCTGACCATACAGGTACTTGTGGAAGTGCTCCAATGTGTTTACAACCGCCAGTATCTCTTGCCGGGTAACGCAGTAGTTATTCTCTGCCTTCGCTGAAGGCGCCCTGGTATCGTCTGAGCAGTTGTCGAACCTTCTCGAGCTGTTCTGCGGTCAGGTGGTCGGCCGCCCTCTCCAATAAGCCTTCCAGCCGGGGCCCCAGGTGTTGCGTTGGCACCGGCTCCTGTGTCTTGTCGATTGTTGTCACGATGACCACGGGCTCACACGTCCTCATCTCCCTTCCTGCCTGGACATCGTGATCGATGTCCGCTAGGTTAAGCAGCCGCACTGACAGCTCTCGCCACGGCAACAATGTTCTTCATTCGCTGTCCTTCCAGTCGCGCCGTCACCACAACCTCCTTCCTTGCGGGGACCCACGTCTTCCTTCAAGATGACCCTGCAGATTCCAAGACGTTCTTCGGGTTGCCAGAGTATGACCTCTTCTCCATTGAGCCGCAGGACATTCCTGCCGTCGTCGACCGTCGCCTCGTGGCCCCTGAGGGCATCCAGTCCCAGCATCACTTCCTTACTCACCTCCACGACGAACACCCACTGACGCACGGCATTCCATCCCAAGGTCATTTGCAGCAGGGCCTCCCTCTCCACGGTCAAGGTTTCACCCGATGCCGTCACTAGCTGGTACGGTCGGCTCGGTTTTCTCGATGGCGAACCCCTGGCTATGTCGGGTCTGATGACGGTCATGATTGCAAGGGTATCTACGAGCACGCAGTACGGCTTCCCTCTTACCCAACCGTCTGCGATGAGGCTGTCATTCATCCGTTGCCTGACGGTGCGCAGTGTCACTCGAGGAAATGTTGTAGACGGCGCCAACGTGCTCCTTGCCACGCCGGTCCTTATTCGTTCCTCCGGCTGCTCTTCCTGGTGTCGATCACCTTCGCGGTCATCGTCGCGCTTAAGTTGCTATTTGCAACTTCCGTCTACGTTGTTAGTTCGGTCTTCAGTTCTTCCATCTTCTCGGTGATGTTGTTATTCCACTCCTGACACCATTTGTAAATTTGTGGGTTCGTAGAATTAAAAGGCCGGGCCGAGTTGCAGAAATTAAAAGTCTCCTTTATTTTCGTAGCAATACACTGTCCAATTCTCACGTAGCAACATTACATCAATCTTCCAAAGTCGAGGACAATAATAAACACTTGCAGCTGATTACATTAGCTCTCGTTACAACACTGACTGTTATACAACAACTGATACACAACTTCAACTGTCTCCTGGCGTGTCACAATCCCTTTTATATCTCCATTCATGATTACCAGACTGTTCTGTCAATCACTAGAAGTCTCTGGATAACAAGGCATCTAATTACATAATTCGAACATTCTATCACCTTCGAGAAACGTAACTTAATATACGCTGGCGAGGCGTATCTCAGTTATCTTGCTTGCCGGCGTTATCTGTTTATGCGAGCTCGTTATCTCCGTGAAACCTATCCGTCTATTATGTGCCAAGCCACCTTATCGCGATCGGGTTTGCGACAATAATCTTGCTTTTAGATTTGCTGTAAACTGTTTAGTTAATTAACCTCAAAATTGCTCAAAATGAAATGGCGTACGTGTGAAAGCTTAGCATATTCGCCACTAGATTTCACAGTGTGTAGCCCATTTCCTGTTTCAAAGATGTCATCTGTTTTCACGGAAATAGGCGAAACCTACCAAATGAGGACTTGTGACCCAAATGCTCAAGAAATCTTGCACATATAGTATATGCTTCTTTAACAACTGCAATCACATTGGCGCTTTCCCATTGCAAGAATTACTCAAGATAGTTATGTTTACTTGTCCAACATGGCTGTTTTGTACAATTGTTATGTTTGGGTTTTACAAATATTAATTTCGTACACATATTTAACTGTCATAATTTCATGCTCTAGAGACAATGTAAAATATTTTTGGAAAAATAGAAATTGCCATCCTTCATCCGCGAGGTTTGAATTTGGGAGCTGAAAAATTTGGAAACTTCCATAACAAAGCGGCAGTCAAAGAAGACTAAAGTTGAGGTAAATCTGTAACCTTAGTTAGGTTTACTTTTCTTAACTAGTGAGATAGATTTCTGCTAATTTTGGCAGCTAAACAGACGTCATTTAAAATGTAGAAATATTCCAGGAAAATTAGTTTCATTTGTCATAAAAAATCTAGTTTAACTAATTAGTGGACTGGGCAAAGGACAATGAACTAACACTTAATGCAGAGAAAACTTTCTCCATGACCTTCAGAAGAGCGGGCAAATGCAGCATCTTCTACATGGGGGAAACACCGCTAAAATCAGTCACCAACTTCACATAAAAGTCTGTTTAGTTAACTCATGTGCAGTCGGCTGCTGCCTTTGACGAACCCTTAAAATCGTTTTACAACCCTGGCCCTCCGCCTCGCAGACCTTTCTGCAAGGTTGCCACCTTTCTCGATACGTCATGGGTATCGTACGAGGTTTCGTCTAAATAAATTATCTTAAGTCCATTACTGCGAAACTCCCTTAGTTTTGACGATATATATCGCCAAGCTACAATTCTACTGGATTCCATAATAACTCTTATCTTACTCATAGTGCGGTATTTGAAACCCAGCTCCTTTAGGAGACCGCGCAAGGTGCAGTGCCCATAAGGAAAATCACAAATTTCTTGCAAATGTGCAACTAATTCGTCTAAGGTGGGCGCTCTCCCTTTTGCATAGAATCTATAAATTTCTCGACGAATTAAAACGCATGTGAAATTATCTACTTTAGAGAAACGTTTCCTTTTGTTTTCACACTTGATCGGCGTCTTTGGTATTCCTTTCATCACAATATTTCTTACTGTATTTCTGTGAATACCCAGAATTTATCATAAGGTTCATTGCGCGACCCCTTACCAAGATTATTTGTCAGCACATATTTATATGTGTTCAAAACAAGCGCTTGAATTTGCTTAGAAACAGTTCCCGTTATAACTTTGGTTTTGGAGGCTTTTCCAGTAATATAACTCGGCCCAGTTATTCACACTATTGCCTTCACTGTGATTATTTTCACTTGACTGAAAGTTATCTTGCTACTACTTCATTTGCATTTACCACTGCATTTCCCTCCCACGGTCTCCACATCGTGACACACAAAGAATTGCTGCACGTAATGAAACAGATCAACTGGAAGTTGGAACTTTGCCAACTGAGACTCCACGTGGAGTAGACATGCGGCTGTCACGTCGAGAAAATCAGGGTTGCTATTGGTCCTGAACGACAGTGTGCCATTTCGGAAGTGTGGAGATAGATTTATGACGGTCATTTTTCGGCGGGAGGCTCAGGTTCCTTTGAGTCCGAGCTGCACACGCGTTGACTAGACAGACTTTACCTAGGGTTTACTCTCCAGACACATGGAAACGTACTCACACGCCATATAAACGACAGAATACATGCTACTATAAGAGTCATAAGCGATATAAAGTCAATAGGCAAACTATCCTTGGAAATATTGACCCTGTTGCAATATATGGGCTTGAAAACATATGGGTACATCTAAAAAAGCTTTGAAAAAATAGACAAGTTAAAGGCCACTCCAAATACACGCCCTCTCGACTCGTATATGAGCTAGCCAGAGAACCTTTCTTCATAGAAGACCTGCGACTGAAACTCTTACTGCCAACGACTCCAGCTTATCAGTACCTGCTGTGTGAACTACACGAGAAAAAAATGCAAAACATGGGAAGTATTCTATGCTACTGACGCCATGACAAGCCGTGAATGGACACAGGGAGGATACGAACTACGCCATACAAGACAAGACAAGACTTTCACCACAAGCTATGCAGTACCCAGAGTTTCCACGAACCCGGCCCAGATTATGTGTGTATAAGATGCGACGACCAGTGTGAGAGATATCATGTGTTGCACTGTAACATCAGAACAAGGTCATTGGTGAAATTTTGTATAGACGTTGTTTGCACGTTGTGCGCGATTCAAACTATTATTATAAAAATCTAGTTACCATAAAGTAATCAATGAAAGTTCTTTGAACAACTTACGATAAGTAAAAAGTAATGAACACTTTTCTATATAGAGGGAAGCTTGGAGTATAGTGATCTCTTGAAAAGCTTCAGGTCTTATAAGACGTGAAGCTTTCCTGGCGACGAATACGCTCACTTTCTTCTCGGGCAGCCAGCCAGGTGAAAAAATGATTAGATATCAACGTTTCGGGAGTGTGCATCTCTCCCATCATCAGGATATTTATAAAATGTTATAACCACAAATGAAACACTGGATATAACACAACCATAAACAAAGACAAAACACTATTAAAATTTGCATTACTGACAAAAGAATATTTTCAGTGAATTAAATGCCAGGTCAGGAGATGGCGGGAGTATAGAACATTGTGTCAAAGAAACGTAACTACTTAATTTGATTATCAAGCTGTATTGGTCTTTGCTTCTTAATTCGACGAATTTCCATTTTAAGGCCGGTTTCCAAGAGGAACTGAACTGAAATCCCAGCATATGATCCCAGTCAATTAGAACAAGAATTAGAGCACCTGAGACTCACTTTCCGTCAAAACGTCTACTCCGAATATGACGTTGAAGTCTCTATCACCAAAGCTAGGAAAGGGAAACCTGTAATACAGCAGACGTCAGATAAGCCTACTACTACACCCTGCATCCCATTTACCGGCAATCTATCCGGCAGAATTAGCATAATTCTCGCCAAATACAACATCAGGACCATCCACAAGTCACCTCCGAAAATTAAACATCTGCTGACATCAGTGAAAACAAACTGGACTTCAAGTTCCGGGAGAGTACCGCATTCCCTGTGAATGTGGAACACCTATACCGGAAGGACCATCGCTACTAGAATAATCGAACATGAACGGAGCAACCTGATAAGTCTAGGCTGGCAGAGCATTGTTTTGATAACGACCATAGAGCCAATTTTCGGGAGATTAGCATCTTGGATAAATGCAACAGTTACTGGGAGTGGAGAATTAAGGAGGCTTTGGCGATTTTCTCTGAAAGGAGCACGCTTAATCGTGATGCTGGATTTAAATTCAGCTCCTCTTGGAAACCGGTCTTAAAATGGAAATCCGTCGAATTAAGAAGCAAAGATCAATGCAGCCTGATAATCAAGTTAGGTAGTTACGTTTTTTTCACAAAATTTTCTATACTCAAGCTATCGCCTGACCTGGCATTTAATTTACTGAAAAAAGTCTTTTGTTCAGTAATGCGAATTTTGATAGTGTTTCGTCTTTGTTTATACTTGCGTTATATGCAGCATTTCATTTGTTTTTATAACATTTTATAAATATCCTGATGATGGGAGAGATGTACACTCCCGAAACGTTGATATCTAATCATCTTTGCACCTGGCTGGTTGTCCGAGAAGAAAGTGAACCCTTCATGTCTTATCTTTGGAAAACGTTAGACTAGTTATAGGTAACGCTTTATATTTATTATTTAATTTTGGAGTTACGCTGTTTACACAGAAAGGACTTTCAGTCTTTCTAAGTATACTTTCAACTATTCAGGGAGACTCAAAACTTGTTTTACCGTTAAACTCTCAGTATCAATTCTTTTTGTATGGAATGCAAGTCGTTCTCCTTTTAGTATAAGCACATATCATAAAGAGTATAGCAATCTGTGCATATGTATATCAAAATTAAAGTTATGTTCTACGCCTTCCTTATGGACGTTTAAAATTGCCATATTAGTACACGGAAGTAATTAATATTTGACTCCATATTTATGCTTTTGATTTTCTCCTGAAAGAATATATAGAAAATGAAAGCTTTTGTTTTATAATGATGTACTAATGAAAATAATTTACTTAATTAGGAATCAATTAGGCACAGAAGCAGAAATCATTGCCCTTCCAAACCATTCATCTAAAGAGATTGAAATGACTGACTGGAGTTTCTAAGATGTTACGAAAACATATGGCGACCAAAGGAAGAGAAGAAAAGCATAAATAATTGTTATAAAATTATTAGAGTAGTGTATCATTTATTCGGAAGCTTTTTTCCTTCTAATTTTACGGAAGTGATACTCAAATGAGTCCGGGTCCATAGATCTTAGAATTACCCGACATTCGTCTATCTGGATAAGGGAAAACCCCGGAAAAACCATATCCAGGAAACTGAACCTAACGTTAATTCGAACTCGGGACCTTTTGAACGTGGGGCATACACGCTATCATCTACGCTACCGAAGCAGGGAGATCCCAAGCTTAGGTTTCACCAATTCTAACCATGCATTTTTCGTGTTTTTCCTTGATGAGTTGGCGAATTTGGCTCTGTTTCTAATGTACCACGAAATTCTTTGAGTCATTTCCCTTAAATTCACCTCATTTTCATACTTCAGAGGTATTGATACTGTCGCGTAAGCTTTGGTGAAGTGAAGGAACTTGATTTATTTTAGTAATTTATTTGAAATTTTAATAGCATGTGGTTTCTTTATAAAATTGAAAGTATTAATTTGTGGAAGCAAAGATGTAGAAACCTTATAGCGGAATATTAGATGACAAACCCGTAATTTGAATATTTTCGGAGCATTAACCAAGTAAGAATGCTAAACCCAGCAACTCTAGACGTTGAACCCGGTAGTTGGGAATGGATGATCAGCAGGTCGTTGGACTTAAACCCCCCAGGGGCCTACTTCGGTAGGTACGGGTTTGGCGCACCCGGGGTCCCGAGCCAACAGTCTCCCTCGTGTGGGCTGCTCTTCGTGATTGAGGGAGACGGTCAACAGACCCACCCACGTGTAGGCCGTGCGTGGAGACCCGTGGAGAAGGTTTTTAGATTCTTGTCCAGTTTAGAGTTTAGGATTTAGTGAACGAAATTTTTAGTAGGTTTTGATTGTACGTGTATTTTTAATAAGTTTTGCTACACTTGTGTAGTTTTTAGAAAGTTTTATATCTGGCTTTTGCCATGACTAGTTTTTTAAAGGGCGCTGATGGCCGCCGTAGTTGAGCGCCCTTATATATATATATATATATATATATATATCATAAAGCGAAAAGGTCCCTAGGTTCAACGTGTGTTTGCCCCCTCTTTTTGGCCTTGGCCGTTAATACTTATAGGGCTAATTATCGAGGTGCGCGGGGAGTTTAAGGGTATGTATGACTGAAATTTTCAAATTCTGAACTAATAATGCTAGCTTTTTCAAATTTACACCATAGGTGTAGTATAATGTAAACATGTTACAACGTAAATTTAAACCATTTTTCTCCAGCAGTTTAGAAATTATGATAAATTTTGTATGTTTTTTGTTACGTCACTAAAAAAGTCCCTTGCGACAAAATATTTTGAATTTTGGTCTAATATTTTAACCCTATGTTCATAATACACATACTTTTTGAAATTGCTCTGGGTTTTTCCGTGTCTCCGTTAGTTTAGGTCACAAAATTTTTTTAATTTACAAATATTCTTTTTTTGTCTAAAAAACTGTAAGTTTTGTGTTTGAAAATTAAAAATATATGCTTATATACATTTCACAATAAAACCTAGGGCAATTTCCATTCCTCATGATATTCTGAACCTGTGTGGGAAATTTCATGAATGTAGTACAAAAACTGCATCGCAAGGAGCATTTTACAGGAAGAAAAATGCTGAAAATATGAACATTGAGAAAACAGCGATTAAAGATTTGATTGCACAACTCACATTAAAATCCAACAGGCTGATAGGTTGGACCCTCAGATTTCTTTTTCCTCTCCTCTGTTGCTGCATTTTCCACCTTTTTCTTCTTTAGATGTTGCTTTTCTTCTGCACAACTTCGCTTCTTGCTTTGCAGGATACGAGTCTGATCTCGCTGCACTGAAGTTTTCCTTGCTGAGTCTACTACATTTTCACCTCTGATATTTAGCTGCAGCTCCAATGACTTAAGACTACCCATGTTAAACTCGCTGATGCTTTTAATAACAGCAAGATCCAATTTTTGTTTTGATATGAAAACTTCCTTTGGGCACTTATTCCATATGACATGATGCAAAGATTCATTGGCATTCTGTGTTTTTCCTGTTTTGCACCTCTCTAGTAATGTTGTAGACGCCAGCCTCTGATATATTGGCAACATTTTAGGAACTATTTTGTCTTCTAAAGCCTTATTCTTCATTTCTTGAATTGAAAATTTAAGAACGGAAAACAGACAAAGAATGTGGATGTAGGCAAAGAGGGCGTGACTCTGACAGAGTTTAAAGGCCACCGACATTTAAATAAGCATTTAAAAATGGCGTTCGGAGGCAAATTATGCATTTTTCACATTCGGGAATGTCTAAATTATTTTATAGAATTAAAATAAAAAAATCGTTATTTTCACGATTTTCATGAAATTTCAGTCATACATACCCTTAAAGTGTATCGTTGCGGCCGGAGGCTACGCCGAATTTTCACTTCACCACACACCAACATCTCCTCGAAGGTAATCCCGACTGGGTCTTAATGTGCTCATGTAGCTATCAACACCATTTCACACAAAGTCTCTTCAAGACTTCGGGGTTGACTTATGTTGTAGAAAATCATGATGTTATAGTAAACTGGCATTTCGTGAAAAGTTGTGCTATTTCTATCTATCTGTAACCTGACAGCTCGACTTGGTAGCGTAGATGGTAGCTTGTCTGCCTAACGTTCAAGAGGTCCCCATTTCGAATCTCGGTCAGGGTGAGTTACCTGGATAAGATTTTTTCCGGGTTTTTCCCTTATCCTGAGAGACGACAAATCTAAGCTCCATGGACCCTGGACACATTTGAGCATCATTTCACCCATTTAATTCACCGTCCGACATGACGTAACGTTGGAGGACGTAAAATTACAAGAACAACAAAAGTGTAACCTGATTACACACTCCCTTTATTATTTACCTCAACTATCTAACCCCCTGTCCTATCAGCTACTCTCCCAGTTGTAACGTAGATTGTAAATCCTTACGGTAAACCACCTTTAAGTATACACAACCCTATGCACAACTTGTAGTCTAAAATCATCCCGGTTCACGAAATATAATGCGACAATACATTTGGTTTTCTATGCCAGTGCTGACTTTCTCAAACAAAAGCGTATTATTTGTGGAAGCTTGGTCGATGGGTCGTTCATCGGACTCTTTGGCAGGTCCAGCTCTGGTTCAGATCTTCGAGCGTCATTGTGTCCTCTCTGCTTGCAGCCTGTAGCCTCCTGTCGTACTTTTCACGTGGGAGTATTAATCACAGTAAAACTATGTAGATCGCATTGGGCAAGGTTTTTCCTTTCGTGTTTAACCTATGTCATATAACTTCACCGTCGTTTAGGTAATTTTGGAATTGGATAAGTAAATGACACGAACCTTTATAATGGATACCCGGGAGAAAAAAATTGTGTGCGTCTCAATGTGAATTTTTTCTATGATATTGCTAGCAGAGTGCCACTATGAGCAATATTTCAGATATTACGGTATACTTTCAACGTTTTGTTATGTTTGCTCCATAATTACGTGGGCTTGCATTCCGGATTCAATTCCCATTGGAGCAGCCACTACATCCTTGAATTTAGATTGCGGTTTTCCCTCATTAGTAGCGGATTATACAATTCCGGCAATATTCCTGCCGTCCATTTCTAATCATTTCATTTCCATATCATGTTATGGGGTCGAGGATCATGAGAGTGTGGCGTGTGGCTGTGTTGTTTGTTTTGTGCGTGCGGTATTAGACGGCTCTCCAGAGAGACCACTCCGATTGGATAGTCCCCTTTGTGGATAAGCTCCTCATCCCGCATTAGGATGTAAACGTTACACCAAGGAGATGAACACCTCGCGCTCTATGACCTCTACACAGATGTATAGAGGCTAATGTATCCCTGGAGGGAGGGATGAAGGTGCTTACAGGGTTGCAGACACATGAACCACAGAGAACTTCAAGGCATAACGTCTGCTCTAACCACAACCCTAACCACAAGCTTCCGAGCCTGCCAGACTGATTGTCCTTTGTCACCTTCGCTTCACTGCAAAATCCCAAGCCTTCTGGAAGGAAAACGTAAATGATGAAGTACATGATTAATTGTAAGCGTCCATTTTCCGTGACTTATGAAAGCTCGGTAAAACAATACATTGAACTAAGCTAAAGTTTGATCCAGTATCACAATGGATATTGCAACTCATAATAAAAAACTCCTGAAGTTGAAACTAATCTTCACACAAGATTACCCTGGTTACGTTCCCTCCATTTGTGCCGTATCGGAAACAAAAGGTACAAAATTATTACGTATTGAATATAAGCAGGCGAACACCGTATAGGGAGACAAACAGAAGACAGTCAACTCGGAATTCGTCCAGTAAGTCACTACGGATTGGAGTATCTATGTCTAAGTTTTCTTTATTCTACTAACAGGAACATCTGTAACTGTTGAAGAGTGCAAACGGCATTATCTTTATTATTCTAAAATGATGTCTCCTATAGAACGTCACAAAATATTGAATAAAATATCTGTAAATAAATTAAATTGACGTATTTACTTTTAATACAATTTCTGGTTTAAGTAACTTAAAATATGGTCTTTCCCAACATTTCTTGTATAAAAAGGAGACATAGAGGAAAGTTTTTGTTGCGTTTACAAGTTTCTTTTCCAACGAATTGAAGTTCAAAGCTAGGAGCTACGCACTTCTGAAGAAAAGAACTAAAGATACTGTACAAAGCGTGCGTGAAGCCACCCTCCTGACCCTTAGGTGACGTGACAAGTGCAATGACGTCATTACGTGTGACGCAATCGACCTGCTTTCTAACTTTTATCCAGCGAGTTCTGCTTAAAAAGTTCGTGTACCCCTGTGCCCGTATCCCAGCCCCCTACGTTTCCATCTATTTTTAACAGCTGAAGCAACGGGTTTGGAATATTAAAGCAGTATATGCTGCAGCATTCACAAATGCCTGTCGTTTTAAAGCATTGTTGTTAAGAGTTGGTTGTGGAGTGCTGAACAGCGATAATCGGAAGTTTGTCTTAACGCTTCGCTGCAAACACTCTAAACAAACAAAAGATCGCTCAAACTACCTTTATGGCACAGAATTCTCCTTCAACAATTTTCAAACTCGGAGTTTGTCTTGCTCTCACTTCCTTAGACCTCTAAAGTCAATATGAATTACAGAAGAAAGCTCCACGGTAAAATAAATTTGGCGGAAAATTTGAATTCAACGATTTGTCAAATTTGTACAATCTAGGCAAACATCGAAGATTACGAATGCAATTACAAAATGCAGCTATTGTTACAACTAGTATTTAGTGACTTGTAGGGATTACAAATTTCAGAAAGAGAGTCTTAGTCGATTATAAGTAATGAATTATTTTATTAACACTGAATTTATTAAACTTCCATTATTATTAAAAAAAAAGACCTGAAGCTTTCCTGGCGACGAATACGCTCACTTTCTTCTCGGACAGCCAGCCAGGTGAAAAGATGATTAGATATCAACGTTTCGGGAGTGTACATCTCCCATTATCAGGATATTTATAAAATGTTATAATCACAAATGAAATACTGGATATGATGATGATGAAGATGACGATGATGCGTATGAGGGCGCTCAACTGCAGAGGTTATCAGCGCCCTTTTTTAAAACTAACTGGTCATGGCAAAAGCCAGATATAAATTTCTCTAAAAAATTATAAATATGTAAATACACTTACAAAATAATGCATACACGTAAAAAGGAAACTATAAAAACGAAAGAAATATAAATCTAAAAAGTCATAAATTCTATTCGTCAAATCCTAAACTCTAAACTAGAAAAGAACCTAAAATCCTTCTCCACTACTACGTTATCGTCCGCTGGCATTTGTGCAAAGCTGGCCGGCAGCTGCAGAGATGTCCTAAGGTCTGCCAGGTGAAAACACTCTAGCATCACGTGTCATATCATTGCAATACGGACACAGTGAAGAAGGCTCCTTTTTAAAAAGAAAACTATGAGTAAAAAAGCAGTGCCCAATACGTAACCGAGCCAAACTCACCTCCTCGCGGCGAGATGACCGACAGTGGGTAACCCAGGGAATAGGAAGTTCTTTCACAGATCTAAGTTTATTATTGCGGAGAGCGGACCACTCTTCCTGCCAGCAAGTTTGCACAGCTCTCCGCAATACGGCCCTATGCTGGATATAACACAACTGTAAACGAAGACAAAACACTATCAAAATTCGCATTACTGAACAAGACTGTTTTCGGTCAATTAAATGCCAGGTCAGGAGATGGCGTGAGTATAGAAAATTGAGTCAAAGAAACCTAACTACTTAACTTGATTATCAAACTGTATTGATCCTTGCTTCTTAATTCGACGGATTTACATGTTAAAGCCGGTTTCCAAGGGGTGCTGAACTGAAATCCAGCATCCCGATTAAGCTTTCTTGCGCGTCTCAACAGCCTTCGAACTCAAATACAGTTTACTATGGAGGTGGAGAAGGAAGGAACTCTTCCATTCATGGACATTCTTATTTCAAAAAACAGCAACGGTACACTGGGGCATGCTGTGTACCACAAGCCTACACACACCGATCATAAGTCTCAACGACTGAGAGTTCTCAGGTTGCAATAAACGAATGCTCTGTTCATGTTCGATTATTCTAGTAGCGATAATCCTTCCGGTTTGTCCTATATATGGTATTCCACATTCACAGGAAATGCGGTACACTCCCGTAACTTGGAAGTACAGTTTGTCTTTCACTGGTCTCAACAGATGTTTAATCTTCGGAGGTGGCTTCTGGATGGCCCTGATGTGGTATTTGGCGAGAATTCTGCTGATTCTGCCACATAGATTGCCGGTAAACGGGATGTAGGCTGTAGCGGTAGGCTTATCTGACGCTTGCTGTATTACAGGTTTCCCTTTCCTAGCTTTGGTGATCGAGGCTGCTGATTCTGCCGGATAGATTGCCGGTAAACGGGATGTAGGCTGTAGCGGTAGGCTTATCTGACGCTTGCTGTATTACAGGTTTCCCTTTCCTAGCTTTGGTGATCGAGGCTGCTGATTCTGCCGGATAGATTGCCGGTAAACGGGATGCAGGCTGTAGCGGTAGACTTATCTGACGCTTGCAGTGTTACAGGTTTCCCTTTCCTAGCTTTGGTGATCGAGGCTGCTGATTCTGCCGGATATATTGCCGGTAAACGGGATGTAGGCTGTAGCGGTAGGCTTATCTGACGCTTGCAGTATTACAGGTTTCCCTTTCCTAGCTTTGGTGATCAAGGCTGCTGATTCTGCCGGATAGTTTGCCGGTAAACGGGATGTAGGCTGTAGCGGTAGGCTTATCTGACGCTTGCAGTATTACAGGTTTCCCATTCCTAGCTTTGGTGATCGAGGCTGCTGATTCTGCCGGATAGATTGCCGGTAAACGGGATGTAGGCTGTAGCGGTAGGCTTATCTGACGCTTGCAGTATTACAGGTTTCCCTTTCCTAGCTTTGGTGATCGAGGCTGCTGATTCTGCCGGATATATTGCCGGTAAACGGGATGCAGGCTGTAGCGGTAGGCTTATCTGACGCTTGCTGTATTACAGGTTTCCCTTTCCTAGCTTTGGTGATCGAGGCTGCTGATTCTGCCAGATAGATTGCCGGTAAACGGGATGCAGGCTGTAGCGGTAGGCTTATCTGACGCTTGTTGTATTACAGGTTTCCCTTTCCTAGCTTTGGTGATCGAGGCTGCTGTTTCTGCCGGATAGATTGCCGGTAAACGGGATGCAGGCTGTAGCGGTAGGCTTATCTGACGCTTGTTGTATTACAGGTTTCCCTTTCCTAGCTTTGGTGATCGAGGCTGCTGTTTCTGCCGGATAGATTGCCGGTAAACGGGATGTAGGCTGTAGCGGTAGGCTTATCTGACGCTTGCTGTATTACAGGTTTCTCTTTCCTAGCTTTGGTGATCGAGACTGTTGATTCTGCCGGATAGATTGCCGGTAAACGGGATGTAGGCTGTAGCGGTAGGCTTATCTGACGCTTGCTGTATTACAGGTTTCCCTTTCCTAGCTTTGGTGATCGAGGCTGTTGATTCTGCCGGATAGATTGCCGGTAAACGGGATGTAGGCTGTAGCGGTAGGCTTATCTGACGCTTGCTGTATTACAGGTTTCCCTTTCCTAGCTTTGGTGATAGAGGCTGCTGATTCTGCCGGATAGATTGCCGGTAAACGGGATGCAGGCTGTAGCGGTAGGCTTATCTGACGCTTGCTGTATTACAGGTTTCCCTTTCCTAGCTTTGGTGATCGAGGCTGCTGATTCTGCCGGATAGATTGCCGGTAAACGGGATGCAGGCTGTAGCGGTAGACTTATCTGACGCTTGCAGTGTTACAGGTTTCCCTTTCCTAGCTTTGGTGATCGAGGCTGCTGATTCTGCCGGATATATTGCCGGTAAACGGGATGCAGGCAGTAGCGGTAGGCTTATCTGACGCTTGCTGTATTACAGGTTTCCCTTTCCTAGCTTTGGTGATAGAGGCTGCTGATTCTGCCGGATATATTGCCGGTAAACGGGATGCAGGCTGTAGCGGTAGGCTTATCTGACGCTTGCTGTATTACAGGTTTCCCTTTCCTAGCTTTGGTGATAGAGGCTGCTGATTCTGCCGGATATATTGCCGGTAAACGGGATGCAGGCTGTAGCGGTAGGCTTATCTGACGCTTGCTGTATTACAGGTTTCCCTTTCCTAGCTTTGGTGATCGAGGCTGCTGATTCTGCCGGATAGATTGCCGGTAAACGGGATGCAGGCTGTAGCGGTAGGCTTATCTGACGCTTGCTGTATTACAGGTTTCCCTTTCCTAGCTGTGGTGATAGAGGCTGCTGATTCTGCCGGATATATTGCCGGTAAACGGGATGCAGGCTGTAGCGGTAGGCTTATCTGACGCTTGCAGTATTACAGGTTTCCCTTTCCTAGCTTTGGTGATCAAGGCTGCTGATTCTGCCGGATATATTGCCGGTAAACGGGATGTAGGCTGTAGCGGTAGGCTTATCTGACGCTTGCAGTATTACAGGTTTCCCTTTCCTAGCTTAGGTGATCAAGGCTGCTGATTCTGCCGGATAGTTTGCCGGTAAACGGGATGTAGGCTGTAGCGGTAGGCTTATCTGACGCTTGCAGTATTACAGGTTTCCCTTTCCTAGCTTTGGTGATCGAGGCTGCTGATTCTGCCGGATAGATTGCCGGTAAACGGGATGTAGGCTGTAGCGGTAGGCTTATCTGACGCTTGCAGTATTACAGGTTTCCCTTTCCTAGCTTTGGTGATCGAGGCTGCTGATTCTGCCGGATATATTGCCGGTAAACGGGATGCAGGCTGTAGCGGTAGACTTATATGACGCTTGCAGTGTTACAGGTTTCCCTTTCCTAGCTTTGGTGATCGAGGCTGCTGATTCTGCCGGATATATTGCCGGTAAACGGGATGTAGGCTGTAGCGGTAGGCTTATGTGACGCTTGCTGTATACAGGTTGTCCTTTCCTAGCTTTGGTGATAGAGGCTGCTGATTCTGCCAGATAGATTGCCGGTAAACGGGATGCAGGTTGTAGCGGTAGGCTTATCTGACGCTTGCTGTATTACAGGTTTCTCTTTCCTAGCTTTGGTGATAGAGGCTGCTGATTCTGTCGGATAGATTGCCGGTAAACGGGATGTAGGTGTAGCGGTAGGCTTATGTGACGCTTGCTGTATTACAGGTTGTCCTTTCCTAGCTTTGGTGATAGAGGCTGCTGATTCTTCCAGATAGATTGCCGGTAAACGGGATGCAGGTTGTAGCGGTAGGCTTATCTGACGCTTGCTGTATAACAGGTTGTCCTTTCCTAGCTTTGGTGATAGAGGCTGCTGATTCTGTCGGATAGATTGCCGGTAAACGGGATGTAGGTGTAGCGGTAGGCTTATGTGACGCTTGCTGTATTACAGCTTGTCCTTTCCTAGCTTTGGTGATCGAGGCTGCTGATTCTGCCGGATAGATTGTCGGTAAACGGGATGCAGGCTGTAGCGGTAGACTTATCTGACGCTTGCAGTGTTACAGGTTTCCCTTTCCTAGCTTTGGTGATCGAGGCTGCTGATTCTGCCGGATATATTGCCGGTAAACGGGATGTAGGCTGTAGCGGTAGGCTTATCTGACGCTTGCAGTATTACAGGTTTCCCTTTCCTAGCTTTGGTGATCAAGGCTGCTGATTCTGCCGGATAGTTTGCCGGTAAACGGGATGTAGGCTGTAGCGGTAGGCTTATCTGACGCTTGCAGTATTACAGGTTTCCCATTCCTAGCTTTGGTGATCGAGGCTGCTGATTCTGCCGGATAGATTGCCGGTAAACGGGATGTAGGCTGTAGCGGTAGGCTTATCTGACGCTTGCAGTATTACAGGTTTCCCTTTCCTAGCTTTGGTGATCGAGGCTGCTGATTCTGCCGGATATATTGCCGGTAAACGGGATGCAGGCTGTAGCGGTAGGCTTATCTGACGCTTGCTGTATTACAGGTTTCCCTTTCCTAGCTTTGGTGATCGAGGCTGCTGATTCTGCCAGATAGATTGCCGGTAAACGGGATGCAGGCTGTAGCGGTAGGCTTATCTGACGCTTGTTGTATTACAGGTTTCCCTTTCCTAGCTTTGGTGATCGAGGCTGCTGTTTCTGCCGGATAGATTGCCGGTAAACGGGATGCAGGCTGTAGCGGTAGGCTTATCTGACGCTTGTTGTATTACAGGTTTCCCTTTCCTAGCTTTGGTGATCGAGGCTGCTGTTTCTGCCGGATAGATTGCCGGTAAACGGGATGTAGGCTGTAGCGGTAGGCTTATCTGACGCTTGCTGTATTACAGGTTTCTCTTTCCTAGCTTTGGTGATCGAGACTGTTGATTCTGCCGGATAGATTGCCGGTAAACGGGATGTAGGCTGTAGCGGTAGGCTTATCTGACGCTTGCTGTATTACAGGTTTCCCTTTCCTAGCTTTGGTGATCGAGGCTGTTGATTCTGCCGGATAGATTGCCGGTAAACGGGATGTAGGCTGTAGCGGTAGGCTTATCTGACGCTTGCTGTATTACAGGTTTCCCTTTCCTAGCTTTGGTGATAGAGGCTGCTGATTCTGCCGGATATATTGCCGGTAAACGGGATGCAGGCTGTAGCGGTAGGCTTATCTGACGCTTGCTGTATTACAGGTTTCCCTTTCCTAGCTTTGGTGATCGAGGCTGCTGATTCTGCCAGATAGATTGCCGGTAAACGGGATGCAGGCTGTAGCGGTAGGCTTATCTGACGCTTGTTGTATTACAGGTTTCCCTTTCCTAGCTTTGGTGATCGAGGCTGCTGTTTCTGCCGGATAGATTGCCGGTAAACGGGATGCAGGCTGTAGCGGTAGGCTTATCTGACGCTTGTTGTATTACAGGTTTCCCTTTCCTAGCTTTGGTGATCGAGGCTGCTGTTTCTGCCGGATAGATTGCCGGTAAACGGGATGTAGGCTGTAGCGGTAGGCTTATCTGACGCTTGCTGTATTACAGGTTTCTCTTTCCTAGCTTTGGTGATCGAGACTGTTGATTCTGCCGGATAGATTGCCGGTAAACGGGATGTAGGCTGTAGCGGTAGGCTTATCTGACGCTTGCTGTATTACAGGTTTCCCTTTCCTAGCTTTGGTGATCGAGGCTGTTGATTCTGCCGGATAGATTGCCGGTAAACGGGATGTAGGCTGTAGCGGTAGGCTTATCTGACGCTTGCTGTATTACAGGTTTCCCTTTCCTAGCTTTGGTGATAGAGGCTGCTGATTCTGCCGGATAGATTGCCGGTAAACGGGATGCAGGCTGTAGCGGTAGGCTTATCTGACGCTTGCTGTATTACAGGTTTCCCTTTCCTAGCTTTGGTGATCGAGGCTGCTGATTCTGCCGGATAGATTGCCGGTAAACGGGATGCAGGCTGTAGCGGTAGACTTATCTGACGCTTGCAGTGTTACAGGTTTCCCTTTCCTAGCTTTGGTGATCGAGGCTGCTGATTCTGCCGGATATATTGCCGGTAAACGGGATGCAGGCAGTAGCGGTAGGCTTATCTGACGCTTGCTGTATTACAGGTTTCCCTTTCCTAGCTTTGGTGATAGAGGCTGCTGATTCTGCCGGATATATTGCCGGTAAACGGGATGCAGGCTGTAGCGGTAGGCTTATCTGACGCTTGCTGTATTACAGGTTTCCCTTTCCTAGCTTTGGTGATAGAGGCTGCTGATTCTGCCGGATATATTGCCGGTAAACGGGATGCAGGCTGTAGCGGTAGGCTTATCTGACGCTTGCTGTATTACAGGTTTCCCTTTCCTAGCTTTGGTGATCGAGGCTGCTGATTCTGCCGGATAGATTGCCGGTAAACGGGATGCAGGCTGTAGCGGTAGGCTTATCTGACGCTTGCTGTATTACAGGTTTCCCTTTCCTAGCTGTGGTGATAGAGGCTGCTGATTCTGCCGGATATATTGCCGGTAAACGGGATGCAGGCTGTAGCGGTAGGCTTATCTGACGCTTGCAGTATTACAGGTTTCCCTTTCCTAGCTTTGGTGATCAAGGCTGCTGATTCTGCCGGATATATTGCCGGTAAACGGGATGTAGGCTGTAGCGGTAGGCTTATCTGACGCTTGCAGTATTACAGGTTTCCCTTTCCTAGCTTAGGTGATCAAGGCTGCTGATTCTGCCGGATAGTTTGCCGGTAAACGGGATGTAGGCTGTAGCGGTAGGCTTATCTGACGCTTGCAGTATTACAGGTTTCCCTTTCCTAGCTTTGGTGATCGAGGCTGCTGATTCTGCCGGATAGATTGCCGGTAAACGGGATGTAGGCTGTAGCGGTAGGCTTATCTGACGCTTGCAGTATTACAGGTTTCCCTTTCCTAGCTTTGGTGATCGAGGCTGCTGATTCTGCCGGATATATTGCCGGTAAACGGGATGCAGGCTGTAGCGGTAGACTTATATGACGCTTGCAGTGTTACAGGTTTCCCTTTCCTAGCTTTGGTGATCGAGGCTGCTGATTCTGCCGGATATATTGCCGGTAAACGGGATGTAGGCTGTAGCGGTAGGCTTATGTGACGCTTGCTGTATACAGGTTGTCCTTTCCTAGCTTTGGTGATAGAGGCTGCTGATTCTGCCAGATAGATTGCCGGTAAACGGGATGCAGGTTGTAGCGGTAGGCTTATCTGACGCTTGCTGTATTACAGGTTTCTCTTTCCTAGCTTTGGTGATAGAGGCTGCTGATTCTGTCGGATAGATTGCCGGTAAACGGGATGTAGGTGTAGCGGTAGGCTTATGTGACGCTTGCTGTATTACAGGTTGTCCTTTCCTAGCTTTGGTGATAGAGGCTGCTGATTCTTCCAGATAGATTGCCGGTAAACGGGATGCAGGTTGTAGCGGTAGGCTTATCTGACGCTTGCTGTATAACAGGTTGTCCTTTCCTAGCTTTGGTGATAGAGGCTGCTGATTCTGTCGGATAGATTGCCGGTAAACGGGATGTAGGTGTAGCGGTAGGCTTATGTGACGCTTGCTGTATTACAGCTTGTCCTTTCCTAGCTTTGGTGATCGAGGCTGCTGATTCTGCCGGATAGATTGTCGGTAAACGGGATGCAGGCTGTAGCGGTAGACTTATCTGACGCTTGCAGTGTTACAGGTTTCCCTTTCCTAGCTTTGGTGATCGAGGCTGCTGATTCTGCCGGATATATTGCCGGTAAACGGGATGTAGGCTGTAGCGGTAGGCTTATCTGACGCTTGCAGTATTACAGGTTTCCCTTTCCTAGCTTTGGTGATCAAGGCTGCTGATTCTGCCGGATAGTTTGCCGGTAAACGGGATGTAGGCTGTAGCGGTAGGCTTATCTGACGCTTGCAGTATTACAGGTTTCCCATTCCTAGCTTTGGTGATCGAGGCTGCTGATTCTGCCGGATAGATTGCCGGTAAACGGGATGTAGGCTGTAGCGGTAGGCTTATCTGACGCTTGCAGTATTACAGGTTTCCCTTTCCTAGCTTTGGTGATCGAGGCTGCTGATTCTGCCGGATATATTGCCGGTAAACGGGATGCAGGCTGTAGCGGTAGGCTTATCTGACGCTTGCTGTATTACAGGTTTCCCTTTCCTAGCTTTGGTGATCGAGGCTGCTGATTCTGCCAGATAGATTGCCGGTAAACGGGATGCAGGCTGTAGCGGTAGGCTTATCTGACGCTTGTTGTATTACAGGTTTCCCTTTCCTAGCTTTGGTGATCGAGGCTGCTGTTTCTGCCGGATAGATTGCCGGTAAACGGGATGCAGGCTGTAGCGGTAGGCTTATCTGACGCTTGTTGTATTACAGGTTTCCCTTTCCTAGCTTTGGTGATCGAGGCTGCTGTTTCTGCCGGATAGATTGCCGGTAAACGGGATGTAGGCTGTAGCGGTAGGCTTATCTGACGCTTGCTGTATTACAGGTTTCTCTTTCCTAGCTTTGGTGATCGAGACTGTTGATTCTGCCGGATAGATTGCCGGTAAACGGGATGTAGGCTGTAGCGGTAGGCTTATCTGACGCTTGCTGTATTACAGGTTTCCCTTTCCTAGCTTTGGTGATCGAGGCTGTTGATTCTGCCGGATAGATTGCCGGTAAACGGGATGTAGGCTGTAGCGGTAGGCTTATCTGACGCTTGCTGTATTACAGGTTTCCCTTTCCTAGCTTTGGTGATAGAGGCTGCTGATTCTGCCGGATAGATTGCCGGTAAACGGGATGCAGGCTGTAGCGGTAGGCTTATCTGACGCTTGCTGTATTACAGGTTTCCCTTTCCTAGCTTTGGTGATCGAGGCTGCTGATTCTGCCAGATAGATTGCCGGTAAACGGGATGCAGGCTGTAGCGGTAGACTTATCTGACGCTTGCAGTGTTACAGGTTTCCCTTTCCTAGCTTTGGTGATCGAGGCTGCTGATTCTGCCGGATATATTGCCGGTAAACGGGATGTAGGCTGTAGCGGTAGGCTTATCTGACGCTTGCAGTATTACAGGTTTCCCTTTCCTAGCTTTGGTGATCAAGGCTGCTGATTCTGCCGGATAGTTTGCCGGTAAACGGGATGTAGGCTGTAGCGGTAGGCTTATCTGACGCTTGCAGTATTACAGGTTTCCCATTCCTAGCTTTGGTGATCGAGGCTGCTGATTCTGCCGGATAGATTGCCGGTAAACGGGATGTAGGCTGTAGCGGTAGGCTTATCTGACGCTTGCAGTATTACAGGTTTCCCTTTCCTAGCTTTGGTGATCGAGGCTGCTGATTCTGCCGGATATATTGCCGGTAAACGGGATGCAGGCTGTAGCGGTAGGCTTATCTGACGCTTGCTGTATTACAGGTTTCCCTTTCCTAGCTTTGGTGATCGAGGCTGCTGATTCTGCCAGATAGATTGCCGGTAAACGGGATGCAGGCTGTAGCGGTAGGCTTATCTGACGCTTGTTGTATTACAGGTTTCCCTTTCCTAGCTTTGGTGATCGAGGCTGTTGATTCTGCCGGATAGATTGCCGGTAAACGGGATGTAGGCTGTAGCGGTAGGCTTATCTGACGCTTGCTGTATTACAGGTTTCCCTTTCCTAGCTTTGGTGATAGAGGCTGCTGATTCTGCCGGATAGATTGCCGGTAAACGGGATGCAGGCTGTAGCGGTAGGCTTATCTGACGCTTGCTGTATTACAGGTTTCCCTTTCCTAGCTTTGGTGATAGAGGCTGCTGATTCTGCCGGATATATTGCCGGTAAACGGGATGCAGGCTGTAGCGGTAGGCTTATCTGACGCTTGCTGTATTACAGGTTTCCCTTTCCTAGCTTTGGTGATAGAGGCTGCTGATTCTGCCGGATATATTGCCGGTAAACGGGATGCAGGCTGTAGCGGTAGGCTTATCTGACGCTTGCTGTATTACAGGTTTCCCTTTCCTAGCTTTGGTGATCGAGGCTGCTGATTCTGCCGGATAGATTGCCGGTAAACGGGATGCAGGCTGTAGCGGTAGGCTTATCTGACGCTTGCTGTATTACAGGTTTCCCTTTCCTAGCTGTGGTGATAGAGGCTGCTGATTCTGCCGGATATATTGCCGGTAAACGGGATGCAGGCTGTAGCGGTAGGCTTATCTGACGCTTGCAGTATTACAGGTTTCCCTTTCCTAGCTTTGGTGATCAAGGCTGCTGATTCTGCCGGATAGTTTGCCGGTAAACGGGATGTAGGCTGTAGCGGTAGGCTTATCTGACGCTTGCAGTATTACAGGTTTCCCTTTCCTAGCTTAGGTGATCAAGGCTGCTGATTCTGCCGGATAGTTTGCCGGTAAACGGGATGTAGGCTGTAGCGGTAGGCTTATCTGACGCTTGCAGTATTACAGGTTTCCCTTTCCTAGCTTTGGTGATCGAGGCTGCTGATTCTGCCGGATAGATTGCCGGTAAACGGGATGTAGGCTGTAGCGGTAGGCTTATCTGACGCTTGCAGTATTACAGGTTTCCCTTTCCTAGCTTTGGTGATCGAGGCTGCTGATTCTGCCGGATATATTGCCGGTAAACGGGATGCAGGCTGTAGCGGTAGACTTATCTGACGCTTGCAGTGTTACAGGTTTCCCTTTCCTAGCTTTGGTGATCGAGGCTGCTGATTCTGCCGGATATATTGCCGGTAAACGGGATGTAGGCTGTAGCGGTAGGCTTATGTGACGCTTGCTGTATACAGGTTGTCCTTTCCTAGCTTTGGTGATAGAGGCTGCTGATTCTGCCAGATAGATTGCCGGTAAACGGGATGCAGGTTGTAGCGGTAGGCTTATCTGACGCTTGCTGTATTACAGGTTTCTCTTTCCTAGCTTTGGTGATAGAGGCTGCTGATTCTGTCGGATAGATTGCCGGTAAACGGGATGTAGGTGTAGCGGTAGGCTTATGTGACGCTTGCTGTATTACAGGTTGTCCTTTCCTAGCTTTGGTGATAGAGGCTGCTGATTCTTCCAGATAGATTGCCGGTAAACGGGATGCAGGTTGTAGCGGTAGGCTTATCTGACGCTTGCTGTATAACAGGTTGTCCTTTCCTAGCTTTGGTGATAGAGGCTGCTGATTCTGTCGGATAGATTGCCGGTAAACGGGATGTAGGTGTAGCGGTAGGCTTATGTGACGCTTGCTGTATTACAGCTTGTCCTTTCCTAGCTTTGGTGATCGAGGCTGCTGATTCTGCCGGATAGATTGTCGGTAAACGGGATGCAGTCTGTAGCGGTAGGCTTACCTGACGGTTGTAAGACTTAAAGCTTTCACGGCGAGAATTACTAATCAAGGCTTCGTGGGTGATCAACCGTGTCAAATTTATAAACGTTGAGCTTTTGGATATTGTACACTCCATGGCCTTCTTCAGGATCTTTAGGGCAACCGCAAGGACGTCGGGAGGTTCGTGGTTCATATTCTGGCTATGACATACAATTTTTCAGTTTTATTACCTTCCCAAAGCTCCTCCTGTCCTCTGACTTTATGACAGAACAGTTAATTTCCTTTTTTATATATGTTCACAATCATTAGAAGTCCCCTGTACTCAGATATTATAAGTACTTTAAATTAAAGGCTGAATGTTTGCTAAAGTTTTATAATTTTAAAGTATTTAGATGGATAACATTCATCATCTCAGCACTACACTTTCTTGCTTCCAGAAATGAAATGAAATGTGTAGTGTTTAACGTCTGCTTTTACTACACGTGACACTGCAGGCGGTGACACTGATGATACATGAGATCAAGATGGAGCACCGGTGGAAGGAGATGGCGGGACAAACTGGAGATCTCGGAGAATACATGTCCCAGCGTCGTGTTGTCTACAACAAATCTCACTTTGCGGTCGCCTGGGATCGAACCCGGGCCGCCTTGGTTAGAGCCAAGCGTTCTAAGTACTCAGCCACAGCGTGGCCACTTGCTTCGAGAAAGGTGTGTATTATGAAACCATTAAAATATTTAACGTGCTTCCTAATGATGTTAAAGCAAACATTTATAATTACAGAACCTGTAAAATTGCAGTTAGAGAGTACTTTTGCTTAAAATCATTTTATTTTGTACAAGATTATCAGAATATCAAATTACCCTGCTAACGCTTATGTAGTTCTGTAATTAAAACGTAGCCGCTCTAATGAGAAATCATTATCAATTGACCTGCTCAAAAGCTATTTTAATTTATTTGTAGTGAAGGACAGGCAATAAATTCTTTCCATTGCAGTTCTCATATAAAATGATGAGACCTATAGAAAAGGCAAGTGAACGCTCAAAATAAATAAAATAAATTTAAAAACTCAAATCGCCAAATTGAATTTTTATATACGCACTTGCTAGTCTGCACGGTAGTGCTTGATTTTGTATCAGCTGCAATAATCCCTGCCTTGTATTTCATTTTGCTTTATGTCATGTATTTTATGTTCAGTATTCAAATATAAATATTATTTAACTGTACACTTCTTTGACATCTTCAATGTTTACAGGTCTTTTTGGCTACTACTGAACTTACTGACCGAAAATCAATCTAATATAATTTATTTCATGTTTTCGAATACGAGGTATGTTCAGAAAGTAAGGTCTGTTTGGTACAGTTTGTGTACAGATAGAGAAAAATTATTTATTGCACAAAATTCTAAAACTCCTAAACTACCTTTCCACATAACTGCCGAAATGTCGCAGGCATTTGTCATTGCGAGGCACAAGTTTTTGTATACCTTCTTCATAAAAGTTTGCCGCCTCTGTCTTCAACCAGTTGGAAACATTTTCTTTCAGCTCTTCGTCATTGTTGAAGTGCTGATCGCCAAGGAAAGATTTGAGATGCAAAAACAGATGAAAGTCGGTAGGAGCGAGTTAAGGGCTGTACGGGATGTTGTCAAACACGTCCCAGCCAAATCCCTGTAGGATGTTTTTCGTCGTATGTGCAGTGTGTGGTCGTGTGTTGTCGTGAAGAAACACAATACCTTTTGACGGTATTTCTCGGCGCTTATTCTGTATTGCGCGGCCCAAATTCCTAAGTGTTTCGCAATAAACATCTGCTTTCATTGTTTGACCTCGCGGTAAGAAATCAATGAGTAAGATGCCTTTCCCGTCCCAGAACACTGCCCGTAGGGGAGGAGATCCGTCCCCTTCAGCTGCCGAGGTGCGGGTGCTGCGGACCCTTAGCACTAGTGGTACCTCTGACGTTACTAGAGGAACCTCGGGCCGAACTGCCGAGCCGCTCCCTCTGGGAGTTGTTCGGATTGGGTTGGTCTCGAGGGAGCAGTGTGTCACCGATACCCGTAGGAATCGGCTACGTCTCCGGACGGGGTTGAGGAAAGCCATTTATATTCTTGGGTAGCAGGCTGCAGAGCAAGTAGAAGGTGTGCTAGATCGCCAGGCGGCCCCACTGAGGTCATATCGGTAACCTTCACCTTTGGTATTGGCGCGCGTAACTGGCATATCCACTTCCATCCCGTCTTGTGTCCTTAGACCACCAGATGGGGGGGTTTGTTTGCAACCCAGGTCTTGCCCTATGGAAAGCCCCACGGAGGACGACGAGCGCCCTTTGGGACAGCTCGGATAACTCCCTCGTTTAAAGAGGCCCGGGTCTTGGTTCTACGGGTACAGGACTGATGGTAACAGACCCTCTGGACTCAACTGTCCCAGAACACTTCCCGTAGGGGAGGGGATCCGTCCCCTTCAGCTGCGCAGGTGTGGGCGCTGCGGACCCTTAGCACCCTTGGTAGCTCTGACGTTACTAGAGTAACCTCGGGCCGAGCTGCCGAGTCCCTCCCGACGGGGAGTTGTTCGGATTGGGTTGGACTCGAGGGGGCAGTGTGTTCCCGGCACCCACGGAGAATTGGGTACATCCGGCCAGGCTGCGGCCGTCCGGAAGGGTCAAGGGTTGCCTTATAAGTCTCGGGTACTAGCCTGAGAGCTAGTTGAAGGTGTGCTAGATAACCAGGTGGCCCCTGGTAGGTAGTCTTCCCTCCGGGGTTGACGCGCGTAAGTTCCGTATACACTTCCATCCATCTTGACGTTGTGCTCAGCTGTGGGGCTTTTCAGACTCCAGTTATTGCCCTATAGAAATAGCCCCGGAGTATCCATAGCTCCCGGATAGAAGAAGGCCCGTCCTACGGGTCCAGGAGTCATGGGAGTAGAGCCTCTGTATTCAGCAACTGTCCCAGAACACTGTGCACATCATTTTTCGAGGTGTCAAGATTTGTTTCGGCTTAACCTTTGATGGGGATGAGGTGTGTCTCCATTCCATTGATTCACGCCTACTTTCAGGGACGTCCTACGAAACCCAAGTTTCATCTCCTGTGACTGTGTCAGAAATTCTTCGCCGTCTTCATCACAACGGGTCAAAAACTGAAGTGCACTATCCATCCGTTGTGTTTCGAGTTGCTCAGTAAGAATCTTTGACACTCAAACGTGAGCAAAGTTTACGAAATTTCAGTTTTTCGGTAACAATTTCATGAACTAGTGATCGTGAGATTTGGGGAAATTCCATAGCGAGAGCACTAATTGTAAACTTGCAGTTTTCCTGGATCTTGTCACTAATCGCGTGAACCAGTTCTTTTGTAACCAAAGATGGACGCCCACTTCGTTCTTCATCGTGCACTTCACTACGACGTCCATTGAACTATCGGACCCATCTTCTCACCATTGTATCAGTCATCGCATTTAGTCCGACAAATTTCAATTGGTTTCACTTTCCTAGCATTCAGAAAACGAATCACAGATCTGATTTCACAAGCAGCGGGATTTTCTATCTACAACGACATTGTACACAAGCACAACAAAGCGTACGTGGCTGACAGCGGTCTCACTATGGCGCACGTTTCTTCTCCTTCTACCGTGCATATGCGGAACTGCGTTCGCAGCGCTGCAGCGGAGATAAATTGAAGCAGGACTTATTTTCTGTACGCCCCTTGTATTTAGTAGAATATGGATGGTAATGAATGAATTTTGATTACCTCTTACCACTAATCCACTAACTTAAAATGTTCGTTGTAAGTTCATTAAGCAAAAGCTTTTTCTGGGAAATTGCCTTCATGTTTAGGATTTCACGTCTGTTTTATACGACCTTATGATAAACATGATTCTTCATATCATTTGTAATGAATGACACACGTGTGGTCGAGTATCATCTCAGTCAGTTATTCATGCATTGTTGAAAATTTAGGTCACTCTCTAACATGTCTTTGTTTCATTCATGTTTATCACTGTACACTTTCTTATTTCCGGTGATTATTGTAACGATCTAACCAAGGATGGTAGTGGATAATTAGAACATGGCCAGATGTTACACGGAGGGATAATTCATTAGGTGGGATTCACATGTTTTGCGAGGAGGTTGCAGTTTTCTACAAGGGTCAAGTTCATTGCAAATACAAAAACTACAATTTAGACAAACAAAGCTTTACTACAATAATGGTAAGATACATTAAGTGGCCTCATGGCCGATTACCTGCTGTCACAAACTGTGTGCATACGTCCGTTCTGGACGACAGTTGCTACCAGTGAGAGACGGAGAAACTCGCTTGTACAAGCTTCACTATCAAGAAGAGGGAGGAACAGGTCACATGACATGACGTCACACACATAACTAGTCAAATGATCATCTAAAGTATTATATAAATTAAGCAAACTCTTATGACAATATTTAGTAGAATACGGGTGGTAATCAATGAGTTTTGATTACTTGTTACCACTAATCCTATAACTTAAAATGTTCGATGTAAGCCCGCCTCGCTAGCGTAGATGGTAGCGAGTCTACCTCACGTTCAAGAGGTCCCGAGTTCGAATCTCGGTCAGGGCGAGTTATCTGGATAAGGTTTTTCCCAAGGTTTTCCTGATAGACTAATGTCAGGTAACTCTTAGCTCCATGGAACCTGGACTCTTTCGAGCATTACTTCACCCATTTCATTCATCGTCCGATATGACTTAACGTTCGAGGACGTAAATTATAACAACAAAATTGTCGATGTAGGTTCATTAAGCTAAGACCTTTTTTGGGATAATGCCCTCAAGTTTAGGATTTCGCGTCTGTTTTATACGACCTTATGATATATGAGGCGTGTCCGTAAAATAAAGTCTCTAAGGCTGGAAACGTGAGGAACGCTATTACGCGAGATCCGGCAACACTGGCCTGTAGCTTGGTTTCGCCCCTTCAAATCCCCTCCACAAACAACCCGTTGCAATCGTTAGTCTTGACTGGGCAGCCGTTTGCGTTGGAGCTTCCTATCACTTCCACCGCCAGGTGCGAGCAGCGTGACGTGATCCGTTTTTTGAGTTCCAAGGGCACTACCCCCATTTAAATTCATCGTCAGTTATGCAAAGTCTATGGGCTAGAGTGTATGGACGTCAAAATGTGGGAAAGTGGGTCAGAGAGTTCAAAGACGGACCTACAGACGTCCATGACGAACAGCGTTCTGGTCGGCCTTCGGTTTCAGCCGAAACAATTGCAAAAGTGGAGCAAGAACTGCTTAAAGATCGGCGTGTCCCAGTTCGCGAGCTGTGCCAACTTATTCCTGAAAGTCAGTAAGACTATGATCCAAAAGATTTTGACCAAACATTTGCATTATCGCGAGGTGTGTGCGAAGTGGGTCCCCAAAATGCTCACCGAAGACCATAAACGGCAACGTGTTGAAGTGTCCATCTCCTGGCCCAGTTCGGATGGGACATCCTCACTCATCCCCCCTACAGTCCAGACTTAGTACCTAGTGGTTATCATCTGTTTCCTGAGTTGAAGTCACACCTCAGTGGAACACATTTCCAGACCGACGATGATTTGAAAAACGCGGTTGAGCGCTACCTGCGTAACTTGGCGGGAGAGTGCTATGACAAGGGTGTACAAAAACTGCCACAGCGCATGCAAAATTGCATAGATCACAATGGTCATTACTTTGAAAAATATCTGTAAGTTCCGCCCTTCCATCAATGTAACATTTATTGACAATGAACATGTTTTCTATATTAAATAAAAATTTGAGACATTATTTTACGGACACGCCTCTTACATGATTCTTCACATTATCTGTAATGAATAGGAGACGTGTTGTCGAGTATCATCTCACTTAATTATTCATGCATTGTTGAAAAGTTAGGTCACTCTCTCACATTTCTTTGTTTCATTCATGTATCGCTATACACTTTCTTAGTTGCCGCTGGATTTCTGCAGGTTTGAACATCCGAGCACTCAGAAGCGACTTGTTCTTCTTGTTCTTCTTTAACTGCCCTAGTTGTACCACAATGTTAGGGGATTCTGTTCCTCTATCCTTTGAGGTCCGGCCTGGGGAACCGAAGCTTTGGATCCGATAAAGAACCAGGATAGGTGATCAGTCCAATGACAGGTGTGAATATAAAGGAAGTGGATGATATATATGACAGGAAGATGAATTATAAGAAAGATGATGATGGAGCATTTGGTGACTCGGGGAAAGCCCATCATAGCACCATATTGTCCACCACAAATCTCACTTTGTGGTCCCTTGGTATGGAACCCTGGCCGTCTTGGTAAAAGCCAAACAGTCTAACTACCAAAGAATATTCAGAAGCACGTCCTGTAGCTCTCATCTCAGAGTTGGTGAGCCCTTGTATCACACAGTTAATTTTAAATAATCACAGAATATATAATAACAATTTATTTTTTACTGCCATTTATACAAAATGAGAGTAAAATATGTCAAAAATACCACTCCTCCTTATAAGCACGACAACAGCTAACTGGGCCGCGGGAATCAGAAATATTATATGCTGAATTACTGTGGCAGCTGTAACACGAGTACGCGCTTTGCCAGAACTAACCTCTATTGTTTACTTCATAAATTTTTATACTCTGAGCAAAGCCAGAGAAACATTCCCTTTGCTTTACCTTTTTTTACCAATACCGGTACGAACCAACAAGTTTTTGTATAAAAGATGAATTAACGAGAGTGTTTACTTAAAGAGTAAACAAATTGATGCCCATCAAGAACTCAGTTTCAACATACAGTACTCAATTTAATAACAAGACAAAGGAAAAACAACAGATACAAGAAGTAAGCATTGCAACAGAAAAGCAAGTTTAATAGTTAACAGAATATAGCAGTGTAGACAAAAATAATCCATGATAAAGTAGTAAACTCTTACAGTGAATGATTACGCCCTATTATAGGTATTGCCAAAGAACATTTAGGGAAATGACAACAAAAAAGAAGCATAAAAACAAAGCACTTGCACATATCTGGTTATACGACGGCTGTTCAAAAAGAATGATCATAATTTTCTTACGGTCATAAGCTTTCGCACAACAATTCAATCTTATTATTCTGTTAGCTTAATGTGAAGGAAACTCGACGTAGTAGTTTCATTCTTGGGACTCCTGGTCCCCGCCTGTGAAATGCAGGCAAGTTCAGACATGTTCAGTATCGCCTACCGCTGCAGTGGAGGTAAGAGGCAGTTAAAGTTGATGTTAGAGGAAGATTCGGAGTTTCTTTCAAACGTAATCACTGCTGATGAAACTTGGCTACATCATTTTGATCCTGAGAGCAAACAGCAAAGCTCAGTGTGGAAATCTCCTTCATCACCAACCTCCAAAATAGCAAAAGTGGTTGCTTCTGCTGGGAAACCTATGTTCATCTCATTCTTTGATATTCATGGAATGGTTTATCAGCATGTTGTACCTGCACATACATCAGTAACTGGACAATACTACAGGGATGTCCTGAAAACATTGCAAGGCCATATCAGGTGCAAAGGTCCACATTTCCGTGAAACAGGCTGAATGCTCCACGATAATGCGCGGCCGCATATTGCCAATGTTGTTGCTGAATATCTTGCAAAAATCAACGTCAAGTGCATCCCTCACCTTCCCTGTAATCTGGACTTAGCCCTATGTGATTTTGCTCTATTCCCTAACTTGAAGAAACGTCTTCGTGGGAGACATTGTCCATCATCAGAAGCAGTGATTAAGGCTGCGGAGGCGATTTTTAAGGATCTCCTAAGTAATGGTTTCCAGCATATCTTTGAAGACCGGCAGAAACGCTGGGGCAAGAAGATCACGTTCAGGGGAGACTATTTTGAAAAGCACCATCAAAATTATGAGGATGAGTAAAGGTACGTTGTCAAAAAAATTGTGATAATGCTTTATTGAACAGCCCTCGTTTTTAACACTGTTTACACCCTTTGTCGCATCTCAGTTGTTTCGTTTTAATCGCAAACTCAGCAGTTATCTTTGAATGTTTTCTGCCTGTGGGTAGTGCCTAACATACCCATTTGAGGTGCTAAAGGATTGTAATAAACATTTTATCCTCACTCCTCCTATAACTTAACTTACCAAGACATTTGTTCCAATTCCTTTTTCTTCTCAAACGGATCTGATTCTAATCCCATTATCACCATTAATTTGTACCATACTCATTATATCAGATCTCACTAACGGTAGTCCATTGCTAATGAGTTGGGCCCGTGTTTTGATGTATTACTCCATAACCTAATGAGATATTTCCCCGACTTGGAAATAAGCAAGTCTAAAACATGACAGTGTAAACATGCAAATAGTGGATTAAATTTCCCAAATTCATCAATATCCCATGCGAGTATAAAGAGAAGCATACGTTTTTGCAGCACATATGGACAGCTGTTGTGACCGCTGTAGGTTTGGTCGGGAGACAGAGATTTCCATTAAGACAATGTGAAACCTGTACTGTAATAATGCACTACATATATGTATGCAGATCGAGGGAGAAGTTTTAGACTACTCCACTTCATGGATTATTTTTATTTCGAGTTTCTGGAAAGCACTTAATGCATGTACATTGTTACACGATAGTAAAGAAACAAGATATATAAGGGAAAATTGAGCAATCCCTAAAAGGAATTCAAGAGCTACAAAAATCATTCACTGGTAGGAAAAATAATTTTATAAAGAAATAACAGGGAAATCATAATAAATAACAGGAAAGCCCGCCTGGCAGAGCTACAAATATGTTGTAAGCAACTTCTTAGGAAACACAAGGAGTCAAGATTACAAAACTAAAGTGAACACCATGTTGGAGAAATTGAGAATGGTTGCTTGTAGCATGAGTTTGAAGATGCACATCCTTGATGCTCACAATGACTATTTTCTAGATTGCTGTATTGGATTTTACAATGAAGAACACGGTGAACGTTTCCACCAGGTCTTAAAAGTCGTAGAAACAAGGTACCATGGTGGACAGAGTGTTAACATGATGGCAGACAACTATTGGTCTCTGAAAAGGGAACATAATCTTGATATGCATGGAAGACGTGCAGAAAGAAGAAAATTTCTTCCTACTTAGGTCACTGCTTCCTTTTATCTAAAGTTGATAATACTTGCAAAATGTGCAAACATTGAATTTAAAATGAAATAATTACATACTTCTTTATGCACGTCATATTCTTGAGCAGAATAATGATCTTGTAGAAGTGTATTAATATACAGCGCCAATAGGTGAATATAACATTTTTATTTTCATATTTTGAAAACTCTGGACGTGCTAAAAGAAAATGGATGACATAATTGGAATTGGTGCCCCAAAATTGTGGGTAGATGGCATTTAGAACCAAAGAATCAGAAAGAAAAACAAATTTAATTGCATAGCAGTGTAACTGGTGCTTTGTCACCGCTAACAATACGTCCCTAACTCACTTATTACTGGAATTTTACTTTGTAATATATAATATCCGTCCATTTATTTTGCCCCACTGTACAGAATCATATACTTTTCCTTAGGATCCATATTTCAATGTGAATGTTACAGTCTCTA
The DNA here is from genome assembly GCA_030765055.1 of Mantis religiosa. NCBI lineage: Eukaryota > Metazoa > Arthropoda > Insecta > Mantodea > Mantidae > Mantis > Mantis religiosa. Next base: position 135,803,950 of record CM060958.1, on the reverse strand, counting down.
GATAAAGCCGAATTACGCGTATATCCTTCAGATTTCAATATATGCAGTTACGTTTCCCCGTCTCCTCAGGACGGTAGGAAAGAGGCCATTGCTTATTGCCTCTGTTTTCGTTAGAACCAGGAAATACAAAAGAAGACATATGTTTTATGGTCCCACGTCCAGTATATATCTCCTGGACATTTTGCAGTGAATGTACTTTATTTCCTTTAAACCTTGCAGGCTTTCTAACCCAAATACGCCTTTATTTATTTAACAATATCTATCAAACTAATAAAATGTTTACAGTGTTTAAGGGCTCTTGATTGATGTAGTGTCCTACCGATTCATACAACAATAATGGACTCACTTTCTTCTCAGGCAGCCAGCCAAGTGAAACGATGAATAGATATCAACTCTTCCATTCCTGGACAGTCTTGTTTCAGAAAACAGCAACGGTACACTGGAGCATGTTGTATATCGCAAGCCTACACACACCGATCTCTATCTGAACGCTCATAGTTTCCATCATAAGTCTCAATGACTGGGAGTTCTCAATACACTGGCCCACAGTACTTTGTCAATCTCTGATCCCAGCCACTTAAAATAAGAATTACAGCCCCTGAGACTCACTTTCCGTCAAAACAGCTACTGCGAATATGACGTTGAAGCCCCGATCACCAAAGTTAGGAAAATTTCATATGTCATTTGACCTAAAACCTCCTAATATCTGTTTCATATAACCTTGCCCCTTTGACATGTATCACTCCGCGAGCAACCTTCCCCGTCACCCTAATTGGCTAATGCTTTCGCGCCATAGGCCATAGGCGGTGCCTTCCCGTCACATTTAAAACTGCAGTAAACGTCATAATAATTGCTAGGAAGATAGATAAAATCATACAAATAAGAATATGAAGTCATGCAAAAATACAAGTTTATAATGAAACTGAGCAAGTTGAAACTGAATGAATGAGCAATGAAACTGAAACAAGTTTATAATGAAAGGCCTTCGGCCTTTGCCACTTGGATTTTTTAAAACCAGCACACATACATTGCAAAAATGTTTGTCTTTCAGTTTTAAAAGTCATGTCACGCTATTCTTGTCTTGTGTCCTTCATTCACCTAAGTCTCGACAAGGTAGTATATTTTGCAATTTGTATCTTGATACAATCTGATTGTCATTAAATATCGTCCTCGCCGCACAGAAATATCGCCACTGGAGTGGTAAGTTTTTCCTGTTGTCTCAATTTCATGTCGCGATGTTCCTACGCATCTAACACACCTGTAAGTTCAGGGCACAGCTGTTCAACTTCTATTACTGACAAAGACGCACTTTTCTCTGTGAGTGCATTAAAAGCATACACCACAATTCTTTTCTCGCCGCTCTGTAAAGGTTTGCCCTTGCGGTGCTTCAGCGAAAAACTGGCGCTAGACTCTGCCGTTATCCATATAATAAGTACACGTGCAATAAACGACCAATAAAATAATTTAGCTCTCGTACTCGGCACAACACACCTTCGAATGGCGATATATGACTAATCCAGTTCAAAACAAGATCAGTGATAAAAGTGATATATGTTATCACTACCGCTAAGGCACGTGCTATCGTGCTTGAGAGCAAAGGAACCTTCTCTTTATTTCGCTTAAAGATTAACATGCATTTCAGATAAACCAACTCTGTTGCGTAATATATTTTATTCAAACTGTTACGAAAATATAAATTTGACAATTCCCTTCCAAAATATAAACGTATATCACCATGATAAATAACGAACTCATTTTTTACCGCACAACAGTCTGCACCACAACAGCAGACAATGAGAGGTGATTAAGGTCACGTAACCTTTAGGAGATACTGGGCAAACTTATGTCAAACAAGGATTAGGGGATGTGTGATGCAGTCCTCTAAGCAACGCCCTGGTTATTTCCGCATCTACTGAGATACGTGAGCGTGAAAGCGGAATTAAGTTTTGTAGCCTTAAAACTATTATATTTCATTCAGTGAGCTGTATCAATACTGCCATAGAAACCACTGAAAAGGGTAAAATATTTGTGCTGTTATTACATATTTTTAATTTAAATGGTTGAACTGCAAAGCAGACCAAAGTTGGGATAGATGATGTTCATGTGCATAGAGAATTCTCATTTGTTGTCATTAGTTCTGTTTGAGTGAGTTTGAACGAGGTCGAAGCACCGAAGATAAAGCACGCCCCAGTCGTCCATTGAGGTCACAGCTATGGAAATAATTGAAAACAAATCCAGAATATCGTAAAGCAGGACCACGGAGTGAAAGTGCGTTAGATAGCAGAGTGTTTATACATCCCAAATGCTGAGTAAAATTGGGAATGAGATACGCAATTGTAAAATCAGTGTCCTGACTATTGGTTCAAACACATGAGCAAGAACATTTTCACTTGCGCTGCTTAAATGCAATCCACAAGAGGTATTAAATGAAAGTAACTGTCTTTAACATCCGGGGACAAACTAGAACTCAAAACAATGAACAAAAACTGTTAAGAGACCATCAGAGAGGGCAAGCACTCTTTTATCACCTAGAAAGATGATCACTTTCGGGGTAAGTATCCAGGGTATCGTGCTAAAGGATTACTTCAACAAAGGCAAAGACATAAATTGGGACTATAGTGCTTGATGAATCACTTTAAAAATACATTAAATAATGAATATTAACACTGATATGAAAAATACTATCTGTGGATGTAAATAAATACTCTAGTATATAATACGAGAATGGGTCAAAGAGTAACGCCACTTATTTTATTCTCTCTTTTAATTGTCAAGAAAATTGCATCCAATTTACATAGCTTGAAAACTACAACATTGACGATTAATTTGTCACTATTCTATATAATCTCCGTCCTTTTCCACAGTTTTGGTCCACCTTTTAACTAGGGAATGTATTCCAGTGCGGTAAAACACACGGTCTTGCTTCCTAAGCCATTGTCACACGGACGTTTTCACAGCCTCCTCATCTTCAAAATGAATCCCACGATGAGCTTCCTTTAGTGTCCCGAACAGATGGAAGTCTGATGGTACCAGGTCAGTGAGGTAAGACTTGCCATCCCAATTTCTCAATTTCTGCAGTGGTGTAACAGCTGGTGTGTGGTCTTGCATTGTCATGCAAAAGAAGAACATCCGCCATAGATTTTGTTTGGCGAACTCGGCGAAGTGCTGCTCTCAGCTTTTTGAGAGCTCTAGCGTATTTGACAGAATTTATTGTGCATCCCTGCTCCAAAAATCAATCATAAGCACACCCTCTGCATCCCAAAACACTGTCGCCATAGCTTTCCCTGCCGACCGCTGAGTTTTAAATTGTTTTTTTTTTCGGTGACGTTGTGTCATGCCAATCCAATGACTGCCTCTTTGATTCAAGTTCAAAAAAATGAACCCACGTTTGGTCTCTAGTAACAATTTTTTCCAGAAACTCCTCTCCCTCCAAATTGAAACGCTGCAAGTGTTCGGAGGCTATTGTTTTCCTTGTTTCTTTGTTTTGGGCGGTTAACATTCTTGGTACCCAACGTGAACAAACTTTTGAGTAACCCAGTTGTTGAATAATTGTCATCGCACTGCCTTTACTGAGGCAGGTAATGCGGCACAATTCACCTGTTGTTACCCGGCGATCACCACGAATGATGTCATTAACTCGCTGCATGTTGCATGGAGTCACTGCAGTCACCGGCCTGCCACTTCGCTTTTCATCTGCCAATGGTGTTTGCTCTTCAGCTTCGTTACAGCGACGAACCCACCGTCTAACAGTGCTGACATCCACCGTTTCATCACCATGCACATTTTTTAGCCTTTTGTGAATGTGAATTGGCGTTTTACCTTCCGCAGTCAAAAATTTAATCACAGAACGCTGTCTAATACGAATGTCGATGTCAGCCATTTTGCAAGAGGATACAATGCTGCCACCTGTTGACTTAGGAAGTTACTACTGCAGGGGATTGGAGAAGGTTTGAGGAATTGCGCCAAATTGAAAGTTTTCACATAACTTACTTATTTAAGGGAAAAAAAGGAGGCATTACTTTTTTACCCTCCCTCGTAATAAATTAAATAATATAACTTTATCGTATTTAGTAATTCATAAAGGTAATTGCAATACAATGCACCGTCCTACACAGTAGTCGCTATAGTCAAACCGTATGAACCGGACTTTGAATGGATTCCTGAAAAATATATTTTCCATATTTGGCCTCAAGCGCCATTTTTTCTGAATCCATTTGTATAGTAGGCAAAAGTTTTATAAAACTACGTCGCCCTGAATATTTGGAGAATTTTGACAGATGACATTCCTATGATGGAATAAAGAATTGGAAGCCAGCTGATCTAAATGCATAGCAAAATATGCTGAGGAATTAAAGGTGTTATTACGGACAAATGATGTTTACCTGCAGTTTTTACCAAAGCTTTCAAACATGACATATGAAGCTGCGAGGCATTGTTTCAATATCATTATGTAAAAATCGCTGATATTGTATCTTCTTATTTCGTAACATGATCTGAATCACTCAGTATTTACCAAAGTTTTCCATCACCATAACTTCTGTATACTTGATAAGGTTTTCTACAGGAATACTAATTTAAAAATAAAACAGTTCTATTTTAAGGACTGAGAAATGAATTAAATTAATAGAATTACTGCTCAATCATCATGGTTCCAAAATAAATATCATACTTCAGGAAATTGCTGATCTCAGATAACGTTTATGTGGTGCAAATGACATTATTCTATACTGTCTCAGGAATGGTCGTAAGACTTTAGATTAAAATATAGCGTATTTGAAGTGATGGAGCATGAAATAAAGTCTATATGTTTAATTCTTTCTAAACGTCCTTCAATTCCTCGTTTTGATGTTTTATACACAAGTTACACAACTCAAGAATAACACCATTTTTCATGATAAGTTTATTTGTTGACCTCCTAGCTGTCAGGTTCACTAGTACTGGATTATAATGCTTGTATAGATTTTAGTGGTCACTAGCAGATAAGAAAGGTCCATTGACAAAGCAGTAACAAGTTGCCTTTTCGTTTCACAGCAGCAACTTTGAACCCTTGGTCTCGTAACGTAGGCAATTAGCTCTCAATTTGTAATTCTCCATGCTAGAACAAAGGATCGTTATTAAAATAAGACCTGAAGCTTTCCTGTCGACAAATGGATATCATACAGCTCTTCCGACATACCCTGACGTCCACTTTCTGTCGCGAACCCGATCGCTATAAGGCGGATTGCGCGCACAAAGGAACTGATAGGCGAACAGTGTGGTAATAAGGAGATTGCATAAGCAATTAACGATAGCGCCGATAAACAAGAGACGGATAGTTTATCACAGAGTTGAAAGACTTGCCGGCACCGATATAGTTACATTCTAGAACATTAGTGTTTTATCTGTTGTCATTTTAGAGTAAATTTGATAACAGCCTGGAATTCATGAATGGATGTATAAAAAGAAAACATGGCTAGTGATGAGATAGTTGTTTAACAAGAGTTGTTGTTGTAAATATATGTAACAAGGGTGTTGCCAACAGTGAAAGTTGATGAAGCTGTTTGTTACTGTCATCGACCATGGTGTTGTATATGTGATGTAATGTTTTTACGTGAGAATTGAACAATGTATTGCTACGGAATTAAAGAGCATTTAGAATTTCGGCAAATTTGACTTTTAATTCTAAGAACCCACAAAGTCACAATTGGTTTCAGGAAGCGAAACGACGACATCATCACCGAGAAGATGGAAGAAATGAAGACCGAATTAACAACGAAGACGGAAGCTGCAAATAGAAACTTGGGTGCGACGATGACCGCTACGATGACCGACACCAGGAAGAGCAGACGGAGGAACGAGTAAGGACCGGCGTGGTGAGGAGCACGTTGGCGCCATCACCACCATCCCTTTGAGTGACACTGCGCGCCGTCAGCCGACGTAAGGATGACAGCCTCATTGCGGACGGTTGGGTCAGTGGGAAACCGTGCCGCGGACTCGTAGACAACGGGGCAGCCGTAACCATCATCAGACCTGACGTGGCGAAGGGTTTGCTGACGAGTAAAGCAAGCCGATCATGCCAGCTAATGACGGCATCGGGCGACACCTTGCTCGTGGAGAGGGATGCTCTGGTGCAGTTGACCATGGGACGGAGTGCCGTGCGTCAGTGTGTGTTCGTCGCGGAGGTGAATGAGGAGATGATAGTGGGACTGGATGCCCTCAAGAGCCACGAGGCTCCTGAATGCTAAGGATAAGGCACACGATGTTACCTGGCTTGAGATCAATTAATAACAAATACTGAGGATATATTAGCCATAAAACACAATAAAGGCAAATATTAACAGTCTTCAGTTACTACATTCACCAAATGAAAGCAATATCACCAAACAGTTGGATAAACAGACATGAAGAAAATGGCTGCTCTTAATTCAGAGCTACCACCATATTACTATAAGTAAAAGAAAACCCCCCAGCTATTATTAAGAGAGAAGTTTCATTGAGTATGCTTCATATTATAGCAAGGCAAAGAATTATGACAAACTGAAATAGGTTACGGAGGTAAATAACTATTATTTTGAATGTTAAACAGAAGCAAAGTAAAAATAACCATGAATGAGTCTAATAATTTGCATACGTCTGTAGTACACACTAGTTTTGCGCTTTAGAAAACGAACACAAGACTCCACGCCTCAGTAGCAATACTTTTTCAAGGGACTATTTACACGGCGGAAGCATCATGGAATTTGTGAAGTAGGCGCGCTACGTTCAACAGTCACGTGGTTTTGTTTACATCAGCTTTATTCTCCCGCTGCAAGCACTGCAGTTATTCTTGTGCTATACCATGCTGTTATGTAACGTATTCTAAGAGACCCTAGTGCGATGCACTGCATCTCTGCTTCTGTGACGAACAACTGTGCTAGGCAAAGTGTACAGTGTCGAGTACTAGGTTGCCGTCATGCTTTCTTTATCTGTGGACAGACATAGGGTATCTGTTTTATTTTTACTGTTGTTTTAGACTTAAGGTGGAGATTTTAGGAACTAAATATCGAATCCGATTTTTAATTTTGCGACTGAAGAAAATCACAGAAAAGAAAATATTGATAGGTCCATGGGTTTGAACCTGAACCTTTCGGCACAATATCTTTGTTGCTTCAAACCTTATATGCTGGTTCCTTTATAGGTGTTTGTACCTTTACATAGCATTTCAATTAAGGAATATGGTGGGTGAAGCAGGGGATGAGAAATATATTGCACATAGCCCCTTCCCTTTCCTCTTCAGTTATCAATTTCATCTCTTCAACCTTTCTTCCTTCATGAGTAGGCGGTAGCAACCCTCATATATTTTCGGAACCCCATCTACATCTTACGTTTCGCGTTATATTTCACCCAAGAACTGGATTCACCCTAAGTTTGTCTCAGCTTTTTTGCTTCCCTACTTCCCCTTTGTGCCTTTTTCTTGAAACTTAAGGGAGTAGAGGATACTTATTCTTTGGTTACAGCAAGCTTGGCTTTCTCTCTCTCAAAAGACTTCAGAATTGCAATTCTACAGTTTTCATAATCTTGAAGTTGGAATCCTTAATGGTAAAATGTCCACCATCAAGAAGGTGTAATTATTCGTATCCTTTGATGTAATGCATTTACCGTCTTTGATGGAGGTTTGTGCATTATAATTGCACACACTCCAGTCTCTTGGAAATGAATGTGGCTGTAGAGAATAGCAAAAGGAAAGGCACCTCCATATTAGAAGCTAGCTCAAGGCGTAAACCCCTTATCCCTTTTCTAATATTTCATCTTGTGCTACTCCTTTGTTTGTGACCTGATTAGAGTTCAGCAAAATTAATCATCGCAACTGAAGCCCTGTTTAGGACCATAAGAAAAGCCAGGGGAAGCCATGTAATTCCAACAGAAACAAGTGACGAGCAAGGTATAGTAATAACTGTATGTCTTACTCCACCCTCCCCTTGTGAGAATGATGTTAAAAGGAACGAGAGAAAATGTAATTATTGAGCACATAGTAGACTTAGAGCTTATGTTAAAACGCCTTCTTCTTTCCTAGGACTGAAGGTCACTAAACCGTCATATGTCATTTGAGCTAAAATCTCCTAATCCCTGTTTCATACAACCTTGCCCCACTGACATGTGTCACTCCGCGTGCAAATACCTTCCCCGTCACCCTAATTGGCTAATGCTTTCACACCATAGGCCATAGGCGGTGCCTTCCCGGCACATTTAAAACTGCTGTAAACGTCATAATAATTGCCAGGAAGATAGATAAAATCATACAAATAAGAATATGAATGCATGCAAAAATGCAAGTTTATAATAAAACTGAGCAAATTGTAACTGAATGAATGAGCAATGGAACTGAAACAAGTTAATAATGAAAGGCCTTGGGCCTTTTCCACTGGGATTTTTTAAAACCAGCACACATAACTTGAAAAAATGCTTGTCTTTCATTCTTAAAAATTCGTGTCACGCTATTCTTGTCGTGCGTCCGTCATTCACCCAAGTCTCGACAAGGTAGTATATTTTGCGATTTGTATACCGGTAAAGTCTGATTTTCCTTAAATAACGTCTTCGGTACACAGCAATGTCGCCCCTGGAGTGGTAAGTTTTCCTGTCGCGATGTTCCTACGGATCTAACATACACACCTGTAAGTTCAGAGCACAGCTGTTAGACTTCTCTCACAGACAAGACGGATTATTCTCTGTGAGTGCACTAAAACATGAACCACAATTCCTTTTTGGCCGCTTTGTAAAGGTTTTCCCTTGCGATGCTTCAGTGAAAACTGGCGGTAGACTCTGCCATGATAATATAATAAGTACACGCGCAATAAACGATCAATAAAATAATTTAGCTCTCGTACTCGGCACAACACACCTTCGAATGGCGATATATGACTAATCCAGTTCAAAACAAGATCAGTGATAAAAGTCATATAAACAAATATGTCATCACTACCGCTAAGACACGTGTTATCGTGACATGTGCTTGAGAGCAAAGGAACCTCCTCTTTATTTCGTTTAAGAATTGACATGATTTTCAGATAAATCAACTCTGTTGCGTAATATATTTTATTCAACAAGTTATGAAAATATAAATTTCAAATTCTCTTTCAACAAATGAAGATGTATAATCCTTTTAAGTAACGAACTAATTTGTACCGCATAACAGTCTATACTATAATAGCAGCCAGTGTAAGGGGGAAAGGTCACGTGGCCGTTAAGAGATACGAGGTAAGCTTATGTGAAACAAGGAATATAGTATTTGTGTCTAAATACAGTGCGCACTTTATGTAGACCAGTTGTGCGCATGCATGCTCGCACTGTTTGACATTTGGGGTATGTGTCGCATTCTGACTTCCCACTGATGATACATGAGATGAAGATGGAGCACCGGTGGAATGAGATGGCGGGGGAAACCGGAGGTTCCGGATAAAACCCGCCCCAACGCCGTGTTGTCCACCAAAAATCTCACTTTGCGGTCGCCTGGGATCGAACCCGGGCCGCCTTGGTGAGAGCCAAGCGGTCTAAGCACTGAGCCACGACGTGGCCCCACTTAAGTAATGAGCAGATACACACATGATACGGAATTTCATATAGTAAAATATATTTTCCAGTAGCAATTGACTTGGCTAGATGTGCCCCTATGGAGGGAGAACGTTTCCAGCGCTACTGATATCCACATGGAAGGAACGTCAAACTACAGTTTTCCTGAAGAATGAACCGACACAGCGAGTCAGGCAAAAAAAAAAAAAAAAAAACAACACACGCTCTCACCTGCGTTTCAAATGGGAAGGGTTTTGTCCTTGAGCGCTACTAGCTGGGCATCAATCGTAGTCCTGCGGTGTTGTATTGCATTCCCGCTAAGTGCTGTGTGAGGAGCGCCAACCCAATCAATCTGTATGAAATACTATTCGTGCTAAGACAAAAATTCAGTCCGAAATGTAGGGAGGTTAATTATAGCGCAACTAGCGCAAGTGGAAGCAGCATTAGAAGTTTATTAGAGCAAAGTAGTCGCCGTATAAAGAAGAAATAGAAACCGCGCGGAAGTAACTTTAAACAAGTAATCCAGGGTTTCAAGTAAAATTGAATTTATGTTAGGAATTTGACTAACAGGTGGTCACCGATCCAACTCGATAAGCAAACTTTGTAGGAATTAATCCAAATAATTCTGCATCAAACAAAGTGTTATTAATACGACTGAGTAAGCAACAACCACCAAAACCCATTTCCTACAACCATTCACCTGAGGATAAGAGAACTCATAGCTCCATTTTGAACCCAAGCAATTTAAAACTGGTGTGCGGGTTTGTCGCAATAAATAAATAAATAAATATGTGAGTATGTGAGTGCGCGAGGATGTGGGTGAGTGAGTGAGTAAATGAGTGAGTGAGTAAATGAGTGAGTGAGTAAATGAGTGAGTGAGTGAGTGAGAGAGTGAATGAGTGAGTGAGAGAGTGAGTGAGTGAGAGAGTGAGTAAATGAGTGAGTGAGTAAATGAGTGAGTGAGTAAATGAGTGAGTGAGTAAATGAGTGAGTGAGTAAATGAGTGAGTGAGTGAGTAAATGAGTGAGTAAATTAGTGAGTAAATTAGTGAGTAAGTAAATAAATAAATAAGTAAATAAATAAGTAAACAAATAAGTGAATAAAAAATAAACGGGCGGACAGGCGGACAGGCAGATAGACAGATAGACAGACATATTCCAAGGAATTTTGCCCAATATGGCCTGTAGCAGAATGTTTAAATCTCTCTCTGTCTCCATCTCTGTCTCAATATCACACAAAATTTGGGAGATGAAATGGCACAGGTATCTCGGTTGCACATAACTGAATGCACAATATCTTTGAGAAATATCTGAACTAATATCTCCTTTCAACGCCGCACATACTCACACACACACACACACACACACACACACACACACACACACACACACACACACACACACACACACACACACACACACACACACACACAGACACATGCACGCCGCACACACAATTTCTCTTACATTTTCGTCTGCTTTATCTTCTTATTCTTCTTCAACTTTCCTAGTTTTAGTGCTATTGTGGTGTTAGGGGATTCCTTTCCTCTTTCCCTTATGACGTCGGTTTGAGGAATTGAAACTGTGGATCAGTAACTGAAAAAAAATTAAAATTATCATTTAAAAATTACATTACATTTGACTATTCTGCTGGTGTATTTTAATCATAATCCTGGAAAATTTTGTTTTGTTTTGTATATATTTATTTGCAGCTTATCCTCTTTGTCTTGTATTAATATCAAGTCGTCTTTGGGTCCAAATGATCTTGTTGTCGACGGGCCCTAAAACCCCACACACTCACTCAAGTCGTCCACAAACCGTAGCATATTTAACGCATTATTTTTATTTATTTTTATTCCTTATATTTCGTGTTTTAATTTAAGAACGTCTCCATATAAATATGTAAATAACTCTACATCCCTGTCTTAAGCCCTATTAATTATTTTATTTTGTGATACTCGTACATTTCCTAACTCCATTGTTATTTTTATTATTAATGTTTATTCAAAGTAAAAAATCAGATATCCATGACGTACTAGAAATGTTTGCACATCCGTACAACTTGGAGTGATATCTCATTTCACGTGGCTAGGATGGAAATCCAGGGCCCCCGAAGATTTTGTGTCGGTCTTGCAAACATGCATTGTTGGGCTGTCTGGTATGGTGACTGCAACGATCTCATTCTCTGATCAAACGATTTTCTCGGCGTCATCATTTTTTCTTTTGGAAAGCAGTCGCCGTCAACACCGCGGATGGCGCCTCGGAGGGTCGGCTTTGTGGAAGTTAGGGAGTGATGAATAGCGGAACGAAGGGAGACCAAGTCAGGAACAGGCGCGCCCCCCTCAATAGTAACCTATCGTCCGTCTTTCATCGCCGCGCATTATTGTGTTAAGACCTCTTCGTCATATCCAACCCAGCAAACACGGCCGAAATGTTGTTGTCTGAGGCGATTAGAGTCAGAGAGCTGTCGGCCACGCTATTCGATTTTTCCACGTCAAGAGAAACTTACTCCTATATCCCAGAGGCTTTTCTAAATTGATTCTTACGCAACCATTAAACTACCACGGCTTTGATACTTGTTCGGAATGTATAATTATACGTAACATAATTGGCTTATGCTGCACAAACTGATTTAATCTAAAACTTTTGTGTTGATAACGAAGCTAGCACATGAAAGGCTGCTTTTACTGGATTATGTGGTTAATCGACATTCTGTGTCAGACGTTACGTAAATATTGCCAATATGGACATGTTAAAGAACCAACTTTCCCAAGTATTGCTAATGGATGAATCAATAGTGGTATTAGCCTTACTCTTTTATGTATAATGTGGGGAGTTTTAATCTGCCTCAGGTTACGGTGCTTTTGAAGAAGTCTTATCAATTGCATTTTGAAATTTATGAAGCGTCGAAAGTGTTTAATAAGTTGACTACAACTCTTTTCAATCTAGGTTTATTAATTGTGTTTTAAATTGATTTGGACGATGATTTCCCAGCCGGAGCATGAAGATTTCTATTTTAAGACATTGTCTCGAAACCACGTCTCTCTCTTCCTCAAAAATGATTTACCAAAATAAAAAAATTGTTTGTATTATTAAAGCTGAGAAGGTACTTCACTTGGAATTAAAAGTCACCTCTTTATTTTTACATTTTTTTATAATTTGAGCCCTTGAGATTACAAATATGTAGTTAAAAGTTCATTGCAGCAATATTTTATACCTAATTTGACTATTATATTAGTGGGTGTTAAGGTTTTGCCACGCCCTTTTTCGTAAACTTTCAGAAAATCGATCATAACTTCTGCAATACTGAACAGATAATTCTGAACTAAACCTTGTTTTGTAAGGGATCTTTCAAGCTTTCTGCTGGTACCACTGTAACTCCAATGATGCTAGATTTTCTTTTGTCTTCGACTGTGTATGTGAACAGTTATTTGTTCTGAATAATATTTTGTACTAGTTATTGGTGAATTTACTATATGGGTGAGCCAAATACACTGGGAGAGAAAAATTTTACAGGTAACGGTTTTACTAAAAACAAAACAGTAAATGTGGAAAATATAAATAGAATAGACAATGAGACTACATGTAATATTGAGGTTAGTAGGCCCAGTTCACACAATACATCTGTTAATCATGATAGTATTCATTCATAAAAATTGATGAGCTGTGAGTCATGAAAGCAGATAAAATGGTTGAAGAACTGGCCAAGAAGGCAAGAAAATGAAGAGGAACTTGAAAAGAACAAGTGAGAATACAGAGGGTAAAAACTATGCTGCAGGAACATTCTGACTCATGCGAGAAATCAGTAATTAATAAAAGCTGATTTCCTGAGTTTCACAATTTTCTCAGGTTCCAGTACTCTTTTTTAAAATATTAATCTACCAAAACATATGAACTTGTGTGTGCTTTAAGCAGACTTATAAGAATAAGAAGGGATTTTTCTCTGAGATGCATAATACTTGTTTAAAAAACTAATATTATTTGAAATTTAAGTGCTTTTTTTACAAAAACTAAAAAAATCATAAAATATTATGAGTACAAAATTTTCAAATAAAAATAGGTATTATTAAAGATAAAAGGTTTTAAGAACATGCCTGAAAATGTTCATGTACATATCAGTAATAATTTCTTAGTAATGTGCACCCGCAATTCATGAAAATAACATTGTGGAGGTAGACAGTACCTTCTCACCTCAGGTTAATTGATGGAAGTTAAACGTTCCTTCACACTGGCCGCGTGTAGGTTGAGGTTTTGGATACATAGTCAAACTGAAGAATTCAGTGCCATGGCCGGGATTTAAAACACGGATCTCCTGATTTCGGTCCAGTCGCTCTTACCCATTGAGCTAGCATGATCAACTTGCCGTCATGGCACTAAATTATCCAATTGACTAACGTATTTTCCCAGTAAACTACTAGGTGTCTCTCGTATTCCAGATACACAGTTTGGGCCACTTACTATTGTAAGCCCGGGATTCATATCCCAGCCGTGGCATTGAACTTTTCAGTTTAAATCTAACTATTCATAATCTAATATGTGTTTCAAATGGGAAGGTGTTTGTCGTTGATCGCTACTAGCTGAGCAACCAATTGGAGTCTTGCGGTGTTGCCGTATTACATTCCCGCTAAGTGGTGTGTGAGGAGCGCCAAACTAATCAATCTGTATGAAATACTCTTCGAGCTAAGACAAAAATTCAGATTTTACCAAAACTGATCCATGTGGAAGGTAGAGAGTAATATATCTAACATAACCATGAAAACCCCATATTTTTAGCTCAAATAGTATTACCAATACAAATAAATACACCACTATTACCCGTATTATAACAATAAATCGCGACGTAAGCTCTGTATGAACATCATTATTGGTTGGCATGTATGCATGTACGTATATTTGTAATTACTCAGAACTGAAACGTAAATGTTTGACATGACGTGATAAAAGAATTACTTTGAATAATCCAATTCGAGCGAGAGGAAACAAATTTCCTGCTACTCTGGCAGAACATGTCTGGTCACATTATATCTTAGTTTATAAATGGATCGTAATCTCTATTTACTCTAGAGAGTTCAAAGTGGTTGGTGTGTATGTATGTACATATACTTTTAATTACTCAGAACTGAAATTTAAACTACTGACATGGAGCATAAAAGAACTGCTGTTAATAAATCAAGGTATTAAATTCGAGAAAGAGCAAACATATATGCTGTTAGCCTTTGGAATGCTGTATGCTTATGTTTATGAACGAATGCTGGATAAAAAGTGTTTATTTACTCTGGAGATTTCAGATCAATATCATTCAGTTTTTCTTTACACAACAGTAGAGTACGAGTTAAATAGTGCAATGGCTCCTTGTGGTGAATTTAGTGGCGAGTCAAAAGGTCAGGTATTGCGAAATCAGGCTGAAGTACTATTTTTAAGTTATACAAGTTCTTCAAAAGATTTTCGGAAACGGAAACTAAAAATGAGTTATTGCAAAGAGTACTTCCGTTTAAAAATGCGGAGAAAGAGTATCAGCTGTATCAACTTGCAATTGAAACGGGACACGAGGTAATACGCCTCCCACCTTACCACTGCCAATATAATCCAATTGAGTTGGTGTGGGCTCAAATAAAAAGGAGGATTGCAAACAGAAATAATACTTTTAAACTGACGGACGTTAAACGACTTGTTCACGAAGAAATTGACAAGATAACACAACAGGACTGGGAAAAATGCGTGAGTAGTGCAGATTTTAAGAAAGAAAAAACTCGTGACGAGATTTTGGAACCTGTAATCATAAATTTGCAAGACTCAGACGATGAAGACAGTGACAATGACGAATTGTCTGTTAACGGAAGTGACATTGACAGCGATATGGATGAGCCACTGGCAGTTCCATTGGATTAGAAAAAGAAGTAATTCATAGACTATAATTATAATATTTTAATATATATATATATAGTTTGCTAAAATGCTTTTTCCAATTTTAATTTTGGCAACTGCATCATTGTAAAAGATTGTAAAATATAATTTGCTTACCCTTACGTGTACGCCAAGCAGAGCTGCATGTTGTATGAGTGTGCGAGCGAGAGGGAAATATAAAAGGAGTGGGGTAACAAGCTGGGAACGCTGAGTGTGATAAGGCATCTGGACGGACTCCAGAACTCTTCCTATTTGAAACGCATAATAGGTGTATGTAGGACGAAGCATGGAAAGACACAGAGTGAAAAATTCAATGCCAAAGCCGAGATTTGAACCACGAACTTCCATTCTCCATCCGGCTGCTCTTAGCCATTGAGCCACCATGGCAAACGTGCCAGCATGATATCAAATTGTAAAAATGAGTCGTGTTTCTCCGGGTATACCACTAGAAATTCTTATAAATATATGAGAAGTCCAACTTAATGACGACTTACTATGCTGTAAGTACTTTAAGGCCCGCGCTTTATAGTTCGGACCACTATTAGGTACAATTAATGGAAATTATTTGTTCTTTCATCCTACTCGTGTGTAGGACGATGAATAGAAAGCTAAAGTCAGACTGAAGACTTCAATGTTATAGTCTAAGTGTACCTTTTCATATAATCTTGTCCAATAAACTTGACAAAAGAGCAATATAAGTTGAACACTTCGCATTATGAGTGACTCGTCACTGATCTATGTTCAATGTTAACTGCCCTTCAAATAAGTTCAATACTGTCAGCTTAAGTGTCTTATTTCCACAGTAAACTTCATTTAAGAGTAAGGACTCTCTGATCATTACGAACTACAGAAAGGGGCACCAAAAGTGAATTGTCTTCTCCAATGTTTGAGGTCATAAATGTTAATCTCTTGGACATTTTGTTCCTCTTCCTTAAAACAGTACAAACAAATTGTCTTTAATTACGCACATGATCCCTCTCCTAATGTTCCTTTCTTTATATTTCAGAATTAGTTTTAAAGCATATTCCTCCATCTCCTTTTTTCCTCCCTCCGTTTAGAGTAGCATTCTTATGACTACTTTGCTATCTTCATTCCCCATCAAGTTTTCTTTAAGACGTTCGTTGCTGAAATGATGTACGAAAGCTTTAGGGACACATGCTTGCCATTTTCCAACTTTACGGAAGCAATTAATTTTAATCTTGCTCCCTCTGCTTTCCATTTTGCTGCGTGACTTTTAAATAAGCCTTCGTCTACTGCGAATCTTCTGAAATGTTTCCTTTAATGTACAAAAGTTATACAATTCGCAAGCTCTTTAAATTTTAGAGTGTTCTCTAAGTTTTATATTTTTAACGAGACATGAAAGAATGGGCTCTTTCTTTTAGTTGGAACTTATTACTATTTTATGGAATTAATTATTTTACAGACTTCTACTGCTCCATGCGTTTCGTTTTGTTCGTTCAAATGTTCGGTTTTACTTTGTATCGAAATGTTCTATAATAAACCTTTTATGAATAAGACATGCATGCGGTGTGTTTGGAGCTCAAGCGCAGTTAAAGGAATGCAGCACCAAAATTGGCTAAAAATATGCGAAAAAAACATTTTTGAGCTTATAAAATACTTTGAACCTTATAGTATTATAATCCAACTAAATTTATAAGTTTCAGGTATTTGAATACCCTCATATGACAATTTAAATGCCCATGCGCACCTGCCCTTCCTTGGATTCACAGAATTCTGTCATTTGAGTTCGATTGAATGTACTTAATTAATACATTTGAAATTAGCGGACAAATTTTCTGGTTGAATTTTGTGCGTTGATATGATGGTTATTTCTTACAATATGTGGCACCATGGAAAGAAAACACTGGCTACAAACATTGAAAGCAAATAATAATGTTTATATTTTGCTTTTGTGTGAGTTTCTAACATGGTCGGGACTTTTTTGTATTTCTCGTTAAACTACATTCTGTTTATATATAATTGATAAGTTTTAGTCTGTCATTTAACATTTATAAAGGTATTTTATACATCAAAATGTGCATATAGCTGTTATATAGGATATAGGTAAAACATTCTTTGAAACAACTGACTTTCTGTTGACTGTGTACATAGTTAGGATCATGAATAGGCTAAACGATACATGGGAAGAAACACCTAAACATAACACAACAATGGGGACATACTTGAGGCGTGATGTGGTAAGAAAACTAATGTCTGTGTACCAAAGGCTGGTATCAGATGAAACCCTAAGGAGATGAACATTGGGTAAGACACAAAATGCAAATGAAAGTTTACATAACATGATATAGCATAATTGCCCAAAAGAAATATTTGTTTCAAAGAAGAGACTACAGGTTGCTGTGACATCAACTATCAGTGAATTAAATTTCCGTTGCTCTGCCTCACTCAAGCTGCAGTAAGACATAATGGACACATATATCACCAGCGTCTCTAAAAATTAGCCAAGGGAAGGCCCAATTACGCCTACTTCATTCAGTAATTTCTGCAAAGGTAACTTCTAAAACTTCCAGAAGGAAACTAAAATTGAAGAAAACTGCTGCAGAAGAGAGAAGTAAGAGGCAGGAGGGTCCAACATATCTATCTGGAGGGTTTTAGTGCGCTTCAAGGCATGTAGCTGAGAAGGAAAATGTTTTGGTGTTTAAAATTTGATTTACTTAGTTATAGTTTTTTCAATAGTTTTTGTCATTCAAAATGTTCCACACGATGCAGTTTTGATTCATTCCGTCTAAAATTTTCAATACGTGTTCTTAGAAGGCTAACAAAGGTTTCTATTATATGAATTTGTAATATTTATTATATTTTTAAAGTTATTGATGTAAAAAGTCAAAGGTTTAATCATTTTTTGGCCTTTGTTGTTTGCTCCATACCTAATTTTTTCCTCTGGAACTTAAGGCAGTATAAGAAATGCATACGATAGATTTTTCTTCATAAACATTTGAATATTTTTAGAAACAGAAAAGTTAAAATTTTGAATATTTTCATCACGTGGAGTTCTGTAAATTTTGAAATTCACAAATTCATTACTAAAAAAGAAGACATAAAAATCAAATTTTGAACTCTGTGCCCACTATGCATCAGAACTAAGTGGTAAAAATTGCAGCAAGATTGGTTAAAAACTGGAGGATTTGAGGTTTTCGGTGGTGCATCCACTTAACTTAATAATTCATTCTTATGCACCTCAGAGTGTCAGATGTTTTTAATCGTTTCTGCCATGGAATGAACAACGCCTATCAGTATAGACCATCCGCTTAGCTTGCACGATTACACAATTGATTGAGTGTCTCACTTGATTCATGTAGATGGGATCATTAGTACAGGAATTAAAAACCTTATTATCACTAACCCATAAGATAAATAAAGATAGTTTAAATTTCTTCAAAAAAGTGTATAAAACTTAAGATAGCTTACTCTATTTGTAACTTTGAAAGAGATTACGTTTCTTAACTTACACCCTGTATTGCAGAAAGCCCTCGAACACGTTTAAGCAAGTAGGGGAAATTCTTGCAGTATCAGCCGGGTTAAATTTTTTGACTTTACCTGGAACTGTGGTAGTTAATCGGAATCATACTAAATTATTCCCTTACTTCAAGACAGGTCCTATAGATAGTATAATGTAATGTCCTTTATTTTTGATTTATAGTATCGTACTTACATCGAAAGTAAAAAAAGTTAGAATTATAAAGCTTTAGGAAATGTCTTGCAGTATTGGCCACTGCCATTTCTGTAACAATATAGATTGTCAGTGACACATTTCACTGCCAGTAGAATACAAAAGCATGCGAACTTATTGTCACCAGTTCTGCTCAGGTCACAAATGTTTGCAGAGACCGAAAATATAGCGCTGCTATAGGCCTCAGAATATGTGCCATGCGCTAAGAGCTACACTAACCACCATCAAGCACTCAGAGCAGATAAACAACTGAAGAGAGGAAGATGATATTGTAACCGCAGTATCAGTCAGCGATTAGGAGGCGGCGAATTAATCGAAATCAGATAATTAAAAACAGAAGATGAACTAATAAAAATGCTTTGATAAACTAATATAAAATCTTGTTATAATAACATGAAATTTGAATGGATAGAGAAATGATTAAAATAACAGTTAACTTAAAGAATAAGAAGGAAAGAATATAATTTAATATAACAGATATACTAGCATCCAGGCAAGAAAGAGAAAATACTCTTGTAAAAATCTGTACATTTCGGAGAGACAGGAAGGAAGGACCGTTACCTTCTTTGTGCTAGTAAAAATTCATTGTCTGAAAAGTATAGTACACTTTGAGCCAGGAATGTTTTGGGATAAAAAGGCTTTCAAAATGCAGTTGAGCATGAACGCTAAAGGGATTTACTTCGCTGATTAGATAACGATGTATACCGTTACAAACAACTCAGGGTAGGCGCTCCCCAACTCAGGGTGGGCTCAACGTCAATGAGTTAGATGAGCTTTGCAAACCAATGCGAAAATTCGAAATAAATGAGAAACCAATAATAATGTAACATTTGGGAAGGGTGGGCTAGTTTGGTCATGAGATAAATTTAGAGCGGGGATCAGAATAAGGTTCGAACTGAATCGTGAAGTAAGAAACACCTTGATGGATATACTCAACATGAAAAATTCAATGCCATGGCCCGGATATGAACCATGGATCTCCTGGTTTCCGTCCAGTCACTCCTAACCTTTGAGCTACCATGGCCAACGTGCCGTCCTGACATTAAATTCTCCATTTGACTCATATATGTCCTCGGTAGACCACTAGGGGCTCTCGCATGCGAGATACCGGGGAAATATACGAGACAAATGGAGAATTTAATGTCAGTACGGCACGTTGGCCATGGTAGCTCAAAGGTTAAGAGCGACTGGACGGAAACCAGGAGATCCCTGATTCAAATTCCGTCCATGGCATTGAATTTTTCATGTTGACTCTATCCATCAAAAACCTTAGCCTATAAACCGCTAGTGTGGAGAAATGATTAATTTCCATCAATTAACTAAAATAATAAGAGTTTAATGATGAAGCCTGGGACTCAAGTACTTACGATAGTAAGTCGCCACAAACGGTATAACTCGGATACGAGAGTCCCTGGATGGTCTACCGGGGAAATATACGAGTCAAATGGAGAATTTAATGTCAGTACGGCACGTTGGCCATGGTAGCTCAAAGGTTAAGAGCGACTGGACGGAAACCAGGAGATCCCTGATTCAAATTCCGTCCATGGCATTGAATTTTTCATGTTGACTCTATCCATCAAAAACCTTAGCCTATAAACCGCTAGTGTGGAGAAATGATTAATTTCCATCAATTAACTAAAATAATAAGAGTTTAATGATGAAGCCTGGGACTCAAGTACTTACGATAGTAAGTCGCCACAAACGGTATAACTCGGATACGAGAGTCCCTGGATGGTCTACCGGGGAAATATACGAGTCAAATGGAGAATTTAATGTCAGTACGGCACGTTGGCCATGGTAGCTCAAAGGTTAAGAGCGACTGGACGGAAACCAGGAGATCCGTGGTTCAAATCCCGGCCATGACATTGCATTTTTCATGTTGACTCTATCCATCAAAAACCTTAGCCTATAAACGGCTAGTGTGGAGAATGATTAATTTCCATCAATTAACTAAAATAAGAAAAAACTTACTTAAAAGGTGATACTACGACAGGAAGGACGTGTTCATGCGCGTTAAGGAGAGAAGCGAAGATTTATAAGTCTGAAATCTGGGGAAGTTAAGAATAGCGCAACCAGCGTAAGTGGAAGTAGCATTAGAAGTTTATTAGAGCAAAGTCGTCGCCGTATAAAGAAGAAATAGAAACCGCGCGGAAGTAACTTTAAACAAGTAATCCAGGGTTTCAAGTAAAATTAAATTTATGTTAGGAATTTTACTAACAGGTGGTCACCGATTGAACTCGATAAGCAAACTTAGTAGGAATTAAACCAAATAATTCTGCAACAAACAAAGTGTTACTAATACGACTGGGAAGCCAACAACCACAAAAATCCATTTCCTAAAACCATTCACCTGAGGATAAGAGAACTCATAGCTCCAATTAGAACTCAATCAATCTAACACTGCTATGCGGGTTTGCCGCAATATCCGACTATAGCGCACGTGGATGCACAAGCTAGCTACTGTTTACTGGAAACTTCTGCCACATGGAGACGAAAGGGAAATCACGGTAGTGGCCGGTACTGCACGACTCTCCTCTAATAAATTTATTGAAATTTTGGGTTAAACTTTATGTTCACAATAATTGTATGTAAACTATTTTCTCACTTATTTTTATGAAACTCTACATTGTAGATGATATAAATAATGCATATTGGGAACCCGGTTTCTTATTAATTTGGAAGATTGTTACCGCAAGTTCTGCCCACTCTGCTATAACAATTAAAAAGACCATCCCCGTGCTCTCTGGAGAAATAAATATGTATGGCCTGAGTATGTCTCGTGTACTACAAAGTTAAAGCATACTGCTATTAATAACTAAACTTATTAGTCTGCAGTTTAGAAAATATTGATGAAATGGTTTTCACTATACTATTGTGAGCTACGAATTCAGATATCTTCAGCCCGCCTCAGTAGCGTGACAGTAGCGTGTGTGATTCACGTTCAAGAGGTCCCGGGTTCGAATCTTGGTCAAGGTGAGTTACCTGGTTAAGGTATTTTCCGGGGTTTTCCCTTATCCTCAAAGGCGAATGTCGCGTAACTAAGCTCAATGGACCCTGGGCTCATTTGAGCATCATTTCACCATTCCATTTATCGTCCAATATAACTTTACGTGGGAGGACGTAAACTACTACTACTTCTTCTTCTTCTTCTTCTTCTTCTTCTTCTTCTTCTTCTTCTTCTTCTTCTTCTTCTTCTTCTTCTTCTTGTAACAGTATTTTTGTTTATTAATGTTCGAAGGAATTATAAATATATAAAAACGTATGTAGTTGTGTGATTGGCCGAAGTAGTTGTGGTATGACGTGGTGTGATGACGTGTCAGTGAATCGGCCAATCACAAAATAAAGTGGGAATTACTATGGGGACAAGAAAATCAATAATCTAGAAGAAGGAGAATCTTGTGTCTTGCTGGAGAACGAGGAAGTTGACTTAAGATGCTACGATGATTATAAAATCTCCAAGAAAATTATATATCATTTTGTCTTAATCTGTGAATCTATCATTTGGCGCTAGCCAGTATTACTTTTGATAGAAAAAAAATTGATTAAATTAACTATATTCGAGTAACTGCGTCGTTAGTGCTGTCTTATGGGAGAAACATGGCGACTAGCATAGAAAGAGCGATGGAAAATCATGATTCTGGAGTGAAAGAAAGTATTATACCGACCGCCATAATGGAGAAAGAAAACATTCCCGTTACAAATGGCGCAGCAACGTGTGGGGCTCGAATAGGATAAAGAAGAGGAGATTAAAGCATCGTGCAGTTCCGTGAGAATTTAAAAGGAAAGAAGAAAGAAGAGAGAAGAAAGAAGAAAACGAGAACTGGTTTAAGTGAGTGAAAAAAAAAAAAAAATAGTAGTAGTAGTAGATTTATGTTGTTAAGAAATCAGAAAATAGTTAAAAAGATGGCGAGTAGAAAAGAAATAATAGTGGAAGGAGAAGTTACTGATAGTGTAGGAATGAATAGGGAGGATGCAAGATTAAGTATAGATAATGAGTCAATGTTGGAAAGAATAACAAGAATGTTAAGTAATTTAGATTCTAAAATAGAACAAAATGCAAATGATTTAAAATCAGAAATAGGAGTTGTTAAATCAGAAATGAGTAATTTGGATTCTAAAATAGGAGATGTTAAATCTGAAATGAGTAATTTAGATTCTAAAATAGAACAAAATGCAAAGAATTTAGATTTTAGAATGAGAGATGTAAAATCAGAAATAGGAGATGTTAAATTTGAAATGAGTAATTTAGATTCTAGAATGAAAGATGTAAAATCAGAAATGAGTAATTTAGATTCTAAAATAGAACAAAATGTAAATGATTTAACTAAGAAAATGAATGATTTAGATGTAGGAGTAAGACAGGAACTAGCACAAAATGTGAGTAACTTAGAAATTAATTTATTACAGAAGCTAAAACAGGAATTAAAATCTGAAATTTCACAGGAGATTAGAGAAGGGAGAAAAGAGTGTAGGGATAGTATGGAAAGGCTCATGCAGATCATAGAGATTAATAAGGATGAGAATAGAAAGGAAGTCAATGAGTTGAGAGAGATAATTCAGGAAACTAGGTTAGGTCAGGACATTGTGAAACAAGAAATAAGAATGGAATTAAACAAAGAGTTAGAAACATTTAGGATACAACAGGCAGAAATAACACAAAGACAAAGAGAAGAATTAGGAGATAAAGTAGAACAAAGAATCAATGTAATTTGTTCTGAAATACAATTACAACATGATGAAAGTAAGATACACCAAGAGGAAATAAAGTTACAAATTGATGAGATAAGTAAAGCAAAAGAAGAAGTAATTTTGCAAATTAAAGAGGTAAAAGAACATTTTGAAAAAGAAAAGGATAACTTAGGAAAATTGACACAAGTTGTAATTGCATTACAGGCTAGAAAAGTAAATAACGGGAAAGAAATGTCTAGAATTACAAATATAAACGATTGTGACTTACCAGGTGAATTAAGCAATCATCAGAAGTCTAGTGATGTAGTAAGTGAATGTAGTGATTTTGTGAGTCCAGATAATGATATTAATTATCACAGAAACACACAGAACATGTCCTCACACACACAACTCCACAGTCTAGGTCAAAATGAATGTGTACATTATTCACTAAATGATATTAGTCCACCAAGTTTTGATGAGGAATCAGGTGATAATCCAAAAGTATTTCTTAGGGAATTGGAAGAATATTTCCGTATTAAGAGAATTCCCAATGAATTTCGGATGGTAATAGTAAAACGCTGTTTGAAGAAAAATGCTCTTGAGTGGTTAAGGTTAACTTTGGCTTCACATGAAACATACAGTACTTTCAGAAATCTGTTTATAAATAGATTTTGGGGACCTGAGAGACAAAGAAGAATAAAAGTTGAGTTAGCAACGGGTAGGTTTGAGTTTAAAAAAGGGATTTCTATGACTGAATATTTCTTAAAATTAGCAAACAAAAGTAAGTTGATCAATCCCGAAATTTCTGAGACAGAAATTGTCAACATGCTAATACGTCATTATCCACCACATATCAGAAATCATTTAATTGTGGCTAAGCCTATCGATTTCTCTGATATGATTGAATTATTATCCGAATTTGAAGCACATAACCTCATTAATGATACTACATCCTGTGATGGTAACTATAATAACGTCCATATTGAGCGAGGAAGAAATCGACAGGAATCACAACCTACAAATAATAGGAATAATAGGACGAGTTTAAATTGGGGCGGGACACCCATGAGAAATCAAAGATTTGAAGGAAGAGGTTATGATCCTAGACGAACTTATGAATCTGTAATTCCCGGAACAGGAAGTGGAGTTCAAAATAATGTGCAAAGGAATTATCATAACAATCAGTCGACGAGAATTGGAAGAAATGATCAAATAAACCATGTAAGATTTTATCGAGGAAATAATCAGCGAATAAGTAATTTTAATAGGGGTAGAGGTACTAGTTTATTTAGTGCAAATCAAAGAGATTTTAGGGGTGTGAGATTTGAAAGAAGTAATCAAAATGAAATAGTCGAAAATACACAAAGCACAGAGAATGATGCGAATATAAACGATAGCACCAACCTAACCAACAATGAAAGTATTAATTAAGGGCCGAATAGGTGAATGGCATTTCAATTTCATTACGTTGGTAATTCCACATTTGGCAAAAGATGTAATTGTGGGTAATGATTTATTATATGAATGGCAAAGTGTATTGAATTTCGAAATGCATGAAATGAAGGTTAAGACAGAAAATGATTTATTAGTAATAAAATTATTGGAAGAAGATGGAAGAAAAGAAGAGAATATGGATAATATAAATAATGAAATTTTTTTTTTTTTGTGGAAGATATACTTTTGCAAGAAAATGGTAATATTGAATACGATGAAAATGAAAATTGTGGGAAGAATTTAATTATTGATGGATTGCAAAATAATGTAACTGACCTTGAAAAGCATTGTTGCCAATTATATACAATACAAGATAAGAACGGCGGAAGCCAAGTGGAGGAAGAAATAGAATTCCAGAGAATATTACAAGTAAAGTTAGAAAACACATACAATTTAGACCAAGCGAGAAAAGAACAGTTGAAATTGTGTATATTAAAGAATAGAAAAGCCTTTAGTTCAAAACCTGGACTGTGTAACAAATACACACATACACATTTAAAGTGAATGATACTGATCCCTATACACATAAAAGCCTTGACAGTAATTGAAACAATATTGAATATATACTATGTGTGTGTTAAATAATAATAAAAATAAAACATTGTTAAACATCAATATATTGTTGTATTTTAATTAATGTTAATTTATTGTTGTTAAATGTTCATTTATTATATTTCATCCAGTGTATGTATATTATTATATTTTATGTATGTTGTATTGATGTTGTGTAATATTGGTATAAACGAAATTGTTAATTGGGGCTGTTCTTCGAAATATATGGAAACAGATTGTTAATTCCTTTATTTGGTTATTTTCCATATATTTCGAAGAGGGGCATTTGTAACAGTATTTTTGTTTATTAATGTTCGAAGGAATTATAAATATATAAAAACGTATGTAGTTGTGTGATTGGCCGAAGTAGTTGTGGTATGACGTGGTGTGATGACGTGTCAGTGAATCGGCCAATCACAAAATAAAGTGGGAATTACTATGGGGACAAGAAAATCAATAATCTAGAAGAAGGAGAATCTTGTGTCTTGCTGGAGAACGAGGAAGTTGACTTAAGATGTTACGATCATTATAATTGTAAAGAAAAATTAATAAGATTCGAAAAGTGTTATTCAATATTTATAATATAAAAGAGTGAATCGTAGTTTATATTATATAATTAAATAATATATAACAAAATTGGACTCATCTAAATTTTATTTTCACCAAAAATCCGTATCCACACCTGAGAAAAGATCTCACGACTCTCAGTATATTAAAACTCGATTTGGATGTTACAAAAAGTTGGCTTGCTTCTTATTAGTAGAAGATGAACAAAAATAAAATCCCGTTACATTCTTCTTTCTCTAACTCCTTTGTGCTGTTAACCGTGGAGTACAAGCCTCTTCTACCCATTTCCTCCACTTTTCTCGGTCCATTATCATTCCCTTCATTTCTGTCATAGCTTTCCCTCTATCCTTCCCCAACTTCTCAATGTATTCCTGATACAACATGCGTGGCCTTCCCCTAATTCTTTTACCTTCTGGTCTTGCTTCTAAATATTGTTTGGGTTTTATTTCTTCTGACATGCTGAGTACATCTCCATATCATTTAAGTTGTCTTTTTCGAATATTTCTTTAACGGAGTGTGTACCCAACTCTTCCCTTATTGTTACATTTCTAATCATATCTCTTCTTGTCTTCCCCACAGCTCGTCTTAAATATCTCATTTCCATAGCTGTTATTTTGCTTTCTTGTTTCAGTAGGAGAGTCCAGCTCTCTGCTCCATATAATAGAATCGGTAGTATTACTGTTTTAAATACTATAATTTTTATATCTTTTGTTATTTCCTTTTTTCCCACAATAGTATTAATAATCTGATAGTAGACCGAATTGGCCTTTCTTATTCTGTTTAAAATTTCCTGCTATATTTTTCTATTCTTATTTATAATTGTACCCAAGTATTCATAACTGTCTACCTGTTCTAAGATTTAATCATTACATTTAATTTTAACTTCTTCTTTTTCTTTCCTTCCACATTGATTTTTGCAAGATATTCAGCAACAAAATTCGCAATATGCAGCCGCGCATTATCGTGCTGCAGTATCCATCCTGCTTCACCGAAATGTGGTTTAACGTTGGAGGACGTAAATTAAAAAAAAAAACATATCTTCAGTTACATCCTAATGTCCTATATATTTATGAATACATAATGCTTCTATTGATATTGGATGTGTAGTGTTTAATGTGTAGTGTTTAACGCCCGCTTTTACTACATATGGCACCGCAGACGATGAACTGATGATACATGAGATGAAGATGGAGCACCGGTGGAATGAGATGGCGGGGGAAACCGGAGATCCCGGAGAAAACCCGCCCCAGCGCCATGTTGTCCACCACTAATCTCAATTTGCGGTCACCTGGGATCGAAACCGGGCCGCCTTGGTGAGATTGATATTGGAGTTGTGTATGATATTGGAGCTGTGTATGTTTTCCTGCCTTTAGAATTTATTCTAGCAGCATTTGAGGGGCACTACGTCTAATATAAAATTAGTTTAAGTCTGAACGATGTTTTTGAGTTTACTGGATTGTACCCTAATATAGTAGTAATAAATTATCTACAAAACTATTTATCAAATTATTGTGGATATATAAATCTAACATAAAGATAATTTAAATATAAATTTTGATTTTCCAGAAATGTTGATTTTCTGCTGCACAAAGGCCACGAGAGACATGAATACTTTTCTAAAAGTACATTCTCTTGCTTTCCGTCCGGGAAATTCAAATACATGTTTCCGCTGCATTCTCGGTGTCCAATTCTAGGTTGGAATCCAAAGTTACTTGCTGTAAGTAGGTAGTAGAGATATTAAAAAGGGGGGAACATAGATATGAATTCAGGTGCATGTGAACTTAGGTGCATATGAACTAATCGCGTCCTTCGATATCCATGAATTCTATCAATAGATATTGTAAACTGACTCGCCGCTACCAATTATGTAAGGTATACGATCATAAGAGCTGTGTTCTGGCTGCAGATGGAGCTAGCGTCGTTTTCACCGTTGTAGATGTGAATCCTGTATTAGTTAACGGTTCGCTTGCACCGTTTCAAGCCAACTGGAAGAAGAGATGAGCCTTAAAGTCTCGTTCTGCCATGTTCCCTTTAGTTCCACTCGGATAAACATCGAAAGGACATAGAAAGTGTTGTCATCAGCACATTTATTTGTCTAGTGTATTCCTTCGTCACAGAAAACGATATTTTGTTTAGCACATCGTTCAGTTTTGCAGTCTCGAGTGTAAATTCCAAATGTAAAAACATCATGTTATAATAAACTTAAGTATTATCAATCAAGGCCTTGCGGGTGATCAGCCGTGTGAAATTTATAACGTCGAGCTTTCGGTCTTTGCAAACTCCATGGCCGAAAGCTCGACGTTATTAATTTGACACGGCTGATCACACACGAAGCCTTGATTAGTAATGCTTGCTGTGAAAGCTTCAAGTCTTACATTAAGTAATATTGTCTGCTTTCAATAATGATGATGATGATGCCCACGCTCATGCATGAAATTTCGCGGCTTCCGCGAACTCGAATGCCGCCACTGACGAGAACGTTCTTTAGTTTCTGGTGTTGTGTAGTGCACCCAGGTTTCATTGCCAGTGGCAATTAAATCCAACAATTCCTCGCCTTCTCTGTACAGCGCTCCAGGACTCGGTGGACCGCTTCATCACGTTGCCGTTTATGGTCTTCGGTGAGCATTTTGGAGACCCACCTCGTATACACCTTGCTATAATGCAAATTTTCGGTCAAAACATTGTAAATCGTAGTCTTACTGACCAGGGATAATTTCGCATAGCTCGTCAACTGTCACACGCCGATCTTTAAGCATTTCATGCTCCACCTTTGCAATTGATTCGGCTGAAACCTAAGGCCGACCAGAACGCTGTTCGTCTTTGACGTCCGTCTTTGAACTCTCTGACCCACTTTCGCACGTTTTGGTCGTCCATACTTTGTGGCCCATAGAACTCGCATAACTGACGATGAATTTCAGTTGGGGTGGTCCCGTTTGCACTCAAAAAACGAATTTCTTTGGCTTATGAAACCGCAATAAAGAAGCTATTGCTTAATTATTGCTTATGAGTGTTTAACGTGTTCCAAGATTCCGTTATTGCTGTCCATAATGGCAAATAAGCTGGTGGACATATGAAACTTATACCTTTTAGAGGGAAGTTAATGTTAGTGAGGTTTGAGGATGGAAGCATTAAATGAAAAACAGAACAGAAAACAACATTAAGGAATTGTAGATAAATTAACCAAAACTAAATGGCTTTTACAATGAGACGAGTGTTTTATTTCACGTGTTTGATAATACTAAATAAAGCATTTGTAACCGAAGAGGAAGCTGCTTTTATTTACTGGAAGTGGTTGAAAGTGTTACACAATTAAGATCATAACAAAATGTCCAGAAGTTACTTAAATAAATATTATCATAGGTGTAACTATTTTTATAATTAGTGCTTTTAATGAAAATACATTAATCGTGCGTTCTTTGAACTCGCTTCAGCTCTTCCATACATCAAAGCCATATCCGTCATTTCGATGTTCGTACAGCGCTCCATATTGCTTGGATTTGCTATCTAAGTACGCGCAAAATCCTCTCTGTTAGGACGGAATGTGTAGTTTAAAACTGAAGAGCGACCTTACGAATGCCCGAGTTATTATTCGACTTTTGTAGAAATAGCTGCCCTTTGCTCCATTACCTGAAAGGCAGGCTAGGGTCACTGATACATAGCAACGAGTAATGTTTTTGTTTTCGTGGGCGGTACGTCCCAATAACAATTTTTGAGATTCGCACACCAGTGGTTCCTGCGCTGCCTAATCACAAAATTATGTAACATTTAATGCTGCACAAAATTATACCTAACATAACTTCGAAACTGCGACAACGAAATTCGGACTACCTAGGTAATAAACTACGCAACGACCATAATCGTTCGGAGTCGTTTTGAAACAAACTGTATATACGAGGGGGCACCCAAAACTCCGAAGACACTGCCACTCGTAGACGTAGTGCAGGGTTCTCACGCTAGATGTTGTTACTAGAGACCTTCATGAAACAGCTGTGCAGACGGCGTCAATGCAGAGCTGAACGCGCATGTGTGGTATTGTGTTTCTCTGACTGTTGGCGGGTTACCTCTGCGAAGTCGTTATGGCAACTTTAAAACAACAGTGTGTGTGTGGAAGGGTAGGGGTGTGGGGGCGGGTGTGTGGGTGGGTGGGTGTTGGTGTGTGTGTGGGTGTGTTTGTGGGTGGGTGTGTGTGGGTATGTGGGTGTTTGGGTGGGTGTGTGTTGGTGTGTGTGGGTGTGTGTGGGTGTGGGTGGGTGTGTGTGTGTGGGTGTGTGTGAGTGTGTGTGGGTGTGTGTGTGTTGGTGTGGGTGGGTGTGGATGTGTGTGGGTGGGTGGGTGTGTGGGTATGGGTGTGTGTGGGTGTGTGTTGGTGTGTGTGTGGGTGGGTGGGTGTGTGGGTGGGTGTGTGGGTGGGTGTGTGGGTGTGGGTGGGTGTGTGTGGGTGTGGGTGTGTGTGGGTGTGTGTGTGCGCGTGTGCGCGCGTGTGTGTGTAATTTTGTGTCCTCCTTAAAAAACTGCAACGGAGACACACCAAATGCTTCAGGAAGCTTTCCAGGAGAACTATGTTTTCGAGTGGTTTGGGCGCTTTAAACGTGGTGAGATGTGTGTTGGAGACCAAGTGCGTTCTGGACGCCCTTCAACGTCGCGAAATGAGGAGAACATTGAAAATTTCCGCCAAAATGTCAACAAGGATCGTCCCCAAACGATCGACCAAATGTCAGCAGCGACAGGAATCAGCTGGAGCTCGTGCCAGCGGATTTTGAGGTAGGATTTGCACATGAGACGTGTTGCTGCTAAATTTCTTCCGCGCCTTCTCACACAGGAGCATAAAACTATCCGCATGAAGGTGTGTCAGGTCTTGAAAACAGAGATTGCACGTGATCCAAACTTCTTGAACAAAGTCATTACAGGGGATGAGAGTTGGTGTTGCTCAGAAACCAAGTAAGCGTCAAGCCAGTGGAGGAGTCCCAACTCTCCTAGACCAAAAAAGCAAGGCAAGTGAGGTCAACTGTGAAGACGATGATCATTGTCTTTTTTGACGTTCCTGGAATTTTGCATCGGGAATTCGTACCCCCTGGACAGACTGTTAACCAGCACTTCAGCTTGGATGTTTTAAAGCGTCTGCGAGAGGACGTGAGAAGGAAACGCCTGGAACTTTGGCGATCAGGTGACTGGTTTATGCATCACGACAACGCTCCAGCACACTCAGCTTTACGAGTGACCCACTATTTGGCATCTCAGAGATTATCTGTCGTTCCCCACGCTCCGTATTCGCCGGAACTAGCCCCGTGCGACGTTTTCCTATTTCAAGGAATGAAAAAAACGCTAAAAGGGGAGCGTTATGACGATGTGGAGGGGGTAAAAACAGCTTCGCAAAGGTCACTGGACAATATCAAACTTGAAGAGTTCCAAACATGCTTCCAACAATGGGAAAAGAGAGTTGACAAGTGAATTGCAAGTAATGTAGAGTATTTTGAAGGTGACTGAGGTAATTTTGTAAAAAGGTTCATCAATAAAGTTTTTATGACAGCAATCCGGTTTCTTTTGTGTCCCCGCTCTTACACCGTAACATTGTCCCTGTAAAGCGTAATTTTGGAAAGGTGTGAATGTGCATATTTAGATAGAAGTTTGACATTCGTCAAAGTTTTCTGTTTTGACTTACTAGTATATTGTACTCGGGCACCTACATGCACGCAGTTTCAGAGGACGTCTCTGTATCGAATTTTTGGGTGGGATGCAGAGCTTCCTCTACTGATTATCGATAACTAGTAAAGAGGGTAAAAAGGGGTCTGTGTGCGCTCGCTTTTAAATTCATTACTTTTTATATGATATGAAGGAAAAGTAAATAGTTAAACCCGCAACAGATATTAAAGCTTCAAAATAAAAGTTAAGGAAACCTCGGGAATTGTTGAAATAGTTCCACGTATTCAAAAAATTCAGGGTTGTAGTTAAATATAAAATTTGATTTACACTCAAAACTATTGAATGATCTACAGTCACGAGCATTATTGATATCATTATTTATATCTTAACGCAGCTCAGTATCTCATTGTTAATATTAGCCTCTGTGACATCTTATAATTTTAACTAGCGAATTAAAAGATGACAATTGTAAAACAGAGATGGCAGTTAGAGAGGGCAGAGTTATTTATGTCATTGTTGTATATATGAAATGTATAATGTTTTGTATGTGGAATATATTAAATATTTTGTTTAGCATAAAATATGTAACTATTGTTAAACATGAAATAACCTGGAAAGGAATTGTAAGAAAAATTTGTATTTCAAACGGCGGCAGTAAGTCGAAGCGGTATTTGTGAAATTGTTTAACAGAAACGATGTTTGTAGAATATATACGAGAGGAGTTAGAAGATAAAAAGTGGTTTAATGAAGCGCAACATGGATTTAGACCTGGATATTCGTGCGAAAGTCAAATTACTTCATTATTTCAAGATTTGGCAGATGAGGTAGATACAGGGGGAAGAACTGATGCAGTGGTAATTGACTTTTCTAAAGCTTTTGATGTAGTGCCACATAGTTTATTTATTTGTAAGCTAGCTAATACAAGAATTGACAAACGCGTAGTATTATGGGTTAAACATTTTTTGAAAGGGAGAACTCAAAAAGTTAAAGTAGGTAAAGAGCTGTCCGATAGGGGAACCGTAAGTTCGGGTGTGCCGCAAGGCTCAGTACTAGGACCTTTACTGTTTCTCGTTTTTCTTAATGACATTGCTGTTAATATTAACTGCCAGATAAGGTTGTTTGCAGACAATTGTATCATTTATAATAAAATTTGGAATACAGTGCATGAAACCGCTCTTCAGGATGATTTAAATGAAATCTGTAATTGGGCTGCGGCTAACAAAATGTCATTTAATGCCAAGAAATGTAAGTCCATTGTTTTTAGTAGAACTAAGGGCAAAATTATTGTTAAGTATCACATGGGAGGGGTGCAAATTCCACAGGTGGACAGCTGCAAATACTTGGGAGTGTACCTAGCAAGTAATGCTGGATGAGACGAACAAGTAAATTCCACATCTAGGAATGCGTGGAAGGCATTACATTTCGTAATGAGAATATTGAAAAAGAGGAGCGCTAGGTCCAGGGAAATTGCCTACAAGGCCTTAGTGCGGCCGGTTATGGAATATGGAGTAGCATGCTGGGACCCGTATAGAGCTAACCAAATCGATCCATTAGAAAAAATACAGAACAGGGCCATAAAATTCATAAAAAGGGGCAAGTATTTTGGACCTATAAAAGGAGATGAGACTAAATGGGAGGAATTAAGAATTAGGCGTAAAAAACGTAGGTTGGTAGCATTATTCAAAGCTAATGCTGGTGTAAAGGCATGGGTGGACGTTAGTGTAAGGTTAGATAATCCGGATTATTATGGACGAAACGATCATAGGTATAAAATTAAGGGTAGAAGATACCGAACCGACGTAGGACAATTTTCTTTTGTTAATAGAACCATTGAAGAATGGAATGAATTGCCTGTAGCAGTCCTTCAGGGCTGTCCCCTGTCACTGAAGAAATTTAGAAAAAATCTAGATGGTTTATAGTTTAACTTTTAAATTATAATGGTATATAATATGTAAGTAGAGAAGTAATTAGATATGTTTTAAGTGACTAAAGTAAAATATCATGTTTGTATTGTTTATTGTGTTATTGTTGTAAATTTAGTATTTGTAATTTGATCTGTATTCTTAACTCTGCCACCGGGTAGTACCCAATTGCAGTGAATAAGTACATACATACAAATAAATGATTACTGCGTGGACCAGTCAGGGGCGGCTTCTGAAGGGGGTAGCACGTTTGCGCTGCAACCAAAATGCTGGGTCTCCCTTTAATGTAATGACATGTTCCATTTGGAGTTCATTTCGACCTTGTCTAGTGCAGGGGACCTGAGCGCGCTGTATTGTTTGCAGGTGCCAAGTAGTTCACTCCCAGATGCAAACTAATGGCATGCTATAGGGAGGTATAAGGCAGGACGAACCTAGGATATGCCGAGGCTAGTAGGGGGGTAATGCGGGGTGTATGGCTGCATGTGGTTGGTTAACATAGCTGCCAGAGAATAGTGGATGCCTAGCCTGCTCGTTCTTTCATCATAGCAGCGGCATCTATTGCGCCTATGTTCAATGTAACCTACGAGTACATAGCCACGTGGTTTGTGCCGTGTTTTGTTAGCTCTGCCGTGTTTTGAGTAGTGCATCAGAAATATTTATATAAATACAGGTAACTTGTGTTATAAGAAGAAACAATGCATTCCATAAAGTGTCTTTTAGCACATCGTTTTTCAAACATGACCTTAGAAGATAAAATTGAACTTAAGTGACTTGGAAGACCCACGCTGAAACTAAACATCACACAGATAGTCAAAACAAAAACAAGATGTTTTAACAGGAACTTTAACAACTATGTATACGATAAATATTCTAGAGTGTTTATGAAACGTGAATGTTGTGTTATATACTGTGAATTACCGTTAACTTGTGTGTAGAGCAGTCTGTAGTGACAGGCTTAAAGAAATTGTGTTACTTTAAAAAATTATGTTGCATGGATAACTTTGTAAACCACCAATTTTCAGAGCCACCAGCCGCCCCTGGGACCAGCAAACAAACTGTTAGCATTCGGGAAAAGGGCAAGTGCCCTCGTTTGCAAGGGAGAGTGCAAGCTCCACTTTACTGGTCTTTGAAAGTAAATAATGCTTGAAAGGTGTCACGTAGACATTTGTTCGCGATCGTTCGATCAGTGGATAAAAGCTTCGAGGTTGGTAACCTCGACACAACTTCTTCTGGAAACAGTATGCCGTAGTGCACGGCAGTTCATTGGTCTTACCGCATGTCGTTGTAACATCCGTCCACACTAAAAACATCTTCAGCACCCAGTAGACTGACTGGAGCCAAAGGTTCATCATACTGTACAGTTTACCTAACGCTCGACGATAAACTACCATTTTCACCTGACTGCTGTTGGTATGTTAACAAAGGCTTAACGCCCCTCCCATTTACCGTCGGCTTCCGCTCGGCCAAGTTGTGGTCTCACCCTGGGATACATCATTGCCAAGCAGTCCACTCATCCCATTGTATAACCAGTTTTTCTCACCCAGGTGTAAAGTCTGTCTAGTCAACGGGAGTGCAGTTCGGAGTCAAAGGAACCTGAGCCTCCCGTCCACTAATGACCGTCATAAATCTATCTCCACACTTCAGAAATGGAACACTGTCGTTGAGGACCAATAGCAACCCTGATTTTCTCGAAGTGACAGTCGCATGTCTACTCCACGTGGAGTCTCATTTGCCAAAGTTCCAACTTTCAGTTGATCTGTTTCATTACGTGCAGGAACTCGCTGTGTGTCACCATGTGGAGACTGTGGGAGGGAAATGCAGTGGTAAATGCAAATGAAGTAGTAGATAACTTTCAGTCAAGTGAAAATAATCAAAGTGAAGACAATATTGTGAATAACTGGGCCGAGTTATATTACTGGAAAAGCCTCAAAAAACAAAGTTATAACGAGAACTGTTTCTAAGCAAATTCAAGCGCTTGTTTTGAACACATATAAATATGTGCTGATAAATAATCTTGGTAAGGGGTCATGCAATAAACCTGATGATAAATTCTGGGTATTCACAGAAATACAGTAAGAAATATTGTGACGAAAGAAATACCAAAGACGCCGATCAAGTGTGAAAACAAAAGGAAACGTTTCTCTAAAGTAGATAATTTCACATGCGATTTAATTCGTCGAGAAATTTATAGATTCTAGGCAAAAGGGAGAGCGCCCACCTTAGACGAATTGGTTGCACATTTGCAAGAAATTTGTGAATTTCCTTATGGGCACTGCACTTTACGCGGTCTCCTAAAGGAGCTGGGTTTCAAATACCACACTTTGAATAAGATAAGGGTTATTATGGAATCCAGTAGAATTGTAGCTTGGTGATATATATAATGTCAAAACTAATGACGTTTCGCAGTAATGGACATAAGATGATTTATTTAGACGAAACCACGTACGATACCCATGACGTATCGAGAAAGGTGGCAACCTTGCAGAAAGGACTGCGAGAAGGAGGGTCTGTCTTGTAGAATAATTATAAGTGTTCGTCAAAGGCGAAGGCCGACGTGCACACGCGTTAACTAAACAGACTTTATATTGTGATATCCCTGGAAATATTTCAGTATGTTATTATCAACCAAATGGTTGAACTATTCCCAGGATATTACTGGGGAACATAACTCGGAGAGTGAGAGATCAAATTACTTACATTAAGACTTGGAAGATGCGGGACACTTCATAATTAAATACACGATTCTCCTTGAAACTTACATGCCTGTTTTATTCAAAATTCTAAACACCTAAACACAATACAATGCAACACAAGAGTTCCACTCGAGAGTCGCTCACCAACTCCTGCGAAGGTCAACCTAATCTCTCTTGGCCAGCCAGCTCCAGAACCTTTCATGGCCGCCTAGCTCACAGCAACCAGTTGTTTGCGTAGAAACACTACTGCGAAGATTTCCAACCAGCCATAAGGAGCCCGACGCCAGAGGTCCAGAGGTAGTCCTGGTCGGGTGGGGCAATTTTTCTTGTTCCCCGTCCGGGTGTCTTCTGCCGCAGTACCTAGCCGCTTTGCGGCTTAACCTGCGAAGTGTGTCAGGAATGTTTGTGTTTTATTGTTCTGCTAGGGGTAGGTTGTAGTTTAAATTTTTTGTTTGGATGCCCTTGAGTAATCTCAGAAGGCAGCAGCTTAGCGCTTATATTGCACTCTCCCACCGGGGGAGAATCGGTTTAGTGTTTTTGCCCCGTTTTGTATACGGGTGGGCTAACGCTTCAGCCATCAGGCGTAAAATGAATTTTAAGGTTAATGGGCTCCAGCCCGGGTTAACCAAGGGGCCCCAGGACGTCCTTGGGGAGTTTGAATGATGGCAAGCGTCTTTGCTCTCTCTGGTCATATCTGCCCAGAGAGTTCACCAAAGGGTTGCCATGGGTTTGGATTTTGTCGTACATTGATCGTGCCCTCTCTCGGATGACTTGGATAATGTACGGGATTTTTAATGTTCATGAAGGATCTGGGCTGAGAATCTCCAGTCTGTATCGTACATCACTCTGAGCGCCCTGTTCTGCAGCGTCTGGAGTCTGATGAAAGTGGTATTTGCCACTGTTCCCCAGATCTCACAGCCGTACAAAATCATGGGCGAAATGATCGCCCGATACAGCTGGAGTCTGAGATGGAGGGGCATGGTTGAACGGAATATTGGGTATAGGTTCCTGAGCGCGACGTGTCCAAGCTGGACCTTCCCTTTGACGTGCGGAGCGTAAGTTAATTTGCGGTCCAGCGTCACTCCGAGATACTTCGCCGTTTGCACCCATGGGATTCCACGGCGCCGTAAAACAAAGTTCGGCTGCAACCGGTTGGCTCTGGTTTTCGCCAGGAGAATTGCAGAGCTCTTCTCCGGGTTAATTACCATTCGCCATTTTGCGCTCCATTCGCCAATGGCCTGGAGGTGGACTTGGATCTGCCGAAAGCTATACCTCGGGTTTCTGTTTACCGCGAAGATCATGAAATCGTCCGCATACTGACAGGTGTGGGTGTTGTGGTGTGTGGGTATGTCAGCCATGTAAGCTGCAAAGAATGCCGGTGACAGCACGCTGCCTTCCGGAACTCCAGCGCCAATGGACCGCTCGGTTGACAGCTTTCCCTCCAACTTTACTCGGAAGCTTCGGTTTCCGAGGAAACCGGACACCAAGGAAATGTATGGACGGAGAACTTCATTCTCTAGGAGCTTGTAAATAAGCCCCTCGTGCCAGGTAAATTGCGAATGCCTTCCCCACGTCTAACAAGACTGCTACCGTTTTAGGCCTCTCCTGGAATCCCAGGGAGGTCGTCTCGGCAACCCGCCTGGCGGCGATTTGACCTTACTAAATGTACGACTCATCACCGATACAAAACTGTTTTGGTTTCTCAATAATAATGCCTAAAAGTAAAGAATAATACGAAACAAAGTGATTATATCACATTATTATATAGAGAGATCAAGCGTTTATTAGAGATGGAGAAGCTGTGAGTGTCGGAAAATGAAGAGATTGCAGAGAGAGTAAAGAAAATACGCTAAAAGGTGAAAGAAATAATAAAGGAAGGGAGAGAGAAGAATCTGCATAAAATGCAACATTGCAAATAGAACTGCGACTTCTATTGGTATTGAATACAGAAGAAATACAAATATGACGTTGAGGATTTTGATAGGTAGCATATTGTACACCACCTATTTCCCTCACATTTATTGCCCACATAATCTAATTGTGCATTCATAGCAGTTTAATTGACGTTAACTAAGCTGATCGCTTTTCCGATAATTTAGGTAAACAGATATGAATACAAATATGGAAAGCCACTTACCACCGTTTCGTACAGGAATTAGTGGGAAAAATGCAGCGGAAAAGCACACATATTTCAAACATATGTCAAATCAAATTTGAAATCAGTTTGTGTAAAGCTGTGGCGTAAATGAAAAATAGAAACTTAACGATAGACGAGGATATCTGCTAAATACTGCACTAGAAAGGGATGAAATACGGATAATCCCAATGCGGTAGGATCCCAAATATCAGCTAAAGCACACTAAATATGAGGCAGGTTATGCTACTGCAGCATAAATTGGAGAGATGCTTCAATGGTAATTTCGTGAGGCTTGCTTTCGGTAGCTTCTGCTTCGACTCCCATCGACCAAGTACCGTGGCGTTGGATTTTCGTGGCTTTTGTTTCTCCAGGTCAGTTCATTAAAGCTGGGGTGGTTACTCGTTTCCCTGTAATTCTCATTTCCTTCTCATATTAGCGGTGTACTCTAGGTATCGCGGTTTATAGCCGTACAAGAGAGATGGCGTCAGTGCTGGCTTAAAGGAGTGAGTTGTCTCCGTGAACATTAAAGAGCTGATAGATGGAGCAATGGATTATTGCCTTCTCTAGCAGTGTCACCAGAGGAACTTACCTTAAAGTCTAAAAGTGTTACATTAATTTTGCGCGTCACTATGGCCTGTAATATCCTTAGTATTCTGATATTTGATCTTTATTTATTTGTACAGTATCCATTACACATTCAGTACAATAAAATTTAACATATAACATGCTGTATTATACCTCCTGTGCAAATATATGCAATCGCTGACCTTAAGATTCACTTTGGCCGAGCCGTGGCTCATTGATTAGACCGCTTGGCTCTCATCAAGGTGGCTCGGGTTCGATCCCAGGCAAATGTAAAGTGAGATTGGTGGTGGACAACACGGCGCTGGGGCGGGTTTTCTCTGGGCTCTCCTGTTTCCCCCGCCATCTCATTCCACCGGTGCTCCATCTTCATCTCATGTATCATCAGTGTCATCGCCTGCGGTGTCGTATGTAGTAAAAGCGGGCGTTAAACACTACACATTTCATTTCATTTTAAGATTCACTTGCTGACTCAGGTCCCCTGGCTATAAGCCTTTGGTTTTCCGGATCAGCTTGGTGCCATTTCTTCTTAACCTTTTTTTCTTTTATCCTAATCCACTTTTCTCCACAAATCCCCTATACATCTACTTTTCTTTTCTCCCATCCCCGTTAACATGCGTACTGCCAATATCTCTTTACTTACACTGTCCCATTTCTTATCACATATTTTTCTCCTGTCATTTGTTAGCTCCTTACATTCTATCAGATAATGAACAGTGCTCTCTTCATCTCCACAAAATTCACATATCACTACCTCATTACTTCTCAACCCTTTTAAGTATAATATTCCTTCCCTCATCCATGCTATACCTTCTCTTCCAGTTTTGTCACGTTGATCTATATATTTCTCCCTACCCCATTCTGTCTTTAATTGCTTATAGAATTTCTAAGATTTCTTTTCTTCTATATTTTCCCATATCTCTTGCCTATCTATGTCTTGTAGTCTAGTTCTCAGTTCCTTCCAAAAACACTATAATTTGTCCCCTCTGTTTTCCATTTGCCTATCTTTAATGTCATCCTTTCCAATTCCGACCACCATTTGTATTTTTAATGCTTTTCTGTTGCTTCATGCACAGATTTAATAATTCCCCTTTCTGCCCTTTAATATACTTATACCAGAATTTCAATATTCTCTCTATTATTATTGCCCTCCTCTATGTATTACCTAACTCCAGTAATGCCACTTCTCTTGGTGCCGATTTTGGCAGCCCTAGTAGTTCATACATCTGGTCTAATTGTGTTCCTATCTCTAATGAGCCCCATATATTGTTCTGGCTTCAAAGACCGCTTCATACATTCTTTATAACCATCTAACTGACATCTCCAGTTTATGTTTACATATTCTTACCCTTGACATTGCCGCCCTGCCATTAGCTATCACTTTTCTGGCTTGTGCAGCCCATCCTCTACTACTACATATTCTTACACCTAAATAGTCATACTCGTTTACCACTTCTACCTTTTGGTCTCCTATGAACCATTCCTCTCCTTTCCTCAGTATCGATCCTCTTTTTAATATAATTATTTTTTATTTTTTGCTGTTTATTCTTAGTCCCTAGTCAGCGCAAAACCTATGGTTTGCCTCAATTGATATTTGTAGACATATGCAATGGGCATTGCTTTCCTTAAACCTCTCTATTATGTCGTCTATAAATAAATTGAATAGTATAGGACTAAATTTGCACCCCTGGTCGTTAGTATTTTAACCCTCGTGTAGTCACGTGGGCTACATATGTAGCCCAGTCATATTGTTTTTGCAAGTGCGCATCTCCCTCTACTTTTACGGTGTTGGGGTTGGTAGCTTCTTGACACAATGTGTTCTAAACGGTCAGTTGTCTATAATACATTTTAGCGAGACAATATTTTTGTTATTGGCGATTAAACTCAGTTGCGCACAGCTGGGTTACATATGTAGCCCGCGGGAGCGCTAATGTAAGTTGTTGAAAAGGCTAGTAAGAGAAAGGTCACATCAGCGCCATCAATGCCATGTGTATCTTTTCTGGAAATCAGAAGTATAAGGAACTCAAACGTCGCTCGTTTCTTGAGACAATATACTGGGAGCTCATAAAGCCTCAAGTGGCAAGTAGAGCGGAACTCAACACTATCAGTCTAACTAAGAATGCATACTAAGTTTCTTCTCGGAATTGAATACGTTCGTACAACAAAAGTCACACAGATTCACAACAAGGTAGGTAGGTGCTGCTTATGTAGAAAAGTCAAGGATAAATCCACCAGGAAGAGTTGCAGCATGTCTCAAAGAAAGACTTGCAAAATCAGAAGAATTCTAAACCAAATACTAATATTGTGAAGGAGTCATATTTGTGTAATAGTACTAGACATTCATACGGTGATTGTTGAAGCAGTGAAGACATTAAATACATTCTGTATCAGGTATTTTTGTTGTCAATACTACCAACTTCAGTAATATGAATGAGGAATGTAAAGGCGCACTATAAACGAGTTTACCGTGTAAAATAAGACCTGAAGCTTTCCTGGCGACGAATACGATCACTTTCTTCTCTGTCAGCCAGCCAGGTGAAAAGATGATTACATATCAACGTTTCGGGAGTGTGCATCTCTCCCATCATCAGCATATTTATAAAATGTTATAACCACAAATGAAATACTGGATGTAACACAACTATAAACAAAGACAAAACACTATCAAAATTCGCATTACTGAACAAAAGACTGTTTTCAGTAAATTAAATGCCAGCTCAGGAGATGGCGTGAGTACAGAAAATTATGTCAAAGAAACGTAACTACTTAACTTGATTATCAATCTGTATTGATCTTTGCTTCTTAATTCCACGGATTTCCACCTTTAAGGCCAATTTTCAAGAGGACCTGAACTGAAATCCAGCATCACGATTAAGCGTGCTCCTTTCAGAGGAAATCTCCAAAGCCTCCTTAATTCTCTGCTCCCAGTAACTGTTGCAGATTGCCCAGATGGGCGTCTCCCAAAAATTGGCTTTATGGTCGTTATCAAAAGTATGCTCTGCCAGCCCAGACGTCCCAGGTTGCGTTAAACGAATGCTGCGTTTATGTTCGATTATTCTATAAGCAATGGTCCTTCCAGTTTTTCCTATATACGGTGTTCCACATTCACAGAGAATGCGGTACACTCCAGGAACTTGGAAGTCCAGTTTGTCTTTCACTGGTCTCAACAGATGCTTAATCTTCGGAGGTGGCTTGTGGATGATCCTGATGTATTTGGCGACAATTCTGCTGGTTCTGCCGGATAGATTGCCGTTAAACGGGATGCACGCTGTAGCGGTAACCTCATCTGACGCTTACTGTATTACAGGTTTCCGTTTCCTAACTTTGGTGATAGAGACTGTTGATTCTACCGGATAGATTGCCGGTAAGCGGGATGTAGGCTCTACCGGTAGGCTTATCTGACGCTTGCTGTATTACAGATTTCCCTTTCCTAGCTTTGGTGATCGAGGCTGCTGATTCTGCCGGGTAGATTGCCGGTAAACGGGATGTAGGCTGTAGCGGTAGGCTTATTTGATGCTTGCTGTATTACAGGTTTCCCTTTCCTAGCTTTGATGATCGAGGCTTCGACGTCATATTGGGAGTAGCTGTTTTGACGGAAAGTGAGTCTCAGGTGCTGTAATTCTTGTTTTAAGTGGCTCGGATCAGAGATAGACAAAGCCCTGTGGGCCAGTGTATTGAGAACTCCCAGTCGTTGAGACTTACGATGGAAACCATGAGCGGTCAGATAGAGATCGGTGTCTGTAAGCTTGTGCTGCCTTTCCTTGGAGCAAGCATTTGCGCTACTTGTCCGGCGCACTCTATGTCAGGAAACCTAGAGGCGGATTTGATATACGAGAAGAAAATTAGATGAAAGGGAAATTACCATATTCAAATCAGGGTAGATGAGAAACCAAGACAGTATTCGACAGTTCACCATGGAAAACTCGGACAGCTTCAAAATGGGCGGTCACCGGGAGTCGAACACTCGATCTCCACAATCCGAGCCCCACACGTTAGTGTGCATCCTTTGTATTCGGTATTCATGACAATGTACATATTGGGGTTTCTTCACAGTGTTGCGGCTTGCCACAGTTACGTTATATATAAAATTTAATTCTACGGAATGATTTCTTCAATAACTGTTAGGTACATTTCTGTGTTTAATCATTCAGCTACAGAAGCACTTCATAAACAAATAAAGCAGAATATTAAGAAACATTATTTCTCTGCAACAAGATGTGCGGATGTGTTTTGTTCTTAGTTTTGTTTTTTATCTTTGTTGACAGCTATTTTGGCATTTTGTTCTAGTTGCTGAAAATGGAGAACACATTAAATCAATATCCTTTCCTTGTGAAGCAATAATGAACTACAAATTCGATTACAGCTGCTTGAAGTACATACCAGAGAATGTCATATGCACAAACCTCACAAA
Source organism: Mantis religiosa (assembly GCA_030765055.1). Lineage (NCBI taxonomy): Eukaryota > Metazoa > Arthropoda > Insecta > Mantodea > Mantidae > Mantis > Mantis religiosa. The sequence continues at coordinate 135,760,162 of CM060958.1, read as the reverse complement.
ACAAATATAATACAGGGATGTTACATGGTGAGTGGAAAAGGCATACATCGTTCATCAAGGCCCCCTGTAATTTTTGACGTAAGGGCATGATGGAGAGGTGCCTGATTGTAATTCAAAACTTTTCCGCAAGATACTGACAAGGGAAATATCGTCATGCCCACGACTGTACGCGCTTCACAATTTGATGGCATCATCTCTGCTCTATTTGGGGGCAAAAATCGGGTGGGAAGTGTAGCTGGAAGTACCTCACCAAATGCGTAGGAGCATATAGACGTAATAACACAGCACGTTTACGGAAGGGATTGTTTACAGCGGTCTACACATTGAATACGTAAGGAGCGCACCGACCCCCACACTCGGAACAGAGCTAACGAAAAGGTCCATCAGGTACTTGCAAGTGGTCGTATGCAGCACCTTCCAGGATTCAGTTTTGAGCATTTAGGTTCTATTCCGCAGCACACTTTTGGTACACATGATTTATGTATAACATGAGCTATACCACCAAATTTTCAGGTGAGAGTACATTCAATGTTACCTGGTGCAGCTACTCAACGTTCCAAAACAGGGAATAGAGAACAAACATCTAAACATCTCATTATAGGGAACAAAACTCCTGAACATCCTGCATAATTTTACGAGGGCTGTTCAATAAAGAATGATCACTTTTTTGTGATAACATACCTTTACTCATCCTCATAATTTTGATGGTTTTTCTCAAAATAGTCTCCCCTGAATGGGATGCACTTGTCCCAGCGTTTCTGCCAGTCTTCAAGGAAATGCTGGATATCATTTTTTGAGAGGTCCTTCAAAATGGTCTCCGCAGCCTTCACCACTGCTTCTGATGAGGGATAATGCCTCCCACGAAGGCGTTTCTTCAAGCTAGGGAATAGGAAAAAGTCACAGGGGGAAAAATCTGGACTATAGGAAGGGTGAGGGATGCACTTCACGTCGATTTCTGCAAGTTATTCAGCAACAACTTTGCCAGTATGTGGCCGCGCATTATCGTCGTGAAGCATCCGGCCTGCTTTATGGAAATGTCGTCTTTTGCGCCTGGTATGGAGTGGCAATGTTTTCAGTACATCCTTGTAGTATTTTCCACTTACTGATGTGTGTGCAGGTACAACATACTGATAAACCATTCCATGAATATCAAAGAATTAGATGAACATATCTTTTTCAGCAGAAGCAACCACTTTTGCTTTTTGTGGAGCTGGTGATGAAGGAGATTTCCACACTGAACTTTGCTGTTGAGAGAAACTCCGGATCTTCCTCTAACATCAACTTTAACTGAATGCAGACTTGCATGCGAATGTCCTTTTGTTCGGGAATCAACAGTCTTGGATCCCATAGCGCGCAAACACGTCTCATGTGTAATGTTTCTGTCACCAACGTGTGGGTGGTACCCTATGAAGCGTTTAGTATTTCAGAAAGTAATCTTAAGGTAATTCGTCGATCCTCTCTCACAATGGCAGCAGCAGTGTGGTGTTTTCTTCCGTAAGAGCAGTAACTGGAGCACCTGGTCCACATTGCTTTGAAAATGATTGTCTCCCCTCTTTAAACACTTTAAAGCACCTTCGAGCTGTGCTGTAGGGAAGAACAGACTCTCCATAGGCCTCCTGTAACATTGTATAGACCTCAACTGAAGATTTGTTTGAGACGAAAGCAGAATTTCAAAGCCGCATATTGTTCCTCAGGTGTTACCTCCATTGCGGCGGTAGGCGATTATGAACATGTCTGAACTTGCCTGGTTCTCTCAGACGGGAACCAGCAGTACCAACAATGAAACTACTACGGCATGTTTGTTTCACATTAAGCTAAAAGAATATAATAAGTTTGAATTTAGTGAAAAAAATTATGATCATTCTTTATTGAACAGCCCTGGTATATAAAAAAATAGTAGTCATTGAGTGAATTTCGAGCTGAGCAAATTAAGAAAGAAAAGAATCGAGTTTACTTAAATCACTCTGCAATATATTGCATATTTATAATTGTATTTTTCTCCTCAATTGTACCTTGTCCAACGCATTTGATGGATGCTATCGTTAACCTTATAAACTTCCTCTATCGAATTTATACTTGATCCTTTTTCCCCACTTCTTCCTTTCTGGCTCCATTGCATCACTTCCTTTGGAAATCCTCCAACATTCATCCCTATTATGCTTTAGTACCATTGTAATATTCTCTCACTGATATTCTCCGCTGTCTGTTCTTCTACATCTTCTTTCTTTTGAAGGATATCATCTAATGTTATAGCTTCGAAAAGTTGCCTTTGTTCACTACGTTGATCTTCATGTTTTTTGCATTCAAACAGTACATGTTCCGGAGTATCCTGAAGTTCACAAATACCACAATCATTTGTTTCCTTCCTCCTTATTTTCATAAAATACGTACCATACGGTCCATGTCCTGATAAGAAATGCATTAATCCTTGTTTTGGATGTAGATTGTTCATTCTAAGACGTTGACGTATGTTCGGAAACAATTGACATACTCTTCTTCCTACTTCAATATCATTCCATTCATCCTACCAGTCATTCAGAAGTTTTACATTGATCTTCTGTTTAGTTGCACATCTTTTTCCAATCACCTCCTCTATCTTATCATATCTATCTTTCTTTAACCAATAGATGGCCGCTCTTCTTCTGATTATTAAATCTATAGGCCAAATTCCTAATATTACTAAAACGGCCATTGTTGCTGTTGTTCCAGTTGCTCCTGTAGATCTTAATCTTCCTCCATCTGAGGGAGATCGAGAATCTTCTTGGTTGGAGGAAAATCCCCACCTCCAGCCGGGAATCGAACCCGGGATCCCTTGCAGTGCAAGTAGGTGCTCTGCCGACTGAGCTGCGGGGCAGCAAAATATATGTTCTTTTGTTACAATACATGTCCAAATGATATTAAGTTAATTTTAGAAGAAACTACTTCTGTTATTCAACATTGTAGGAAAAATAGCAGACAGTATACATTCAGTGGGTGCATTAGTGAATCTCGCGGGTTCGTTTCGTGTTTTTCATGCTAGCTCGTTGCTCAATCATGCATTTACCGCAATATACTGTTATGTTTGTACCTTGCTCAGGTGCCTATCGTCAAAAAAGGACTTTGTCAGAGATGTACATTCACGCTGAAAATGAGTTAGATGAGTTCTCTCTCGCAGGCACGTATCGGTACTCATCATATTTTTGCCTTTGGCATTCATATTGCAGAGCATCCACTGAGAGCACTCTCGTTGAAATACGCGCCAGCTCGCCACTAAACTGGGAAATTCACGCACCAATAAATATCAGCATTTACACATGTATGTGCAGAGGAGTTTTTGGAGCGTGTGCGTTCAAATGATGGATGTGCTTGTTAGGATCTGGAACTCCATGCCGACCTAAATAATTTCCATTCATTATCGTTTCATCTTTCTGCATCAGTGTTCACCTCTGCAGTACAGCTTTACATTGCTGGAGGGAAAAACTGAGTAAATTACACACTATGTAATTTGTACTGGCCTTACAGTTTTAACGTGTACTGTTTCAGTCATATTCCTCCATTATCTGGCGTAGGAATTCTTAACCTGATTTAGCTCCGACCTCTTTAGCTGTTTACGCTGATGACACAGTACTATATTATTCTCATGTTAATCTCCAGCATGCACAACAAGTAGTACAGCTCTCTTTAGATCGCCTAACTCATTGGTTCAGCACTTGGCGGATCTCATTAAACCATCAGAAAACCGAAACTAAAATCGTCACTCTTCGCCGATATACTCCGCTCACTCCGTTGCCTCTCCACAGGAACAATGTCCCTTGGCTCCCCACTACAACTCCCGTTAAATACCTTGGAGTGCTTTTGGACACTCGACTGACCTGGCGTGCTCATATCGATCGTCTTATATCACTGGCCTCCGGGCGACTTTCAAAACTCTCACCTCTGTTGCATCGCCGTTCCAGCCTCGGCCTACAGTCTTCAATGTTACTCTACAAATCACTCGTTCGTCCGCTTATTACATATGCCTGCCAAGTGTGGGGGGCCGCAGACACATGCCATCTGCGTCGTCTTCAGGTCATACAGAATTGCTTCATGCGCATCGCTACCAACGCTCCATGGTTCATCCGTAATCAGCAGCTCCATCACGAACTAGGGCTGTTACCTCTTCACGACTACAATAGCAGGATCGCTCGTCATTTCTTTTCCACGCTGCAAGAAGTTCCAGGAGCTGTGTATTACAACATCGGCGTCCGCACGCGCCAGCCCTCACGCTTGAAGAGGAGACTACCACAGAACCTGCTTCTAAGTGATACATCTGATTCGAGTGATTCTAGTGCTTGATGTCTATCTTACATCTTCAATATTGACATAATTTCTCAGAGAGTATTATTGGAGTTCTAACTTAATGTAGTTAATGTAGTTAATGTAGCCCGCCCCTGAGTGTTATTGTTCTTATTGTACTGTTACCTTCTTTTCACTCTGATCTGTAAAGCATTGTACTGCTGATCGATCAATAAAAACATTATAAAAAAGGAATTCTTAAGCAGTTTGTTTCAAATTATCAGCATTCTAGAGTCACTGATAGGAAGATAAAAACGGTTCGAGTGTTGCCTGTACATGCCAAAACCTTCTGTAGTGGATGGGAGATAGTTATATACCACTCAAGGTTTCACATATAGGGTGATGCCCACGATATCATCCCATACCAGTAATCGGCCTGATCCCCAGTCATGAAAATTCCCCCAGATCCAGAATTCCTCTGCTCCTAGACATGCGTCCACTCCAGGCATTGTGAATCCTCTTTGCCAAGAGCGTGTTCCTAATGAATCTTACTTCATTCCGCTCTGGGTTTAGTGCTTGGTAATTCCTATACCTAATTTTTAATACATTTTTTTATTATTTATGTTAATGATCGACCTTGAAATCAAAAGGACAATCGGAAAAGGACATAGGAATAGATACTGTGGCAGCATTAGAGAAAATTAGTCAGGTGCCCATAAGTTTTAATTACTATTATAAAAGCTTCTCAGATACGTAAAAGCTGCTACATTAATGCAGATCTGAGTGGAAAGACTAACTAATTAAAAACGTTAAAACAGTACTTAATCGCCATGACTATAATTTGATTTCAAACAGTAAAATTGCAGTACGAAAATCGACTGTAAAGTCCCGGACCTTTAAAAAAATAAAATAAATTTTATTTATTAATTTAATCTCCAGAAAGCCTGATATATTTTTATATCAATGTTTTTTTTTAATTTATTACTTGGCTGTTCAGCAGTATTCCTATGTAACTCATTGATAAATTGCATAAGTATTATGTACAAATTAATAACTGAGGAATTACTGTCCTCTAACTTATACAATATGTGATATATATATATATATATATATATATATATATATATAATATACACAAACAGATAACAACGAAGAACACATTTAAATGAAATATATTAAAAGATAAGTTTAGGATAACTAACACATCAAACAAAATGAAATAAGATGGATAACAATTGAAAGGAGAGGTTAGATATGCGAGGCTAGATTATGATCAGTGCTGTTATGACAAAAATAGAGAATATACTGTGACTTTGAGGTTTCGTGAAATTAAATGTCCAATTGTACACCTCAAAATCTTCTTTATTTCCACCGAATTGCAGTTGGAACACTTGCTGATTACACAGAATTATGTAATGCTCACAATTACAATTCGTCCGTTCGTCTGTCACAGGTCCACTCTACCTCACAGTTACGGACGTACACAGTCTTCCGGTCCGTTCACACACCCGGCGCTCCTCACGGCTGCTCGCCAAGAACTCACTGACTCGTCCACTGCAGGCCTTATATAGGGAAGATCGTCGTTTCTGGAAGGTTCGCGGCTCGCACAATTATCCCGATATTTCCAGATGTCTGGTGGGAGGGGAAAGAGACGGTACAGGGTTCGTGCTCTTCTAATCATCCCCTTAGTTAGTGACACGAGATAAATGGATAGGCGGTGTCTGACCCTAATAAGGCCAGTTATATCGGGAATTCCGACGTTCGGGTGACAATACTGTCGCGAACCCGATCGCATTAGCGTGGCTTGTGTACACAAAAAGCCTGGAGATAAGGAGTATGCTGGAAGAAATAATGATAGCGCGAGATAAAAGACCTGCTGGCACCGATAGGGTTACGCTTCTGGAAGGTGATAGAACATTCTATTCCTGTTTGGTCCAGAAATAACTCGAATTTACGAAATAGGTATTTAAGGACGTGACGGCTCGCAAAGAGTTAGTGGTGAAACAGTGTTGTGAAATGAGAGACAGCCAGCTGTGTTGTTGTAACGAGAGCTAAGGACGTAATCTGCTGTCACTGTTTATTATTGTGATCGACCTTGGTAGACATGGTGTATGTAACGTAATGCTGCTGTAATCTATAAGAGTATTTCTACGAAAATAACTTGGCCGCGACAATGACCGTGAAGATGACAGACACCAGGAAGAGCAGCCGGAGGAACGAGTAAGGGCCATCGTGGAGAGGGGCCCGTCGGCGCCATCACCACCATCCCCTCGAGTGACACTACGCGCCGTCAGCCGGCATATGGATGACAACGTATGGAAGCCGTGCCGCGTGCTGGTAGACACTGGGGCGGCCGGCACCATCATCAGACCTCACGTGGTTTGCCAACAAGGAAGCCGTGCCGACCATACCAGCTTGTGACGACATCGGGTGACACCTTGCCTATGGAGAAGGAGGCCCTATTGAAGATGACCTTGAGACGGAGTACCGTACGTCTGTGGGTGTTCGTCGCGGAGGTGGCTGAGTAGGTGATACTGGGATTGGATGCCCTCAGGAGCTACGAGGTGGCGGTCGATGTCAGCAGGAAGGTCCTGCGTCTTAATGGAGAAGAGGTGATACTCCGGCAACCCGACGAGAGCCTTGGAATCCGCAGGGTCACCTTAAAGGAAGACATGGTGGTCCCCGCGAGAAGCGAGGTGGTGGTGACGGCGCGACTGGAAGGTCAGCGGACGAAGAACATGATTCTGGACCAGATGACGCCTGTGCACGGACTCTGTGTAGCCAGGACAGTATTGCCGTGCCGAGAGGAGGTGCCAGTGAGGCTGCTCAATCAGGCAGACACCGATCACGACGTCCAGGCCGGAACGGAGCTGTGGACGTGCGAGACCGCGGTAGGCCTGACAGCTAATGACAAGACACAGGAGCCGGTGCCGATGCAACACCTGGGGCCCCGGCAGGAAGACTTATTGGAGGGGGCGGCCGATCACCTGACCGCCGAACACCTCGAGAAGGTTCGACAACTGCTGAGACGATACCAGCGCGTCTTCAGCCAAGGCAGAGAAAAACTACTGCGTCACCCGGCGAGAGTTACAGGCGGTAATAAAGACCTTGGAGCACTTCCACAAGTACCTGTACGGTGAGCCATTCCACCTGAGGACTGACCAATCCACCCTAACCTGGCTATTGAGCTTTAAGAACCTGGAAGCCCAGACAGCACGTTGGGTCCAGAGGCTGCAGGAGTACGACTTCAGCTCGGAACATCGTAGAGGGAAGAGCCATGGTAACGCAGACGCCATGTCTCGAAGACCCTGTCCAGTAGAGTGCGGCCAGTGCACAAGAGTGGAAGGGAAGGAGCGTGCCGCAGCAGTCCGAGTAGTTGTGGCAGTGCCTGCTGAAGGCTGGGATAGCGCAGGCCTGAGGAGGGAGCAGCTGGCGGACGCAGACTTGGGCCCACTCTTGGGAGAAGTGGAGGTTGGGACGGGACCTGTCTCGGAGGACATCGAACCGAGGAGTGCCACCTGCAAGTCGTAATGGGCCCAGTGGAACTCACTGAAGACAAAATAGGGCGTGATGTTCCGGGTTTAGCCCAGAGGTTCTACTCCCATTAGTCCTGAACCCGTAGGAACTGGACCCGGGCCTCCTTCGACCAGGGAGTATCCGAGCTGTCCCAAAGGGCGCTCGGCGTCCTCCGTGGGGCTTTCCATGGGACAAGACCTAGAGACTATCAAGCCCCCTCATCTGGTCCTATGGACTCAAGACGGGATGGAAGTGGATACGCCACTTACGCGCGTCAACACTCAAGGTGCTGACTACCGAAAAACCTTGGTGGGGCCGCCTGCTGTTCCGGGTATGGGAATCACCTAATGGGAAGACGCAAAGAGAACCGTTGGTACTTCCCCGAAGTAAGGTCCCGCAGGTATTGGAGGAAGTGCACGCCGGTACTTCAGGATGACACCTGGGAGCAGACCGAACAATCGGAAAACTTTAACAGCCGTGGCAAGGACCGTTCCGGATGGAGAAGAGGACTAACGTCGTGGTCTAGCGCATCCAGAAGGTGACCCTAGGGAAGATGTTGGTGGTACACCTGGATCGTCTGCACCGCTAAGATGGAGCTGTTTGGGACGACCAGTCTTGAGGAGGGAGCAGTGTCGCGAACCCGATCGCCATTAGCGAGAAAGGTCGCTATCTTCTGAATCAGTGAGTAGGGTATCTTGAAGCAGCTTTCTCTTCAATCTGGTCCTTTCGAAGTTTCGTCGTCCAATGTCATAGGTTACAACGCCTGGTACTTCGGATAATCTAACGAAGAATGTCTCTGATATCAATTTGAAGTACAGATGTATGGGAAGAATACCAAGTTCCTGATGCGGTTTATCATTTCTAATGAACCATGGAGCCTTTGTAATACTGCGGAGAAATTTATTTTTTATAACCTGGATATCTGCGTTCTGATGTAATTAAACCATCTCTGTAGTGTGATTTATAATGTCCTCAAAATAGCTGTTCATCGCATCAATGACTTCCTCGTTGTTGTGAAATCTTCGTCCTCCAAGAAGTTTTTTGAGGTTTCACGAACAGATGATAGTCACTGAGCGCTATATCTATTGATAGGGTGGATGTTCAAGCAATTCGAACTTTAATTCTCATATTTTTCCCACTGCAATGACCGAACGATGGGATTGAACATTATCCTGAAGAATCAATATGTTTTTCTTTGCCAAATGAGGACTTTTTCGTTTCACCTTATCATTCAAACTTTGCAGTAAGCTTATGCAGTAGTCGCTAGCGATCCTTTTAACTTGATCCAGGTGATCAATAAAAATAATTGCATTAAACGCAGCATTGTTTTGATAACGATCATAGAGCCAATTTTAGGGAAATGATCATCTTGGCGAAATGCAACAGTTACTGGGAGCGAAGAATTAAGGAGGCTTTGGCGATTTCCTCTGAAAGGAGCACGCTTAATCGTGATGCAGGAATTCAGTTCAGCTCCTCTAGGAAACCGGTCTTAAAATGGAAGTCCGTTTAATTAAGAAGCAAAGATCAATACAGCTTGATCATCAAGTTAAGTAGTTACATTTCTTTGACAGAATTTTCTATACTCACGCCGTCTCCTGACCTGGCATTTAATTTACTGAGAACAGTCTTCTGTTCAGTAATAGTGTTTTGTCTTTGTTTATAGTTGTGTTATATCCAGTATTTCATTTGTGGTTATAACATTTTATAAATATCCTGATGATGGGAGAGATGCACACTCCCGAAACGTTGATATATAATCACCTTTTTACCTGGCTGGCTGCCCGAGAAGAAAGTGAGCGCATTCGTCGCCAGGGGAACTTCAGGTCTTATTTTAAAATAACTGCCTGTTCATCACAGAAAACACTCGACATAACCTTGTTACCTGACGAAGTTGGCTTTGCCTTTCTTGGAATTGGTTTACCTGGCACAATGCACTGTTTTGACTGCGATTTACTTTCGGGAGTGTAGTAATGTATCTATGTTACACCCATGGTAGTAAGCCGTCTCAAACTATCAGTGGGGTTTTTACAGTAGAGCTCCAAATTTTCAACAGAAACAGTTTTTCTTTGCATGTTTTGATCAGGTGTCAACAAATGAGGCACTCATCTTGTACAGACCTTGTAAAAACCCAAAGCATTGCTTAAAAATTACCTGCACGTTGTTTTACTATGTTGACAGCCGCTGCAGCCTCAAACAACTTTAATCTGACGTGTTCCAGTACTAAACGATACATTTGTTCAATGATCTCTGGAGTTGAGACTTCCACAGGGCGTCCAGAGCGAGGGTCATCACTAGTGCTTATAGGTCCCATTTTACACTCAGCAACCAACCTTTTAATCATTGTATATGAAGGGGCAGAGTCCTTCAAAGTACTATCCATTTCCTCCTATATTTCTTTAGGCATTGAGATTTTCAGATGGAGGTATTAATCACTACATGTTTTCGTGAATCCACTACACTTGTCGCGCGCTTTGGTAGCGTGGATGGTAGCGTGTGTGCCTCACGTTCAAGAGGTCCCGAGATCGAATCTCGTTTAGGGTGAGTTAAATGGAAAAGGCTTCTCCGTGGTTTCTCTCCTATCCTTAAAGACGAATGTCCAGTAACTCGAAGCTCTATGAACCCTGGGGCCATTTGGGTATCATTTCATGCATTACACACACCGTCCGATATGACTTAAAGTTGGAGAACGTAAATTACAAAAAAACAAAACACAAAATAGAATCTGCACTTGTCTTGTTTAAAATGTTGTCATTCGAAAATTAACCGAGCTATTGACCTGTAACTATGGATAAAAGCTAATCTGGAGTTAAACTATATGATGCTTTCCGTCACACTAGCCATCTCTATGTAAGGCCCGGGAATTATCAGCTGACCCTCGTATTTTAGAAATATACCTATAAGCAGATGTAGTTGAAATCAGCAATGAAGTGCAGCTAAATGCTCATAGGAGTAAATTGCAAAACATATATATCAGTAATGTTATAAACTATAACATATATTAATATGTATATATACGAGGACTGTTCAATAAAGAATGATCACACTTTTTTGACAACGTACCTCATAATTTTGATGTTCCTTCTCAAATTAGTCTCCCCTGAAAGCGATGCACTTGTCCCAGCGTTTCTGTCATCTTCAAAGACATGCTGGAAACCATTTTTGAGAGATCCTCGAAGTCTCCTCCGCAGCCTTCACCACTGCTTCTGATTATGGATAATGCCTCCCACGAAGGCGTTTCTTCAAGTCAGGGAATAGAAAAAAGTCACACGGGGCTTAATCCGGACTATAGGGAGGGTCAGGGATGCACTTCATGTTGATTTTTACAAGATATTCGGCAACAACATTGGCAATATGCGGCCGCGCATTATCGTGGTGCAGCACCAAGCCTGCTTCACGGAAATGTGGACTTAAAGCCTGATATGGACTTGCAATGTTTTCAGGACATCCCTGGAGTATTGTCCAGTTACTGATGTGTGTGCAGGTACAACATGCTAATAAACCATTCCATGAATATCAAAGAATAAGATGACCATAACTTTCCCAGCAGCAGCAACCACTTTTGCTTGGGGGGGGGTATGATGAAGGAGAGCTTTTCTGTTTGCTCTCAGGATCAAAATGATGTAGCCAAGTTCCATCAACAGTGATTACGTTTGAAAGAAACTCCGGATCTTCCTCTAACATCAACTTTAACTGTATGTTACTTCCATTGCAGCGATAGGCGATACTGAACATGTCTGAACTTGCCTGGTTCTCACAGAAGGGAACCAGGAGTACTAACTATGAAGATACTACGGGTGTTTGTTTCAAATTACGCTAACAGTATATAATAAGTTTGAAACTAAGTGCGAAAAATTATGACCGTAAAAAATTATGATCATTCTTTATTTTACAGCCCTCGTAATAATATGCACCGTCAATATATAGATTTCAACATTGAGGATCTAAGTAGAAACGTACAGGGTTATATTCCCGTCAACGATTTTGACCTTAGGTTTCTCCTGTTTTTTCCTAATTGCCAGGTAAATGTTGAAAGGCTTCTCATTTACTACGATCTCCCTTTCATAATTTCTATATTATTTCATTTCCTTTTCATCTTACAGATCTGCTTCTAGATTTTTTCTTCGGTAACAAGACGTTAATCTGATTGTCTAGAAATTGTCTAGGAACTGTAAGGAATATCTGCCAATTTTGATGTGTGTAGGTCTAAGAACGTGAAGTAACAACAATACCTATACTATGGGAGCACTAAAATGTACTTCATTTACATAATTACAACCTAAGTTAATACTGACATCTCCAAAGTTTTTGGAACCTAGGTAGAGACGTGTGCAAATTATTAGACCAATTGTGAAATTTTTAACATATATCGTTTATTTTCTATTTATTTAAGAGAAATAATATTACAAACTTTTTTCAACTCTTAGTATTTTGTATGCATTCCTTTAGCCTTTATTACCATTTTGATGCGTTTAGGCATGTTCTGTAAAAGGGTGGAGCACTTTTCCTTTATTCATCTCTGTGCCAAATGCTTATCAGGCCCTCAATACGCTGAACTTTTGTTGTTATTTTCAATTGTTTCTGTCTCTGTTTAACAATACCCCACAGATTCTCTATTGGATTTAAATCATGGCCATTCCCCGGCCATGGTAGTACTTTTACATTGTTTTCTTTGAGGAACTGGGTTACAGATTTTGCTCTATGGCAGGGAGCACTGTCATGCATGAACTCAAAATCACCATTTGGAAACCATTCTTTACTTTGCGGAAATAGTATTACTTCTAATACACTTTGATACTGATTCTGCTCCATAGATGCCACAACTATGTATAATCCTCCAGGTCCATGGACAGATATACAGCTCCAGGCCATTGTTAAAGTTGGATGCTTTACCATTTGATCGACAAACTGGGGAAAATGCTTATTTATATTGGCCGCTCGCTTCACATACTTCAAACATGGATTCAACTGATTTTAAACAGTTTTAAAATTGCTCAAAGATAGTATAACAAAACCAGCAATGAGAGAAACAAAGTTTAGGCTGTTTATTTCATTTCCTTAAAATGTACATGTGCATATTTTAATTTTATCTATATACAATTTTTATACCATTTACCTTTCTTCAAAGTTCTACTGGATGTTTCTGCATCTCTTTTGCCCATTATAAACGTTTTTTTACCATTGCAGGTGTCAGTTTAGCCTTTTTACGAGGCCTGCGTGCTGGTAAACCTGCTTCACATAATCTTCTGCGAAATACTGAGGCTGATACTTCTGTACCGTACTGCTTTAGTTGATTACTGAGGTCAATGCTGGTTGCTCTTCTATTTTGTTTTGTCACCTGCATAAGTTTTCTTTGCATCCTTGGTGATAGCTTTCTTTTCCTCCCGCATTTTCCTTCCCTTTGTGAGGTCAACGTCTCACCGAATGTTAAAGCTTGATTAATGCGACTAACAGATTTTTGTGAAATACACAATTTCTTAGCTATTTCACGTTGTGAATAAAGAGTTTACTTCAAAAGACTCTCAGTTACAGCTACTTTCCTTGGGGATAAGTCAGCAGTTTTATCCATAACCTCACCTTTGAATCAATGTGAATGCTAAGGATAAGATACACGATGTTACCTGGCTTGAGATAAATTAATAATAAATACTGAGGATATATTAGCCATAAAACACAATAAAGGCAAATATTAACAATCTTCAGTTACTACATTCACCAAATGAAAGCAATATCACTAAACATTGGATAAATAGACATGAAGAAAATGGCTGCTCTTAATTTAGAGCTACCACCATATTACTATAAGTAAAATAAAAATCCCCTAGCTATTATTAAGAGAGAAATTTCATTGAATTTGTTTCATATTATAGCGAGGAAAAGAATTACGACAAATTGAAATACGTTACGGCGGTAAATAATTATTATTTTGAATGTTAAACTGAAGAAAAGTAAAAGAACATGAATGTGTCTAATAATTTGCGTACTTCTATAAGTCCATAACTATATTTAAATAACTTAGTTGAGGAAAAAAAATGTTTGGCTATATCTAAAATTTTATCAAGTAACGTAAAGGGGCTGTTAAACTCCTTCACTAATTAAAGAATAATTAAAGTAACTTAGTTGCTTGCTAAATAATTATGTAGGGTGGTAAAAGGAAGTACATCATCATTAGAAGACTACGTATCCGATCAGACAGCCGTGTAGATGGTCACGCATACAGAAAGGAAATTTTCTCATCACAATTCCCGAAGTTTAATTAAGTAAACCTGAGACGAAAAGTGCGACGAAGCGAATAAATAATCCTCATTAATTTTAATAATAATCAAGAAAAGGCTCTTTGTACCTCAGCAGTCTACCAGCATCAGTAGCAAGAAGGTAAAGAAGCAATAGAGCTTAAGTAGAGCTTCTCCGGTTACCAGCCGTGCGATATTTATAAAGTTGTTCGAGCTTTCGGCCAAGTTTACTCAATGGCCTTCTTCAGGAGGTGAAGTTTAGATTCTTCATATTTCACTTAATAATCATCGCCGTGAAAGCTGATATCTTACAAGAAATAAAATATTTAAAAGAATGTGTATTTTGGATATTTTAATATTATTGGATATAGAACATTTGGAAGTTGAGTCAATTAAGGGATTAAATAATTTTTAAATTCGTATAGAGCAGATTTTTTACCACAGTTCGTTTTCGAAGATAACCCACGGAAAAAGCGTAGAGCATTTAATGCTCCCTAAATTGCCAACTACTTCTAATGTCATTATTACCCTTCAACACATTTATCCCCATACACACCTATACATATCCTGAAAAACATACCTCACCGTTCATCAGGGCAGCCAACATCCGACATATCTGAGAAAGAAATCGAATTCAGTGTCATCGAAACGCAGAATTTATGTCAGCACGGCAAGTTGGCCATGCTAGCTTAATGGGTTAGAGCGACTGGGCGGAAACCAGGAGATCCGTGGTTCAAATCCCGGCCATGACATTGAACTTTTTCATGTGGCCTCTATCCAAGGGTATAAAATTGTAATTTAGATGCCACCTGATAAAACGATCTTTTGGTGTACCGAAGCCTCTCATGCCATGCCACTACTACGACAGGGATTGTAGGGCTTATTTCGCCCTATGGCTGCTTCAGGGGTGTACCCTTCTTCAGCCTTCACTTTATTTGGGTTTGAGGGAGGATGGCCTTTTTTTTTTTTTTGCTTTATTTAGTTATATTTGTATCTGTTAACCATTTGTCATGTGTCGTTATTGGCTAATTGTGATAATGTTATTATTTTTCATATTTTTTATATTTATTTATTTTTTATATTTTATTTTATTTAATTTTTCAAATTTTTTAAATATATATTGTATGTATATATATTTGTTTTGTTTAGCAGTTTTTTATTATATATATATATATATTAACAATATTTGTGGTATGTGTTGATTCACAATTGCCAGTTTTTAAGCTAAAAGTATTCGGAGATATTCTTGGATCTCGTTTTCCTCGACTTCCTATGTATATGGCGAAGCTGACGTGGGGGTTAGCTTCTCCGGTTCGCTTTGTACGTTTTTCGTTGTTCTGGTTTTGGACATTTCTGTTTAGTGCATTTGCCATCGCCGTTAATGAGTCCGAGCTGGAGTTGTGGTGGTATGATTCTCCTTCGCTTCTGAAATCGTCGCTGCTGTCCCTTCGGGAGGGCCGTGGTTTTGCGGTAGAGGGAATTTGGGGTTCTTGGTTCTGGTATTTGGTTATGTTCAGGCTAAAGGAGTAGCTGCACACAGGCGCGATCGAGTTTTTGCCACAGCCGAAGCCAAGAAAACACATGACTGAGTCCTTTAGGAAGGTGTGAACATCTAATGGCAGACCGATCTGGCTACAAGGAACGTATTAGAACGGATTCAAAGTTTGGGATTAGTAGCTGAGGTAGGTGGTCTCCGTGACGTTGCGCTGGATAGTAGTGCAGAATTCCTGTAGATCAGCTCTTCCTCTTCTCTGATGCGTGCAGGTAGACTGCTCATGACATGCCATTCAAATTGACTCTATAATATCATCTACTTACTTTGCCCCCAGTTCGTAGTTAATGCCAAGTAACATCACGGGTTATTTCTTGTGGGGGTATCTAAAAATAGAGTGTACAATAATAGGCCACGGACAATTGATGTTCTAAAGGAATCCATTCAAAGAGAAATAACTAACATTGGCGAGGATACTCTCCGTAAAACTTGAGAGAATATGGTGAGACGAATGCAGACATGTATAGATGCTGGTGGAGGACACTTCCAATATTTTCAGGATAATATAGCCAATATTCTATACGCAAACCGTAAATGCAGATAGTTACGCGAATGACGTTGTGTCAACACTTCTTTCTCTTTATTTAAGCAAAAATTTCACCAGAAATATATTCGTAGTTACTCCTAAATTAAAAAAGGAAGACGTTCATAGAAAAATTTTCGAATGTCTTCATGGGAAAATCTAAGCGAAAATTTGGTCAAACATCAAAACAATCACTTGTTCGGTATTCAAAGATATTACGCGAAGTTTTTAGAGAATATCCTCAAACCGTACTATACATTATGTAGAAAATGTTAGTTTTTTTTTAATTCTCAGGCAGCTCAATTTCTATACTTGATATTAAAATAGCAAATAATTAGCATATGTTCATGTAAAAAATGTGAGTTATATACTGAATTTTATTTGGAATTGGCTGTGGAGTCCACTTCATTCTGAATGATTTTTGTATAACTGATAAACTAGAAGAGAAGCTACACAAAAATGTAAGGGTTGTTAATGCAAATTTATGTAAAATAAAGTTGTTTCGTAATTAACTATTTTAAACATGTTCTTTGGAATTGGATTTAATTTTACAATAGCTGCACCGGTTTTAAATGATAGTTACTTTTCATTAGGACCGTATGCCCTCATTCGTATTATTTTGATGCAAAGTAAGTACGAAGATCGAAACTATCCTAATCTCTTACTTCATATTGAGTCTCTGAACCCTTGTGAAAGACAGTTCCACATGGTGACCCTGATGCTCCTTACACAAAATATACTTTCCAAGCATGTTTTCTTACAAACGCCTCACGGGAAAACGCGTGCTTAGTAATCTCTATTTAACCTGAACGTATGCAGGATATTCCTTGGAATGTACAAGAATCTCGTGAACAAGGCTTTTCACCATCTGGTGACGGGGAGGCCAAGGAGCTGGGCCATCTCATTCTATCCATATTTTCCCGAAAGCCTAGTGTTTGCGGAAAAGTGAAAAAATAAAGCACAACTTAGGGGAAAGTCGACACATTAGAACGGATTTTAAACAGAAGACATTCAGAATCAGAAGTGACCCCAGATCAATTAGTTTGCGCATCGGGAAGAGAAAAAATCTTAATCTTTAAGCTAATTTTGCATTGAGTCGCCACTTTTTCAGACATTGTATTCCTAGTCAGAGTTGGTCCGGACCACTATTACTTGCTACTTCCGGTAGATTAACTTTGGACCATCGATATTCTTATTCATAAGCCGGGATTAGCGATAGTCCGGCGATCAGGCACGTTGGTCTGGCTCATCCGCCTCCGAGGGGCAGATTAAAAGCCAAATGTCTTTGCAACATGGAGGACAATGAAGTGATGAATGTAGTTGTGATACGTACAAGTTGTGAAATAAGACGACGGAGGAAAACTTATCTACCAAGAACAGTGTTACTTTGAGGGTTCGTGAAATCAAAAGTCCAGGTTACAAACACAAAAGATTGCAATTTATTTCCTTAGAAATACGCTTCGTACACATACAAAATAAAACATGTAAGGTCAACAAACACAGCTGCTTACCCGCCCGCGTTAAATTACCGACTAACTCCTCTTTGCCATGCCATGTGGTGCTGGCTGGCTGTATAGAGTCAGAAGGTTTTTGCTGCGTGCCCACCCGTTAAGGGTTTTACCGCAGGTAAGGTAGATTTCGGGATGTTGTGGGGTGAAATGTGGGTTTTTAGAATGGTGTTATTTATCAGGCTACAAGATGTACCTGGGGGTTGATGGACAGAATGCAACACCTTGCACCGTGGTGGTTTTATTTGTTTTTGCTTTGGGGAATAATTTTGATGCTAAGCAGCTTGGAAGGATTATGTGGAGCTCAACTTTAGCTGACGTTCGGATTAACTCCTGGGTTATCTCGGATGCCCGCAGGCCATGCGGGGTAACCGGTGCTGTCTAGAACGACGTCTAATGGATTCATAATCTCCCAGGTATCTGACAAGGGCGCTTCTGTGGTTGGGTAAACTTGCGTACAATTTTGATGCCCGGCGCCTAATTTCATCCCCCACGTATGGGAGACTCGAGGTCTCGTGAAGCAACCTGGTAGGAAAATAACGTCCCACAGGATATATAGACCTAAGTCCTCTATTCTGTGCACGTTGGAGCCATGCTAGCCAGCTGTCTGCGGCCATGCCCCAGCTCTCGCAGGCGTAAAGCATAACCGGGATTACCAGCGCTCGGAAGAGGTATAACTTCATACCAAACTCCTCTTTGGTGGGTGGGCTGCCTTTTTATAGTTTACTAACACACCAGAAATTTCTCAAACAATCGAGACCCAGCTAGAACAAAGGCGAACGCACGAGAAATCCGTCTCTTCTCCCCCCCGCCATTTCGGCTGGCTTTTATCTACACACTGCAGTGCGCATCCCTTTGAATGCCTTGCCGCCTCGATCAACAATCGCCTGGCGACAGTAAGAATTATTGCGAAATACGATGACCTAAGCTTCAAAATCAGATACAGGTTTTGTAAAAAACAGAAGCTGTTGACAGTGAAGTAAACTAGGTTATCAATAATAACTAAACACTAGTAACACAACTTCACTATTTACTTATCTTATTTAAATCCTGGGACCGGTTTCAAAGCAAAACATCTGCTTCATTCTCAACCACTCAGCTTGACACTCACCAACTAACTGAATGACTGACTGACTGACTGACTGACTGACCTTGACCACTACCGGAGTTTGAAGAATAGCTCTTTATCTAACTGCCATCTACCGGGGACAACACAAACTTATTGATGACATCTATTGGAGGGATATCAAAATTCATTATGCGATCCTTATTTCTCAAAACAAATATCTTATCCCAAACCATTAAATCTATCGATCGGTTCTTTCAATTGTTTCAAGAATTTAACTTCTGGATTTACTTCATGATTATATGACCAAAAATGATCAGCCACTGCCGATTTCTCTGTCTGTCTATATTTAATATTTCTAAAATGTTCTTTCGCTCTGGTTTCTAAATTACGCTTGGTTCTACCAATATAGATCTTATCGCATTCTAAACAGTTAACTTGATAAATGCCAGATTTTTTGCTGTCTGAAATTTTGTCTTTTTTAGAAAACTGTAGCAAATTCTTATACTGTTACTACTATGAGGTGCTAGTATTATACACACTTCTTTGAAAAAATTTTGTAACTTTTTATTTGCCAATGGATTATTAAATTTTTTGAAAATATAATCTTTTTTTACTTTTTTAAGAGTGGAAACATCATTAACATTTTTTTGACATTTAAATTTTTCTACTCTTCTGATTATAAAATCTTTATTAAAGTCGTTAATTAAAGCAGTGTTTATAATATGTTTATATTCCGCATTAAATTCTTCTTCGTTTATAGACAGAGACAGACAGAGAAATCGGCAGTGGCTGATCATTTTTGGTCATATAATCATGAAGTAAATCCAGAGGTTAAATTCTTCAAGCAATTGAAAGAACCGATAGATTTAATGGTTTGGGAAAATATATTTATTTTGAAAAATAAGGACCGCGTAATGACTTTTGATATCCCTCCAATAGATGTCATCAATAAGTTTGTGTTGTCCCCGGTAGATGGCAGTTAGATAAGGAGCTATTCTTCAAACTCCGGTAGTGGTCAAGGTCAGTCAGTCAGTCAGTCAGTTAGTTGGTGAGTGTCAAGCTGAGTGGCTGAGGATAAAGCAGATGTTTTACTTTGAAACCGGTCCCAGGATTTAAATAAGATACGTGAATAGTGAAGTTGTGTTACTAGTGTTTAGTTACTATTGATAAGATACAGGTTTAATAAAGCGAACTCCAGAAAGCTGGTAGAAATGATCCGTACTTACCTCTATGTCAGGAACGATAACCGAGGCCTGCGTATCTCAATTGACACTCAAAGCCTAGCAGCACTTTGGTATTATGCAAGAGGAGGATATCATGACAGCACTGCTGACCTGCAGGATATTAGTCAGGCATCAGTAAGCCGCATTATCAGCAAACTCGTTCTAAATTTCCCTCTATGCTTCCTTCTTTCTCATATTCGTATTCGACACGGATTTATTTTCTATAATGTTCATTCTTTTTTGGACTAGAGAAAATATTGGGCTTCCTGTGACCAATTGATACAACGCTTCTTCATATTATCCATATTCACAGCACACCCAGTTTTGTTACCTAACCTCAAACTGTAGCAGAAACCGTAAGAATGATTTAGAAACAGCTGTGTAACTACCACAGAGATTTATAAACTGGTAGGTGCACACTGGTTTGTTTAGCACTCTATGGGACTCTTGCATGTACAGAAGAAAGTTTCTACGTTAGAAAAAGTTAGACCGCCTTTGATCCGGACCAAGTTAGTCGGAAGATAGTCTAGACGAAAGTGATAATCATAAATACGGCCCATAGTTTCCTACTTAAAACATTATCTTCTTAGTCTTACCTACAAACCCTAGGATTTTGTAATGGGACTTATGAAACATTGTGTATGTGGAAAAGGCTTTTGGTGGATTATATCACAACAAAATTTTGTAATGACTCGGGGTTAGTGCCTCGGAGTATTCAGCTCTCGGGAAGGGGTTGGGCTCATAAAAAGAACTCCGGGTAACGCTTCTGACTATGCCGTTGGCCCATTTATTCTAGCCTAGCGGGCAATCTATAAATACTTCAGCTGTTACTTACCTGGCAGTTAAAGAGCTGGTTCAGTAAGTAAAAATTATAAAACAGTGATATAAAGCATACAATTTCTAGGTGGAGTTTTTCAAGTTGCTTTATCACCTCTGTGATCTAGGAGTAACGTGCGAGTCTCAGCTTCTTGAAATCCAAAGGCGATGGATATT
The DNA here is from genome assembly GCA_030765055.1 of Mantis religiosa. Classification (NCBI taxonomy): domain Eukaryota; kingdom Metazoa; phylum Arthropoda; class Insecta; order Mantodea; family Mantidae; genus Mantis; species Mantis religiosa. The sequence continues at coordinate 135,739,294 of CM060958.1, read as the reverse complement.
TTCGGCCGTGAAGATCGTTACCATGGCATTAGGAATGAAACAATTTGTATACACTTTAGAGAGTATATATAAGTTGCGTTCAAAAAGAAACTAGCCAGATACATAATTACAGGAACCAGTACGTGTATGTACCAGTACCAGTGATGACCCCATGACTCATCTCTAGCCACCACTCGTGCCAGGAACCCAGTCCTTTCCCTAGCATAGCGCTGTAGATGGCCAAGACAGTGACAAAAAGGATGACCATTCGACAAGCTTCCTGATATGGTTGAACACTCTGGGGCACCCATTGGGCACACTTTGGGCAAGAGCACTCGTTTCTTCATGATGGTGTGAACACTTCCGACGCTCAATCCGACCTCGGTGGCTACGGCTTTCACTGTCACTCGGCGGTCCTGGGTAATGACTGCATCAACCCGCAGGACAATGACATCGGTAATTCAGTGTGGTGCCCCAGACCGTGTATTACCGGTTTACGATACCTGTCGTCCCTTAAAGCGCTTGTGCCAGCGTTGACCCTTGCAAGGGACATGCAGTGCTCGCTGTATATTTGTGACATTCGCCGATGAATATCCGTTTCCCCTCTAATCTTTCCGCTGTCACAAAACGAGCAACACCTCTTTGCTCTTCTTTTGACGCCTCCATTTCACTGTTTGCCAAGCCAAGAGCGAGAACAAGTCGTCCGGGTGCTCCCGGACGGGGGGTAGAGCGCCACGGTACCTATCCGCTGTGCGGAATTACCCGTGCGGTCTTAAAGGATTGGTCTTTCCTCCATAGCTTGGATGTCCTTGTTAACTGATGGACCTGATTCGGCCTCTGCTAGTACTCCTGCGGCGGAATGAGCTTCCAATTAGGAGGCCAGTGCCCTAAACCGCCACGCTAGGGGCGACCTTCGTTGCAGATTCCGTCCAGTGTGGCGTGGCCATGAGTGAGAGGTCGGGTGGTTGGGGACCGTTTGGGGCGTGGTTCTCACACAGGGGGACCTGACTGCCGGGAATCAGCCGACAGGCCAGATCCAGCCCTAGTATGTCCGGGACAGAGTGTAGTGCTGAGGGGATGAGAGGCTGGTCTCACCACCCAAGGGCGTTCTTGGGAGGGGGCGGTAGCTTTTTCTCCTCCTGGGCACACGGTGGTCATATTGCCTTAGAGTGTTCACTAGGTGGTTGGGATGTGATGTAATCCTGGCATACAATGTGCGCGAGCGTTCACGCACAACATCCTCAACGTAAGGTATGCTAGAATGGGAGTGTAGGATGTGTGAAGAAAACACACGTTTGGCATCGTAGATCATCCTAAGCGCCCTGTTCTGCACGGCTTGCAGTCTGAGGATGGTGGTACGAGCCACCGATCCCCAGACATCGCCTCCATACAGGATCAGTGGCGGGATGATCGCACGATGCACCCGTAATTTCAGGCGAGTGGGCATGGTCGATCGGAATATGGGGTACAACTGCCTGAGCGCTGCATGGCCAAGGCTGATTATTTCACGGGCATGTGGGGTGAGAGTGAGGCCGCCGTCCAGTCGGACACCCAGGTATTTGGCAGATCGTACCCAAGGGATCCTTCTCTGCCTCAACCGCAGGTCTCCTTCCGGGCGCCAGCGGAGGACCTTCCCCAGCAGAAGCGCAGAGCTCTTCTGTAGGCTGATGGCCATCCTCCACCTTTCACTCCACGTGCAATGCGATTGGCAGCGTTGGACGATTGATGCATGCTGCTTTTAGCTTTGTATAGTCACGTAACGTGCACGCGTGCCCTCTAGCGATGGGCTGTGAACTTCCACGCTCTGGTCAGAACAACACCTCGTTAAACACGCCACGATATTACCATTCTGTCACCGTTTTGCGCATACCAGACTCCGGCTCGTTTCTTTTTCAACGCCCTCTATAAAAGTAATCGATAGTGCGGAGAAAATGTTAAGTGCATTTTACACATCAGCTTTGTTTATAAGATCATAAATGCACAAATAGCCTTCAGCAGGCCCTAGGTTCAAATCCCTTGCCCGATAAAACTGACTGAACCTCTTCCCCCTGGTCAGTCATCAAGGTGATACCAGATTGAGTTATTAAAATCCTGTAACAAACTGTAACTTTAAATTAAAAAGGAATACTAAACAAAAATTTATATTAATACGAATAATAACCATTGGTAGCTAAGGTCGGTTCCCAGGATTGTTATTTGCAGATGACTTAGTAGTTGGTTCAACATCTGTTGGAGGGCTGAGAAGGGTAATTGAAGCAATAAGTAGTTATTGCCAAAAAGGTTGGTTAAGATTTAAGGAAAAGAAAACGAAGGTGATGGTTTTTAAGAAAGGTTATAGATTGCGTAAAGATGAGAAATTGGAGATAAATGGAAGAGAAATAGAGGAAGCAAAGAGAGTTTATTATTTAGGGATAAGACTGAGCTGTGATGGTAAATGAACTGAACAGAAAAATTGGCTCTAGCAAAAGGTAAAATGGCCATGCGTATTGTAAGAGCATGTTTAAGAAAATTACCTGACATTAATGTCAAATGGCTGGAAATGATCTATACTGTCATAGTAGAAAATAAGATGTTGCATGGGGCAAAGATATGGGTAGTGAATGAAGCGTGGGAAGAGGTGGACGTTATTAGCAGATCCTTCTGTAAATATATTTTGGGCTTACCTGTAGCTTCACCCAATGGAGCAGCACAATTAGAGTTGGGAAGACATTCAACAAGGGTTAAAATGGTCTCAAGGGTGTTGAAATATCTATACAGAGTTGCCAATTTGGAGGAAAGCAATATTATCAAGGAATGTTTTGTTTTGCAGATGAGAAGCAAATGGGGAGAGTCTTGGGCGCAAAAAGTAAGGGAACTGATGGAACAGATAGGTATGGGACATATTTGGAGAAACGAAGAGTATTATTATAGGGGCTTTTGGAAAGAGGTAGAATTAAGGCTGGAAGATTTAGATAGCCAAGTTATATTTACCAGTGTAAGGGAGAAAATATCATTGAGGATATATAGGGAAATAAAGACAGTATGGGTAGGGAGAAGGGCATAGATCTGTGTAATAGTTCAGGGCGAGAAGGATTTGCCTGGGCAAGGACAGGAGTTAGAAATTTGAAAGGTATTAGACATGAAAAGGATACAGGGAAATGTCCAATGTGTGAAGAAGAGGATACAGATTGGCATAGTATACTTTATTGCAAACAAACAAAGATATGGAGAGAACAAATTTGGCAGCAAATGTTGGACAGTTTTAGGGATGAGGGGAGGTATTAATAAAGAAAATGTTGTTAGTAAAATGAAATGAAATGTGTAGCGTTTAACGCCCGCTTTAACTACATACGGCACTGCAGGCGATGACACTGATGACACATGAGGTGAAGATGGACTACCGGTGGAATGAGATGGCGGGGGAAACCGGAGATCCCTGAGAAGGCCCGTCCCAGCGCCGTGTTGTCCACCACAAATCTCACTTTGCGGTCGCCTGGGATTGAACCCGGGCCGCCTTGGTTAGAGCCAAGCCGTCTAACCACTGGGCCACGGCGCGGCCATGGTAAAAGGAGAAAATAATGTAAGAAATACAGTTGAATATCTGGGGAAAGTTAGAGAGAAGTGGTTAGGAATAAGAATAGCTATCAATAATGAAGAATAACTAACAATTAAGAGCTGGAAAACCAGAACAAGAGATACAAAGGAGAGGAGGGTCATCAATACACGGAGAACCAGGAGTTATGTGTATTGAGACCGAGACTTGGGGCAATCAGGTAGAAAAGATATGTTAGATGTGAATAAGTCATTTTGTTATTGTGTGAAAGAAATGTTACAAATGTCAATGTATCAATGAAATTGTATGTAGAAGATAGATGAGAAATAAATACAAATACAAAACTATGGCCGGTAGAGTGGAGAGAACCCTACTACCAACTGCGCGATAGAATCTGGCATACAGTTGCCTAACAGTAAGGCCTAAATTGACACAAGGTGAAGCAAGATACCAGATACAGGTAAGAGATACTGTCCACCAAACAAGGAACCACGAAATATCTTACTTTAAATCCATTTTGTTATGAACCAGCAATTAAAGCAACATAGAGTGAAAAAATATGGACAAAATGGTAACATCAGTATCATCGAAAGGCAAAGCTGTAAAGGTAAAAACTGCTTTCACACCAAGTCTCCATTACCCATTCACCACCTTCAGTTTGCTCACGCTGATGAGGACTGAAGTGAGGCTCTTCTATACGTATGAATCGTGGCGTGCAATATCACTTGAATGTTGACGCTTTTCCAGATGCATTACCTTCTGCCATTAGTGGAAGAGCCTTCATTTACAGACAGGCGGGACTAGAATGACGCGCTAGCTTATTTTTATGCAGAGCTGAAATGTATCAAATTCTGATGTGCTTCATTATCACGTATTTCTCTATCTTTGTCATTTATTAGCAAGTGTGCAGAATATAATTTAGGGCATTTAATTGCCTAACTACTACATTGAAATAAAAATAAACATCGTGTGTTTCATGATACGAGTGTGGGTCAAAAAGTAATGTCTCCTATATTTTTTCTCTTTTAATTACCAAGAAAACTATATCCAATTTACATAGCTTGAAAACTACAACATTGACGATTGATTTGTCACTATTCAATATAATCTCCGTCCTTTTCTACAGTTTTGGTCCACCTTTTAACTAGGGCATGTGGCAAAGTATGGTAAAACACACGGTCTTGCTTCCTTAGCCATTGACGCACGGACGTTTTCACAGCCTCCTCATCTTCAAAATGAATCCCAGGATGAGCTTCCTTTAGTGGCCCGAACAGGTGGAAGTCTGATGGTGGCAAGTCAGTTTCTGCAGTGGTGTAACGGCTGATGTGTGGTCTTGCATTGTCATGAAAAAGAAGAACATCCGCCATAGTTTTTGTTGGGAGAACTCGTCGAAGACGTGCTTTTAGCTTTTTGAGAGTTCTGACGTATTGGTCAGAATTTATTCTGCATCCCTGCTTCAAAAAATCAATCATAAGCACACCCTCTGCATCCCAAAACACTGTCGTCATAACTTTTCCTGCGGACCGCTTAGTTTTGAATTGTTTTCTTCGGTGACGTTGTGTGATGCCATTCCATTGAGTGCCTCTTTGATTCATATTTAAAAACAAATAGGTTCTTATACCGTTGTCTGCAGTGCATCAACGCAAATAACCATGGTCTTTAAGGTCACTGGGAGGTTATTTTTACCCAGGCAAGGCTAATTTTTACCAATATTGAAACTTGAATATATAAAAACTAAACATTATCAGAATTTGAAATTCCAAATGATTACTGTATGAGGATATGTGCATTTAACTACTGTATAATATTTAAATTACGTTCACATAGGTCCATGCAAAAGGGGCATAAATCACACCGTGTGTCCTGAAAAAAATATTGTACCCTATATTTCAGGTGCACTTGTAGGAATTTAAAGCTACATGCACCAGGTTTTATCCTAAATAACCTAAGATACAGTTTTATAATATCGGCTAAATGAAAATCACATATAGTTTATACTATGCACATGAAAAATTAATTAGTTTAGAGTAAAAATAAAGATAATATTTTCAAGGACTGAATATTTGTTTTTATACATTTTATAAATCACATGAATATAAATGTTAGCCGAATGTGTTCAAGGAACTTTGGCAAATAACCGCTACAAATTATGTGTCAATATCGTTTACAGTTTTTGAGAAACATGCATCTAAAGTATGAAAAATCAAGGTTTTGGGAAATCACGATCAAAGATTAAGCACCATTCTCAGGAAGCTCAAGAATTATATAATTCTTTTAACATTAAAAACGAAAAATGGATTTTTTGAAACCTATCGACTTCCCAGTGCCCTTAAAGCGCTATATTTTCGACTGGCCATCCATTCAAAGGCAGACGTCGTGCGTTACAATTTCGGCAACTGCAGTCAAATGTGCCTATGGTAACGGACGGTAAGGGCCCAAGTAAAGAAATCGGCTTGATGACATACTTCCATGTTGACGGGTGTCATTTGACTACAGTTGCTTGGATTTTACCATTTTATCCTAAAACAAAACATTACAATGTAATTGTAAACATAATATAATATATACAGTTCAAAAGACAAAATTGTGTTGGTATAACCAACAAAGGGCAGAACAATGTTATGAGTATACACACAAAAAAGGCACTGAAATATTTTTAAGTTGAATACAGGTAATCTTGCTCAAAGGAACACCACCCATTAAAGGGTTAATATCCCTAAGAGATTTAAAAATTAAAAAAGAATTACTGAGAATTCATAATCATGCACATTTCAGCATTGAGAAATTTTCGAGATTTTCATGCTTTTAATATAAAAGTCGTACAGCTTAAATATAAAAATATATGGACAATTAAATACTTCTAACTGAATCTAGGCAAACCTTTATTGTGTATGGCTTATTTTCAGTTTCTGATTTTCATACACAGCTAATACTATTATGGGAAAATGACTGTAGTGAAATTGTTCTAAGCAAGTGTTAGTATTAAGAAGTCACTTTTAGTATTTTATTGTTTCCTTAAGAAAAAAATAAATAGTTTTACATTTGAAATACTACTTCCTCACTTCAAGGTATATTGGTCTTCATATATCTTCCAGCCATCTTTTCCTAGGTCTGCCCATTGATCTTTCCAGTAACTTTATATTCTGATATCTGTTTAGTTAGTCTTTTATATGTTACATTCGCTAAAAATGTTCATTCCACTCTTACTTATTATCTTACAGTCTCCCATTCGGACCTTTAACCCTCTCATGCTTCCTATCTTTTATTTTTTTTTTTAATTTACGTCCTCCTACGATAAGTCACACATCGGACGATGAATGGAATTGGTGAAATGATGCTCATATGATCCCAGGATCCATAGAGCTTATAGTTACCCGACATTTGTCTTTGAGGATAAGAGATAATACTGGAGAAACTTTATCCAGATAACTCACCCTGACCGAGATTCGAACTCGGGACCTCTTGAACGTGAGACAGAGACGTTACCATTTACGCTACCGAGGCGGGCTAACCCTCGCTTGTTTCTTCATTTTTTATGTAACCCACATCATTACGTTCTCCAATTCCTCTCCGCAATTTTATTTTTGAGGCTTACATCTTATTTTTTGTTTCTTTGATTTATTGTCCACAATGTGCTTCTCAGAAAAACTGTTAACTTGACAAGACTTTACTTTTGCTTATTTTTACAATTTGGGTTAACTACTGGATTACCTGGAATTTGGCGAAATTTAGATTATGTAATAATCTTATTATAGTAAATGTAATTTTCTAAATAACTAAAATGGTTCATTTGTCTTATAATTTGGCTAGCATTATCTTTGTTCCAATTGATAGTGTACTTCAATTGCTTTTGTAATAAATAATTTTATACCGTATTGTTCACCGATCTGATTTAGTTTAAAATCAGGTATTGGTAAATTAGATTCTTTGTCTACAATAATAGCCAGCTGTTCGGAAAATACAAGTATGTTCAAGCATCTTTCTTGTGTTATTTTAAAACTAGGGCTCGCCTGTTATTTCATTTTTAAATTCTCTAGTAAAATTTAGTGAAAATTTATCACATGGATTAGAAAATTCTGAGTTTATTTGATCCACCTGCAGTCCCGGTGTTATTTATACAGAATGCACGAATTTGGTGCACCATATGTTTTATATAATTACTTGTAGTTTATAAAGTGTTCTGGAGTGTCACACTGTTCATATCTGACAAGCAGAGCCACCTTTTTACTGTTTATAAAAGTTAGAGCTGCAAATTCAGTCATATTATGTAATTTGTTTTTTTTAACCTCCTCGAGAGCATTCACAGGACGCTGTACAGAACTGCCGTAATTAGGGAGGTGCGGTGTTCTGATAACTGAATAGAATACAGCTCTGAAGTAAAACAGAACAAAAACAAAAGACGACCTTGGCCTAATTCATACAAACAATACCCAAGTACATGCAGGAAGCAGAATATCCTGAAAGGCCAAGTGTATGAGATGTGTAAAAGTGGTGTATAACCTCCTGGCGTAGTGTGTACTCCCTTCAGAAAGCTTTCTCTTTTCCCCTTCCTGCGCCACTCAGCTAATGGCGCCGGAAAATGAAGCTGTCAGCTTGAGTAGGCAAGAAAAGTTACTGAACTACTTCCTTCGCTTCGGCTCTTAACATTAGCACGTCCTACTGCACGCAAAGCTCGCAACCTGTTAGCAACAACAGAGGACACTTGCACGGGAAACGCTGAACCTCTAATGTCACATGTGATGACATTTGTCTACAAGTTTCTGACTAAGTTAACTCCACGTAGAAGTTAGTGAGAAACTGCTGATTAAATTTTAGGGGTTAAGAACAGAACTACGGGAACCTACACATTAACGTTTTAGGTACTTCCTTTAGTGTGATATACAGGGTGTTTAAAACCACACAAGGTTCTTAGAAGATTCACAGGCTAATATTCTGTGAAAGTCTACTGTGTGTCCAAGCACAGGTGGTAACGCATGGGACATATATTAGAGTGATACTGGTTTCATTCCCCACCAATCTCCCAAGGATGTTCTCCATGGTTACAAGAGGAATGAGGACTGGATCCTACACACTTTTCATGACTACTGTAGTCTATTTATACAAATAGTTTGAGTAACGAAGGCCTATACTTTACAGGGTAACAACTGAGCATCATTGTTCATGCTCCAGTCTTATCACTTGTGCATTTCGCTGTGTTCCATTAAATTTGTTGCCGTCATTTCTTTTGCACTTTGGTATCAGTTTACTTTCGCACAAACCATATGTCATGGCGTTCCATTACATAACTTTAAGAATGCTTCATGTTGCCAACAAAATCAATTAAGGGCTCAAGACAAAATGTGTTCCCTTTCAACTTCTTTCAATTCCAGTCTTTTCTAGGTCATAAATGTCGGTGAAAGGCGAATATGGTGCGTGTTTGTACCGACTTGGCACGTACAACTGTCATTCTCCGCCTAGGGGAGGTGTTGCAGTGCCTGCCCTACTAGAGGGAGGCTGCTATCGAGATGAGGTCCACATTATGGGTCCCACGATGGCTGATGTCCCTCGCCCGGGTCCTGACCCGGTTGTAGAGGTCTTTCATCTCATCACTTCCTCTTAGGAGTTGGATATGGGATTGGCCCTTATGGCTGCATTGCGGAATCCCTCGGCCAATAATCCATTCCGATACAGTGTGTGCAATTTATAAGTTATTACTGCTAAAAGGTTTGCAAGATAGGCATCACTTCTGAAGGTGGCAAATCCATCACCTTCTGTAATTGTACATTCTGCAAAGAGACTATAATGGTAGTAATTAAAACACGAGTATTATTAGTAACCGAGCCAGCGAACCAAGGTTGATAATGATTATTGTATGAGCGTCTGACGCAGCAAATCTGTCTGCGAAAAAACTTCGACCGCGCCACTGAAGATGTCTACCGCAGATGTGGACGAATCGTTTGGACATCCTTACGCCAACAGACCACGGAAAAGCAGACCGGAAATAACTAATTATAACATTATAGTCAAGTTTCGTAAGACTGTTTATGCTTGACCATATATCCAAATTAAAGGTTTCATTTCAAATTATTCATTTCTGGATTGACAGATCTCTCACAATCGTTATTTCTTTATCTAAAGTGAGTCTTAGTACGTAGTACGCAGGCGTACAAATACTGATTACTTCCCTATAAACAGTTATTAACGTGCGACAGAGTTTAAATTAATAAAATTAAAACAAAACATTGGTAACATTAAACAAAGAAACTTAATTGGTATCAGGTATTTAATATTAGGTGTTTAATTTATGAATATTTTCAACCCATCATGTGTAAATGTTTTGGATTTTTCCCGTATATCCTGATGATTTGCGATTTAGTAGTTTTGAGTATTTATAGAAGTCGATTTAGTGACTAATGTTGAGTGTTGATTTCAAAATAGAACAGTGCGTCCACAAGGTCAATGATTCCACATTTCTTCAAAATACACTAGGAGCACATTCTCGGAGAACGAATTTAATCCACTGTGAATAGAATTTCGTAAAGCTTTCCTGACTTTTGTGGCAACAAGCTATTGGTAACGTTGAGTGCTTTTGCCGTTATTTCTGGGGGTGGAAGTTCAATGTCACTGTTACTAGTATTAGACATTTTGACATATTTCTAAATTGGCGCTAGTATTGTTGACCATCTATATGAGAATAATCAATAGTTGTGCTTTCAAAATGTTACGTGGCCAATTCTGATTGGTCGAATACCAATGCTTAAATGAACAAAATGAACAGGTGTACTGTAATGAGGCCCATTAAAGTACTGCTATCAGTCGTATAATACTAAAGATTGGCATGGTCGACTATAAACTACAATGAAGCTTTTAGTAAAAGAGCTATTTTTAATGTAGAAATAAAGTTCGACTCAATTTAGATACGGGGATTGTTCAATAAATAATGATCACATTTTTTTTTTTTTGACAACGTACCTTTACCCATCCTCATAATTTTGATGCTCCTTCTCGAAATAGTCTCCCCTGAAAGCAATGCACTTGTCACAGCGTGTCTGCCAGTCTTCAAAAACATGCTGGAAATTAGCTTTCGAGAGATCCTTCAAAATCACCTCCGCAGCCTTCACCACTGCTTCTGATGGTGGATAATGCCTCCTACGAAGACTTTTCTTCAAGTTAGGTGATAGAAAAGTGTCACATGGGGCTAAATCCGGACTACAGTGAGAGTGAGAGATGCACTTCACGTTGATTTTTGCAAGATATTCAGCAACAAAATTGGCAATATGCGGCCGCGCATTATCGCGGTGCAGCATCCAGCCGGCTTCATGGAAATGTGGTACCCAGGGAAATGTTCAGTATTTCAGAATGTGATCTTAATCTAATTCGTCGATCCTGTCTCACAAAGGCAGCAGCAGTGTTGATGTTTTCTTCCGTAGAGGCAGTAACTGAAGCACCTTCCTTTGAAATTGATTGTCTCCCCTCTTTAAAATTTGTGAACCCCCTTCGAGCTGAGCTGTAGGGAAGAACAGACTCTCCATAGGCCTCAACTGAAGATCTGTTGAAATGAAAGCAGAATTTCAAAGTCGCATATTGTTCCTCGCGTGATACGTCCATTGCAGCGGTAGGCGATACGGAACATGTCTGAACTTGCCTGGTTCTCACAGGCGGGAACCAGGAGTACCAACAATGGAACTACTACGGCGTGTTTGTTACACATTAAGCTAAAGGAATATAATAACATTCAATTTTAGTGCGAAAAATTATGACCTTAAAAAGATTATGATCATCCTTTATTGAACAGTGCTCGTATTTCATTGTTAATAAAGGAAATGCAAATAAAGTGATGCTCTAATTTTCAAAGAGATAATGTGTGTGTGTGTGTGTGTGTGTTTTCTTTGTCTTGTAGTTTAAGTCTTCCAACGTTAAGTCGTATCGGACGATGAATAGAACGGGTGAAACGGTACTCAAATGAACGCAGGGTCCATAGGGCTTAGAGTTACCCAACATTCGTCTTTCAGGATAAGGGAAATTCCGGAATAAACCTTTTCCAGGTAACTCAGCCTGACCGAGATTCGAACTCGGGACCCCTTGAACGTGTGGCAGACATGCTACCATCTACGCTACCAAGGTGGGCTTGTGATGGGTTTCGAATTCGAATCTCAGCATACCCATGAGCATATGAGTTTGTCACATTTTTTTCTCCAGTCATTTACGTATAAAGTATTATTATAAGCGATTTTCTTCTATTTACTTCGTGATAATCCAGATAAGTATTTACAGAAGTTGATTTAATGCTTCATTTTAGATAAAAGGTAATAGAGTAGCATGTTAAGCACATTTTAAGAACGGCTCGCCATTGGAGCCTTTAAATTTAGTGACTTTAAGTACCCAAGTAACTTTGATATTATACAGGCAATTGATAGTGTCTTTAACTAACAAAATATTATATTTTTCGTCGTTGCACAATTTTTGTCAAAGGCTTCACCTCTGTAAATCTAAAAACATCCCTCGACTATGTTTTGGGGACCTCAACTCTTCGGCTAGGCTTTGTGATTTAGGTTCCTCAGCTCTGCGCGGTACATGGTAAAGAAAATGTGTTAAAATGTTTATTTGGTGGGTCACTTCTAAAGTGATACCGAAATTAAGGTTTGCCATAAGTAAAGAATCATTATGGATTTCAAAGGAATGTTGGTTCTTTGTTACGAAACGTGCAAGGGCACTTGAGTCGAATAGCAATTCTGGGGGACAGTTTTATAACAAAAGCAATGTAAGAAACAGTGTCATTAGCAGATTTCTAAAGGGGCTCACTTGACTTGTTGAATAGGGCATTCTTTGAACCATTCATAATGGCGACAAAACAGCTACAAAGGGATCTTTGGTTGAAAAGGCGTTTTCAGAAAGTGAAAGTTACATATACACCCACACGCACATCTGTGGTCATTAAAACAGTCTTCGGCGTGGAGCCGATTAGAGCACTTCGTGGGTAGCAAGCCATTGAAACAGTCTGAGGCGTGAAGCCTATTAGGGCGGTCAACTTGTTCTGTCTTGGATATTTGTCGGTTCATATATACGTGAGGAACGAATAAGGTTCATCGAGTAAAAAACATTCTGCCGTCAGTAACTCTAAACAGGGATATTGGCAACCCTTGGTCGGCAGCTTCAATTTCGATGTTCTAAAAAAAGAAGCAGTAAATAAATAAGTTGGAAACGGGCATTCCAGTGTCATTAAAATATCCTTCTCACACACATCCACGCATACCCTATGAGAAACCTCATTGTTTTACCCTGAGCCACACATTATAATAGCTTCAAAGTAGCACCAACGTGGAACTGTGTATCACCCATAAAAATTTTTGTATCAAAAGTTTTCTACTAGACCATTCACAATTTTAGTAATTTGAGTTTTAATATGTGGCGTACCTTCAGGATTTTAATATTATCAGATACAATAGCTATAAATGTTCCAGTGTTCCTGGCTCATAATTACAAATCAAATCACAAAATTAGTGCATGACGACAAAAAAGCTGATGGGACATGGCAAATGCAGTTTACTAATTGTCTAGCTTCTTCCATTAAATATACATACTCGAGTGTTTGGAACTTGCAAACTTTTAAATTTAAGTTTCGTTCAATGTTTATATTTATGCTTATGTAATTCATTGTGAATTGTTCCAATAGTAAAATCTAGTTTTTAAGTTTACGTTGTTTTCATTGTGAATGGAGCGTTAACTTGCGACTGCGAATTTGTGAACGAGGAACTTAATGGGATAACCTCTCGCCCAGGAAAAAGCGAAACATCGTAAGGGATTAAAGATACATTTTACCGCCTCGAAATCTCTTTATCGCTAAATGGAAGAAGCGTGTTCGTAAAATTAGAATATACAGGACACGTATTCTACATTTGAAAGATGGAAACAAGGAGGATCAGAACTGCTCCATCCCTAGATCAAACAATGAGTTTTTTTCTGTCAGTATCCTAGGCTACCTAAGTAAACTTTACACCGCCAAGCGTCGCACTAATTCAGAAGGTTTCTGTGAAGTGAGGTTGGAGGAGAAAGTAATCAACAGTGCATCTATCAATCAGGGGTGCTAAAAAGGCTCTAACTGAGATATTTTATGCAGTAATTCAACTCTTTTCTCGGATATAATTACATACGGGGGAGGATCTAACAGAAACCGGATTGTTGTTATAAAAATTTATTGATGAACCTTTTTACAAAATTACTTCAGTCACCTTCAAAATACTCACCATTACATGCGATTCACTTGTCAAGTCTCTTTTCCCACTGTTGGAAGCATATTTGGAAATCTTCAAGTTTGATATTGTCCAGTGCCCTTTGCGAAGCTGTTTTTACTGCCTCCACATCGTCATGACGCTGCTCTTTTAACGCTTTTTTCATTCGTGGAAATAGGAAAAAGTCGCATGGGACTAGGTCCGGCGAATACGGAGCGTGGGGAACGACAGACCACCTCTGAGATGCCAAATAGTGGGTCACTCATAAGGCCGCGTGTGCTGTAGCGTTGTCGTGATGCAGAAACCAGTCACCTGATCGCCAAAGTTCCGGGCGTTTCCTCCTCACATCCTCTCGCAGACGCCTTAAAACATCCAAGTAAAAGTGCTGGTTAACAGTCTGACCAGGGGGTACAAATTCCCGATGCACAATTCCACGAACGTTTGTGTGTCTGTCTCTCTGCCTGCCTGCCTGCCTGCCTGTCTGTCTGTCTGTAGGTCGGTCGGTGAGTCGGTCCGTCCGTCCGTCCCTTTATTTATTTATTTATTCGTCCCTTTCATTCATTCATTCATTCATTTATTTATTTATTTATTTATTTATTTATTTATTTATTTATTTATTTATTTATTTATTTATTTATTTATTTATTTATTTATTTATTTATTTATTTATTTATTTATTTATTTATTTATTTATTTATTTATTTATTTATTTATTTATTTATTTATTTATTTGTTTGTTTGTTTATTTATTTATTTATTTATTTATTTATTTATTTATTTATTTATTTATTTATTTATTTATTTATTTATTTATTTATTTATTTATTTATTTATTTATTTATTTATTTATTTATTTATTTATTTATTTATTTATTTATTTATTTATTTATTTATTTATTTATTTATTTATTTATTTATTTATTTATTTATTTATTTATTTATTTATTTATTTATTTATTTATTTATTTATTTATTTATTTATTTATTTATTTATTTATTTATTTATTTATTTATTTATTTATTTATTTATTTATTTATTTATTTATTTATTTATTTATTTATTTATTTATTTATTTATTTATTTATTTATTTATTTATTTATTTATTTATTTATTTATTTATTTATTTATTTATTTATTTATTTATTTATTTATTTATTTATTTATTTATTTATTTATTTATTTATTTATTTATTTATTTATTTATTTATTTATTTATTTATTTATTTATTTATTTATTTATTTATTTATTTATTTATTTATTTATTTATTTATTTATTTATTTATTTATTTATTTATTTATTTATTTATTTATTTATTTATTTATTTATTTATTTATTTATTTATTTATTTATTTATTTTTGGTAAAATTCTCCCTTCATGTAATCGCTGCAGGTATGCGGCAGAGAGAATAAACAGATGTGCTGTGTTAAAAGCGGTTGTGTAGCCATTGGCTGTAAAGCTTCCTATGAGAGTCTTCTACACTTGGTATAAGAAAAAATATTTTACCTATTTTGCTTCTTGAGGCGTATGTTTTTGAAAAGCTAAGACACATTTTATATGTCTATGGCTCTTTGTACGCAAATATGAATAGTTCATTTCAATTTTAAGGTTGCAGTATTGTACCCATGAAAGACAACGAGTTTTAAGTATGTAAGAACGCTGATAAGTGTTCAAGACTAAAGATTGGATAGAAGTTAATGTTTTAAGCATCCTGTCGTTAGCATCCTTGAAGTTGGTGCGACACTGAACTTTATTCCCCTCCTTCATTGTAAATATTCGCAGGAACGTCGCGAACACCCTAGATTCCCTTGGTACCGTCACATTGTTAGAATTCCCCTTATCCCGCTACAGGAATGAGAAATTACGTCGATCAGAAACGGGTCTTAGTTTCCATAGAGACAAAGCCGGTTTTGTGCGGGGTCCCTCTAGAGTACAAGAATATACAAAAGTCTGAGGCAAGTGGCTGCAACGTGCATGCATTTCTAGAGTACCTTAGCTTCAATCTTTGGCTCTTCATTAAGTGGTTGCTTCACCACTTCATTTAATGACAGAAAAGTTGGCAAAAATGTTCAACAAATAAGCCTTATATATGTATTATTTTCAGTACTATATACTTGAGGTACATTTGTGGATACGAACAATCATAAATTCGTCGGGGGTTTCCCCGTGTTGCTTGACGAATGCCGGGAAGATTGATAGTGTCTCAGGAATTTGCAGTACCTGTGTTTCACCTGACTTCAACAGGTTCGTTTTTTTTTCAAGATTGACCCGCTCGATAGGGTACATTATTCCTATAATAAACTTTTATATATTTTTAAGCATAAAAACTTCAAATGTGTTTGCTGTTTTAATGAGCTTATACTATGGTATATTTATTTCGTTATCATTCATTGAAATATAATTATGGATGTTTTCCGTGAGTTTAAAATCGGATAATATCAAGACTAGACTAGTATAATATTAATTTTAAACGGGAGCTCACTCTTTGTTTACTGAATAGGGACCAGATTTTATGAAATATGCAATTAAGAAGTATGCACATAAATATGCAACCAAGTTTGTTGAAATACATTAATAAATATGTAATAAAGTACGAGGGTGGTCTGAAAAGTTACCAACCTCAACATGAAATCTAGGAATTTCGTAGGCTTTTAGAGGAAACAACATAAGAGCAAAAATAGTTATAAAAATGAAATAATAGAACAGGTTAATTGTTTTAACTATCTAGGTTACACAGTAACAGTAGCAAATAACAACAAGAATATGGAGGTGAAATTAAACAGACGACAATATCAAACTCATCACTATAGCAACATTTTATACAGGGCATATTTAGTGTTACGAAATAAAGTACGTTTAAATGCTGCCATCATGAACTGTGGTCCATTTCACAGGCTCTTCAATACGTCATTCGTATTGATGTATAATTAATCATTCAAATGTATAATGCATATAATATAATACATATTAGTAGACACCACAATCTATCTACAATTAGTTTACATTTTTACATAATGGGTATGTCCATGGTTTTAGTAATATACTTATAAATGGCCATAGAGTTTGTGAAAGTTTATAACTCAAAATAAAATCCACATCAAATTTAAAATCCTCTGTTTTGGGAATCGTGATAGGATAGAAACACGGTCTGCACGAACGACCATTAGGAAATCCAATGGTTTTGCCAATCTCACTGGAAGTGAGCTGCCGAGTCCATTGATTTTTTTACGAACTACATATTACCGGACGCTTTTTCAATCTCATATTGGGAGAAAGCATTTTACTTTTAATATCCGGTTGGCGAGTTGGTTGGACAAACAGCAAATTTGCCATTTCAGCAGAATAAATCCTATTTTCATTTCCTTTACTAAAATCGTCTGGCTATAACGTTGGTTAAGCAAAAGTAGTTGAAACTAGTTGTAAAGGTGATTACACTGTAATAATTTTCACAAAGGTAACGGAGACAGTAACTAGTTATCTCGTCAATAGTTGTGGAATCTAGTTAATATTGGAAATTAATTGTTCTGTCACACTGGCCGTGTGTAGGCTTAAGTATGGAAAGATAGATTCAGGCTGAAAAATTCAATGCCATAGCTGGGATTTGAACCAGGGATCTTCTAGAAGTCAGCCTCTACCTTTCCATACCTTAGCCTACACACGACCAGTGTGAAAGAACAATTAATTTCCATTAATTGACCTAATAGTAGTTAACTATAAAGCCCGGGCCTTAAAGTACTTACATGTAGTAAGTCGTCATTAAGGTAGTTGTCTCATGTGTTTATGAGAACTAAGTGGTTTACCGGAAAAACACGAGTCAGTTGGAGAATTTAATGTCATGTTGGCACGTTGGCCATAGTAGCTCAATGGTTAGAGCGGCTGGACGGAGACCAGAAGACCCGTGGTTCAAATCCCGGCTATGGCATTGAATTTTTCAGTCTGACTCTACCTTTCCACAATTTACCTTACACACGGCCCGTGTGCAAGAAAAATTAATTTCCATTATTTGATCTAGTAGTGGTTAACTATAAAGCCCGGGTCTTAAAGTACTTACAGCATAGTAATTCGTCATTAAGGAAGTTGTCTCATGTGTTTATGAGGCCGCGCCGTGGCTGAGTGGTTAGACCGCTAGGCTCTCACCAAGGCGGACCGGGTTCGATCCCAGGTGACCGCAAAGTGAGATATGTGGTGGACAACACGGCACTGGGGCGGGTTTTCTCCGGGACCTCCGGTTTCCCATGCCATCTCATTCCACCGGTTCTCCATCTTCATCTCATGTATCATCAGTGTCATCGCCTGCAGTGCCGTATGTAGTAAAGTGGGCGTTAAACACTACACATTTATTTTATTTCATGTGTTTATGAGAACCCCTATGTGGTTTACCGGAAAAAACACGAGTAAGTTGGAGAATTTAATGTCAAATCGGCACGTTGGCCATAGTAGCTCAATGGTTAGAGCGGCTGGACGGAAACCAGAAGAACCGTGGTTGAAATCCTAGCTATAGCATTGAGATTTTCAGTCTGACTCTACCTTTTCATACATTAGCCTACAGACGGCCAGTGTGCAAGAACAATTAATTTACATTAATTGACCTAATAGTGGTTAACTATAAAGCCCGGGCATTAAAGTACTGTAACTTTGTGGGTTCGCAGAATTAAAAGGCCGAGTTGTAGAAATTAAAAATGTCCTTTATTTTCGTAGAAATACTCTTATAGATTACAGCAGCATTACGTTACGTCACCATCGGTCTACCAAGGTCGATGACAATAACAGTGACAGCAGATTACATCGTTCGCTCTCCTTACAATAACACTTCCAGCTGTCTGGTTTCACAACAACTGTTCACAACTGACTGTCCCGCTAGCGTGTCACAATCCCTTTTATATCTCCAGACTCTTCTGTCAATCACTAGAGGTTTCTGGAAAATAAGCATCTAGTTACATAATTCGAACATTCTATAACCTTCGAGAAACGTAACTTAATCTACGCCGGCGAGGCCTTTGCCTCAGTTATCTTGCTTGCCGGCGTTATCTGTTTACACAAGTTCGTTATCTACATGAAACCTATCCTTCTATTATCTATTTGCGCCGAAACTTTAATGCCCGTTACCGCGACAGCACTTACACGTTGTAAGGAGTTTCGAAGCAGAAACATGGCTTCGCGTAAAATATTGTCAAATAAACACACAAATTAAACAGTATTGAATAACTAAAACAAATCGGGATATGCATACTGTTTTGAAATTGTGGTTAGATTTTCAGTTAGTAAATAGGGCGGTATGGCTCAAGCGCATTTGGGCGATCTTGTGTTCTTTTCCACTGGCCGAATTTCCAGATCCATTTGTTTTGGACACAAGTACTGTGATCTACTCAAATTTTAGTAAGGGAAGAAGCTTTTATGGCAACAAGGTATTAAAAAGTGATATGAGAAGATAAGTAATAACGGAGAATTCTTGTGAAGAAACTAAGAAAAATTGCGTCATTGTTCAATATATCTGGGAGAAAAGTATGACGTAGATGTGATATGCTATTCGCGGTGGGAAAAATTTACAATCGTGTAAAGCTAGTGCAAAGATAGAGATAGAAGTTAATATATACTTCCTCTTTCTCTTATTACTCTCTTCGTATACTTACTAGCAGGTTCCTGGGTTCAGATACCTGTTCAGAATTGAACAAACTCTGGATAAATAAACGGGTCATCACTTCCAAAACTGATATCAAGGTGACTAAGGGGTTGTTATGAAATTAGGGCTAGATGGACGAAAGGAGAGATGATTATGGAATGAATGACTCGGGAACACGGAGAAAACAGCCGTTGTGTCAACATAAAACACGCATACAGTGGCCAACATAAGTATTCGAACGTAAACATGTTTATTACTTATATTACTTTAAAGCTACGCAGAGTAAGCATACGTAAATACAACTGATACAAAACAAATTTGCACTACAAGGAGAAATAAACAGTTTCAGTTGCTATTTATGGGTTTATATGTTACTTTACAGCTGGACATAAGTATTCGAACAGAGAACAGTTAGTATTTAGTTATCATCCCCTTTCTTTGAATTACTACTGATAATCGTTTGGACATTGTATGTGTTGTTTAGTGACTGCACAGTCCATATTTCTCCACTCTGTTTGAAGTTCTTTCAGATGGTCGTTGCTTCTGATGTGATGCTTCCTCACACGCTCCTCGAGTTCCTTTCAGATGTTCTCTATAGGATTTAAATCTGAGGATTGAGGCAGTGTCTTCAAAGTGTGAGGAGTGTTGTACAAGATCCAAAGACTTACAATTTCAGCAGTATGTTTCGGATTATTGTCCTGCTGGAAGTAATAATCATGTCCTAATCCCAGCTTCTCTGCACTCTTTTTAAGATTGTTTTCTACAATCCTCTTGTATTCAAATTTGTCCATGATTCCATCTATGAACACCAGTTCCCCAAAGCCAGATGAAGCTATACAGCCCCGTACCATCACACTACTGCCACCATGTTTCAATGTAGCTACCATGTTCTTAGGTTCTCATTCTGTATTTGGCAGTCTCCACACTTTAAGACGTCCATCACTCTTGTATAAGCAGAATTTGCTCTCGTCCGACCAGAGAACCTTATCGCAGAATTCTGTTGGTTTCAGCACATACTGTTTAGCAAATTATATACGCTTTTTCTTATTAACCTCATTAACTTACGGTTTCTTCCTAGGAACTTGGGCATCGTACCCAGTACTATTTCAACCCGTACAAGTATTCTGGTGTTAACCACAGTGGCAGAATATTGCTCAAGGCATCCTCTAATCTCAGATGCAGTGACTCTCAGATACTGCTTCACCATTTTTATTATTTGCCTCCTGTCTCTGGTAGTGAGTTAGAAGGAGTGCTATTTCTAGGTTTATCTAAACAGTATTTATCTTTTTGAAGCGTTGAATTAAGCAGAACACTGTAGTTTTGCTTCTGTTAATGGTTTTGGCAATTTCAGAAAGAGATTTGTTTTGTTTGTAGATATTTGTGACGATATTCTTCTCTGTCACCGTTGTCGCCTTACCTTTACGTCCCATATTACCTGTGAGTTCACAATTGGCTGAATAACTTTGAGCACACTGTCTCGAGGCATAGCATAAACACAACTGCTATGTGGTAGGGGCGTGTAGGGTACGTCCAACCACTTTTCTCTGTGTTTGATTGGGTACTTTCGAATATTTATGTCCTCCAATAAGAGGGTAAATAGAATAAATACAGTACAGATTGTGTAATATATACATGCAAAGTGATACTTTAAATATTGTTTCCGAGACACAAAAGGTTAATGTTTGCATGTTTAAAAATTCTTGGCTGCCAAATAAATATTACAGTATTTATAGTACGTGCAGTGTTACATGTTATATTGTTCGAATACTTCTGTCGGCCTCTGTATTTGCGGCTCTGGTTAAGATATGAATGGTTAAACAGCTCTGCCGAAGTGCCTCCGGGTAACGTTGACAAGGAGGTATGCAAAATTATGGCACTAAGCACTTGCGTCATATGTCCAAGAGCTACATAACCCGCAGGCAAAATTCACAGCCGTTTTATTGAATGTAAGTATTAAATCATTTTATGCTTAAACAAACGTTGGGAGATAACGGATTTCCATATGTTAAAGTTAGTTTACAATGTAAGAAGCAGTAATTGCAATTTGTCAGTGAGTAAGAAGTTATTCACCAAGTTCCTGTTCAGGAAAGACAGTTTGTTCTATGGTTCCTCCGTGCTTAATTTGGGGACGTACTGAATCATTGTTGTTTGTATCGTTTCGTCAGCAAATGTGTGTTCACGTTCTCTGCCGTCAGTTGTTTACGCCTGACTTATCGCAATCTTTTACTGCAGCACGGTACGGTTAGAAAAGTACTCCAATATATTCAGTAAATAAACTAAATGAACTAATTAAATAAACTAGTGGAGAAAAGTTATGACATACAATATTACTATAGCAAGTTCTTTATTTAAAATGGAACTATGCGCTTTAAGCGTACAACGCTTTTGACAAAATCATCTATCTTCCCTAAAATACTAAATGGATTTTCCTCTTGTTTTTCAATTTGTTCTATGTATACCTCGCGTTTAACTGCATTTAACTGCGGGCGTGCTACTGTGGAACATACCGAAGGTATGGGTTTTAATCATTAGATCACGCACACATTCACACTCTCATTCACAATTCCAGACTCTGTGGAAGATGGGGAATTATCTTAGTCGGAGAAAAGTCCCCACCCCACCGCCGGGAATCGAAACCTGGGACTCCTAGCACGGAAGGCAGGTGCTCTACCGACTAAGCTACGGGGCAGCCAATTTTTTCCTTTTTCTGTTTGGAGATTTTAAGTTGCTGTTTGTTTCATTTCGGTTCTAACATATGAAACGTGTTGACAGATACACTATTTGCATCAGATATCAGTTAGTTACGTCTTTCACAGCCAGAGTGTTGCAACCCTGAATGAAAAAGTTAAACACGTTTAGTACAATAATCTTTTCAACATTTTTAAGGCTTTTCATCTTTTTTCTGTACACTACTCTGAGGAATTAAGCATCTGGTTATTGTTGGAACAAACAATAGTAATTGGACGAGTGGAAGAGCATCACTTCACTGCAGTGATCAATGCAGTCGGGGACGCACCAGGTTCCACGTGACCATAAATGAAGCAAAATGTTTAAGCATATGTTTATATGTTTTGTAAGTTCAGCTATAGTATTTGTTCACCCCGATCATTACTTGAATGTACCAAATAAGGGACAATATGTGCAAAGTAGTAACAAACTTTTTCACTTGCGCTTCAATGCTTCGCTCGCTCTGAAAGTTGTGCTACGGCGTGTTGTTGAAAGCGGTACACATTTTAAGAACTAACAGAGTTTAACGGCTAAGGGTATTTGACGTTCCCTCAAAGTCAACATGAAAAATATTTGCTCAAGTTTGGTGTACGAAGTACTCAATAGAATTTGTAAAGTTGCATATACAGTTCTGAGGAGTAGAAAGGAAAAGCTCCCTATTTTACTATATATATGCTTCCGCCTTTACCAGGAAACGCCTACATAAAACCTATGTTTTACTAATCCCTTTTCCTGTTAAAAAAGCAAAAAGTTTGCAGGAAATAGGGCAACGAACTAGGGAGAGCCAAAGTGAGAAGCAAACAAGATTATTGTGAAGATTACATCGACAAGAACGTAGCCACAAATTAAGGTAATTTGAGCTTCACTACTAGCCCTGTACGGCAAAAATTACATAACACCTTTATCAAAGACAGGGGCGGTTCCTCCATAAGGTTGCAGGTTTGCGCAACACCCTCTGATTCTGAATATACAACAGGTGCATTTTGCACATTAAAGCTGTACTTGTCTGCATTGTTTTATATACAAACATGTTTCAATTACACTTATCGTCTGTAGCAGCGCATGACCGCAGAAGTCAAAATAAACAGTGATTAGCTGCAGGAGCCGCAGGTTTACAGCGAAGTGTTAACCTAAGATTTCGCCCAAATGTCGGCTCTCTGAGGGGGTTGCGGGAAGGTGAAGAGATGGGAGGGGCTTCTTATACATTGCTTAAATGGAGGTTTATAAACCTAGCTCCTCTTACTCTTAGCAACGGCTATAGCGTGACCTTCAGCCTTAGCTTCTGTGTGTTCTGCTTTTCGAACACAGGGAGAATTTAATTAAATGCATGGAGGTTATTCAGAAGAGAGCTCTGTTAAACAATAACGCTACACTTGTTCAGGCTTCTGGGTTTATGGCCACTTTGAAAGATTATAATTTTGTATTCTGGCTGCTTTTCTTATACAAGATCATGCCACATGTGGACATTTTGTACAATCAGCTGCAGAAACGAGACTGCAATGCAACATTTGTCATCGCCCAGCTAAATGCATTTGAAAGGGAAGTGCAAAAGGTAAGAAATAGCGTGGATATCGAGGAACACGAAGAAACTGCAATTAAGAGGAGAAGAATAGAAGATCATGGTGTGAAAAGAGGAGAAGCTCTTAAAGTATGTGACATTCTTAGAGAAGCAAAGGACAGATTTAGCTTCACGGAACATCTGGTAGCCTCAACTTTGTTTCATCAAGAAAATTTCTAAGACATTTCCAGAGGATTCCCTTAGAGAAACAATAACGTTCTATCCTTTTATCATTGGAACAAAAATTCATAGAGAACTGACTATAATTTACAGTCGAAAGGAATTTCGTGGAACGTCCGGCGCTTTGTGCTTGATGGACTTCATTAAGGAAAACAATTTATGTGCTACATTCAGTGAATATGTCAAACTCCTCCGAGTACTGTTAACTATGCCAATGTCTACCGCTGAAGCAGAATGCTGTTTCTCAACTTTAAAAAGAATAAAAACTTTCCTTAAGAACACAATGTCACAGGATCGATTTACAGCATTAGCAATGCTTTCAATTGAGAGAGAGTTTGTCATGAAGATCAGCGACTTCAACGCAAAAGTTATCGATAGATTCGCCAGGTTTAAGGAGAGTAGAGCAGAGAATCTGTATAAATAGATGAGTCATTACTACTCTGTATTTTATTTTTCATTTGTGCACCAGTAATAATTTAACACACCAGCCGCCACTGATCAAAGATAACTTCAAAGAACGCCGCTTGCATACAAAAAAGCACAAAAAGGACATCGGCTGTTTCCATACAACTTATCAAGAGAACATTCTTTCATCATTTTCTTTTGACAAATTCCGACCAGGGATCACTGTGATATGTAATAAAAACCTGCGAGAACTCATGTGTCTTTCTTAGTTATCTCTTTACAACATACAAATTTTTCTACCTATTTTATTAATATAGAAAAGTGTATTCTTTAGGTACCTCTGGAATAATATGTCTGTAGGAGTTACTGACACCGTGATGACTTCCTCATTCCATTCTCTTTTCATGGCCAGGACCTGAAGATACAAATGAAGGCTTCCTATTTCAAAATTAAAAAAGAATAACAAGAAGTATTCCGAAATTGTTTTCTCTACAACAAAGCTGCTTGGCCTAAACTGTCTGCTAAAACGAGACCTGCATTTTTGGGTACTAAGTTATTGTTTATATCTTACAGTTTAACAGTTAACTTTTCAGAAGTCAAACAGAATAAATTGTACCTAGGTGGTAATTTCCATAAAATTCAAGATATATACTCCATTAGCATGAACAACTTAAAACATGGCAATTCAATCAAAACTAATAGAGAAAGTGAAGGTAAAAGTTTTCCAAAATATTATATGCAAAGTGTAGCCTATGCTGGGAGAACTACATGTTCCTTCCCTTGAAAATGCTGAACTCAAATACAAAATATGTCAGTTTTCTTGCTTGATTAATGCTCTTCACAGATACGTATTCATTCGGGGGATCTTAAAACGTGTATTTTCACCGAAATCTTATTTTAGGTGAAAGGCAATGTACGAAGTAGAGAACATAAATACTATAGCAGGTAGAATGTGATAGTAGTAAGGTGTTCTGTGCGGTTATCATCCTGTATTCTTGTTAACTTTGATTCATGCATAGCATTTTGTGTATAGCGCTAGTAGTCGCTTTGCCACTTTATGACAGATTTTGTGGTTGTAAGTTGAATCTCTCGTTAAATTCTTGCTTAAGTTTTACGTCCTTGTGTTAATACTAAGTGTTAAACGCTTGTGAAGAGTAATCAGTAGCTATTCAGAAGCTACGAAGAGTAAAAGGAGGACTTTTCTACGTCACCGATGATGCTTGCCGCAGTTACAAGCGAATCGTCTGGGAGAGAGATGAAGAAACCCAGTGGACGACGGCCTTACAGCCCAGAAACTTCTGCTGTTTTTTCCATTTTCAATCTAGCTATCATACTGACCAGTTCAGATGGCTGTTAACAATGAACTATATACTGTAGGAGCATTCACATTTTCTGCACAATCTTTTGAATAATCAAGCTTACCACCCACAAAGCTGCAGCAAAAAATTTCGCTCCTTTCATAAAAATTTACCAGAGATATCAACGACCTTCGTATGTACGACGGCTGTTCCATAAAAAATGATCATAATTTTTTACGGTCATCATTTTTCGCACTAACATTCATTCTTATTATATTCTGTTAGCTTAATGTGAAACAAACACGCCGTAGTAGTTTCATTGTTGGTACCCCTGGTTCCCGTCTGTGAGAACCAGGCAAGTTCAGACATGTTCAGTATCGCCTACCGATGCAATGGAGGTAACATAAAGTTAAAGTTGATGTTAGACGAAGATCCGGAGTTTCTTTCAAACGTAATCACTGCTGATGAAACTTGGCTACATCATTTTGATCTTGAGAGCAAACAACAAAGCTCAGTTTATTCTCAACAAATCATAAAGACATTGGAACATTATATTTTATCTTTGGTGTTTGAGCTGGTATATTATCCTGTTTGATGTAAAAATAATAAATGAACTATTACAGCAGCTGCAACAATAAAAGGTAAAACGAAATGAAAAGTAAAAAATCGATTTAAAGTTGAAATCTCCTTCAACACCACCCCCCCCCCAAAAAAGCAAAATTTGTTATTTCTGCTGGGAACGTTATGGTCATCTCATTCTTTGATATTCATGGAATGGTTTATAAGCATGTTGTACCTGTACACACATCAGTAACTGGACAATACTACAGGAATGTCCTGAAAGCATTGCAAGTCCATAGCAGGCACAAAAGACCACATTTCCGTGAAGCAGGCTGGATGCTGCACCACGATAATGCGTGGCTGCTTATTGCCAATGTTGTTGCTGAATATCTTGCAAAAATCAACGTGAAGTGCATCCCTCACCCTCCCCATAATCCGCATTTAGCCCAATTTGTCATTTTTCTATTTCCTAACTTGAAGCAACGCCTTCGTAGGAGGCATTATCCATCATCAGAAGCAGTGGTGAAGGCTGCGGAGGCGATTTTGAAGGATCTCTCAAAAATAGATTCCAGCATGTCTTTGAAGACTGGCAGAAACGCTGGGAAAAGTGCATCGCATTCAGGGGAGACTATTTTGAGAAGGATCATCAAAATTATGAGGTTGAGTAAAGGTATGTTGTCAAAAAAAATTGTGATCATTCTTTATTGAACAGCCCTGGTAAAAGAGCCAATGACCTAAGATAGAAAATGTCCACAGGGTAACATCATCGTGAATCTTTCATTAAAAAGTCCTCGGTATGGTCATAGTAGTTAAAGAGGGCTATACAAGAATAAAAAGTACTTTGCGTGTTATAAGTTACTCCTGCAGATCGCCGTCTCATGTTACACGCAAAAACTGTTTGCTTAAATCTCTGGCCTGCTGAAGTTGTCATGTAATCTGGATTGTTCTCAACTAAGGATAAAAATAAACATCTCAAAAATGAATTACACTCAAATACAGAATAGCTATTACCATATTGTTGAAAGTCTTGAATTTCCTTTGCTGTCCGTGAAAGCTTTGGGCCTCATGCTCTCGCACTTTCATGGAGGTTAGAAAGTTCGCTGTAAAGGTTTTTATTTTGTTTTCTACTATCTGTGGTTTATATTTATTAAAACATTTGTATTAACTTGCTTTCTGTATGTCTGTTCGTTACAAATTTCTTCAAACAAACCATCGCAAACGGCTTTTAATACGGAAATATAGATAATGCCTCATAAGTATTGTATTTGTTTTTCAAGAAAAACAGTTATTTGAAATGTATTCATACAAGCAATTAACTAATTTTCGAACTGTAGGCCATTGCTTGTTTTGTGAACTGCAACTTGAGAGGAATGAGCTGGTGCATTGTCTGCCAGAAGACGAACAGCTTTGGAGAGCATAATGCGTCGTTTCTTAATCAGAGCTGCACATTGTCTACCAATGATGGTTTGACCCTTGCCAAGTTCGTAACTTGTCAGGAAGATTGCTGTAGTGTCTACCAGTGATGGTTTGACCCTTGCCAAGATAATCTGTAAGGATGACTGCACGACAGTCTCAGAAAACTGAAAGCATGACCTTCCCAGCTGACTTTTGCATCTTTACCTTTTTGGGATTGGAGAATAGGCATGTTTCCATTCCAGGTTCATGGTTTTTGTCTCTTGTTCATACTGATAGATCCACGATACTTCCAAGGTTACAGAAGAACAAAAAATCATCTTCATCGTGTCCCAACAGTATCAACATCGGCCTTTAAAGATCACGCCGTGTTTGCTTTTGGAAAGAGGTTAGCAAACGTGGGACCCACCGTGCAGGCAACTTAGACATGTGCAGTTCTTAGACATCGTCTGTTGACAGGGCACAACACTCTAAAGAGACACCTGCATGTGATGGAGCTTAGTGCAGATTCTACATGCGGGAAGTGCGGTGGTGAGGATGAGTCTTCTCTACATATCTTGTGTGAATGTGAAGCACTTGCTGCACTTAGGCACTTCAATCTGGGCTCAGACAAACTGATACCAGATGATAGGAGTGCTCATCCCAAACTCATCCTGTCCTTTTTGGAGGCCATGGGACTTGAATAAGCACTCCAGTAAGAGGGGCACAGTGGGACCAATATGCGGCCTACGTGCAAGGGACCGAAAGGGCAAAACCCATTTATTTTTATTCATTTATTCATAGGGTGCTGCATTGTTCTGTTCCAAAAGAACTGCATTTCGGTTAAGCAATGCATCAGGTCGGCTCCTCTACCCTGAAAGAGACCACCAGATGAGAGATGATATATAATGAAGGGGGATGTAATTAACTTGCCCAGAATTCGCCTAGTGACCTCAGAAAACCCCAAAAAAGCCCATGGATCAGATATGCCCGTCACGGGAAGCGAATCCGATCCTCCTGAATGCTGGTAACAGGCGAAACCACCTGAGCCATTCCGCTGGGTTACAACCTCGAATAGAGCTAATCCCTAACTGCACTGCTTTACATAATTACGTACTCGAGGCTACAACCTGAGGGCAACAAGTGCTTTTACGTTTAGCATTCTGAATAGATTTGCACGTAGTTAAGCAGTTAATGTTTTGATTGCGTCTCATTGTTGTGATTTTCTACCTCTGCATGAAGTTTCAGGTTAGCTGTCGATATACACTCTCGTATCTCTAGTCCCATTCTTAGATACTTTTCTGACACACTTTATCTTCTTCTTCACTCCATGGTTTGGGCATATCGCGCGTTCCGGCTTCATAGATCTCTCCAGCGTTTCCTGGGTCGTCCTCTGTCTCTTCTACCTTTCAGATTATAGTTTAGTACTGCATTTGGATTTCTTCCGTCATACATTCTGAAAATACGAGCTATGTGCAGAAAGTAAGTTCTGTTTGGTAATAAAATTAAATTGCACAAAATTATACAACTCTTAAAGTACTGTTCCACATAACTGCCGAAATTTTAAGGCATTTTTCATAGCGAGGCCCAAGTTTTTGTATACCTTCTTCATAGAAGTTTGCCGTCTGTGTCTTCAACCAGTTGGAAACATTTTCTTTAAGCTCTTCGTCATTGTTGAAGTGTTGACCGCCACGGAATGATTACAGATGCAAAAACATATGAATGTCGCTAGGAGCAAGGTTAGGGCTGTACGGGGGGTGGTCAAACAAGTCCCAACCAAATCCCTGTAGGATCAAAAACTGAAGTGCACTACGCATCCGTTTTGTTTTGAGTTGCTCAGTAAGAATCTTTGGCACCCAACGTGAGCAAAGTTTACGAAATTTCAGCTTTCGGTAACAATTTCATGAACTAGTGATCGTGAGATTTGGGGAAATTCCATAGCGACAGCACTAATTGTAAACTTGCGGTTTTCCTGGATCTTGTTATCAATCACGTGAACCAGTTCTTCTGTAACCAAAAATGGACGCCCATTTCGTTCTTCATCGTGCACTTCACTACGTCCTTCATTGAACTGTCGGACCCGTCTTCTCACCATTGTATCACTGATAGCATTTTGTCCGTAAACATCGCAAACTTTCTGACAAATTTCAATTGGTTTCACTTTCCTAGCATTCACAAAACGAATCACAGATATGATTTCACAAGCGGCGGGATTTTCAATCAACGCCGACATTGTAAACAGGCACAACAAAGCGTACGTGGCTGACAGCGATCTCACAATGGCGCACGTTTCTTCTCCTTAATACAGAGCGTCTACCGTGCATGTGCGGAACTGCGATCACAGCGCTGCAGCGGAGAAAAATTGAAACAGAACTTACTTTCTGGACGCCCCTTGTGTTTTCATGCCATTGTTGCCTTCGTTCTGATATTTTGTGGTGGATTGGTTCGATTTCTGATTCCTTTCTAATATAATTTTTTATTTTGTTCAATATTATACAACATTTAACACTTCTTCAAAATTTAATTTCTGCAGTTTTGTATTTTATTTAAATGCTTTTGTGTTTGCACCCAGGTTTCGCTTTCATATAGTAAAGTTGGAATAGCCATTACCTTATACATTTTCATTTTTGTATCCTTTCTCACTCTGGTTTTAAAAGTTCTTTGGATTGTTCCATATATTGCTCGGAATTTCTTTACTTTTTCTTCTATATCAGCATTGTTTCTAAAACTTATGTTACATCCTAAATTTTTAAAACTCGATATTTGTTCTGAAACCTTATGTCTTAATACAATTTTTTATCTTACATTATAATTTCCTTTAAAAACCATAATCTTTTTTTTTTCCTCTGATATTTTAAAATTATACTTTTGTGCTATAACATTTACAATATACATTGATTTTTGCAGTTAATTTTCATTCCGATGAATCAACATTTGGTCATACGCAAACAGCAGGGTAGTAATATAAATATTTTCTTTGATTTCGATTTCTGGGTCTACTAAAATCTTCCATTCATTTAGAATATCGTCCATGTATATACTAAAAAGAGTAGGTGATAAGCTACACCCTTGTCTTAGTCACACTGTATCTCTGGTTATTAAATTTACATCTATCATCTTTTCATTAGGTATAATATAAAGTTCTTTGGTTATTATATTACACTACATTAGTATCCCTCCCCTTTTTGCTAAGGGGAAGAACATAATCCCGGAAATTCATTTGATACGGCTTAACAAAAGATTGCCTGTACATCCTCTTTTCAGTTCGTCTCCAATTTTCCTTTGGCTTTCATTTGTATTGATAAAGAGGAGAGTAGAAGCTTTTATGTTGACGCTAATCGAGTTTGGAAGGTAATGAAAGAGGGGGTGCAAGATGTGTGAAGAAGGGTCGGAACGTCTCGTAGCATCTGACGAGAAGGGGAGCAATAATAAAAAGACGTGTCTCTTTTGTTTACCCGATCACTTAAAGGAAATGGTTACGCGATTCCCAGCGTATGATTATTTTATTGCGAGCAAATGTACTACCTTGCGCGTTTCCTGAAAGGAACTGCAGGGTTCGATCGAAAGGTATTACACGCCCGTACAATAAACTAAAACACAATTCCTGAGAAACAATAAAACCTTTCCAGGTAAACCTTAGGAGTAAGAAAAGTACATATATGACACTGGCTATGTAGTGTCCACCCAACAGAAGAAAGCAACGTAGAGGGATGGGTAACGTAATCACTATTGTCATATAACTTATCCTATTGTCACATAACTTACCCATAGCTAGAAGTCCTGTACTCGTATGCCATTTGGTGATGTTGCTTCCGCTCTCGGCATCCTCGTTACCATTATATGTTTCAAATGGAAAGGTGTTTGTCCTTGAGCGCTCCTAGGTAAGCAGCCAATCGGCGTCCTGCGGTGTTGTCGTATTGCATTGCCGCTAAGTGGTGTGTGACAAGCGCCAACCTAATCAATCTGTATGAAATACTATTCGTGATAAGACAAAAATTCAGACTTTGCCAAAGCTGATCCATGTGGAAGGCAGAGAGTGATGTATCTAACATAACCATGAAAACCCCATATTTTTAGCTCAAATAGTTTTTCTAATACAAATAAATGAACCACTATTACCTGTATTATAACAATAAATCGCGACGTAAATACTGTATGAATACCATTATTGGTTGGCTTGTATGCGTGTACGTATATTTGTAATTACTCAGAACTGAAACTTAAATGTTTGACATGACGTGATAAAAGAATTACTTTGAATAAGCCAATTCGAGAGAGAAGAAAAAATAAATTTCCTGCTGCCCTGGCAGAACGTGTCTGTTCACATTATATCTTTGTGTATGAATGGTTTGTAATATCTATTTACTCTAGAGAGTTCAAAGTGGTTGGTGTGTATGTATGTATGTATGTATGTATGTATGTATGTATGTATATATATATATATTTAATTGCTCAGAACTGAAATTTAAACTACTGGCATGACGTGATAAAATAATTACTGTGAATAAGTCAAGGTGTTGAATTCTAGAAACAGCAAACACTTCATTTCCTGTTAGCCTGTGGAATACTGTATGCTTATGTTTATGAATGAATGCTGGATAAGAAGTGTTTATTTACACTTGAGAGTTCAGATCAATATCATTCACTTGTTCTTTACACAACAGTAGAGTAAGAGTTAAATAGTGAATTTAGTGACGAGTCAAAAAGCCTGGTATTGCGAAGTCAGGCGGGAAGCACTATTTTTAAGTTGTACACTTTCTTCAAAACTTTTACGGAAACAGAAACTAAAAATGAGTTATTGCAAAGAGTACTTCCCTTTAAAAACAAGGAAAAAGTGCATCAGCTGGATCAACTTGCAATTGAAACGGGACATGAGGTAATACGTCTCCCACCTTACCACTGCCAATATAATCTAATTGAGTTGGTGTGGGCTCAAATAAAAAGGGGGATTGCAAAAATAAATAATACTTTTAAACTGACGGACGTTGAACGAGTTGTTCACGAAGAAATTGAAAAGGTAACACAGCAGGACTGGGAAAACTGCGTGAGGCATGCAGAAAACCACCATAAAGACGATTTTAAGAAAGAAATAGCACGTGACGAGATTTTGGAACCTGTTATCATGAATTAGCAAGAGTCAGACGATGAAGACAGTGTCAATGACGAATTGTCTCTTAACGGAAGTGACATTGACAGCGATATGGATGTGCCAGTGGCAGCTCCATTGGATTAGAAAAATAGGTAATTCATAAACTATAATTATATAATTTTGAAATATACATAATTTGTGAAAATTATTTTCCAATATTTATTTTGGCAAGAGCATCATTGTAAAACTTTGTAAAATATAATTTCCTTACCCTTACGTCTGCACCAAGCAGACCTGCATGTTGTATGAGTGTGGGAAAGAGAGGGAAATATAAAAGGAGTGGGCTAACAAAAGCTGGCAACGCTGGATGTGATACGGCATCTGATTAGCTGGACTCCAGAACTCTTCCCATTATGTGTTTCAACACATAATAGGGAATCATTAGGTCTAAGGATAATAGAATAAAGAAGACGATATCCATGTCAAAATACGCAGCAAAAGTTGCTCTAAAAACAAGCTATTTCGTTGGCTGCTAGATGAAACATTTCTGAACTTATTCCAAATTTTGTAAATTGATGCACTGTAAGCTAACAAATTCAAAGCTGTCAGTATATTCTTCAACTTCGTTTAAGTACACCTACAATTATAGAATGTTGGTATATTCCACACCATAATGCACAAAAAATGTGTGAACTATTTAACTGCGCAAAAAAGAACGATTTTTGTCCAGTTTTTGTGTACAGTCTCTTCTTAAAATATGTTTGTTAAAATTTTGCTCTCTTCAGCATCCACGCACAGAAATATTTCAATTTCAAATAAAAGACGTCTTTGAGAAAACTGTTCACGTTTTAAAACTGCGCAATGATGGGGGAAGAACTTACTAGAGTTTAAAAAAGGGGTTGTATGCTGTAGCGCGTAAGAAAACAAACGATCCGTTTTAACAGGGACATCACTGTGGGAAGAGGGTATTAATATTTATGAGTCGTGTGTCTAAATTAAGAAAGCTCCCATGTAAATCACTTATTTATATATTCGAAACTTGGTTGCGATCTCATCATACTTCCAACAGCGTACACAAGTACCTTGTCTACTGACGAACAAACTGAGAATCAAAGCGTTGCCGCTGTTTACTCAAGGCTTGAAGTGTTTACGAAATGTTTCTTAAGATAATGCATACTTTTTCAGAGATGTGAGCATTTGCTATAAACTTTGGTTCATTTAAAATGGTATAAACACATGACAGTATCTGTTGTATTTTGGTCCATTAGAGGACAACGACCAACGACCAAACCCACCGTACAGCATGAGAGAGCATCTGGGTCATTTTTCCGGCACCATCATACACCATGCTCCTGAAAGCGTGCTTCAGAAGCAAAAAAGTGATACAAAATAAATTTTTCGTATAAAAATATGTACCACTATGTGCGCGATTAACGCAGTTCGAACCCAGGGCTTCCAGAATAAAAGTCATGCATGTAACACCACCGTTCAGTTTTTCTAGAGGCAAAGGTTTAGTAGTTTTTACCACTAATCCGTAGAAATATGTTGGACGGACGGATGGACGGATGGACGGATGGACGGACGGACGGACGGATGGACGGATGGACGGACGGACGGACGGATGGACGGATGGACGGATGGACGGACGGACGGACGGATGGATGGATGGATGGATGGATGGACGGATGGACGGACGGACGGATGGACGGATGGACGGTCGGACGGACGGACGGATGAATGGATAAACAAATAAATAAAAGTGCTAAAATTAATTTTCAAAACTACTAAACCTAGAGTCTCAATTTTTTGTACAGATATTACTAGTAACTAAAGAAGTATATGTGCCAGTTTTCATTCAATATTTAACTGCATTCTTGATATATGATCTAATTTATACAATTTTACCATCCAAAATCAAAATCTATCTATATATCTATCTTTAACAGATATTGCAAGTAAATATTTTGTTAAATTTAAATTCCCTAATACCTTGATAACAAGTTAACGGATCGGAATTTTAAATTCTGCATAGTTATTGTTGAAAAACTACTTTATATATCAAGGCGAAAAGCTCCAAAAATCAGTGCTTGATTGTAGTAATTATTTTTTAAAAATTGAACTATGAACATCAAAATTCCGATTCATCGGTTTGTTACACAGCTTCGGTAGTGTATTGTGTAAAATGTTGAGAGCTCCAGCTGTAAAATCGAGAGAGAAGATAGATTTTGAACATGGAAACATAGCAAAAAAGAGCTGAACATGAGAAAAATGGCTTTAAAGTTTTTAATGCAGTTTACATAAAAATATTTAACTTGTTTATATTAGAAAGCTCCAGCAGTGTGACTGACACCTCCTTCCCTCCTACCAGCCTCTTGAGCCTTAGGTTTTAGATGTATTTACTGAAATAGTAGTCTGCTTTCACATCCCACTTCTAATTCTGAAGCAAAGCCAGAGCTGTGAAGCATCTCTCCGTTCAAAGTTTGTGAAAACAATTGCGGCATGCTAAAACTTTTATCAATTCTTTCAACTGGCATTGCACCTTGAATTTAGAAAGGATTGTGTTTTTCTTTTGCAGTGCTACAGGATCAGTTCCTCCCTGTTTTACTTCAACTGAAATATCTGTCTTCCCCCTGCTGCTCTTATTCATTAATTTACACAAAGCAGCTATACTACCCTTTATCGTTTGCATTCTAAAACAGCAAAATAATACAGTGCCGTATAAATGAATATATGTACCTTAACCTCTAAAGTCACAATACATAATTGTTCCAGTAAAATAAAGAAAGCCTAACAATAATAACTTTAAACGCCTAGTATCACTTCTAAAACACTTTAACAACACAAGAAAACATCAACAAAGATATCGCGTTACTACACAGGAAGTATATCAAGGAAACGTCTAAAAACATCCGGAAAAAACACTGCCTTCTATAGGATTCATATCAAAGCTTGTTAAACAGGCTACGGTGCCTTAATGCTATTTTATACTATTTTAAAATCAAATCGTTCCTAAGTTTTCTGCATTGAAACATGTCTTTTTAATTTTACGTCCTCCAACGTTAAGTCATATCGGACGGTGAGTGAGTTGGGGGAAATAATGCTCAAACGAGTCTAGGGTCAATGGATCTCTGAGTTCCCCGACATTTGTCTTGAAGGATAAGAGAAAACCCTGAGAAAACCTTATCCATGTAACTCACCCTGACCAAGATTCGAACTTGGGACGTCATGAAATGAGGCAGACATGCTACCATCTACGCTACCGCGGCGGGCATTCAAACATGTGGGCGTGCCGTTTAAAGCATGGAGAAGCATTTAACCAGTGCGGAGGTTTTAAAATGGCGTCCAAAGCAAGTGTTCCGTCTGAAACTTTTTAAACACGTAAATTAAATTACGGTGCATATTTTGCAACAAAAGAACAACATTCCATTCCCCCCCCCCACAAAAATGACTTAAACAGCACTTCTGCCCCCTCCCCTTTAACTCTACCACTATTGACTCATTTCTCTGCTGCGAGGAAACACGCTAGGTTTATCACCCTTCCTAAACCAAGAAAGGACCCCAAACACATCAGTAGCCACCAGCCCATCAGTCTCCTGCCGGCCATCAGTAAAATCTTTGAGAAGGTGCTGCAGGCCCACATTCAACATCTGCTGGACAAGCACACTGTACTACGACCCGAGCAGTTTGGTTTCCGACGTCAGCACTCGGCCTCTCATCAGTTACTTCGCCTCGTGGACGATGTTATACGCGGGTTTAACAACCGGCACTACGTTACAGCACTATTCCTTGACATCTCTCGAGCATTTGACTCGGTGTGGTATGACTGCCCCATCCATCGGCTCATCCACTACAATATCCCAGCTTACCTAATACACCTCATCAACACCTACCTCAAAAACCATTCCTTCGTCGTTGCCAGGGACGACATCCATTCTCAACACTACGTTATTCACGCTGGGGTACCTCAAGGCAGTGTCCTTGGCCCCCTCTTATTCCTCACCTATAAAAACACCCTCCCTACCCTCATAGGCTGTAACCTTTACCTATTCGCTGATGATACCGCATTAACATTCTCATCTAAGCGACATATTAATGCAGTAACCAAGGCACAGCGTTACGCTGATATGCTATCTCCCTGGTTCATCACTTGGCACCTGAAGATAAATGCAACTAAATCTCAGGCAGTTACATTCACCCGCTGCACTCTACAAGATGTACCCAACCTCCACCTGGCTGGAGAAGAAGTACAATGGTCCACAGAGCCTACATACCTCGGAGTAACCCCGGATTGGCGTCTGACGTGGAAACAACATATCAGCACTGTGGCAAACAGTGTCCAGAAGGATGGCCATGCTGTATCCTATGTATAATAGGACATCGACAATGAGCCTGCACAACAAATTGCTCATATTCAAGTAAATACGCTACGTTAATGTTAGAGGTTCTACTCCCATTAGTCTTGGAACCGTAGGACCAAGGACCCGGGCCTCCTTCGACCTGGGAGTTACCGAGCTGTCCCAAAAGGGCGCTTGACGCCTCCGTGAGGCTTTCCATAGGGCAAATCCTAGAGACTAATAAGGCCCCCATATGGTCCTTTGGACTCAAGACGGAATGGAAGTGAATACGGCACTTAAGCACACCAACTCCAAAATGGGAAGGCTATCGATATGACCTTGGTGGGGCCGCCTGGTGAACTAGCTCTGCTGGCTAGTACGCGGGAATTTTAATGGCTTCCCTCATCCCCATCCGGAGACGTACCCGGTCAACCACGGGTATCGGGAACCACTGCCCCCTCGAGTCCAACCCAATACGAACAAATCCCATTCAGGGAGGGGCTAAAATGTTTGGCCCGAGGTTCCTCAAGTAACGTCAGAGGTACCACGAGTGCTAGGGGTCCGTGGCGCCCGCACCACAGCAGCTGAAGGGGACCGATCCCCTCCCCTACGAAATACTCCGTCTAGTACTAACCTATGCTTGCACAGTATGGGGAGCTGCAGGAAATTCCCATCTCCACAAACTCCAAGTCTTTCAAAACGCTACCTTCGGATGGCAACAGCTTCCGGTTGGTATATCCCTAATGATAATATCCATGCAGACCTCTTCTTCCGAAAAATCACAGACTACATCCTTACCCTACTCCATGGTTTTTATAACAAGCTCCCTTCTAGCTTTAACAGTCTAATCTGTGGTCTGGGGTAATAAGACCTCGACCCCGGTGAAACTTACAGGCGACCAAGGCTAGTGCTAACACCACCATAGACTCCTACAAACCATATCTGAGCTATCCATTACACTTCTAATCCCTAACAACTAATTAAACTACCATTAAATTACCTATTCACCACCATCTAGCCCGCCTCGATAGGGTGGTGGTAGCATGTCTGCCTCACGTTCAAGAGGTCCCGAGTTCGAATCTTGGTCAGGATGGGTTACCTGGATAAGGTTTTTTTGGTGTTTTCCCTTATCCTGGAAGATGAATGTCGGTTAACTCTAAGCTCCATGAACCTCGGAGTCATTTGAGCATCATTCCACCCATTCCATTCATCGTCCGATATGAGTTACCGTTGGAGGACGTAAATTACACAAAAAAAAAAAACATCTACCCACCGTTATATCATTAAAGCTGACCTCAAAGGCCCCTCCTCTGAGGATGAGGTTTAACCTTCAACGACACCACTGTGCTGCTATTTCAAAGCAGTTACAAAATGTTTCAGATGTTGCTAAGAAAATTGCTGCTGATTTTGATAGGTTTATCATCTTTTATTCTAGCAATAAATCAGACAAAAGGTTCAATTAAAGTTAATCAGCTTATAATATACAGTTTGCATTATCAGAATATATACTGAACATTTATACAAGGTCATTGCTGTCGATTAAAGTGGTGATCCAGGGAACGAAAGAAAAAAAAGTTTTACAAATGCAGAACATCTGATTCGTGTATGTTGCCACTGGCATCATGTAATATGGATTGGTGGACAACCTGGGAACTGGAACACCTGCGACTCATTTACAACTGCTTCAAATGTAGTAGAGTGCTGCTGATGTACAACTCTCTTTGGTGGTTTGGGTTCAGCTGATAAGGGCAGTGAATGATGTATGACTTAACGGACAGTCTGGTATGTGAAGAAGTGAATCCTCTCACTACAGAGCTTAGATCAACATTTGTCAAGGTGGCACTAAAAGCCTTACGCCTTAATAACATTCGGAATTGTTTTGATTATGCAGACAGTGCTGTCGCAATTAAGGACGGGTACGATTAATCCTTTTATAAATTGCTTATATGAAGTGCAATAAGTAACTTTTTATGTTAAACTCTATGCAAAATGTAAGAAATGAGCAACCCAGTCACTAAGCTATTTATTATTTTGTCAAGAGAAGGGATCATTATTAATTTTCTTATTAAGGTTAAGCAACAAAGGATGGAATAACTACCATATTTAGAGACCTAGTAAAACCAGTCACAGATGTTTTTAATTTAAAGGTCAAATACTTATGTCCAAAAGTTAGTTTACATGGTAAAGCGTGTAGACAAAAGTTCTGAAAATTATAAGTGTAAACATCATTTCGAGAATGCAGCAGGTTGCAGAGAAAAATTGTTTCACTTACGACTTAGCTTAAGTTGGCAGTTGCCTAAGAATGATGCTTAGTAGACGGGAGATAAACGTTATCAAAAGAGGATGTTTATAAAATCAATCAATTATTGGCAGTCAATAGAGCCGAAAGTCAGTGTTCGAGGTACCGAGTTCGAATCTGGGTAAGGGTTAGTTATTTGGATAAGGTTTATTTCCGGGATTCTCCCTTATCCTGATAGACGAATATCAGTTAACTTTAAGCTCCATGGACGCCGGACTCATTTCAGCATCACTTCATCCATTTCATTCATCGTTCAATATGACCTAGTGTTGAAGGACATAAATTACACAAAAAAATAAAAAATAAGAAAGGAAGGAAGGAAGAAAGGTAGGGAGTGAGGGAGTGAGTGAGGGAGTAAGTCAGGCTATGCATATTCTTGGTGGCTGCAGTGTAAGGAAACTTGAATTATTATGTGTTTCAAATGGGAAGAGTTCTGGAATCCAGCTAATCAAATGCCGTATCACACTCAGCGTTGCCAGCTTGGTACCCCACTCCTTTTATATTTCCCGCTCTCTCACACATTTATACAACATGCAGATCTGCTTGGCACAGACGTAAGTGTAAGCAAATTATATTTTACAAACTTTTTTAAATTATGCAATTGCCAAAGTCAAAACCGGAAAAAAGCATTTCCGCAAATTATGTATATTTTTAAACACAATAACTATAATTATAGTTTATGAGTTACCCATTTTTGTAATTAAATGGAACTAGCAGTGGCTCATCCAAATCGATGTCAATGTCACTTCCGTTAACAGACAATTCGTCGTTGTCACTGTCTTTATCGTCTGAGTCTTGCAAATTTATGATTACAGGTTCCAAAATCTCGTCAAGTGCTATTTTTTTCTTAAAATCGTCTTTTTGAAGGTTTCCTGCATGCCTCACGCAGTTTCCCCAGTCCTCTTGTGTTAACTTGTCAATTTCTTCGTTGACAAGTGGTGCAATGTTCCGTCAGTTTAAAAGTATTATTTCTGTTTGCAAACCCCCTTTTTATTTGAGCCCACACCAACTCAATTGGATTATATTGGCAGTGGTAAGGTGGGAGGCAAATTACCTCCTGTCCCGTTTCAATAGCTAGTTGATCCAGCTGATACACTTTTTCGGATTTTTAAACGGATGGACTCTTTGCATCAACTCATATATAGTTTCTGTTTCCGAAAATTCTTTTAACAACGTGTACACCTTAAAAATAATACTTCGAGCCTGAGTTCGCAATTCCTGCGTTTTTGACTCGACACTAATTTCACCGCAAGAAGCCATTCCACTATTTAACTCTTACTCTACTTTTGTGTACAGAACAACTGAATGATATTGATCTGAACTCTCCAGTGTAAATAAACACTTCTTATCCAGCATTCGTTCATAAACATAAGCATACAGCATTCCACAGGCTAACAGGAAATGAAGTGTTTGCACTGTCTCGAATTTAACTCATTGACTTATTCACAGTAATTCTTTTATGCGTCATGTCAGTAGTTTAAATTTCAGTTCTGCGTAATTAAAAGTATATGTACATATATACACACCAACCACTTGAACTCTCTAGAGTAAATAGAGATTACGAACCATTCATAAACAAAGATATAATGTGACCAGACACGTTCTGCCAGGGCAGCAGGAAATTTATTGTTTCCTCTCGCTCCAATTGGATTATTCAAAGTAATTCTTTTATCACGTCATGTCAAATATTTACGTTTCAGTTCTGAGTAATTACAAATATACCGACACTCATACATCACAACCAATAATGATATTCATACAGTGCTTACGTCGCAATTTAATTCTATAATACAGGTAATAGTGGTTTATTTATTTGTATTAGAAAAACTATTTGAGCTAAAAATATGGGGTTTTCATGGTTATGTTAGATACATTACTCTCTACCTTCCACATGGATCAGTTTCGGCAAACTCTGAATTTTTGTATTGGCGCGAATAGTATTTCTTACAGATTGATTAGGTTGGCGCTGCTCACACAGCACTTAGCGGGAATGTAATACGACAACACCGCAGAACTCCGATTGGTTGCTCACCTAATAGCGGTTAAGGACAAACACCTTCCCATTTGATACGCATAATAGGTACGCTGGCACTGTGTGAACTGTACAGGCACACCGTGCATATCAGTTAGCGGAGCCTGATGTAAGATGTATTTTCTCAACTCGTATACATATCGGTACGTTTCCTTTCTCCCACCCCCTTTTAAGGTGTAACTCCTTTTGCTGGATATGTTATATTGGATGATCAGTGAAATGGATTACATATGGTTTGGGAATCCATAGGTTTAGTTAGCTGTCCACGTCCATCTTATCTAGATAATCATGGTGACCGAGATAAGAACTCGGGATATTTTGAATGTGAGTCAAACCCGCTACTCGCACACTACAGAGGTAGGTTATATGTTTCCTGTAGCCTCCAAAATCAAAATATTGTTAGCGTACACCATTCGGACATCCCGAATTTAAACCGTCTTAAGCAAGCTGCTTAATCCCATGGCAAGAGCTAAGTAGAATTAAACTAGGAGCATTAGGTGGTGTGATGTAGT
The DNA here is from genome assembly GCA_030765055.1 of Mantis religiosa. Taxonomy (NCBI): domain Eukaryota; kingdom Metazoa; phylum Arthropoda; class Insecta; order Mantodea; family Mantidae; genus Mantis; species Mantis religiosa. The sequence goes on along the minus strand of CM060958.1, from coordinate 135,697,566 downwards.
TGTTAGCTCAAGTTATAGCCAGTGGGAATATGCTGAAACAAGGCTCTCGCATCTCCCACAAGGAGAACTTTCCATTTTCCCTCACGTCTCTCCTTCCTTCACCGCCAGAATGTCCATTTGCTCCCTTACCTTTCTTCACATGTTACTATTCGTCAGTGTGTTTGTCTCATACGTAGTAGGTGCACAAAGTATCTGAGAACTGCAAGTATCAGGTGAACACTAGTGTTAAATTAACTATTTTCCGTAGTTAAAAATCTCAAAACAAATGTAACCACATATCAATGGCATACTTTATATTCATTTAAATGTATATATCCGAAAGATATTTTCGATGAAGTATCAAGGTGTATTTGGAGGTAACGGGTTCATTTCCCGCCAACCGCTCACTTGGCCTTGAATTTTGTCCGGATTGTAGACGAAAGCTTGGATGGTTTCTCCTTTATCCGTATTTTATTTCCATCAATTCCGTTTTATGCGCTTTATTTTCATCTTCAGGTGAATCTCTAGGTGCGCCTCGGTAGTGTAGATGGTAGCGTGTCTGCCTCACGTTCAAGAGGTCCCGAGTTCGAATATCGGTCAGGGTGAGTTACCTGCAAAAGGTTTTTTCCGGTTTTTCCCTATCCTTATAGACGAATGTCGGGTAACTTTAAGCTCAATGTACTCCGGGCTCATATCAACTAATTCATTAATCGTCCGATGTGACTTGATGTTGTAGGACGTAAATTACAAAAAAAAAAAAAAAAAAAAAAAAAAGGAATCTCTAGGTTTCGGGGCGTATGGTGGTGTGGTACAAGAAGTGGAATTATTGTTTCTGGATTTCTGGATGCCCATGAATTACTGTGGTCCTCAGTGTCCCATTCAATATTGGGCGTGAATGACCCTCTTTACATGGCGTAAATTTATTATATAGGACAACCGGCTTTGCTTCCCTGCCGTAGGAATTTTTTGTTTGTAATTTACGTCCTCCAACTTCAAGTCATGTCGGACGATGAATGGGATGGGTGAAATGATGCTCAAATGGCCCTAGGGTCCATAGAGCTTAGAGCTACCCGACATTCGTCCCCAGGATATGGGAAAACCCCGGAAAAAGCCTTATCCAGGTAACTACACTGACCGAGATTCGAACTTGGGACCTCTGACACGCTACCATCTACGCTACCGAGGGGCACCTAGAGATTCACCTGAAGATAAAAAGAAAGCGCAGAACGTGAGGCAGACACACTACCAGCACGCTACCGAGGCGGGCGAAGGAAGTTATGTTAAGAACTTAAACGCTTAAAAGAAATCCATCACCTTCCTCTAGGTTTGAACCCGAACCTCTAAAACCAGAGGCAAGCATGTTATCCGTAGGCCTCAGAGGACCACAATGCGGGACAAGTGGTGCGAGTACTTTCTCAAAGGAAAGAGTACTCCTTATAGACAGTTGAGGACTGCTTGTTTTACTGGTGCTTATCATCCCCTCTAGCAGTGGGATGGTTCTTTGAGCCAGCAATCGTTGGGACTTATATCAGGCTCAAGCCTTCAGATATTGTTACTTCATCACTTCCTCCTGAATAGCAATGCTTACAGTGGGTATATGTAGTTCCAGGTGCGCAAGATGTCCCCATTCTTTGTGTAACTTATGCTGTATAAGGAACATTTCATGTTAAATTGAGTTGTTAAAATCTAAAAAATGTCTTCATCCGAGGGCTGTTCAATAAAGTATGATCACTAGCTTTTTCTTGACAACTTGACTTTACTGATCCTCACAATTTTGATGGTCCTTCTTATAATAGTCTCCCCTGAATACGATGCACTTATCCCAGCGTTTCTCTCAGTCTTCAAAGACATGCTGCAAACCATTTTTAAGAGATCCTTCAAAATCGCTTCCGCAGCCTTCAACACTGCTTCTGATGATGGATAATGCCTCCCACAAAGGCGTTTCCTCAACTTAGGGATTAGAGAAAAGTCACATGGGGCTAAATCAGGACTATAGGGAGGGTGGGCGATGCACTTCACGCTGATATTTGCAAGATATTCAGCAACAACATTGGCAATATACGGCCGCGCATTGTCGTGGTGCAGAATCCAACCTGCTTCACGGAAATGTGGTATTTTGCGCCTGATATGGACTTGTAATGTTTTCAGGACATCACTGTAGTATTGTCCAGTTACTGATGTGTGTGCAGGTACAACATGCTGAATGTACAACTGTACATTCTTTTGGGGGACCCAAAAGAAACCGGACTCCGACGGCACTGCCACTCGTAGACGCAGTGCAGCGTTCTCACGCTAGATGGTGTTAGTAGATCCCTTAATTAATCAGCTGTGCAGACGGCGTCAGTTTAGCGCTGAACGTGCAAGTGTGGTATAATGTTTCTCTGACTGTTGGCGGGTTACATCTGTTATGAAAACTTTAAAAGAACAAAGGGTGTGTATGCGTGCGTGCGTGTGTGTGTGAAAGTTTGTTTCCTGCTTAAGAAAACTACAACGGAGACACACCAACTGCTTCAGGAACCTTTCCAGGAGGACGCTATAAGCCGCACACAGGATTTTGAGTGGTTTGACAGTTTTAAACGTGGTGAGATGTGTGTTGAAGACCAAGCTCGTTCTGGACGCCCTACAACATCGCGAAATGAGGAGAACATTGAAAAGGTCCACCAAAAGATCAACGAGGATCGTCGCCAAACGATCGACCAAATTTCAGCAGCGACAGGAATCAGTTGGAGCTCGTGCCAGCGGATTTTGAATTAGGATCTGCACATGAGACGTGTTGCTGCTAATTTTGTTCCGCGCCTTCTCACACAGGAGCACAAAACCATCCGCATGAGTGTGTGTCAGGACTTGAAAACAGAGACTGCACGTGATCCAAACTTCTTGAACAAAGTCATTACAGGGAATGAGAGTTGGTGTTACGTGTATGACCCAAAACCAAGCAAGCGTCAAACTAGTGAAGACACTCAAATCTCCCAGACCAAAAAAGGTAAGGAAAGTGAGGTAAAATGTGAAGACGATGATCATTGTCCTTTTTGATGTTCGTGGAATTGTGCATCGGTAATTCGTACCCCCTGGCCAGACTGTTAACCAGCACTTTTACTTGGATGTTTTAAGGCGTCTGCGAGAGGATGTGAGGAGGAAACGCCCGGAACTTTGGCGATCAGGTGACTGGTTTCTGCATCACGACAACGCTCCAGCACACACGGCTTTACCAGTGACCCACTATTTGGTATCTCAGAGATGTTCTGTCTTTCCTCACGCTCCGTATTCGCCGGACGTAGCCCCGTACGACTTTTTCCTTTTTCCTACGAATGATAAAACCACTAAAAGGGGAGCGTTATTACGACGTGGAGGCGGTGAAAACAGCTTCGCAAATGGCACTGGGCAATATCAAACTTGAAGAGTTCCAAACATGCTTCCAACAGTGGGAAAAGAGACTTGACAAGTGCATCGCATGTAATGGAGAGTATTTTGAAGGAGACTGAAGTAATTTTGTAAAAATGTTCATTAATAAAAATTTTGTGACAACAATCCGGTTTCTTTTGGGTTCCCCCCGGAGCAGCTTGTTACGGTTTTATTTGAGAACGAGGTAAAAGTTGGTTTTGAGCACCCTTGTTATTTTAAGCATGCGTGTGATGCCTGAGAGCTCATCTCTGATACTGACAGAGCTTCTGGGTACCAGAACAAAAGCTGGGTCCTACCGATGAGGAATCCCAAATGGATCACCAATTGTCGCGAGGTGAAAGCCACCACACGCGCGCCATCGAGCCTATGTTGGAGGAGGACAAAGGAATGTTGGCTCCAATTACGGCAGTCCGCTTCATTATTCCACCCCATCTGTACTCCCTTGCTAACCCACCCTCCTTTGTCACAACCCCCTGTTTGTAGGTATCCCCCTTTCTTACAGCATCTTACGCGCCCTGAATATGATATTGAGTGGCGTATTCTACGTCGTGCGAATTCCTTCTATTGACTTGTGACTTGTACTTGTTCCTTGTCGTAGAAATGATGGTGGCATATCTGTTTTGAGGGGTGACGGAACGGCATTCTGGGGTGAAATTTTACAAAATGAGTTATTGACTAAATAATCTTCCCTGATGCTCATTTCTTTTTCGAGCAGCCAGCCAGGCGAAAAGATTATTAGATATCAACGTTTCGGGTGTGTACATCTCTCCCATCATCAGGATATTTATAAAATGTTATAACCACAAATGAAATACTGGATATAATACAACTATAAACAAAGACAAAACACTATCAAAATTCGCATTACTGAACAAAAGACTGTTTTCAGTAAATTAAATTCAGTTCAGGAGATTGCGTGACTTTTGAAAATTGTGTCAAAAAACGTAACTACTTAACTTGATTATCAAGCTGTAGTGATCTTTGCTTCTTAAATCGATGGATTCACATTTTTAACTCCACTTTCCAAGAGGAGCTGAACTATTTTTTCGGGAGACGACCATCTTGGCAAAATGCAACAGTTTCTGGGAACAGAGAATGAAGGAGTCTTTGGCGATTTCCTCTGAAAGGAGCACGCTTAATCGTGATGCTGCATTTCAGTTCACGTCTATTACGCCATTATGAAGATATTATAAACTCTCGACCACTTTCCTATGTACTGGAACTTTCAGACGAACTGATTCCATTGACTCCAGCAGTTTTCCTTCAGGAAAACTCTGCTCGGCCCAGTTCTGCGATACCGGTCGAAATATATCGAGATATTGAGGGAATATTTAAGAAATAGATTCAAAATGGAGGAAATAGCTCTACTGATCCACAGAGGCCAACGAAAAAAAAAGGCATGCTGTCAGCATAGGGGATTTTGTATTGATTGGCGATATTTACGAAACGTATGAACTGACCCCTAGGAATTATTTTGGACCTATTCCCAGGGACAGATGGAGTATCAAGAGTGGTTCGAGTGAAGACATCCAGCGGAGAACGATTCCGACCCCTTTACAGGTTGTATTCTTTGGATATTTCCTCCAGAGAAACAAAGGAAATGAGTAAGTGCGATGCCACACCAACAACAGTACCAGACTTGGTGAGTGGCAAGGATATTGAAACAACCCGACTGGGTTGAACGGTGAAAGTTCCTGAACATTTGGAGCTATAATGAAAACTTTGGCTTGTGAAAGTTTGGAATTGTAACGCACATTAATTTTAGTCACGTATTTAAAGTTGTGTTGCAACTGAAATGTCAATGTTTTAAATTTCAAGGTGGGAGGATGTTGACAAGTGCAAATCACTGGACTAGTAACTCTTTAGAACAGTTGGTAACACATTCTGTAATGTATAGTACATCTTTTGTTTTGTTGATTAGTGAAAATAAGATATGTCTTTCGTCGTAACAAAATCAAAGGGGGTTTCTTAAACTTGGGTTTAATCCATCTTGTAACACACATTATAATATAACTTCCAATTGCTAGGGTTTACTTGATGTTATGCAATTTATACTCACACAGAACTGAAACACTCTACTCTTTTTAAACTAAATGAAATACTATATGTGCAGGATTTCTTGAGCGCTGAATTTACGGTGTAGTGCGTGCAGAGGGGAAGAAAAGAGAGCTAACACGCTTTTGTTTCTGCAGTGTGGTCAACCTAGAAATACACAATTCAGCCAAATTGCGGTAAGATAAGCGAAGATATGCGCCGAAGGTATGAGACGTGGCAATAAACAATTGAACTCCACCCGATGTGCTTGTATGCTTATATATTTACTGTTATAAAACACATAGAAGTATTAAACAAATATTATGACAGTTATAGACACTCACTTGCTTTGTGGTTCTTCGATTTCCAAGTCTACTGCGTCACTTTCACAACTGGTATATTCTGATGTGTTAATAATTTTATCATTTACATTTTCTATTACACCATTGTTTCTCCAATATTGCATTTCCAGCTCTTGGAACTTCTTGCAGTGTTCTTTTCAATCCGTCACTTCTGCAGAAAGTTTCCGCAGATTTGTGGCTCTCGTTAACATTGCGCAACATTGTAAACATTCTTTACTCTTCAAAGGGAAGAGCCAGACTGAAAAATTCAATGCCATAGCCGGGATTTGAACCACGGATTTTCTGGTCTCCGTCCAGCCGCTCTAACCATTTGAGCTACTATGGCTAAGTGCCAACATGAGTCAGTTGGAGAATTGAATGTCATGTTGGCACTTTGGCCATAGTAGCTCAAATGTTTAGAGCGGCTGGACGGAGACCAGAAGATCCGTGGTTCAAATCCCGGCTATGGCATTGAATTTTTCAGTCTTTCTCTACCCTTTTATAGTGCGTCCTACACACGGCTAGTGTGAAAGAACAATTAATTTCCATTCTTTACTTTTGCCCACGCCAGCTCAGTTGCATTCAGATTACAGTTATACGGAGGTGGATAAAAAATAGCGTGTACTCTTTGAAGAGCCATAACACTGACAACATAGTCTTACTTAAATTTTTTGTGCAATGGTTAGATTATAATTTACCTCAAAATTGTTCAAAATGAAATAGTGTACGTGTGAAAGCTTAGCATATTAGCTGCTAGATGTCACAGTGTGTAGCCCATTTCTTGTTTCAAAGTTGTCATCTGTGTATACAGAAATACGCGAAACCTACGGAATGAGGATTTGGGACCCGAACGCTCAAGAAATCTTGTGCATATAGTATATACATATTATTCCTATATGTAAATTTAAGTAAAAATCGAAATTAAGGTAGTATAAACCTCGCTACCTTCATTCTGCGGAGCATGGTTGAGACCAAATGGCTATCAAATCTTGACGAGAGAGTACTTCGTATTATGTGCCAGTCCATTCATAACAGATAAATGAGCCCGAGTGTTTACATAACTAATATTAAGGAAATTTTCTAATGACATTGCATTTATTTTGAAAACGACAAGAATATGTTGTTTGCGATTTTTAAATGATTTTTTTAAAATATTATTTATCTGAAAGAAAAAATATAAGGCATTGCTATTAAAGTAACAATAATAAAAAGAAACATGCACATCAAGGATTTGAACTTAGGTTGGTACACTTAACCGATACATGCAGCATCTAAAGCAGCAAAACTTAACTGGGGACTCACAAACGAAGCCCTAAGAACTACGTACAAGGGTGCAATATTACCTTTACTGTACTATTCAGGATAAATGCATTAAATAGGTAATATAATTGTGTGAAGTACATTAGAGTACAAAGACTAGCGAACATCAAAATAACTAAAGCTTTCCGAAGAACATCCACGGAAGCACTCTGTATAGCAGGACTGACACCTATTATACTGAAAATCCAGGAGAATGCCAAAGAGTATAAACAAACAAAACAGAACACAGACTGCGAAATAGACACAGCATTAAGTTACAAGAAATGGCCACATCCTTCAGACATTCCAGAAATAAAAGAAACAAATGAAAATGAAAATTATGAGATTGAAGTTTACACTGACGGAAGCAAAACCGATCAAGGGTTAGGTTCTGGAGTGGTAATTTACGAAAACAAAGAATTAACCAAACAACTGTAGTATACACTAAACCAAAAGTGCTCAAATAATCAAGCAGAACAACTTGTAATCTTAAAGGCACTTGAAGAAATAGATAATATGGGAATAACACAAACTGACTTGAAAACAGCAGCAATATATACAGACAGCAAAATTACATTGCAATCATTACACAATACTAAAAATCTTAACCAACTGATAGAAACTGTAAGAGAAAAACTACAACAATTGAATAAAAAAGAATGGATGATAAGAATGGGATGGGTAAAAGTCCACATAGGAATAGAAGGAAATGAAATTGCAGATAAACTTGCAGAAACGAGCATCAATAAATGATAACATAGAAAGTAACAACCGAACCCCAAAAGTGCCATCAGGAAAGAAAAATACGAGAAGGAACATTCAAAAAATGGGAAACAGAATACCAAAACACATCAAAAGAACAAGAGACAAAACAATATTTTCCCACAGTAGCAAAACGATTAGAACGAAGACTTAACATATCAACAAACCTCACTACCATTTTAACAGGACATAGAAGGCTTAAAGCCTATTACAAGAGATTCAACATAATTGATGATGCTACATGCACCTGAAACAAAGGAGACGAAACCACAGATCACATCCTGTATGACTGCATCAAATGGAACGACCAAAGGAAAAAACTAAGGATGCAAATAAACAAGAAAGGAGGAAAGTGGCCAGTACATAAACCAGCACTTGTAGGACAATATCTAAGGGACTTTAGTGAATATGTCAACACAATCAATCTAGAAAGTGTTGAATAACTAAATAAGTAAATTAATTCTAAAAGACTACAGTGACTGTGTGAATACAATCTGAAAACACAATAATTTCAATACCTCAGTTAATATGAACAATCAATCTGGAAGCAAAATAAACCAGAACATGTTGTATTACAAATGTAATGGATCATGTGGATGAGTAATGAAAATAAAAGAAACACATTTTACCGCTCGGCCACCATGCATATAGCCAAGCTTCTCTGCTCCCTATCTATCACATACTCTTAAGTTTAAATTCACTAAATGTCCCGTCTAGGTTTATTGTAGCATGTTCTCTATGGCATTGCATGGCCTCTCTCATTTGTGTGAAGATATAGAAGAGATAAATGTGTCCTATTGAAGTAGGCCATGACATAAACAAACATTATCTCGAAATATGTGAAGCAGTATAACCTATTTCCAACAATTCTCTTAAATTACAAGTATTTTTGGTTCTTGTGTGTAATTTACCAATCCACGAATTTCTCGTGTTTGTGGTGCTCTCTTATTTTGTTTTATGTGGAAGAAAAATGCGCCAGTTTACTGGTTTAATAAATATAATAGTTCATGTTCTGACTACTGCGCAAACCCCATGGAATTCTAGCGTCACAGAAGGGCTTGCAGAAAATGATACAGCACCAAGATTCTCCGAACTCATCGGTGGCTCTCCGGCAGTGCATGCGAAGTTTCCTGCAGTAGCCGCTTTGGTTATGAGAAAGAATGGCATAGTATCTGGGTGTACTGGAACAGTTCTTAACAATGTTTTTGTGCTGACTGCTGGGCATTGTATCGCTGGTGCTTCGAGTATTATGGTTTATATTGGTTGTGCAGAGCTCTACGACTGCGCAGAAATTAAGTGAGTATCGAACTAACCTATACCAGCAACTATGTACTTTTAATAATTGTTACCTTTGCAGTCCCATTAGTGATTAATGTTATGTTGTAGAGCGCTCATATTGAAAGTTGTATCTTCAGCAATTCTAGCAATGCAATAAAGAACAGATAGTCGTAATCTATATACTTTACACCAGTGTTGACACAGTATATAATCAATAGCTCCTTTCACGTACTTAAAGTCACAATCTTTCTTAAAGAGAACAAATCTGCAGCTGAAATTCACTTAAGACTTCAGCGTTGCATGGTTTCAGCATTGTTAGGAGATGAGTTAAAAATTTCAAAGATGGACATATGTCGACCAAGTCGACCTCAGCTATCCACGCTATGCAACAAAGAAATAGACGAGCAGTTCATTGGAGAAGACAGAAGTATCACTCTCAATAGAATGTAACAAATTTCGCAACAGGGAATATTGTATTGCAGGAAGCAATTTCAAGTTGAGTTATCGAAATGTTGGTGCACATGCATAATATTTATTAACCTTAGAGCATCAGTAAGTTTACTTGTACTCCCATATCTTACAGCCTCAATTACAAGTTTCACAATTCTAATCTAGCTACAAATTTGTCACCTGCTTATATTACGGGTTGATAGTGATATTGGCTCCCTGGCCGTTTACCTCTATCCTTGCCCTTATACGACCTTGACCTAATGTTCTAATTTTGTCTTCCATTTCTCTACCTCTTACTTCCTTGCCCTTCTCAACCGTTTCTCTTGGATATTCAGCAAATTTCCCCACCTCCCTTATTCTTTTCTTTCCTTTCTACGTAAACATTTTTATTGTTACTACGTAAGCCCCTTTATTATCTCAGTTCTTATCACATTAATTTCCTCCAGTTTTCAATTTCTTTTCACTCCACCACATAATGCTCTAAGCTAATGTTCTTTCCACATAGAATGCACTCCTTTGGTGAACCCCCTCTCAATATAGCCCCTGTCCTTAACCAAACTAAAACCTCCCTCTCACATCTATCACGTAAGTCTATATATGTTTCCCTTCCCATTTCTGTCTTCATTTTCAGGTATGCATTTAGTGATTTCTTACTTATCGGATTTCCCCAAATCACTTGTCTGTCAATGTACTCTATCTTGTTCTTAATAATTGTCCAAAAACCTTTTACATTTCTTTCTCTCTCATGCCAGATACCCTGTATCCCTATTTTGACCATCATTCCGTCTAGCACTGCCCACCAGCTGTCCTTACATGTTGAATTCTTCTGTTATTCTAGGCAGATCTTAAATGTATTATCATCATCCCTTTTTAATACAACTATATCAATATTTTAAACATATTTCTATAATTACCCCACTTCTGCAAGGTCTTCCAAGTTCCACTCTAGCTACTCTATTTGGCGTTGGCTTATTCAAACCCAGTAGCTCTTTAAAGAACTCTCATATGTGTGCTAAACATGATTTCTGATCTCATTAGCCTCCCACAACTCCTTTATTCTACTATAGCTTCATATATTCTTTCATGCAACTTTAGTAACGTATCCAGCTCCTTAACCCAGACATCGTTATCTTTCCTTTCATTCTTATCTTTCTCCCATGTGCTTCCCAGTCTCCATTATAGCACAGTCTCATCCCGAAATAGTCAAACTCCATTACCACCTGCACCTTTTGGCCATTTAAGTACTACTTTTCCTCTTTTGTTAACTTATCACCCTTCTTAAACACTACTATTTTTGACTGGCTTATATTGGTTGTTATGCCCCATTCCTTACAGTAGCTGCTAATTTCATTTATTGCTCTCTGTAATCCTATCACTGTTAGAGGTGCTATTACCAAATCATCTGCAATTAGTAACCCTGGCAATATATTATTCCCAATAATTGGGCAATTGTTGTTACTTTTTTCAACCTCAATTATATTCTCAATGAAGAAGTTGAGAAATATAGGACTAAGTTTACAGCCTTGTCTTAATCCCATTTTATGCTCCATTAATTCCGTTATCCCATTCCCTAGAGCATCAAGTTGAGTGATGAACCACCAGCTTCTTTAGAGATTTCGTAATGGAGGTAATTTTTAGGTTAGGGGTGTGTAATGCTCAGAAAATAATAATAATAAAATTAAGGGTATTCGATTTGAGAACTCTAGGACTAGCAGAAAGGCTATAAAAATTGCATTGAAGTAGGAGGGGATTACTTTGTAAAAGATTATGTAAACATTGAACTGCTGTGAAAAATATCAGTTTCAGTCTTTGGTCATCAACTCTCGTATATTAACAACTGTTTCAGAACGTTTTATTAACATTTTTTAAAATACTACATACATAAAAATATTTAGTAAATATTCTCCACTTAGCTTAAGAAGCCGATGACAAAATATTTATTCTTTATACAAAAGAAAATTGAAAAATTTAAGTATCAAAAAAGTATGAATGATATTTCTACTCTTAAAAACTAAAAGATGATTATACATTTAAAAAATTTACTTACCATCCTTGGGTTAGTAAACACTTTCAATTTTTTTTTAAAGAATTTGGTATAACTTTAGTTCCTCAAAATAAATATAGTATTAAACATTTATTACAATTTACTAAAAAGGATAACATTCCTAATAGTAAAAAATATGGTATTTATCAATTTAATTGTTTAGATTGTGATCAGGTTTATATTGGAAACGTAGTTTGGAAACCAGAAAGAAAGAAAATTTTCGTAACATTAGACATAAACAAACTAATAAATCGACCGTAGCAGATCAGTTTTGGTCATTTAACCATGAAATAAATCCCGAAGTTAAATTATTAAAACTATTAAATGTTCTCATAGATTTAACAGTGTGGGGAAAATACTTATTGTAATGAATTTTGACATACCGGCAATTGATTCTGTTTTTAGGTTTGTTTCGTCTTCAAAAGTTGGTAACACGTAAATACGTAAATGCATGGTATCTTTAACAACGAAGTGTGTTGACTGAAGATGTGGGCAAGTGTCCATGAAATTAATTTCGCAAAAACATAATCGAAGTATTGTCATCGGCTTCTTAAGATAAGTGGAGAATATTTACTAAATATTTTTATTTATTTAGTATTTGTTACTCCACTGTAAATAGCTTCATTTTTTGTGTAATTTTTAAACATGTTTGTCCTCCGCTTGAAAATCATAGTTCAAAGACTAACAATTTTATTTTAAGTGCGTGACGTATAATGCAGTTGGTTTCAGAATGTTGGCGTGAGAGAATAACACATAAAATCAGCTAAAAGACTGTACCAAACAATTTGGAAATTAGTAATCCTGATACTTGAATCAAAATATTGTCTTCTCGGTAGTTCCATTGTGTCATAAAAATACAGGTTTGTATGACTGAATAATGGACAGCTGCATATGCCAGTGTTATTTTGATGTCTTGTTAGACATGTTTGGCTTATGACCAGTCAGATGACCAGTGTCCTTTTATTGGTTCTCCACTTCTGTCATGTTCAGTTATGTTCTCTTTTCTACATGTTACCTTATTTCTCTCATATATCCTTTAGGTATATTTACCATAAATAATTAATATGTGTTACTCAGAACAGTGTTTAGTGTTCTGATTTGCTATAAGTCTACATAGATGTGTTTCTGTACCAGGGCAGGTGTGGGCATTTTGCACCCGAGATACGACCTGGTTGATAATTTCATATATAACGACATCGGACTGGTACGCTCAACCAGCAGGTTCTCCATGACAGCATACACCATCCTGTCAACTGTTACAGCATACTACAAGGGTTGCGTCGTGGTGGGATATGGCTCTACCGGCCAGAACTTGGTGGAAATCAGCAGTAACCTACACGAGCTACAAATTACTAAAGTGCTTCCTTGCACGTACTACTTCCCACCGGTTCTGGTCAATCACATGATTAGTACCATGGTCTGTTCAAAGACTAAAGACAACAGGAGATATAGCTTTGGAGACTCTGGTGGACCTCTGATGTGCGATAACATCCAAGTAGGCGTCACCAGTCAGCTAATTACTTTAGAACGAAATGGTGTAAACGAATCACTGATGTCGTGGGTACCCGTCGGTCTGTACGTTGAGTGGATAGAGGAAACCATGTCCAGCACTAGTCATGTGAGTTGGACAATCGTGTTTTCAGTGCTACTACTCATCTTGATGCAGTTTCTATATTAACAAAGTAATAGAGTTAATCAGTTAAATCTGTGTAAATATGAGGTATTGTTTAAAAGTATGTCAGTGAATGTATAAATGTAACATAAATAAAGACGAGAATAAAGACGAGACAGCTATATATTTTTAAATGGAATAAATGTGAAAGTAAAATACTGTAACATTTGTGTTGAGAAATGTTCCACCGTAAGAATGTTTCTACTACTTGCAGAGAATGTTCCGTAGATTTTCCAAAGGAAACACCTAACGGAACACAACGGTACGAAGGCTTAGAGAGGACATCGCTGTCATCCGTTTCAAAGTGAGATATGCAGGTGCAAGCAGGGAGACAAAGCCGGGTGTTCAAACGTATGGGTCTGGCAATTACAAATTCAAGGTGCATGTGTGGTGGAACTATTCCCATCATCATCTTCAGATTGAGCCCTGTGACCCGTTCCGTTCTCTTCAAGAGTCTACCGATCCTTCCAGCGTAGAGCTGGGCGTCCCACACCTCTCTTTCCCTTCGGCATATAACCTAAAACTCTTCTTGGAAGTCGTTCCACGTCCATTCTTAAAATATGATTTTTACATTCATTTTTGTTCTTTATTATTTTACTGTTTAAATTAAAAAATCCCAAGCTCTTCTCTTATTTTCTTTGTTTCTTACGTGGATTATTACCTGCCACGCTTCTCAAAAATCTCATCTCTGCCGATTCTAGCTGTTTGCGTTGGTGTCCATATTTCGGAACCGTATGTTAACGTTGGGACAGCCATTCTTGGCTTGGATCGTCAAAATATTTTCAGTCCGGCTCTTTTTATGAGAAATGTAAGTTCCTTTTTTACTACAAGGGGTTACCACCCCAATGCTGGAGCACCCGGTATTATATCGGAGTTGTCCTCTCCTAGAGGAGCTGTCTTACTGGACTTCGAACCCCATCTGTCCGTTTCTAATGTATTATCCTCATTAGGAGGGATGACTCTTCCGCGACTTCGCCTTAGTGAAGAACTTCTCCGCCGAAAATCCCGTTGAGGTCTTCACACTTAATTATGTGTATGGGGCCCTTTGACCAGTGAGCAGCTGTACCCCCAATATTTATTTCCCCTCGGGAGCCCGGTTGGCCCAGATATAACCCTAGGCACTGGGTTGGCTATCTGCATCCGTAAGGTTGAGCGATGGGGTGCCTCTCCCTACGTCTCTACTATTCTCTTGGTGGATAATATACATAAATAGGGTAAATGTTGATTACACAGAAAATGAAGCTAGTTACAGTGGAGTAATAAATATTACACAAATATAAATATTTGTTCATTAATGTCCACTTACCTAAAGAAGTTGATGTTAATGCTCCTTTCTTGTTTACTGCTTTAATTAATGGTTTTAATAAAGATTTTATACAAAAGAAGATTGAAAAATTTAAATATAAAAAGTATTAATGATATTTCTACTCTTAAAGAAATAAAAGATGATTATAAATTTAAAAATTTACTTACCATCCTGAGGTTAATAAACATTTTCAAAAAATTGTTAAAGAAGTTGGTATAACTTTAGTTCCTCAAAATAAATACAGCATTAAAAATTTATTACAATTTTCTAAAAAAGATAAAATTCTTAATAACAAAAAATCTGGTATTTATCAATTTAATTGTTTAGGTTGTGATCAGGTTTATATTGGAAAGACGAAACGTAGTTTGGAAACATGAAAGAACATTTTCGTAATATTAAATATAAACAAATTGATAAATCGGCCAGAGAAGATCATGTTTCGTCATTTAACCATGAAATAAATCCCGAAGTTAAATTATTAAAACAATTAAATGTTCCCATAGATTTAATTGTGTGGTAAATTTTTTTAAAATAAAAATCACGTAATGAATTTTGACATACCAGCAATTGATTCTGTGTTTAGGTTTGTTTCGTCTTCAGATTTTGATAATACGAAAAATCATGGTATCCTTGACGACGAAGTGTGTTAACTGACAATGCGAGCAAATGATCCTGAAATCGATCTTAAGGGTATGTATGACTGAAATTTTCAAATTCTGAACTAATAATGCTAGCTCTTTCAAATTTACACCATAGGTGTAGTATATTGTAAGCATGTTACAACCTAAATTTAAACCATTTTTCTCCAGCAGTTTAGAAATTATGATAAATTTTGTATGTTTTTTGTTACGTCACTAAAAAAGTCCCTTGCGACAAAATATTTTGAATTTTGGTCTAATATTTTAACCCTATGTTCATAATACAATTTTTTTTGAAATTGCTCTGGGTTTTTCTGTGTCTCCTTTAGTTTAGGTCACAAAAAGTTTTTAATTTACAAATATTCTTTTTTTGTCTAAAAAAACTGTAAGTTTTGTGTTTGAAAATTAAAAATATATGCTTATATACATTTCACAATAAAACCTAGGGCAATTTCCATTCCTCATGATATTCTAAAGCTGTGTAGGAAATTTCATGAATGTAGTACAAAAACTGCATCGCAAGGAGCATTTTACAGGAAGAAAAATGCTGAAAATATGAACATTGAGAAAACAGCGATTAAAGATTTGATTGCATAACTCACATTAAATTCCACCAGGCTGATAGGTTGGACCCTCAGATTTCTTTTTCCTCTCCTCTGCTGCTGCTTTTTCCACCTTTTTCTTCTTTAGATGTTGCTTTTCTTCTGCACAACTTCGCTTCTTGCTTTGCAGGATACGAGTCTGATCTCGCTGCACTGAAGTTTTCCTTGCTGAGTCTACCACACTTTCACCTCTGATATTTTGCTGCAGCTCCAATGACTTAAGACTACCCATGTTACTCACTGATGCTTTTAATAACAGCAAGATCCAATTTTTGTTTTGATGTGGAAACTTCCTTTGGGCACTTATTCCATATGACATGATGCAAAGATTCATTGGCATTCTGTGTTTTTCCTGTTTTGCACCTCTCTAGTAATGTTGTAGAAGCCAGCCTCTAATATATTGGCAACATTTTAGGAACTATTTTGTCTGAAAGCCTTATTTTTCTTTTCTTGAATTGAAAATTTAAGAACGGAAAACAGACAAAGAATGTGGATGTAGGCCAAAGAGGGCGTGACTCTGACGGAGTTTAAAGGACACAGACATTTAAATAAGCATTTAAAAATGGCGTCCGGAGGCAAATTATGCATTTTTCACATTCTGGAATGTCTAAATTATTTTATAGAATTAAAATAAAAAAAGTCGTTATTTTCACGATTTTCATGAAATTTCAGTCATACATACGCTTAAAACGAAGATAGAAGTATTAACATCAACTTCTTAAGATAAGTACACATTAATTAAAAATATATTTATTTCTGTAATAGTGTAAATATGTTAATAAAGTACAATTAGCAAACAATCTGGGTAACATCTCTGGCCATATTGCCCTGAGATCTTCATATCCTTCATGCTTTACCTAAATAATACCAGATAAGGTGCCGTGAAAACGACCATAGAAGTACCCTAGCACTAATAAATCAAGCTACCAGTCACAAACAACAACACAACACTCGATATGATTTGCAAATTCCTTAAGGTTGGCGCAAAGTTATGATTGGCCGTACGGAAATGTTGCAAAGAATAAACGTTGAAGTATTGATCACAATATCCGGAAATTCTTTTGTAGTAATCTTTGTATCAATTAGAAACGACTGAAATTAAACTTATTTGTCTTCTAGTTATCATGAAATGTTGACAGACTAATTATATAACAAATTATGCAGTTAATATGGGTATCTTCAAGACATTTATGAAGCAGCTGGATGATATCAAATTGAGAGCTGGTTATTTCCAGCAAGATGGAGCGACATGCCATACATCTAATGACACCATGGAACTTGTAACCAATTTCTTTGATAATTGAATAATCTCAAAAGGTCTGTGCCCCCCCCCAGATCCCCTGACCTAATCTCACCGAAGTTTTTCTTGTGGGGGTATCTAAAAATTAAAGTGTACAGGAATAGGCCACGGATAATTGATGTTCTGAAGGAATCCTAGGAATCGAAGTAAGTAACATCGGCGAGGATACTCTCAGTAAAAGTTCATTGAATATGGTGAGACGAGTGCAAACATGTATAGATGCTAGTGGAGGACACTTCCAACATTTTCTTTAAGACGTACGAGGGTGGGTCAAAAGGTGATGCCTTCTAATGTTTCTTTTCCCTTTTCTTTGTTTGTTTGTTTTTTCTTTTAATTGCCAAGAAAGTTGAATCCAAATTTACATAGTTTGAAAACTACAACGTTGATGATTAATTTGTCACTATTCAATATCGTAGTATACGTACTTGACCACAGTTTTGATCCACCTTTTAACTAGGGCATGTATTCCAGTGCTCCCTAAGCCATTGACGCACGGACGATTTCACAGCCTCCTCATCTTCAAAATGAATCCCACGAGGAGCTTCCTTTAGTGGCCCGAACAGATGGAAGTCTGATGGTGCCAGTTCAGGGTTGTATGAGGGGTGAGGTAGGACTTGCCATCCGAATTTCTCAATTTCTGCAGTGGCGTAAGGGCTGGTGTGTGGTCTTGCATTGTCATGCAAAAGAAGAATATCCGCCATAGTTTTTTGGGCGAACTCTGCGAAGACGTGCTTTCAGCTTGTTGAGAGTTGTGGCGTATTGGACAGAATTTATTGTGCAGCCCTGCTCCAAAAAAGCATTCATAAGCACACCCCCTGCATCCCAAAACACTGTTGCCATAACTTTTCCTGCTGACCGCTGAGCTTTGAATTCTTTTTTCTTTGGTGACGTTGTGCGATGCAATTTCATTGAGCGCCTCTTTGATTCAGCTCCAAAGAAAACGAACCCACGTTTCGTCTCCAGTAACATTTTTTTCCAGAAACTCCTCTCCCTCCAAATTGAAGCGCTGCAAATGTTTGGAGGCGATTTATTTGCTTGTTTCTTTGTTTTGGGCGGTTAACATTCTTGGTACCCAACGTGAACAAGCTTTCGAGTAATCCAGTTGTTGAATAATCATCATCACACTGCCTTTACTGAGGGAGGTAATGCGACACAATTCACCTATTGTTACTCGGCGATCACCACGAATGATGTTATCGACTCGCTGAATGTTGCATGGAGTCATTGTAGTATATATTGCCTTTGAATTTCCATTCTCTTTGCGTGACAAACAGTTTACAAAATGTGAGTAGATTGTGCCAAATCTTCTCCACCCATGTATGTATTATTATTATAAACGTTTATTGCTGTACTTCATATTAATCCAAATAAACATTTGCAGACATTATCTTGTTGCTAATTTTCTTGTAGGTGCTAGGTAAGTATGGGAATTCAGTAGTCTTTAAGCAATAGTAAAATCATTTTAAAGCTGATTACTTTGTAATATCTTGAAAGTTCCATTCTCTTTGAATAGGATAGGATAATTAAGCTTAAAGGCACTCAACTACAAGCTCATCAGCAGCCTTGAAAGCCAATGGGTTTAAAATCGATCTAAAGGCCAAAACTGACCGTTAAATAAAAACAAGATAAAAACCCGGACAATGTAGCTCCAATACTAAAATAAAGCTTAAAACCATAAAAAGATTAAAATTCCAAATTAACGGGTCCTATATTCTAAAATGTAGAGTTAAAATGAAATCTAAAACCTTGGTCACCGCTTGCTCGTCGTCAGCCGCTGTCTCCGGGAAGCTGGCCGACAGATGGAGAGCCCTGAGGAGACATGCTAACCTAAAACAATATAAAAGAACGTGGCGGATCGTCAGCAATGAACCACACAGCGGACAAACAGGTTCTGGGGCCCTACTTAATAAAAACTATGACTAAAATAGCAGTGACCAATACGTAGCCGAGCCAAAATCTCCTCCTGCCGCCGGGATAATTTTCAGGAGGTCGCCCAGTGAATTGGAAGCCCATTCACGGCTCTGAGCTTGTTGCCACGCAAAGCCGACCACTCATCGCGCCAGCACGAGAGTGTCGCTCTACGGACAACGAGCCCTGAAGTCTTCCGCGGTGGCTAACGGGAAGGTAGCACAAGGTGCTGTGGCGGCCACCTTAGCCGCCTGAATCCGCCCTTTCATTACCGTGCAAGCCAACGTGACCAGGAACCCATGCACACCCCACGCTAACGCCAGAGACGTGTAAGACGTGGAGGGCGTCCTAGATACACCGTACAAGGGGTTTGGTGAGTGTACAGCTCATTCTCTTTGAATGATCAAGACATGTTATAAATTGTGTGTATAATTTTAGTTAATTGATGGAAATTAATCATTTCTCCACACTAGCCGTATATAGTCTAAGATAGAGTCAACATGAAAAGTTCAATGCCATGTGTATAATATTTGTCGATCTCTTATGGTTTATAAGTTACATAAAATTCATAAACGTACCTTCAACATTTGGAATTTTAATCCAATTCGATAAATCCAGTTTTGAGAAAACATAAATGTTTGAAAACTGTTGCATATAAATGATAGTTGATAATGGGAGGAGGCAAGGTTCATGTCGTAAACCTGGGAGATGCTATACTCTAAATTTTGGTACTTGACCAATTTTTCTTTCTTGGTTATGCTCTTCCCAGTAACACGCAGGTTGACATATAATTGTTCGGCTCGAAAGGTTACCCTGGTTTTAACTTTGTTAATGGGAACCTGTCAGATAACGAACTGATTAATCCACGTGGACATAACATCTATCTGTCATTTGTGAATCCTGCGCTTCCATTGGTTGAAGTGATGCCTTCATTGGTACTTTCCAAACGATCGAGAGACATGCCAATACCCCTCTCACTCCTGCAATAGTTTTCTGAGAGGTAACTGTTTGAGCAGCAGGATAATACACATACACCATACACGCACAACGAATGCATACACATATAGGGCAATCTCCTACTAAAATTATCTCTTTTTATGGAAATAAGCATTTTTCCACACTAGCCGTGTGTAGGCTAAGGTTTGAATGAGCAGAGCCAGACTCACGTTCAAGAGTTTCCGAGTTCGTATCTCGGTTAAGGTGAGTTACCTGGATAAGGTTTTTACGGGGTTTTCCCTTATCCTAGAAGACGAATTTCAGGTAAAGTCTTTTTAGTTATCTCATGTGTTGTCGGCAGCTGCCTTTGACGAACCCTCATTATCGTTTTAAAACCCCGGCCCGCCTCCTCGCAGACCTTTCCGCAAGGTTCCCACCTTTCTCGATGCGTCATGGGTATCGTACGAGGTTTCGTCTAAATAAATTATCTTATGTCCATTACTGCAAAACTTTCTTAGTTTTGATTTTATATATATATATATCACCAAGCTGCAATGCTACTGGATTCCATAATAACTCTTATCTTATTCAAAGTGCGGTATTTGAAACCCAGCTCCCTTAGGAGGCCGTGCAAAGTGCAGTGCCCGTAAGGAAATTCACAAATTTCTTGCAAATGTGCAACCAATTCGTCTAAGGTGGACGCTCTCCCTTTTGCATAGAATCTATAAATTTCTCGAATAATTAAATCGCATGTGAAATTATCTACTTTAGAGAAACCTTTCCTTTTGTGTTCACACTTGATCAGCGTCTTTGGTATTCCTTTCGTCACAATATTTCTAACTGTATTTCTGTGAATACCCAGAATTTATCATCAGATTCATTGCATGACCCCTTCCAAGATTATTTGTCAGCACATATTTATATATGTTCAAAACAAGCGCTTGAATTTGCTTAGAAACAGTTCCCGTTATAACTCGGCCCAGTTATTCACACTATTGTCTTCACTTTGATTATTTTCACTTGACTGAAAGCTATCTACTACTTCATTTGCATTTACCACTGCATTACTCTCCCACGATCACCACATCGTGATACACAACGAATTGCTGCACATAATGAAACAGATCAACTGGAAGTTGGAACTTTGGCAACTGAGACTCCACGTGGAGTAGACATGCGACTGACACTTCAAGAAAATCAGGGTTGCTATTGGTCCTCAAAGACAGTGTTCCATTTCTGAAGTGTGGAGATAGATTTATGACGGTCATTAGTGGGCGGAAAGGTCAGGTCCCTTGAGGTCCTTTTGAGTGGGAACTGCACAGACGTTAACTAAACAGACTTTAACTCTAAGCTCCATAAACTCCGGACTAATTTGAGCATCATTTCACCCATTTCATTCACCGCCCGACGTTATTTAACGTTGGAGGATGTAAATTACCAAAACAGAAAAGATAAAAAATCGAAAAAAAACTTGAAAAATTCAATGCAATTGCCCGGATTTGAACCAGAGATTTCCCTCTTTCCATATGGTTGCTCTAAACCACTGAGCTACTATGGTCAACATGCAACCACACGGAGAGCGGGAGATCCTTGGTTCAAAACCCGGAAATGGCATTGAATTTTTCAGTCTGGCTCTATTCATTCAAACCTCAGCCTGCACAGAGCTAGTGTGGAAGAAATAATTATTTCCATCAATTGAGGTCCCAAGTTCGAACCTCGGTCAGGGTGAGTTACCTGGATAAGGTTTTTTCCGGGTTTTCCCTTATCCTGAAAGACGAATGTCGGGTAACTCTAAGCTCTATGGACCCTGGGCTCATTTGAGCATCGCTTCGCCCATTCCATTCATCGTCCCATATGACTTAACGCTGGAAGACGTAAATTACAAAAAAAAAAAAAAAAAAAAAAATATCTATCAATTTATCTAAAAAGCACAGTGGTTTAACTATAAAGCCTAGGATTTAAATACTTATAGCAGAGTAAATCGCTACAAAAAAGAAAGAAAGAAAGGGAGGAATGGAGGAAGGGAGGAAGGGAGAAAGGGAGGAAGGGCGGAAGGGAGGAAGGGAGGAAGGGAGGGAGGAGGGAGGGAGGAGGGAGGGAGGAAGGGAGGGAGGAAGGGAGGAAGGGAGGGAAGAAGGGAGGAAGGGAGGGAGGAGGGGAGGAAGGGAGGGAGGAAATTTGCGAAATTGCGTTTTCTTGTAATTTATATCCTCCAACGATAAGTCATATCGGCCGATGAATGGAATGGGTGAAATGATGCTCAAATGAGCGGAGGGTTCATAGACCTTAGAGTTACCCGACATTCGAAGAAAGTTGCGTGTACCATTGCATATGAGAACCCCTAGTGGTCTACCGGGAAACATACAAGTCAGTTGGAGAATTTAATGGCATGTCGGCAATTTGTCTATAGTAGCTCAGATGATTAGAACAACCGCACGGAGAGCGGGAGATCCGTGGTTCAAATCTCGGCTATGACACTGAATTTTTCTGTCTGGATCTACTGATTCAAAATATTTATTTTTTTTATTTCAGGGAACCTCAAAATAT
Organism: Mantis religiosa; assembly: GCA_030765055.1. Taxonomy (NCBI): domain Eukaryota; kingdom Metazoa; phylum Arthropoda; class Insecta; order Mantodea; family Mantidae; genus Mantis; species Mantis religiosa. The sequence goes on along the minus strand of CM060958.1, from coordinate 135,675,068 downwards.
GTTTCTAGTGAAATCTCAGTGTCAATTCAGTGAAATACAGTACTTCTCTTACTTAGTGTAAATGCATAGTCCAGAAAGTAGAGTCGTAACCAATTTTGAGGAGTTGTGTATTTTAAACTATATAGTAAATGTCATTATTTATTTGTCGAGTTGTATATAGAATATTACATTATACAAAGAACTCGTTACTGACAATCGAACCTGTCGAGATATAAACTGTTAGATGTGTGTGGCAGTGGATAGCAGCTTTGTTGCACTTCGTGGCGAACAGAGTATGATGTACACGCACGACTGAACTAGTTTACGCTCCGTTAGTTGCCCCTTGTGAATAGACAGTAATTAATTTGGGAATAAATGAGCGTCCAAACCAGCTAGTCTAATTTATCTCATATCACAATAGCTTCCGCTTTTCCCTTTATGCAAGTATCTCCACTGGAGGTATTCAACTCGGCTACATTTGTGTGGACAATTACAGTATTTCCTGAAGCCAAACAGCGAAAGAATACAAAGTACGAACAAAAACAATGTATTAGATAAAGAGCTGTGAATTATTTCATTTATTTAGCTTTGTATTTGCAAAGTGTAATTAGCTCCAGGAAACTAGGTATAAAGCTGCACCTATATTAGTTTTTCGAGGCGATAGCAAATAAATTATTCGCAGTTGGCCGTGAAAAATGTCCATGTTTACATAACTTCCATTGGCTAATAGAGTGAGACTAAGTATTCCTAATATAATTGCAATATTAAAAGTGTGAATCTGACACAGGTAAAAAAAATTCTAATATGTTACGATCATAACTTTCTTTACTCTTGTATAAACTGTTCTTACTAACGCAAATTCTCTATCTACTTCTTGTTAGTCAAGAAAAAAAATATCGCTAATTTTCTTGCAATCTTCTTTCCGAATCACCTTGCCCCGCTGACATGTACGAGATGTGTCTCCAAGGCGCTGGAGCCCTGAGGAATGCTATTAGGCGAGATCCGGCAACACTGGCGTCTAACTTGGTTTCACTCCTTCAAATCCCCACAACAATGGACCTGTTGCAACCATTTGTTTTGGCTGGGCAGCCGTTTGCGATGGAGCTTCTTATCACTTCCGCCGCCAAGTTGAGTCCAGAGGGTCTACTCCCATTAGACCTGGACCCGGGCCTCTTTAAACCAGGGAGTTACCGAGCTGTCCCAAAGGGCGCTTTCCATAGGGCAAGGCCTGGGTTAATAACAAGCCTCCCCCCATCTGGACCAAGGACACAAAAGGGGATTGAAATGGATAGGCCACTTACGTGCGCCAACACCAAAGGTGAAGGCTACCAATATGACCTCGCTGGGGCCGCCTGGCGATCTAGCACACCTTCTACTAGCTCTACAGGCTAGTACCCGGGAATATTAATGGCTTCGCTCAACCCCGTCCGCAGATGTACCCGATTTCCACGGGTATTGGGAAACACTGCCCCCTCGAGACCAACGCAATCCGAACAACTCCCAGAGGTAGGGGCTCGAATGTTCGGCCCGAGGTTCCCCTAGTAACCTCAGAGGTACCACGAGTGCTAGGGGTCCGCAGCGCCCGCACCACGGCAGCTGAAGGGGACTGATCCCCTCCCCTACGTGGCCAAGTGTGAGTTGCGTATCGTGGACCGTTTTTGAGTGCCGAGGGCACTAACCCCACTGAAATTCATCGTCAGTTATGCGAAGTCTATGGGTCACAGTGTATGGCCGTCAAAAACGTGCAAAAGTGGGTCAGAAATTTCAAAGACGGACGTACAGACGTCCATGACGAACACTGTTTTGGTCGGCCTTCGGTTTCAGCCGAAACAGTTGCAAAAGAGGAGCAGGAGTTGCTTAAAGATCGGCGTGTGACAGTTTGCGAGCTGTGTGAACTTATCCCTGAAGTCAGTAAGACTACGATTGACAAGGTTTTGACGGAACATTTGCATTATCGCAAGGTGTGTGCGAGGCCGATCTCCTGGCCCAGTTCGGATGGGATATCCTCACCCATTCCCCCTACAGTCCAGACTTAGCACCTAGTGATTATCATCTGTTTCCTGAGTTGAAGTCACACCTGGGTGGAACACACTTCCAGTCCGACGATGATTTAAAAGGCGAGGTTGTGCGCTACTTTCGCAACTTGGCGGGAGAGTGTTATGACAAGAGTATACAAGAACTGCAAAGCACATGCACAAGTGTATCGATTGCAATAGTCATTACGTTGAAAAATGGCTGTAAGTTCCGCCTTTCCATCAATGTAACATCCTTTGACAATAAACATGTTTTCTATGTTAAATAAAATTGAAGACACGCCTCGTACCATTGCCTTCCCATTTTCTCTAACTGGCTAATGTTTTCGCAGCCGCAGGCGTCACTTTCAGGACACGTGGAAACCTGCAGTAAACGTCATAATAATGGTCAGGGATATAGATGAAATCATGCAAATAAATATGTGAAGAAATGCTAAAGTACAAATTTATAATGAAGCTTATCTCATAATTTGTAATGAAGAAAAATTCAGCTCAAAGCGAGGTCAGCGATAAAAGTAATATAAACAGGTCTACCAATAAACGCACGTGCTATCGTCAGCCATTCCAAGAGTCAGGTTTGAAGGAAAGGACACTTCTGTTTATTTCGTTCCAGATTAACTAACGCTCATACGTAATATATTTAATTCATATGGTCTAAAATATAAATTAGAAAATTCTCTTCAAACATATTAAGATATATTACGAGGGTGGGTCAAAAATATTGCCGCCTATTTCTTTTTTAATTGCCAAGAAAATTGGATCCAATTTCCATAGCTTCAAAATTACAACATTGGCGATTAATTTGTCACTATTCAATATAATCTCCGTCCTTTTCCACAGTGTTGGTCCACCTTATAACTAGGGCATGTATTCCGGTGTGGTGAAACACACGGTCTTGCTTCCTAAGCCATTGACGTACGGACGTTTTCACAGCCTCCTCATCTTCAAAATGAATCTCACGATGAGCTTCCTTTAGTGGCCCGAACAGATGAAAGTCTGATGGTGCCAGGTCAGGGCTTTATGGGGGGTGAGGAAAGACCTGCCATCCCAAATTCTCAATTTCTGTAGTGGTGTAACGGCTGGTATGTGGTCTTGCATTGTCATGCAAAAGAAAAACAACCGCCATAGTTTTTGTTGGACGAACTCGGCGAACACGTGCTTTCAGCTCTCTGAGATTTCTGACTTATTGGACAGAATTTATTGTGCATCCCTGCTCCAGAAAATCAATCATAAGCACACCCTCTGCATCCCAAAACACTTTCGCCATAGCTTTCCCTGCCGACCGCTGAATTTTAATTTTTTTTTTCCTTCGGTGACGTTGTGTGATGCCGTTCCATTGACGTTCTCTTTGATTCAGGTTCGAAAAATGAACCCACTGTTCGTCTCCAGTAACATTTTTTTTCCAGAATCTCCTCTACCTCCAAATTGAAGCGCTGCAAGAGTTCGGAGGCTATTGTTTTCCTTGTTTCTTTGTTTTAAGCAGTTAACATTCTTAGTACCCAACGTGAACAAACTTTTGAGTAACCCAGTTGATGAATGAGCGTCATCACACTGCCGTTGCTGAGGGAGATAATGCGGCACAATTCACCTGTTGTTACGCGGCGATCACCACGAATGATGTCATCGACTCGCTGAATGTTGCATGGAGTCACTGCAGTCACCGGCCTGCCGCTTCGCTGTTCATCTGCCAATGGTGTTTACCGTTCAACTTCGTTACAGCGACGAACCCATCGTCTAACAGTGCTGACATCCACCGTTGCATCACCATACACATTTTTTAGCCTTTTGTGTATGCGAATTGGCGTTTCACCTTCCGCAGTCAAAAATTCAATCACAGAACGCTGTCTAATACCAATGTCGATGTCAGCCATTTTGCAAGAGGATGCAGTGCTTCCCTTTGTTCACTTAGGAGGTTACTACTGCAGGGGTTTGGAAGAATAAGGTTGGAGGAATTGCACCAAATTCAAAGTTTTCACATAACTTACTTATTTAAGGGGGAAAAATAGGAGCCAGTACTTTTTGACCCAACCTCATTCATATTTTTATAAAGTAGGAAAAGGCAGCTGTACTCCCTCCAGAAAGTCATTGTGAAGAAATCCCTAAAAATTAAGATTTTGCGTCCCCTTAAATGAAAAAAGGTATAGAAGACAATCCTGCATGGAGCGGGCGAGCGCGCGCGTGCTTGTGTGCACAATAAATTCTGTCCAATACGTCAGAACTCTCAAAAAGCTGAAAGCACGTCTTCGCCGAGTTCGCGCAACAGAAACTATGGCGGATGTTATTCTTTTGCATGACAATGCAAGACCACAAACCAGCCGTTACACCACTGCAGAAATTGAGAAATTGGGATGGCAAGTCTTACCTCACCCCCATACAGCACTGACCTGGGATCATCAGACTTCCATCTGTTCGGGCCACTAAAGGAAGCTCATCGTGGGATTCATTTTGAAGATGAGGAGGCTGTGAAGACGTCGGTGCGTCAATGGCTTAGGAAGCAAGACCGTGTGTTTTACCACACTGGAATACATGCCCTAGTGAAAAGGAGAACCAAAACTGTGGAAAAGGACGGAGATTATATAGAATAGTGACAAATTAATCGTCAATGTTGTAGTTTTCAAGCTATGTAAATTGGATTCAATTTTCTTGGCAATTAAAAGAGAAAAAGAAAATAGGATGCATTACTTTTGAATCCCACACTCGTAAGACTATGTTGTCTTTGCAGGAGGATTCTTTCGCAAATCCCCTGAGAGTCTCCGCCGGTAGTATAGCATTATATTATTTTTTGTATTCGGTTATTATGTATCTTATATGTAGCATTTAAAAGCCTGGTACCTTCCTCTCTGTTGCCATTCAGATTTTATGGCAACCATTACACAATTATTAAACCATTATACTTTCTTCTCCTTCCTCAGTTTTTTCTGTACTTTCTGTCATGTCTGGTGTCCGGAGTTCGTTTTAGTACTTGTCATTGCTTTTCTTGTATATGAAGTTTAATACATTCTTCTTAAAGTTTATATCTTCAATAATTTATTATATGCTGCACCCTTAGAAATTTCAATTAAATTAATTTACATAAACACACTATATTCTTTTTTCCTCTCATGTAAGTATAGGTTACATCACTGGATATAAAATTTTAACTGAACTTTGAACAGGTGGAGTCAGAATGAAAAATGGATACATAGCCGGATTTGAACCACGTATCTCCCAGTATCCGTCCGGTTGCTCTTAACCATTGAGCTATCATACCAAAAATGCCATTATTACTTTAAATTCTCAACTGCTTGTATTTTTCTTGGTAAACGACATTAGCACATATTTTATGCATTTTACCATATTTTATGCACTTTATGTGCAGAAAACAAACATGACTCGGTTTATGAGAAGAGAACCATTCTGCTTATAATATAACTTTAATCTCTGTTTCATATAACCTTGCCCCGCTGACATGTATCACTCCGCGCGCAACTACCTTCCCCTTACCCTAATTGGATAATGCTTTTGCGCCATAGGTCATAGCCAGTGCCTTGCCGTCACATTTAAACCTGCAGTAAACATCACAACAATTGCCAGTAAGATAGATAATATCATACGAATAAGAATATAAAGGCATGCAAAAATAAATGTTTGTAATGAAACTGAGAAAATTGAATCTGAATGAATGAGCAATGAAACTGAAACAAGTTTATAATGAAAGGCCTTTGGTCTTTTCCACTGGAATTTTTTAAAACAGCGCACATACCTTGCAAAAATGCTTGCCTTTCAGTCTTAAAAATCGTGTCACGCCATACTTGTCGTGTGTCCTTCATTCATCCAAGTCTCCTCACGGTAGTATATTTTGCGATTTGTATCCCGGTACAGTCTGATTGTCCTTAAATAACGTCTTCGCCACACAGCAATATCGCCCCTGGAGTGGTAAGTTTTCCTGTTGTCTCAATTTCATGTCGCGATGTTCCTACGCATCTAACACTCACACCTGTAAGTTCAGAGCACAGCTGTTCGACTTCTCTCACTGACAAAGACGGATTCTTCTCTGTGAGTGCATTAAACAAATGCAACACAATTCTCCATGGACCTTGGACTCATATGAGCATCACATAACCCAATTCATTCACCGTCCGATATGACTTAACGTTGGAGGACTTAAATTACAACAAAAAAAATGCAACACAATTCCTTTTTCGCCGCTTTGTAAAGGTTTTCTCTTCCAATGCCTCAGCGAAAAACTGGCGGTAGACTCTGCCATTATATATAAGGACACGCGCAATAAGTTATCAATAAAATAATTTAGCTCTCGCACTCGACACAACACACCTTCGAATGGCGATATATGACTAATCCAGTTCAAAAGAACGTCAGTGATAAAAGTCATATAAACAAATGTCATCACTACCACTGAATCACGTGCTATCGTGCCAAGTGCTTGAGAGCAGAGGAACCTCCTCTTTACTTCGTTTAAGAATTAACATGCATTTCAGATAAATCAAATCTGTTGCGTAACAGTTACGAAAATATAAATTTGACAATTCTCTTCCAACATATAAAGATATATCACCATGTTAAATAACGAACTAATTTTTATTGCACAAGTCTACTACAATAGCAGCCAATGAGAGGTGATAAGGTCACGTGACCGTTCAGAGATATGGGGCAAGCTTATGTGAAACAAGGATTAGATTAGATTACGAGTTGCCAACTGTTCGCTATAATGTAAACATATACACGAAAGGAAAGAGACTTTGATGTCGGTTTATTGTACAATGTATTACTCTTCTGAGCGTTGAGGCGTTTTGACCTGCATATGACCAGAGCTGCGATTGATCCCTATCGGGTCTTATCTGGTCGACTAGAAGAGTGAAATATGAGTAAGCTGATGTACAGTAAGTTACGAAACACAAACAGAGTGATCGGAAGCTGCGTGTGTTTATATGAAATGATTTCTTGCGCCTACTGATTTATGACACATTAACAGACTATACATACAGTTAAGTGCAGTTAAGTACAGTTATGTGTAAAAGTTCTACCTAATCAGTCCAGGACCCGTAGGTCCAAAGAACCTGGCTTCCTTTAACCCGGGAGCGATGGATACTCCCGGGGTCTTTCCATAGATCTATACCTGATTTCTCAAAAAAATCCCCCGTTGACAACAACGTCAAGACGGGGTGGAAGTGGATACGCCACTTACGCGCGTCAACCCCGCAGAGAAGACTACTGAAAAACCTCGGTGGGTCCGCCTGGTGATCTAGTACACCTTCTACTAGTTCAGCAGGCAAGTAACCGGGACTTATAAGGTGACCCTCTACCCCCTCCGGGCGGTCGTACCTTGGCCGGAAGTACCCAATTTCCCGTGTGTGTCGGGAACACACTGCCCCTTCGAGTCCAACCCAATCGGAACAAATCCCCGATGGGAGGGGCCCGGCAGTTCTCTCCGAGGTTTCTTTAGTAGCGTCAGAGGTACCACGAATGCTAAGGGTCCGCAGCGCCCGCACCACGGCAGCTGAAGGGGACGTATACCCTCTCCTACGGGGAGAGTATATATATATATACAGTTCAGCCCAGAGGTTTCACTCCCATTAGTCTTGAATCCGTAGGAACAAGACCCGGGCCTCTTACAACCAGGGAGTTATCCGAGCTGTCCCAAAGGGAGCCCGGCGTCCTCCGTGGGGCTTTCCGTAGGGCCAAACCTTGATACCTAACAAGACCCCCATCTGGTCCTGTGGACTCAAGACGGGATGGAAGTGGATACGCCACTTACGCGCGCCAACACCAAAGGTGAAGGCTACCGAAAACCTCGGTGCGGCCGCCTGGTGATCTAGCACACCTTCTACTAGCTTAACAGGCTAGTACCTGGGAGAATTAATGGCTTCCCTCAACCCCGTCCGAAGACGTACCCGATTCCCCCGGGTATCGGGACCACTGCCCCCTCGAGTCCATCCCCATCTGAACAAGTTCCGAAGGAGGGGCTCAGATGTTCGGCCCAAGGTTTCTCTGGTAACGTCAGAGGTACCACGAGTGCTAAGTGTCCGCAGCGTTCGCACCACGGCAGCTGTAGGGGACGTATACCCTCTCCTACGGGGAGAGTATATATACACTAGTATGGACTCGCAGTGTATGTGCGATAAGCTGAGGTAAACATCTGTGTGCTGCGAATTTTTTCCGATACGACTTCTCGCTTTGCCATGTAGTACTTGAACTCAACACGATTAGTAGGGGTTGTGCGTTAGTTCTTGACGAATGATGTTCAGCGGATACCCAATGAGCTGGCCTACCCTTAATAAACAGGTCAGCAAATATTTTCTTACCATAGCAAACAGCACTTCTTTCCTGTGTACTTGTCTTCTTGCTCCTTAAGTTCAGTTCAAATAGCTGGGTAATGCTTAACATACGTGTTGAGTGATTCGTGTATATACCGAAATGCCGAAGGTAAAATGTAGTGTCAGTTTTCGGTTGCAGAAGAACATTAAATAATTATCAGATACATTCAAAACAGATGGAAAAATTCTTATTCTTTCATTCTTGTGGAAAGTCTATAGCATCCGATGAACGCTCCCACGTAACGCAACATTTATGTTACTTCGCGTTCTTCTCTGAATCAGTTGCTTCTAAGCGATGAGATTTGTAATGGACAATGTAGAGAAGGTATGTGATGTGCAATATAGCTCCAAAAATATCCAGCAATTTACATGTAACAACAACAATCCATCACTGTGAATTATCAAAACAGCTCCTTCTTATTACAAATTTTTCTATTATATAAAGGTAACGAATTATTTTGTTGTTGTTGTAGAATAAGTTTTTGATACCGAAATTAAGGTTTTCCAGAAGTAAGGAATCATGATGGATGTTAAAGGAATGTTGGCTCTTTATAACAAAACGGGCAAGGCCAGTTGAGTTGGGGGGAAAGTTGTTATAACAAAAGCAATGTAAGAAACAGTGTCCTTAGCAGTTTTCTAAAGGGGCTCACTTGACTTGTAGGAATAGGGTATTCTTTGGATCATTCAGAATGGCATGACAAAACAGCCACAAAGAGATTTTTGGTGGAATGAAGAGGGCTTTCAGAAAGTGAAAGTTACATAGACACCCACACGTGCAGCTGTGGTCATTCAAACAGTCTTCGGCGTCAGGCCGATGAGAGCAGTCTGAGGCGTGAGGGCGATTAGGGGCAGTCCTCTTGTTCTGTCTTGGATATTTGTCGGTTCATATATACGTGAGGAACGAATAAAGTTTATCGAGTAATAAACATTCTGCCACCAGTAACTCTAAACAGAGATTGGTAACCCTTGGTCGGCAACTCCAATTTCGATGTTCTAAAAAAAAGAAGCAGTAAATAAATAAGTTGGATACGGGCATTCCAGTGTCATTAAATATCCTTCTCACCCACATCCACGCATACCCTGTGAGAAACCTCATTGTTTTACCCTGAGCTAAACAAAAGTGCTTCAAACTGTATTGTCAAGTGAAACATTGTTCGCCACATATATTGTTGCTTCAAATTGGCGTCCCAACGTGGACTTGTGTACACCCAGAAACATTTTTTGTATCATTTTGAAACATTTAACATACATTTTCTTGAGTTTTAGTGCATAAAATATAAATTAATTTAACTTTTTAGCACCTTGAAACCTGTTCATTAATAATAACTTTAAAATCCTATTGCCAAAGTAAAAAAGTTGCGTTTTAGTACGAAATAACTGTATTGTCTTTCATTTATATCTCTCTTACTTATCATTTTTTCTCTATAGAACGGAACACCAAAACTAATTAAGTTTGTCATTATAAAGAACTTCGTATAGATTAAAATAAGCCAAAATGTACTTAAATTCCCCTACGCCCCCTACCACAGTTTTCGTAGCAATGTTAGGCTGCCCCCGATTGTGTGCACACACTGTCAAGGCTCGGCAGATGTTTTTCCATTAACCAGCATCATCAAGTGTCATCCATCTTATCCAATCCTCACACACCAACGAGCTGAGAGAGTGGGTTATAAAATGCTACAAGATGTACCTTCCACACCATGTCACATCTTGTGATCTGTAGCAGAAGATAGAATAGAAGAGGCAGAAGAACACTGTCCAAGGAAGCTGAGATAGTTTCTTCTCTCAAGACAGTTACTGGTTCAAGTAACTGCATAGCACTCTGGAACGCAACTGAATCAAACTTACGACAATTTATCCCTTTCATTGCTTCAAACGTTTATTTTTTATTTGTTATTGCTGAAATAATGTTTTCAGACCAATACGAATAGACTGTTTTTATAAATCCTTCTACCTGACTATTCACATTTTCAAAGGAATCCCGAAATTCTTAGTGCTTTCCTTTTATTTATTTTTTAACATTAATAAGATATTCCTGCCTTTTGTAAAGCTTAAACAGAACGCTTCTATTTTCTGCGCATAAATTTTCCTATCTCAATGGAATTAAATGCAATTAAACTCTCGCATTCAAACTCAATTCTCTGAGGATTATGAACGTACTAATTAAAAGGTCCATTATTTATGTTTAATTAAACTCCCTCCCGCTGTTTCTTCCATTGCTTTGTCAAGACTGATGTCTGAATAGAAATGCCAATTCAGCATCGAGATTAAAACCCTGTGTTGTTTCCAACTTAACAAAGTTAGACTCTTTTTACTAATTTTACTTTTAAAATGATAGAAGCATACTTCAAGGCTTTGAATTCTATATCGTTCTTTTTTGCTTTTCCCTGCTAGCTGCAAGAAATAAAACACTCGCCCAAAATTTCGATACATATTTCACGTATCGGAAATACACGTTTCTTGAAACCTAAATTGAAGCCATTTCTCGAAAAATGATTACAGTAGAGGCCCGAAATAACGCGGATTTGAAGGACATGCTTTACTCGCGCGTGATAACGATTCCACGATATATCGAAATGTTTTTTCTTTCTAATTTTTTATAGATCGATCAGCAGTACAGTGCTTTACAGATCAGAGTGAAAAGAAGGTAACAGTACAATAAGAACAATAATACTAAGAGGTAGGCTAACAGGCCGCCCCCTAACTACATTAAGTTAGAACTCGAATAATACTGTCTGAGAAATTATGTCAATATTGAAGATGTAAGACACACATCAAGCACTAGAATCACTCGAATCAGGTGTATCACTGTGAAGCAGATCCTGTGGTAGTCTCCTCTTCAATCGTGAGGGCTGGCGCGTGTGGACGCCGATGTTATAATGCACAGCTCCTGGAACTTATTGCACCGTGGAAAAGAAACGACGACCGATCCTGCGATTGTAGTCGTGAAGAGGTAAAAGTCCTAGTTCGTGATGGAGCTGCTGATTACGGATGAACCATTGAGCTTTGGTAGCGATGCGCATGAAGCGATTCTGTATGACCTGAAGACGACGCAGATGACATGTGTGTGCGCCCCCCCCCCCACACTTGGCAGGCATATATTTAAGCGGACGAACGAGTGATTTGTAGAGTAACAATGAAGTCTGTAGGCCGAGGCTGGAACGGCGATGCAACAGAGGTGAGAGTTTCGATAGTCGCCTGGAGGCCAGTGATATAAGACAATCGATATGAGCACGCCAGGTCAGTCTAGAGTCCAAAAGCACTCCAAGGTATTTAACGGGAGTTGTAGTGGGGAGCCAAGGGACATTGTTACTGTAGAGACACAACGGAGTAAGCGGAGTATATCGGCGAAGAGTCAAGATTTTAGCTTCGGTTTTCTGAGGGTTCAAAGAGATTCGCCAAGTGCTTAACCAATGAGTTAGGCGATCTAAAGAGAGCTGTACTACTTGTTGTGCGTGCTGGAGATTAACATGAGAATAATATAGTACTGTGTCATCAGTGTAAAGAGCTAAAGAAGTCGGAGCTAAGTCAGCAATACCAGAAATGTATATATTAAATAGAGTCGGGGTGAGGATAGAACCCTGTGGGAGACCTGCGGTAATATTGCGTGGGGATGAAAGCTTTCCACCAATGCGTACTGAAAAGCTGCGATCATAGAGGAAACTGTGGATTAGATGTGATTAGTAATTAGGAAGACCGATGTGGAGAGCTTAAGGAGCAAACCATCATGCCAAACCCTGTCGAATGCCTGTGCCACATCAACGAAAACAGCAGTGGTATACTGATGGGCCTCGAAGCCGTGAACAATTGACTGAGTTAATCGTGAAAGCATATCGAAATGTGAACTTAGATGTCACAAAAGTCGATCCCGCGAAGGTGTAAGGAAGCATTCGCGAACTAATAAATTACAGTAGGTAGGTACCTAAAAAGGCATGCAATATAAAGGATAGTACGTTTAAATACAGTTAATCACCAGTAATGTTGGAAGGAATATTGCAGTCCTGAAATCGATCGCACTTTACACTATTGGTATTGGAAACACTCAAAACACTCTAAAGGCGTAATTCAGACTGAAATAATATTTTAGCTTTCCCAGGTCTTGGAATTCCTGTAGACACAAATGTTTTAGCCCTTACTGTAAACCTATTGTTTCCATGTCCCGTTACAGCAATAAAGTGGCAAGGTCAAATCTAAGAATTTGATGAGGGCGAAAATTTACTGCAGAACTGCTCTTTGAAGATATTTATAAACTCATTTTTCAAAAGTAAAAAGTGAATACAAATATATTTAAAAAATACGCTTTTATTTTCCGGAGGACATAATTTCCCCGCATTAAATCCGAATCCGCTGTATTTCGGACGCTGGTATTTCGGGCTTCTACTGTAGATATTTGTGGTTCTGAATTGCAAGATTCTAAGTGGACATTTAAGTTCAGTATCTTTCAAAGACACGACACAAAAATTTCAATATACTAGCATATCCCCACCTCAGTTTTAACTTATGTGGACGATCTTTGCAATAACTTCTCTCAATAATTGCAACACTTCGATTAAATTACCAAATATTAAATATAATTTAATAATAAATAAGATAGGAGGGCTGTTCAATAAATAATGATCATAATTTTTACTGTCATAATTTTTTGCAATAGACTTCTGTCTTATTAGATTCTGTTAGCTTAATGTGAAACAAACAAGCCGTGGTAGTTTCATTGTTGGTACTCCTGGTTCCCGTCTGTGAGAGCCAGGCAAGTTCAGGCATGTTCAGTATCGCCTACCACTGCAATGGAGGTAACATACAGTTAAAGTTGAAGGAAGATGCGGAGTTTCTTTCAAACGTAATCAGTGCTGATGAAACTTGGCTACATCATTTTGATACTGAGAGCAAACAGCAAAGCTCAGTGTGGAAATCTCCTTCATCAAACCCCCCCCCCCCAAAAAAGCAAAAGTGCTTTCTTCTGCTGGGAAAGATATGGTCATCTTATTCTTTGATGTTCATGGAATGGTTTATCAGCATGTTGTACCTGCACATACATCAGTAACTGGACAATACTACAGGGATGTCCTGAAAACATTGCAAGTCCATATCAGGCACAAAAGACTACATTGACACTATTGATACATGAGATGAAGATGGGACACTGTTGGAATGAGATGGCGGGGGAAACCGGACGTACTGGAGAAAACCCACCCCGGCGCCGTGTTGTCCACCAAAAATCTCACTTTGCGGTCGCCTGAGATCGAACCCGGGCCGCCTTGGTGAGAGCCAAGCGTCTAACCACTGAGCCACGACGCGGATTATATCCATCATCAGTAGCAATGGTCAAGGCTGCGGTGGCGATTTTGAAGGATCTCTCAAAAATGGTTTCCAGCATGTCTTTGAAGACTGACACAAACACTGGGACAAGTACATCGCATTCAGGGGAGACTATTTTGAGAAGGACCACCAAATTATGAGAATGAGTAGAGGTACGTTGTAAAAAAGAATAAATGATTCTTTATTGAACAATAAATGTAAAAGCTTAAAATTTATGTCAACTTTTATGGCGATAATTTTCGAGGTATTGCTCATTATTGGATCTAGTTTTAAAACCCCACTTATTAAGTCATGAAGTTGGAGTCTTGCTCAGCCATTGTCTATGATAACTAAATACTATTTCGACAAAGGCCGTCTCAAATTTACTTGCTTTGCCAGGCCTTTACGGAAGGACTATCAACACTTTTACATATCGCTATTTTATATTTATTTTAAAATTATTTTATATTTTACAATAAAATAATATGGTATATATACCTAGTATATACTATAACTATTTTGGTTACATAGTACGCAGGTCAGGTACTGCATTAGATACATTATGAGATACATTTGATTCCCCATGTATTCGAAAAAAGAATTTCGCATGCGCGCGCATGTGTATAAACAGTATAACTTAGAAACCCAAAGTTTATTAAATACCAAATTTTCCATTTTAGTTCATCATTCAGGGATACGACTCCAACGTTTTTAAGAATCGCTATCCACCAGACTACGGCTCACATGGAAAGATCTTCGAAAATCTGTATTTTATCAATATTAAGAATAACGATTTTGATGAAAATACCATATGTTTAAAATATTTTTGTCTCTTACCGTGGTGGTAGCTCTGCTGTTAGACTAGCACAAGGCTCGAGTTCCAGTACGTACTAGTGAAGAGATTTTTCTCTCTGGTAAAGCTGTTTGTGGTTTTACTTAGACTCGTGAGATTCTTGAGGGATAAATTGAAGAATTTTTAAGGGAATAGTAGCAGTTTCGGGTTGCCACTACCGATCTGCCGGTCCGAAGAGACCCGGAGCGCTAACCATGTCCCACCTCAAATAACGCGACCACTCAAGACGCCCGTTGCGGACTAAAAGTTTGTGTGTATATGTGTGTATGTGTGTGTATTACATTTACATCTACCAACGTTAAATCATATCGGAAGATGGATGTAATGTATAAACTGATACTCAAATGAACCCAGGTTCCATAGACCCTACAATCATCTTTTTTCCCCCGCTTCGGTAGCATGGTGTTAGCGTTTCTGCCTCACGTTCAAGAGGTCTCGAGTTCGAATCTTGCTTACCGTGAGTTACCTGGGTACGGTTTTTCCCGGAGTTTTCCCTTATCCTGAAATACGAATGTCGGACAGGCCTAAGCTCCATGGACCCCTGACTCATTTGAGCATCATTTCATTAATTTTATTCATGGTCGGATATGACTTAACGTTGGAGGATATAAACTACACAAAAAACAATCTTTTTAGGATAAAGGAAGGTTCCGCAAACAAACCTAATCCAGATAACTTATCCTGACTGAGGATGGCGATGCAGTAGTAGGGCTTCAGGCCTTAGCCTGGCATCAAGCTGTGGTATATTTTTAATGGTTGCAAGTATTTTTAAACAATTAAATGTTTATACTGGATATATGGATCTTTTGAGAAGTTCTCTTCATTCTAAATAACCTCTTATAACTGGTAAATCATATGAGATAAGAAAGTGTCTTCCAAGAGGAATAGCAGATCTTATTAAAACTATATATTTAATTTGAATTTTAAAAGAACTATTTATCCCATATATGAGGTAAATATCTTATGTTACTTGGAATATTAAAGCTATCACACTGCGCCTTTTGACTGTTGTTTGAATCTACTGTACGACCGAATTTCGATTGTACAATATGTGCCAAAATATACAGTACTGGAAATTATGTTACTCTTATTGTCCTTACCTAACGTATCGAGATGATAGTGCAAATGTGAAAAATGTGTTTCATTGCGCTGTAGGTAGTGTTCATAATGATCACGCACATTTTCCAACATATTCCGGAACTCAGGTTGCTGCAGAGTTCGAAGAACGAGATGATCTTCTGAAGTAATGCAGACACAGTTTTAGGTGGATCTGGACAACCTTCACCTTCACTTAAACATCAGGTGGTGTAAGATCGGGGTAATATCATGATTAGGGGAACTCAGACCTGCGGGAAACTACGCGTGCTGGAAAGGCTTCTTGCAGCATAGCCATAGACTGTCGAGCGGAGTTGGAACCATGCCTATTCATCTGCATGTTCCTGGCACGATAAACTTTTCTTAGATTTTGAATAAATGGCCCAACCACTATGTTCCTATTGCGTTCCTGGTTAACAGTAAGTACTAGTCGGCCACGATATGAATGCACTCGGCGAGAAGCGTTACTAAACAGTTATGTCACAAGTGGGCGGAGTACCTCAGGTACAGTGCGGATAACGTAAACTACAACAATACCGAGATGCTTCCAATGTGACGCGCAGATGTAGTGCAGTTCAACACGGTGTTTCTTGGAACATTTTCTTGTGCGGTTAAAATTCTAATAGTATACTGGCAGTTGCAGTGCTTGCTCTAACGTGTGCTTGTGAAGAGTTTTATTACGGAGGCATCTGCAAAGTTAAAAACAAGAAAAGTATCCCATTCTGATGAAAAGCATATATATGCAGTTCTGTATACAACAAATGAAGGAGAAGAGGTTACTCGTACTCCTTAAGAAAGCAACAGTTAGGGTGACAAAACTAGTGGGAAGTTTGGGAGAGCCTTCATGAACAGAAAATGCTTCAACAACTGGGGTTAAGGTTAGGACTTCCAGGAAAAATCGAAACTCAGGCACAATCATATCTCTTGATGAGTTGGATAAGTGCGTTGTGCGTAGAAAATTTTTGGAGTACTGTGAACAGAAAAAGGAAATTCCTACTTTGAGGGAACTCCTGAACTTTGCTAAAGAATAAATATTCAGGGTGATAAAGAAACATTTAGAAACTTATATATGGCGGCGGTCCATGGGATTTACCGACGGAGCAGAATTAATTTCCGATTAAAAATTCAAATCAGCGAATTACCATGATGCAATGAACAGTCAAAATTATAAAAAGTGGGTAGAAGAAAAATTAATATAAAATATTCCACCTGAAATCATTGTTGTGCCATACCGTACAGGTAAATAAAGCCCCGAACACTTCATCTCGAAAAGCACAGGTTATTTATTGGCTAACACAAAAGAAAATTATTAAACATGATACGCAAATGACAAAAAATGAACTAGAGATACTGAAAATTAGTTTAAAAAAAAAAAACCCTCTTTATTGGCTTGATAGAATAATGGAACAAAGGGGCTTTACAGTCTTACGCTTTCCTCCGTACCACTGTACCTCAACCTTATAGAGTTATCTGGAATTTAATTAAACAAAAGATGTATCATCGATTACTTTGAGTAAAATGAAGGCTATGACAACAAGCTGCATAGCTCAAATTACACAAAATGATTGGATAGCAGCATGCACACACGTGAAAGGAACTGAGCAAGATTTTAAGCGCCGAGATGGGTTGATGGAGGAAACAATTGAAGATATAATTATAAACGTGGGTCTAGAGAGCAACGATGATGACGATGAAGATTGCAATCGTAAAATAAAATGTGTAGAGTTTAACGCCCGCTTTTACTACATACGGAACCGCAGGCGGTGACACTAATGGTACATGAGATGAAGATGGAGCACCGGTGTAATGAGATGGCGGGGGAAACCGGAGATCCCGGAGAAAACCCGCCCCAGCGCCCTGTTGTCCACCACAAATCTCACTTTGCGGTCGCCTGGGATCGAACCCGGGCCGCTTTGGTGAGAGCCAAGCGGTCTAATCACTGTTGCAATCGTAATGTATGTTATTTCGAGAGTATGAATATTGAAGCAAAAGAACGCAGTGCCAGTGATACAGGTGATAAAGGGAACAGTAACATGGATATTGAAGATGAAGGACCTGAAACAAACATTCCCAGACTTGCTGCTTCCGAGAGCTAACGTGAAGACATTAGCAGGCGTGCACTGTTTTAATTGTGAACGTACATTCCCAGTATCGCATTTCCCCTCGCTTCCCTCGCTCCGCGCGGTTCCCTAATCTTCATGTAGTAAACAGAAACTGTGCTGCCCTAATCCAAGTGCATTCATATCTTGGCCGACTAGTACGCAGTACAATTACCAACCTGAGGTGCAGAGCTTCTAGGATACAGTCCACTGCCTGGCACTCCCAGGTACTAGGGTTACCTTTATGTGGACGCCAGGTCATGCTGGACTGCCTGGCAATTAGGCAGCAGATGCTGCAGCTAAATCCGCCTTTTTAGCACCGACTACTTTCAATCCTACTGTCCCTTCCACTGATGTTGCCATATATTTTCGCCAGACTTTTCATGCACGTTGGCACGATGAGTGGACGTCTCTGCGTGGTAACAAGCTTCGGGCGGTTAAACCGCTTCCGGTTGCCTGGGCTACCTCTGCCCGAGCCTCCCGGCGGGAAGAAGTTGTTTCAGCCCATTTACTTATCGGACACAATCGTTTTAGCCATGGTCACCTTTTACGCGATGCACCCGAACCTCTGTGTGACCACTGTGACGTACCCTTAACGGTACGTCACATTTTAACTCAATGTTGGTTTTTAGCTCCCTTACGGGCCAGTATGTCGCTCCCAGCAGGCAGATAACGTACAAGCTGTGGAAGGCGTGCTCCCTTGTATCCATCAAAGTGGATTCTGGCGCCTACTGTGAGCGATTTGAAGCACTTTTTGGCCGCTCTCATTTTATCCCAGTTCTTTTAGCATTTACCTCCTGCAGTGATCGACATTTGTTTTTAGTGTTTTACGGTTTTACATTTTAGCCTTTTATTGGGACAACCAGTTTTATATTTTTACTGTATTAGTGTGTAGTTTTTAAATGTGTAAGCATTTTACCATTGCTAGGGCGCTGATAACCTCAGCAGTTTTGCGTCCTTAACCCCACCACAACTACCACTACTGCTGCTGCTGCCGCTGTCGCTGCTATTAACAGTAACAGACGCACATCATCATTCTCTCTGAAGGACACCGTTTCCTGACACAATACACTACCCGTACAATGCAACTTATAACAACAGATAGCATAACTGCGTTGCTAGGTGCTGGCTTATTGATATGTTGACGATATTGTTCCCCATTAACGTTAAACTCGGGTCGTTTTGATAACCGTTTCCGTACGAACGAAAATAATATTGGGCTATCAACATCTTTTCCTCCGTTACGAGACCCATTGTCACTTTCAATCGCAGAGCACAACGTTCTTTACATAACTAACTATACATCATGGCGATGTAAGAACACGCAGACGCGCTAAAATGAGTGCTGTATATTTTGGCTAGTAATTTACTAACTTGCTTGAGAAAACTTTCCAAACTGAACATTAATATTTAGATGAAGAATATAGAGGAAATGCATGCTCTATTCCAAATGTGTCATATAACTTAATTTTTAAGAAAGCTTCTAGAAAACGCTGTATTGGCGCTGCTTAAGATTTTATTTACCCTAAGGAAGAAAACAAGGGTACTCTTGGTAACTCCAGGATGTAATAGGATATCCAAAGAGGGGAAAGTGATATAAAGTTGATCTGTCTGTTGCAGGTGGTGGTGAGGCGAGGGAGCCGGGGAATGTGGAGTGCCGTGACACCAACCCCGGACGGTCCCGCCCCCTCGTCCCGAGCCAAGCATAGCGCCACTCTGCTCGGCGGACACGTCTACCTCCTCGGCGGACGTAACGGCAACCTTCCCCTCAAGGACCTCTGGCGCTACAGCCTCGGTGAGTCTTCAAATGTTGCTATTATAAAGTTACTCTCTTTATTGGTATGAGGCAAGAATTTACTAGCGTGCATGCCATACATTTCCCTGTTCCCATTATGGATAGACATTAGACTGTTTTCACATCATCTAAGATGAGTTTATAAAATAAATCTGTTGTGGAAATAAAACACTGTCTTCTCCAAATCAAAACAGTCTTTCCCAATCCCGGTAACTGGAGAGTGCCCAAGAAATATCCTCCAATTTCCCTTAAAAATTATAATTTCAGTTGATGTAATCATCAGTGGTCTCTGTGTAGTAAGAAAATGCATTAAAGATTTACTAGTAAAGCCTCTAAAGTAGTATGCGGTGGATGAGCTGACACCTGGCAGCTTTTCTTCGGGTTCTGCAGTAAGATATTTTGTCATCCTCCTAACAATGGCCACAATGCTTATAATCCGAGGTACTAATGGTTGGACCTGAAGAACTGGAAAACACCTTTCGGATTCGGTTGGACTCGACCGCACCATATTTCGCCATTGTCACGTATTGGGCAGTTTTGTGTAGTCGTGCTAAAACATGTCCGAGATGAAGCTGTACCACGAGTTGTTGGGAAATGGATGGTTTGATGCAACCAAATAGTTTTCAAACTGTTGCAAATAATGACTTTAGCTTTTAAGGAATCACTTCATATAAAAGGCATTAATTTTGGGGGGATAAGAGTTGTATGTTCGCGGACATAATCAACCATATCGCTCGTCATATTGCAGTAAAGGAAACATAGGTCTGGTCCTTCTGGTGGAAATAAATAAGAGTTGAAAGTGATCTACCATTAACCAATTATGCCATACACATGTTGCTCCAAACGACTTCTCTTTCCTAACTCTACAGTACTAAAGCTACTTCCCTAGGTGCTGATCTTGGTAAGCCTAGTAGCTCTTTACAAAACCTTCTGTAGTTTTGGTCCACCGTTTTGTTTACCTCTGTGCCCCCCCCCTAGATCTCCACTGCATACAACATTTTGGATTCAACTAGTGCTTCGTACATTCTTTCTAACCATTTGGCTGTCATTTCTAGTTTATATTTGCATATTCTTATTCCATTCATTGTCGCCCTTCCCTTTGCTTCAATTTTTCTCGTGTGTGTTCCCCACTTTCCATTGTTATTCAACCTTACTCCTAAGTATTCAAATTCATTGACCACTTCTACCCTTTTGCCATTTAGTACTCACTTTTCATCCTTATTTTAGTTTAATTCCATTCTTCAAAACCATAACCTTCGACTTATTTATGTTTTTTTTTTCTATTCCTCAATCTTCTCAGAATTTCTGGATTTCATTTATTGCCTTCTGCAATCCTACTACCGTTACAGATCCTATCATTAAGACATCCGCGTATAGCAGTCCAGGAATTTCTTTGTTTGCTATTACCAGATAGTGCTTAAAGATAATGGGAGAGATAATGTAGAGTATGGGAGTGAAGATAATGACATCTGTTTCAGGAATAAATTACTACATATTCATATATGAGTTCTTGAAGGACAGGAATATATTTTTACTAAACACATTTATCAAGATTGTGCTATGTAGACTTTTTCTCTGGATTACATACTTGCTAGCGTCGCTGTCATACTATATGCAATTTTAAAATGTTTGGAAATCACTTCCAAAATTATAAAACAAAGCGGTCTATCATGTGCGGGAGTACCGCTATGTAGCTTTTGGTTCAGAGATCTGTGAGCCAATTGATGTTACAGACGTGTGCAAATTATTAGACTCAGTGGTGAAATTTTTAACATATACCGTTTATTTTCTATTTATTTAACAGAAATAATATTACCAATTAGATTTTTCAACTCTTAGTATTTTGTATGCATTCCTTTAGCATTTACTGCCATTTTTATGCGTTCAGGCATACTCTCTACAAGGGTGGAGCACTTTTCCTTAATTTCTTCATCTCTGTGCCAAATGCTTATCAGGCCCTCGATAAGCTAAACTTTTGTTGTTATTTTCAATGTTTTCAGTCTCTGTTTAACAATACCCCTCAGATTCTCTATTGGTTTTAAATCAGGGCTATTCCCCGGCGATGGTAGTACCTTTACATTGTTTTCTTTGAGGAACTGGGTTACAGATTTTGCTCTATGGCAGGGAGCACTGCCATGCATGAACACAAAATCACCATTTGGTAACCATTCTTTACCTTGCGGAAATAGTCTTGTTTCTAATACACCTTTATAGTGTTTCTGCTCCATAGATCCCACAACTATGTATAATCTTCCAGGTCCATGGGCAGACATACAGCTCCAGACCATTTTTGATGTTGGGTGCTTTACTCTTTGATCGACACACTGAGGGGAAAATGCTTCGTTATCTGTCCTTCTCACATATTGGCTGCTCTCTTCACATACTTCAAACATGGATTCATCTGAGAAAATTACCTGAAACAATATAAACCTCTATTAATATTCAACAGTTTTAAAATTGCTCAAATATAAGTATAACAAAACCAGCAATAAAAGAAACAAGGTTTAGGCTGTTTATTTCATTTCCATAAAATTTATATGTACATATTTTAATTTTATGATATATACAATTTTCATACTATTTAACTATCTCCAAAATTCTACTGGATGTTTCTGCACCTCTTTGGCCCCAATCTAAACGTTTGGTTTTACCATTGCAGGTGTCAGTTTAGCCTTTTTACGAGGCATGCGTGTTGGTAAACCTGCTTCCCATAATTTTCTGCGAACTACTGAGGCTGATATTTCTGTACCATACTGCTTTATTTGATTACTGAGGTCTATGCTGGTTGCTCTCCTATTTTGTTTTGCCACCTGAACAAGTTTTCTTTGCATCCTTGGTGATAGCTTTCTTTTCCACCCGCATTTTCCATCCCTTTGTGAGGTCAACGCCTCACCGAATGTTAAAGCTTGATTAATGCTACTAATAGATTTTTGTGAAATACACAATTTCTTAGCTATTTCACGTTGTCAATAAAGACTTTCCTTAAAAAGACTCTCAGTTACAGCTACTTTCCTTGGGGATAAGTCAGCAGTTTTAACCATAACCTAACTTTTGAATCAATGTGAATGCTAAGGATAAGATACACGATGTTACCTGGCTTGAGATCAATTAATAATAAATACCGAGGATATATTAGCCATAAAACACAATTAAGGCAAATATTAACAATCTTTAGTTACTACGTTCACCAAATGAAAGCAATAACACCAAACAATTGGATAAACAGACATGAAGAAAATGGCTGTTCTTAATTCAGAGCTACCACCATATTACTATAAGTAAAAGAAAAATCCCCCAGCTATTATTAAGAGAGAAATGTAATGGAATTTGCTTCATAGTATTATAGCAAGGAAAAGAATTACGACAAATTTAAATATGTTATGGCAGTAAATAATTATTATTTTGAATGTTAAATTTAAGCAAAGAAAAAAAAACATGAATGAGTCTATTAATTTGCACACGTCTGTATATATATCTATATGTCTATAGATTGTCATCGTGCACAAAATTATGACATCCCATATATTATTCTGTTTTCTTGTAATAAAAAATGGCGTGTATATTCATGGACTGTAGCTATTTTGAAAGTAAGGTGCACCAAAGAGAGTCGAATTACCGCTTAGAGACAAAGCTAGTTGAGCGGAGTGGTTTCTATAACTGCTCGGAGAGTTTTGCAGCGACGTGTTGGTGACTGAAACATAGATGGCAGTGGTTTCTGATAGTTGGGTACAAGCCAAATGTAACTAGATTTGGAACGAAGCGCTATTACTTTGTCATTGGCCATAAAGCGAAAACATCGACAGAATTCCACACAAGCCTTGACAATGCCGACCACAAGTGGCGGATGTACTTGTAATATATTTGGACAAGTTGAATTTTGCGGGACAGCAGGAAATTCCCTGGCAGAGGAAAACAGAACACATATCATTAAAATGTCACTGATTGTGATTAGTCAATTGCTGTCAGCAGAAGAGAGAGTGGACGTTTTAACACTAAACTGACAATATGAGAATCTGTGTCTTCGACAACAATGAGTTTGAGTAATGTTCTTATATTTATTTTGTCGCCAATCGATCCATAGATCTGGCACGTCTCCCTTAATTCACCGAGCATGAACTAGAAACACTCACCGCTAGTTCTACAGATGACGGGTCGATCATAGGATACAAGAATTCGCATTTCTTTGTCTCAACTTTTCTTAAATAGTCTCTTACGACCTTCGGGGACATCTCATTACATCAAACGTTGTTTATTCGCTAAAGGCACTCCGCAGGTTGTGTCCATTTCCTACGATAGGGAAGATGGCGGTGAAATGAGACGATCTACAGCTTTTACCTAGGGAATCTCAGCGACACAGAACCTAAGAATGCTGCACAGGGCCAACTTAAAATAGTATTACAATAGCACAATCCTGGACACCATGGGGTGTCATGAAAAAAATCATTTCATTACCCTGGCTAAACTACATTGCGTATCATGTATAATCAGGATGAGATGTAAGGGGCTGTTCAATAAAGAATGATCATAATTTTTTTACGGACATAATTTTTCGCATTAAAATTTAATCTTATTCTATTCTGTTACATGCCGCAGTAGTTTCATTGTTAGTACTCTTGTTTCCCGCCTGTAAGAACCAGGCAAGTTCAGACATGTTCAGTATCGCCTACCGCTGCATCGGAGGTAACACGCGAAGAACAATATGCGACTTTGAAATTCTGCTTTCATCTCAAGAAATCTTCAGTAGAGGCCTATACAATGTTATAGGAGGCCTATGGAGTGTCTGTACTTCCCTACAGCAGAGCTCGAAGGTGGTTTGAAACGATTAAATAGGGGAGACAATCAATTTCAAAGGAAGGGAGACCCGGTGCTCCAGTTATTGCTCTTATGGAAGAAAACATAAACACTGCTGCTGCCATTGTGAGAGAGGATCGACGAATTACCTTAAGATTACTTTCTGAAATACTGAACATTTCATTGTGTGCCACGCACACGTTGGTGACAGAAACATTACACATGAGACGTGTTTGTGCGCGATGGGTTCCAAGACTGTTGATTCCCAAGCAAACCAGGTCTGCATGCAGTTAAAGGGAATGTTAGGGGAAGATCCGGAGTTTCTATCAAACGTAATCACTGCTGATGAAACTTGGCTACATCATGTTGATCCTCAGAGCAAACAACAAAGCTCAGTGTAGAAATCTCCTTCATCACCAACCCCCAAAAAAGCGAAAGTGGTTGCTTCTGCTCCGAAAGTTATGGTCATCTCATGTTTCATATTCATGGAATGGTTTATCAGCATATTGTACCTGCACACACATCAGTAACTGGACAATATTACAGGGATGTCCTGAAAACATTGCAAGTCCATATCAGGCGCAAAAGACCACATTTCCGTGAAGCAGGCTGGATGCTACACCACGATAAAGCGCGGCCACATATTGCCAATATTGTTGCTGAATATCGTGCAAAAATCAACGTGAAGTGCATCCCTCACCCTCCCTGTAGTGCGGATTTAGCCCCTATGTGACTCTTTTCTATTCCCTAACTTGAAGAAACGCCTTCGTGGGAGGCATTATCCATCATCAGAAGCATTGGTGAAGGCTGCGGAGACGATTTTGAAGGATCTCTCAAAAATGATCTCCAGCATGTCTTTGAAGACTGACAGAAACGCTGGAACAAGTGAATGACATTCAGGGGAGACTATTTTGAGAAGGACCATCAAAATTATGAGAAGGACTAAAGTTACGTTGTCAAAAAAACATTGTGATCATTCTTTATAGAACGGCCCTCGTAATTCTTAATTTTATAACATGATACAGCCTTCCTGTATGCTTTATAGAATAATTGATCCAGAGTTTCAATTTCGTTTTTGAATTTGTAAGTTTTTCAATGACTTACCAGAAGGAGCCGTTATTGTTTGTTGTGCCTTTCAATTATATAATAGAATTCGGTGTAAGTATTTTACTGCCGCATTTTTGGTTCCATATTTCATTGCCTTAATTATTCAATTTATACCGCGCCTCTGGCTTTAGTGGTCATTGCAGGTGGCCTTTCTTTTGGAATATATTTCCTTCCGACCATGTCGTGAACATGTTTTGTACATTAGATCACACGCACATTGACACTCTGGTGGAAATCTCCAGACCCTTGAAGGGATAGCGTATTCAATTCAAATTTCTTTTTAATTTACTGCTATTTATAACAGGCATAATAGTGTACACAATTGAAAACTTGTTTAAGGTCATATTCTAGTTAAAAATAAATAAAGAGAATCAATACAATAACAAGTAATAACAGTTAAAGTGCTAAAATAATACATAAAAATGATTGTAATACAAATACATTGATAAAACGTTATGTAGGTCAATTACAATATCATTATCATTCAGAAATTCTTGCACGTCATAGTAAGCTTTTGATTTAAGAAAACTAGCTAATATATGTTTAAACTTAGGTAATGGAGTGATATTTCTAAAATTTATTGGTAACTCATTGAATAATTTACTGCCAATTTAATCAATCTGTCTTTCATATAATTTTAATCTACGTTATTGAGTTATCAAGTTCTGTTTTCCTCTAGTGTTGTAGTTATGAATAGCAAAGACCTATTTCGTATATACAATATGGATTTTAATATAAAATACTGGGAAGGGTTAGTATTGAAAAAGTTTTGAATGATTCCTTACATTGGCAGATTGGCTATGTATTGCTCGTTTTTGTAATGTAAAGATATTTTTGAGATTGGTTTAGATGTTGATCCCCACAGCTCTATGCCATATGTAATAATTGAATGAATGAAAGCGAAACAGTTTCAGTTGATACAAATTTTGATATACTACGTATAACAAAAAGGGCTGATGAAAACTTCTTTTCAATTTTATTAATATGTTCATTCCATGTTAGTTTACTGTCAACTGTTAAACCGAGAACATCCACATTATCGATAGGTAGAATCATATCATTTTCCGAGTACGAGGCATGTTTTTTAGGTCAGTACCGTTTTGGAATTAAGAAACGACGTGCATAGATATTGCAATAATTTTATTTTTATTAGAAAGCCTGTACCTTAATGTACTTTTCTACATAATTTCCGTGAATATTGAGGCACTTGTCATAACGTGGCACCGGTTTTTGAATACTCTCCTCATAAAATTCCGCCGCCTGACGTGTTAACCACTGTATCACAACTGTTTCGACTTCGTTATCGTCTTGAAGACGCTGACCGCCCAGATGTTTCTTCAAGTGCAGGAACAAATGGTAGTCGTTGGGCGCTAGATCAAGGCTGTATGGAGGATGATCTAGTATTTCCCATTGAAAAGCTTTGATGAAATCTTTTGTCTGATTAGCCACATGTGGACGGGCATTGTCATGCAGCAAAACGATACCCTTTCTCAAATTGCCACGTATTTGTTCAAGTTTGCACGGCGCAGATTGCTTAATGTCTCACAATAAGACGCTGCATTGATTGTCTAATTACGAGGCAGAAACTCCACTAGCAATACTCCTTTTCTGTCCCAAAAAACTGTGCACATGATTCTCTCGGCAGAAATGGTTTGCTTAAACTTCACTTTTGTGGGTGATGATGAATGTCGCCATGACATGGATTGTTGTTTCGATTCTGATGTGACGTAGGCCACCCATGTTTCGTCACCAGTAACAATTTGGTCTATGAAATCTTCACCTTCATTGTGTTACCGCTCAAGGAAAGTCAATGCACTGCCGAAACGTTGGGTTTTGTGCAAATTCGTCAACATTTTCGGAATCCAGCGTGAACACAATTTCCGGTACTTCAAGTTCTCGGTCACAATTCGATACAAAACACTACAAGAATATTGAGGAAAATAGTCGCACAATTATGAAATTGTAAAGCGTCTGTTATTTCTCACCTTTTCTTCCACTTTCTGCACCAAATCTTCAGTAACGACCGAAGGACGCCCACTCCGTTCTTCATCATGCACATTTGTGCGGCCATCTTCAAATGCTCTCACCCATTTCCTTACCATTCCATCAGTCATAATGTTTTTGTCCGTAAACTTCATAGATCTCACGATGAATATCGATCGGTTTTACTCCTTTAGCACTAAGAAGTCGTATAACAGCCCGTACTTCACAATCGGCGGGACTCACGATTGTCGGAGTCATCTTAAACACTCAGTAACTAACGTATACAATGACTGTAATGGCGTCAGTACGTAGACAAGAGATGTAGGTAACAGGCACGCATGCCACCGTAGTGCTGCTGCGGCGGAATCGTAAAACGGTACTGACTTAAAAAATGCCTGGTATATATGAAGCGCAAATTGAGTGGTTTTAAAATTGAAAATTATTAATTCTGTTTTTGGCATTAAGACATAATTTAGAGCTATTAAAGTATTGAGTTATACTATTTACAACTTCATTAATTTTTATTTCTAGGTTATTAAGGTCTTTATTCTGAAATCCCATCTTCCTGTCTTCAGCATAGGCATTTAAACTAACATCATTAGGAGTTACATTGGTAATGTGATTTATGTAGAAAATAAACAGTTGTGGTCCCAAAATGGAGCCCTGAGCAACTCCCGATACAATGTTGTTACTATGGAATGTAAAGATTCCCTGGGTAGTATTTACTTCTATGAACTGAGTTATATTAGTCATATATGAGCTTATATGAGCTTATTAGATCATATGCAATACCTCTAAATCCGAGGTGATGTGGTTTATTAAGTAAAGTAGAGCCTTAGTAGAGAATATTTCCCCTTCCCTAGCCGAGAACACAACTCGGTCCACTCATACAGCAGGCATATGCTAGAATATTACCTGATTTTAGTAGTAGTTCTTGATCAATTACTGTATTTGACTCAAGAGCTCAGCTATGATCTTGTGGTTGAAACAAGTGAATCTAAGATACCGCTTCATTGTTTATTCCTCTATCTATAATGTTTACATCCTGCTTCAAAAGTAACATCTTATCTTTTCAGTGATTATAAATACTACGCGGTGTATCAGCAGTAACATATTATAATAACACATTAAAGAAAATAATTATGATTATAACTCCAGTAAGTAAAACTGTATACCTGAAATAATTAAGAACATACACAGGTAAAAATATTTTTCTAATTGATCACTGTGGACAATAAATTACAACTGCTCTTCTTATTCCTTTTGCATGAAAATAAAAGATTTCATTGCATAATTGCAAGATCAAGGAGGAACATATTCTCGTGAGTAGATGATAGAAACGCTGCAAGGAATATAACTGTATTCAAAAGTGTGTGAACTCTGCATTTGAAACTATTATTTCCAGGTACATTTAATTTTTTATATTCGTCTTTTTCATGTGACGACGTATTGGTTGACGTTGATCATCTAAACTTCTGAACAATGGAAATGGAAATTTTTGCTTAGCTAAAACTAATTTTCTTGGGTTTCTTACTGCAATCTATTAACCTACAAAATCTCGGAATTTATACCTGTTCCTTCACAATCCATTGTCACTACAGCACTATTTTGGAACAATGTTCGTTAACAGCTTATTTACACTGTCGACTACTATTAATGGCCGGAGTTGCACTTCGAAAACGCACAGGCGAACTTGAAAGATATACTCGGTTGTGATGTCAACACGTACGAGTCGTGTACGTAAAATAAAGTCTCCAAGGAGCTGGAGCCGTGAGGAACGCCATTACGCGAGATTCGGCAACACTGGCTTGTAGCTTCGTTTCACCCCTTGATATCCCCACCACAACGATCCGGTTGGAACCATTAGTCTTGGCCGGGCAGCCGTGTGCGATGGAACTTCTTATCACGTCCGCCGCCAAGTGCTAGTTGTGTGCAGTGATCCGTTTTTTGAGTTCCAGGGGAACTAGCCCCCCCCCCCAAAATCATTGTCAGTTATGCGAAGTCTATGGGCCACAGTGTATGGATGTCAAAAACATGCGAAAGTGGATCAGAGAGTTCAAAGACGGACGTACAGACGTCTATGACGAACAGCGTTCTGGTCGGCCTTCGGTTTCAGCCGAAACAATTGCAAAAGTGGAGCAAGAAATACTTAAAGTTCAGCGTGTGACAGTTCGGGAGGTGTACGAACTCATCGCTGAAGTCAGTAAGACTACGATTGACAAGATTTTGACCGAACCTTTGAATTATCACAAGCTGTGGCAAGGTGGGTCCCCAAAATTCTTACCAAAGACCATAAACGACAACGTGTTGAAGCGGCCCACCGATTCCTGGAGCGCTATGCATAAGAGGGCGAGGAATTGTTGGATTCAATTGTCACAGGCGATGAAACCTAGATGCACTACACAGCACCGGAAACCAAAGAATGTTCTCGTCAGTTGCGGCATTCGAATTCGCCGTAGCCGCGAAACTTCAAACAGACATTTTCTACCAGCAAAGTGATGGACAGTGTGTTCTGGGACAGAAAAGGTGTATTGCTGTTCGAGTTTATGGCTATCGGCACAACAATAAACGCTGCTAGCTACTGTGAGACTTTAAAAAAATTGCGACGTGCCATTCAAAATCGCAGGAGGGGAAGGGAGTGCTGACGAAGGATGTCATTTTTCATCACGACAACGCTCGTCCCCATAATGCACATGCAAAGGCTGATCTGATAGTGATTATCATCTGTTTTCTGAGTTGAAGTCACACCTGGGTTGAACACATTTCCAGACCGACGATGATTTTAAAAACGAGGTTGAGCGCTACCTGCACAACGTGGCCGGAGAGTGCTTTGACAAGTGTATACAAAAACTGCCAGAGCACATGCAAAGGTGCATCGATCGCAATGGTGATTACGTTGAAAAATAACTGTGGGTTACGCCTTTCCATCATTGTAACATTAATTGACAATAAACATGTTTTCTATATTAAATAAAATGGGAGACCTTATTTGACGGACACGTCTTATAATATGCCTCGCTTCACTCAACCCCGTCCGGAGACTTACCCAATCTCCCACGGGTATCGGGAACCACTGCCCCCTCGAGTACAACCCAATCCGAACAACTCCCAATCAGGGATGGGCTCGAATGTTCGGCCCGAGGTTCCTCCAGTAACGCCAGAGGTACCACGAGTGCTAGGGGTCCGCAGCGTCCGCACCACGGCAGCTGAAGGGGACTGATCCCCTCTCCTGCGGGGATGCGTTTATGTATCTTTCTTATTTGGTATTACACACGAACACTTATTCCATTTTCACCAAATATGGAATACCTATTCTCTAATGTGAACTAAAAGTACTACAGGGATGAAATCACAAAAACATCGTATATAGGGGAGGGTATAAAAACGCTTCATCGTGGGTAATTCAGAGGATTCTTTGCAGTAATGGAACCGTACTTTCCATTCTTTCTGGAATGCTAACACAAAAAGCCACCCCTACTGTGACATGTGGCTGATGGATACTTGGCAGGAGGCAATTTGACGGCTTTTCAGCCCGAATGGGTATATTTTCACAATCTTTCTGGTAAATAAAAAGACAATCTTGTTTTTCTTCATTTTTGGGGTTGTAATCCCCAATAAGGGTGATACGGTGGACTCTTCTCTCGAGGGAAGCAAGTTTGAGGTTCACAGGAAGAATAGGCTTATCTCTTCAGTCCCTTTACTAAATAAAACAGAAGCTTTATATAATTCAGTTTTTTTAATATGAATGCTATTGCTTCAAATATAGGAGGCAATTCTCAGGAATTTGAAAATGAATGAGCTTATCTAACTTTTATAGAGCCCTCTTCGTATTAAAAGCAACGTAGAAAATTTAAAGAATTTATCATTAGCAATAATGTTATTAAAAATTAATTGTTCCTTCACACTGGCCGTAGATTGCTCCAGATTTCCAAAGAAAGAAATTTTGTACACCCTTGGCAGCAGAATGACGTAACATATATCAACACAGTCGTTTGTGGCTTCTGCACACATAAACAAACGAACAAAATTACTCGTGGTACACCTCATAGATCGACAATTAGCAGCTCTCAACTTTCAACTGACCGCGTTGACAGTAGTGGTACTGTTATATCTCCACTGTATTATATCTAATACAGTGCTTACGCCGCGATTTAATATTATAATAAGGTAATAGTGTTTTATTTATTTGTATTAGAAAAACTATTTCAGCTAAAACTATGGGGTTTTCATGGTTATGTTTGATACATTACTCTCTACCTTCCACATGGATCAGTTTCGGCAAAATCTGAATTTTTGTCTTAGTACGAATACTATTTCATACAGGTTGATTAGGTTGGCGCTCCTCACACACCACTTAGCGGGAGTGCAATACGACAACACCGCAGTACTCCGATTGGATGCTCACCTAGTAGTGCTCAAGGACAAACACCTCCATTTGAAATACATAATAAAATAATATACCCAAGATAAATGCACATATTGCATTTTATGGAAGTATACTCCACAAAAGTTTGAATGAATATTGTAGGTGTGTTTCTTGTGGAGTGAGAATATTTATAATGGCTTGAACTTTCAAATATTCAATAGTATCCTGAAATGAGAAGTGGTGTTTCCTTTTTTCTCTCCCTCGTGCAAAGAGTCAAGGCCATTATATGTACATCTATCAGCTCTTGAAACATTTGACTCTTGCTCAAGCCCGACATATTCCTTTACTCCCATTGCACCTACAAGTAAATATATAAAACCATTAAATTTAAAGGGAGTCGATTAATGACACTAAACAACACTTTTAAATTTTTCCAGAACATGTTTCAGAGACTTTGCCTCCATCCTCAACCGGCCATCGACTGGTTCTCATTGGTATAGTTGACAAGATTTTGTCATAGGTCTCCTCTGGTGGCGGTTCAAGGAACTTGCTGAACAAATCTTTCTGGGGGATGTCGAAATTGAATACTTTGTTCCTATTTTTTGAAATGAAGATTTAGTCCTATGTGGACAGTTCTTGTTTTCCTGATGTATGTTTTAGTAGTTTTGGTTCTGGATTTATGTTGTAGTTTTCTTCCCAAAAATGTGTTGCAACTGCTGATTTTTCTGATTGTTTATATTTCACGTTTCTAAGGTGTTCCATTGCTCTTGTTTCTAAATTTCTTTTGGTTTTTCCAATATAAATTTGACTACAGTCACAGCATTCAATTTGATATATACCAGATTTTTTGTTAGATGGAATGGCATCTTTGATGTTTGAGCAAATTAGGTTTTTTAAGGAGAAATGGTTGACTGGTGCTAGTTGAATGTTTTGTTTTTGAAGACTTTTTTGAGTTTAACAAAGGCCCATGGATGGTAAGTGAATTTTTTGAAAATCATATTAGTTTCTGTAACTGAGAGGGTTATGGTTTCCTTTAGTAGCTTCTTCTTTTTTGCTAAGTTTACTTATTTGTCTACTAACGATTTGGGAAAGTTATTTTTTGTGCTATTTCAATTACTTTGTCGTATTCTGTTTTGTATTGTTCTGCTGTGAGAGGGATGTTTACCAGTCTGTGTGCTAAACTATTGAAGATTGCCTGTTTGTGGGATCTTAGGTTGTAGCCATTAGCTTTTATGTAGTTGTCTGTCTGTGCTGGTTTTCTGTAAATGCCAAAGTTTAGTCTGTTTTTATTCCTCATTATTTTTAATCAAGACTGGTAAATACTCGTCTTTTTCTGTTTCTACAGTGAATCTGATGATTTTTTCTTGGATATTTAAAAGCTTTTGTGCATCACTGATGTGTTTTTTGGTACTGTTGCAAAGATGTCATCTACATATCGTTGCCAGAGTTTGAACATCCAAGGGAAACCTTTGGTGATGCTTATTTCTAATGCACTCATGTACAGATGGGCCAGGAAGGGTGATAGGGGGTTTCCCATTGCTAAATCTGAAGTTTGGTGGAAATATTTTGTTTGAAACTGGAAGAAGTTTTGTTCTATACATAATTTGGTTAGTACGATGTAGTCTGAAATTTCAGGTGATGCCATTCCAAGTGATTTGAGCCATTTTTCTTCAACGGTGGAAGTTGATTCCTGGCCGATCTGTACATGAGTGCATTAGAAATAAGGATCACCAAAGGTTTCCTTTGGATGCTCAAACTCTGGCAACGATATGTAGATGGCATCTTTGCAATAGTACCAAAAAAGACATTAGAGATGCACTAACACTTTTAAATATCCAAGAAAAAGTCATTAAGTTCACTGTAGAAATAGAAATAGATGAGTATTTACCAGTCTTGGATCTAAAAATAATGAGGAATAAAAACAGACTAAACTTTGGCATTTACAGAAAACCAACACAGACAGACAACTACATAAAAGCCAATGGCTACAACCCAAGATCCCACAAACAGGCAATCTTCAATAGTTTAGCACACAGACTGGTAAACATCGCTCTCACAGCAGAAGAATACAAAACAGAATACAACAAAATTATTAAAATAGCACAAAAAATAACTTTCCCAGATCATTAGTAGACTAATAAGTGAACTTGGCAAAAAAGAAGAAACTAATAAAGGAAACCACAACCCTCTCAGTTACAGAAACTAATATGATTTTCAAAAAGTTCACTTACATTCCATGGGCCTTTGATAAATTCAAAAAAGTCTTCAAAAACAAAACATTCAACTAGCACCCGTCAACCATTTCTCCTTAAAAAAACTTAATTTGCTCAAATATCAAGGATGCCAGTCCATCTAAAAAAAATCTGATATATATCAAATTGAATGCAGTGACTGTAGTCAAAATTATATTGGAAAAACCAAAAGAAATTTAGAAAAAAGGGCAAAGGAACACAATAGAAACACAAAATATAAACAATTAGAAAAATCAGCAGTTGCTACACATTTTTGGGAGAAAAACCACAACATAAATCCAGAACCAAAATTACTAAAACATACATCAGGAAAACAAGAAGTGTCCACATAGGACTAAATATTCATTTCAAAAAATAGGAACAAAGTATTCAATTTCGACATCCCCCAGAAAGATTTGTTCAGCAAGTTCTTTGAACCGCCACCAGAGGAGACCTATGACAAAATATCGTCAACTACACCAATGAGAACCAGTCGATGGCCGGTTGAGAATAGAGGCAAAGTCTCTGAAACATGTACCGGAAAAATTTAAAAGTGTTGTTTAGTGTCATTAATCGACTCCCTTTAAATTTAATATATCATAACAACACTGTTTTTAACACTTCCAAGAAAGGAATTGAAATATAAAACCATTTATACAAATATTTATTTCAATTAGTATAAAGTAGAATAAGAACCATCCTGTAAAAATATTTTGTTAAAATGGGTAGAGAAATCATGTGGATATATCGAAGCCCATAATTTGGTTTCATACCTGCTTTCCAAATCTTTAGATAGTAGAGATAGCAGCTTTATATCAAACGGCACACGATGCAGTACAAATTCAACTTCCAGGCTTAACCATAGATATATTTCGTAGTGGCCGCATTGTTTATCAAGCGCACAAGCAAAACTCAGGCTGTCGGTGACAGAAATGGCCTAAAAGCTCTGGCTTTGTATGATAGGCCGAGCATGTGAATGTGTTTTATAGTAATGTTAGAGGTAAATTGTAATTGTCTTTATTTATCGTCCTATACACGCAATTAATTTTCCCGGAATTTGTATTAAATTTATTTGTTACATTCTCGGAACACCGAGCATTTACCCATAACTCATCTCGATACAGTCCCCTTGTCTGTAAATAGTGGAATGAGGAACACGTTAGTTCACTGTACTACAAATTGAAACTGGCTACTCTGATAAATGGAAATATATTGTTTTAGTATAAAAATGTGCAATATTTATCTAGTCTTTTCATATTTGTGTGATAAAAATGGAACGGGAACGTTAAAATACAATCGTTTATAATTAAATTATTTCAATGTACCTATCAGATACTGTTCCTCTTATTTAATGCTACAGAGTTGGATTTTAGAATACCAAATTATTCTCCCTCATAAAGCTTCGCTTCACATGCAAATGGACACAGACAAGAAATAATTAACAGTTGTATAAGGTGTCTTATACTTTCAAATACAAAAAAAACAATGCAATAATAACATGGCTATGTTTAGAAATACTCGAAAGGATACAAACATTTAAAGAGACTCTTTCTATTAATCCTTGTTTCACATAAGCTTGCCCCGTATCTCTTAACGGTGACGTGACCTAATCACCTCTCATTGGCTGCTATTGTAGTATAGACTGTTGTGCGGTGAAAATTAGTTCTTTATTTAACATGGTGATATATCTTTATATGTTGCAAGAGAATTGTCAAATTTATATTTTCGTAACTGTTACGCAACAGAGTTGATTTATCTGAAATGCATCATAATTCTTAAACGAAGTAAGGAGGAGGTTCCTTTGCTCTCAAGCACATAACACGATAGCACGTGATTTAGCGGTAGTGATGGCATATTTGTTTATATGACTTTTATCACTGACCTTGTTTTGAACTGGATTAGTCATATATCGCCATTCGAAGGTGTGTTGTGCCGAGTGCGAGAGCTAAATTATTTCACTGATCGTTTATTGCGCATATACTTATTATATGTATAATGGCAGTCTACCGCGAGGGCCGCGCCGTGTCTCAGTGGTTAGACCGCTTGGCTCTCACCAAGGCAGCCCGGGTTCGATCCCAGGCGACCGCAAAGTGACATTTTTCGTGGATAACACGGCGCTGGGGTGGATTTTCTTCGGGACCTCCGGTTTCCCCCCATCTCATTCCATCGATGCTCCATCTTCATCTCATGTATGAACAGTGCCACCGCCTGCGGTGCCGTATGTAGTAAAAGCGGGCGTTAAACACGACACATTTCATTTCATTTTCTACCGCCAGTTCTTCGCTGAAGCACCGCAAGTGAAAATTTTTACAAAGTGGCGAAAAAAGAATTCTGGTGCATGTGTTTAATGCACTCACAGAGAAGAATCCGTCTTTGTCAGTGAGAAAAGTCGAATGGCTGTGATCTGAACTTACAGGTGTGAGTGTTAGATCCGTAGGAACATCGTGACATGATATTGAGACAACAGGAAAACTTATCACTCCAGAGGCGATATTGCTGTGTGGCGAAGACGTTATTTAAGGACAATCAGACTGTACCGGGATACAAATCGCAAAATATACTACCTTGACGAGACTTGGGTGAATGAAGGACATAGGACAAGTAAAGTATGGCGTGACACGACTTTTAAGACAGAAATACAAGCTGTTTGTGCTGGTTTAAAAAATCCCAGTGGAAAAGGCCTTAGACCTTTCATTATAAACTTGTTCCAGTTTCATTGCTCATTCATTCAGTTTAAATTTGCTCAGTTTCATTATAAAGTTCATTATTTTGCATGCCTTCATATTCTTATTTGTATGATTTTATCCATCTTCCTGGCAATTATTATGACGTTTACTGCAGGTTTAAATGTGACGGGAAGGCACCGCCTATGTCCTATGGCGCGAAAGCATTAGCCAATTAGGGTGAGGGGGAAGGTAGTTGCACGCGGAGTGATACATGTCAGCGGGGCAAGGTTATATGAAACAGAGATTAGTTATTGTTAAGCTTTTATTTATTTCAAGATAGTTTGAAATGGTTAATTTGCACATGTTTCTAATGTCGCCATTTTCCCCCAAATAACAAAATATTTAATTTATACTGTGAATTAAAGTTGCTTACAATATTTTAACCTCTCGATGCTAAAACCAATTCACTTTACTTACCTCTTCAGACCAAATGGTTCTAGATGATATTTAATTATCACATTTATTAAAAAATTTAGCCAAAATACTTTAGAATAAAGAGAAAATTTCCATTAATATCCAACAAACATCTGAAGAGTAAAATATTAAATTACGGGAATTGAAAACCATTAGCAGACACAGTAGGTATAGCCCTGCAGTTCTATATTTAAATAACAATTTAATATATGACTTTAAGGCTGAACGTTTCTTATTTGTTATCATATATAACACGAAAAAGCTAATTTCGAAGCATCTTGACTTACCAGTGTCCTATTTTATAACAAGGGAAAGGTGCAGGAGTAACATTCAAAGGGTATAATATAGTCCTGTAGGAATTTTAAGATATGTCTCCGAATATGCTCACTTTCTTCTCGGGCAGCAAGCTAGGTGAAAAGACGATCAGATATCGACGTTCCGGGAGTGTGCATCTCTCCCATCATCAGGAATATAACATTTCATTTGTGTATATTTAAGTTTGATTTTTGAGTCACTATGTTTACACTCAAACTTCACTTACTTGTATAAATTGAAACGTTTTCAAGATCATTCGATCTCATCATCAGCTGTTTGGTGACTAAATGAACCTTCCTCTTCTTCCACTACTGCGGAGCTCCGATCACTCTGCCATCTGGTGTTAGGGGCACTAAGTTTTAATACTTCATTTAATGCCGGGATTATAAAATTTATAACTTTATCACGGTTTTTGTTTATGAATATTTTTCCCCAAATATCCAATTCTATGGGTATACTTAAATATTTTAGCAGTTTAATGTTGTGGCCAATGCTGTGGTTTTCTGTCACAAACAAAAATCGTGATAAATTTATAAATTTTATAATCCCGGCATTAAATGAAGTATTAAAATTTGGTGCCCCTAACACCAGATGGCAGAGTGATCGGAGCTCCGTAGTAGTGGAAGAAGAGGGAGGTTCATTTAGTCACCAAACAGCTGAGGATGAGATCGAATGATCTTGAAAACGTTTCAATTTATACAACAAGTAAGTGAAGTTTGAGTGTAAACATGGTGACTCATAAATCAAACTTAAATATGAAGAATACCTCACTGTTAATAATGCCTCTGCTTTTAATATTTATTTCATTTGTGGTTATAACATTTTATAAATATCATGATGATGGGAGAGATGCACACTCCCGAAACGTCGATATCTAATCGTCTTTTTACTTGACTTGCTGCCGAGAAGAAAGTGAGCGTATTCGTCTCCAGGAAAGTAAAGGTCTTATTTTATGTCTCCGAAATTTGTCACGACCGGTTAATCTGTGGAGATTTGTATGAAGGGTTTTTAAATTTTGGAGGAAATAAAGGAGATGGCATGAAGGCTTTAGTGGCTTATGGGACTTAATACCATAGAGTTTTTGATGGTATATCAAATTACTTAAATTGATTTATAGATACGTTAGGATTTGCATAAGCATTACCTGAATCCTTAACAGCTTTTTAGATGAATGGATATTTTTGTATTCAATGCAACGGTCACTGGCACTTTTGACAGAATAAAATTCTTCATTCATGTTTTCTAGTTCCTTTAAATTAATCATTTCTCAGTACCTGATACTGGAGGCACAAATTGTAACAGTCTTGTAAAGCCCTTAAACTTTTCTGCCTTTTTTTTGTCATCCGCTTGGTTACTTAGAAACTGATAGATATTAAATAGGCTAGCAAAACATTCAAGTTCCCTAACCGTTTCTGGTTGCCTGGAAACCAGCGGGTCATCACAAACATCGACGTATAAAAGCTTGAGAAACGAATTGCATGGGCCCCTTTGCTACTGAGAATGTGTCAGTCATGTAAATTAGTGAAAACGTAATGCAGTCTTTCAAAGAAAGGGCAAATGACTTTCTGATAGGAGTTACTATTTATGAAGCCAAATGGCATCGACGGTCTTTCTGTACCAAAGTCACAACATCACTAAGCACCTGGCTTCTGCTCAAAAATATTGTCAGTGATCAGTTCCACTCGTTGAAATTCTTTCAGTGGGCAAAAATTCCTACAGAGGAGATATGCTGAAAGAATTGAGGAAAGAGGTAAAACATAATAGATTATTGTACAGACCTCTGAGACAAGTATCTGATGAACAGATGAACAGATACAAAATTAACCTCAGAATAGATGTCGGTGCCTAATTCTTATGAAGGAAGAATCAGAAATGTGTTCTCAAATCAAACACTCCCAAGATGGATGGTAGGAATATGCTTGACAACTGTAGGCGCCAGAATTCATCCTGATTAAAACATTGCAGTCCTCTACATGCTCACCTCCCCCCAACTCCCACTTCACCCTCTGCCAATCCATCAGAACACCACCACATCCTTTCACAGTATGCTTTGTATGTATGATGCTCCCAGCCCTATCCAACCCTTTGGGTATTGCTCCCTACAATAGGAACTACGTTCTGTTTGTTGGAAGGGGTTGGGTCAGCAAAGGGGTTGTGTGACCCCTGTGTTTATACTGTACAGTCAAATGAAGTGAAAGCTACCACTTCAGAAAACAGCTTGTGTACTAATGAATTTGACCACGTACTTCATGCACTTCAATTTGCTCGATGCTCCTACCTGATACTCGTTTAGGCTTACGCTGAAGTATCCTCATCCTGACTTACCTATACACTTGTTCCTCCTATTCATTAAATGGTCTAATGAACAATATAGTGAGAGCGGGTTGAAAATTCCTAAAGGTGTGTTAGGAACATTTGCTGAAAGATCAAATTAAATAACGTCAATAGTGGTAATCTAACTGAAGCCACCTATCCTTGAAAAATGGCTCAACGTACAAACGTTGAAATTTCCCTTTAGCATTGTAATTCTCTTTTGAGATTTTTTATATTTAAATACTCCCAGCACAGGTCGGAATATTAAATCCAAATTTAAGCTTTGGTTTCTTCGTTTATGTGTTATCCAAAACGTTAAGTTCTCCTTAAGGTGAATTGTTGTATGACAACAATGAAAATTTTTATATAATCTTTGCAGAATATTTCAACTTGAAAGTTGCTGCAGTATATTTGTTCTAAAGCACACGGACTCCTTCGCCGAGATGGCATGATCAAACATGGTCACACCAATGCTTCATAAGTTAGGAATATACTAAAGAAGTGTAGCTTAAAGTATGATACATATGAGAGTTATTTTATAGAATATATTTAAAATATTATGGCTAAAAAATTTGGGCCATTCCTTGAAATTTTGCCAATGGTAAGTATAAGCTAAATCTTATACAAGTGGCATTAGCAATTTGACAAAAAGAGGCATAATTGGTGGGTATAAACAGCCGTAGGATTTTACAAGCATTGAAATAACTTACCAAATTTCGTGCTGTGACTAGATAAGAAAGCACCCTCATCCCTGTTTAATAAGTTGGCGTGTACAAAACAATTGCAAGAAAATGTTTTACCTACGATCAATGGCTGTTCTGTACATTTCTTATACCTATTTATGATGGTTTGAGAGTAGCCAGCCAGAAATCGATCTTGAGAATTGCTATTCCTCGTTTTCCTCCAGTGCGTACATAGTAGGTAGAAAAATTATGGCATTCTTCTCAATGACTAAAAACCATTTTCAGAAAAATATAATTTGTGTGCATATATGTGTGTCTGAGTGAGTGTCGCGTGCTAATGACCTTGTAGTTGAGATCGCTTAAACGCAAATCATCATCATCTTCATCACCATCATCATCTGAGTGAGTGTATGAACAGCATACTTCAAAAACGAAAGTGTATGTAATAAGAAACTTTGTACTGACAATAATCATCCTCTAATGCCCGATTTCACCAACAAATGTTAAGACTTAACACGAGTTTAGCAATAGTTAAAACAAAAATTGCATTTCGCCAACAAGTGTTACCGTAACACTGGTGTTAAATCTCATGTTAAACTAACAAGCCGAATTTCTAATGTTAAGTCCTTAACAATTGTAAATAGTCAAGATGGGGCGCAAGAACTCAGCTGTTGATGTCGATTTGCTATATTTAAGACGTCTAAATGTCATTCATAATAGAGTACGGCCTATGAGGAGAGATGATTTTGAGGAACTATCCGAAGAAAATTGTTTTACGGAGGTATAGACTGTCGAAACATGTTGTTATGAAAGTTACTCCGGAAGTACAAGAGACATTAGAAAATGCATCGAAAGGAATATGGCGATCTCGCTTTTCCTTCAAGTATCAATAACCTTGCGCTTTTATAATTCACTGAATTATGTGGATAATACATTGTCCACCTGCCGTCTTGAAACGTTCAAGTCACTTGCCCTTCTTCGCTCCTCGTTTTAAATTTACGTTATACTGAATTAAAACATGCATCGAAAGGAATATGACTATCTCCCCTTAGCTTCACGTATTAGTAACCTTGCGAATTTATAATTCACTGAATTATGTGGATAATACACTGTCCACCTGCCGTCTTGAAACGTTCAAGTCATTTGCCCTTCTTCGCTCCTCGTTTTAAATTTACGTTATACTGAATTAAAACATGCATCGAAAGGAATATGACTACCTCCCCTTAGCTTCACGTATTAGTAACCTTGCGATTTTATAATTCACTGAATTATGTGGATAATACACTGTCCACCTGCCGTCTTGAAACGTTCAAGTCACTTGCCCTTCTTCGCTCCTCGTTTTAAATTTACGTTATACTGAATTAAAACATGCATCGAAAGGAATATGACTATCTCCCCTTAGCTTCACGTATTAGTAACCTTGCGATTTTATAATTCACTGAATTATGTGGATAATACACTGTCCACCTGCAGTCTTGAAACGTTCTAATCACTTGTCCTTCTTCGCACCTCGTTTTAAATTTACGTAATAATGAGTTAGAATATACATCGAAAGGAATATGCCGATCTCGCCTTTGCTTTGTTATTAAACTTTGCGATTTTTTAATTCACTGAATTATGTGGATAATACATTGTTCACCTCCCGTCTTGAAACGTTTAAGACACTTGTTCTTCGCACCTCGTTTTAAATTTACGAAATACTGACAAGTTGTTTGGTGCTTGTAGTACTGACACGTGCATTTGAATTAAATTCGTTTCCAATATTTTCCCCGCGCCATCTTTCTCTTTTACACTCACTGCATCCGTCCTCATATTTTCCACGATATCCTTACACTGTCACCAATTCAATTAGCAATTCTTTCTCCGTCGATAAGAAATTTGTCTCACGGCTTTATTTATGATTTTGTTCATCCGCCATTTCTGCAGACGAAAATGAAAACAAAAGCGCATCGGAGGACGTTCAGAGAATCATCCATAGCCTTCAATAGCTGTGATATTTACAAGTTTCTTGGCGTTAACACATGTTTGTTAATATTTTAAGAAAACAGGTTGGTGAAATGCAAGAAATTTAACATTAGTTTTAGCGCTGTGACAATTGTTACGTTACATTTGTTAACGTCAATTTTAACATCTGTTGGTGAAATCGGGCATAAGAATGGGAGGGGCAGATTTACTGGAAAAGTTTCCCCAAATTGCTCTTACAGTGGAAAGTTTCTCAAAACTTTTATTTTTTGAAATATTTTCTGGTTAGGTGCCATGCACCGTGTTGTAGGGGGCTAAGAAAAGCACCTGTGGCCTTGGCTTCTGGCCAGGGAAAGCGGCCCGGGTTCGATCCCACCCATGTGGTGGGGATTTTAGGTCCCGGGTATAGGACCGGTGCCCACTCAGCATCGTGAGGGAAGTGAGGAGCTTACGCTAGGTAAGCGGCCCTGGTTACGAAAACCAACACTCCGGCTTGGGGATGCCGAGATGCTGACCACATCTCCTCCCCGTATCGGTTGGATGATCGTCCACCTCTGTCGCGCGTAAGTGGGCGTGAGGCCGACAGTCGGGTTGGTAGGCCTTGGCCCTCTTAGAGTCCTAGCACTAGGGTTTATTTAGTATTTATTATCTAATTAGGTATAACAGGAAATGTTCACTCATTGTTTGTTATAGTCTGTTATTGATTTGTTCTGTTCCCACATGTTAAGCTGTGATATTTCCCACATAACACACGTATGTCATCTTCGAATAATTCATGATCCTGAGGATCGTAGCAGGTTCTGTGAGCTCTTATCCTTATGAGTTCATTCTGCTAATAGAACCCGTTTCATAAACATTTTTGCAACCTTTTCTATTCTTTGATGTCACAATCTTACGCTTTTCCCATATAATGTCTATTCTATACACTTCTAATGCCGCCACTAAAGAGTTTCTATGATACTGATTAAAATATCAGGTACCTAAGATACTTTCATAACAATGAAATGTGTTAATGAATTTTATAGGAATAGAATAGAACTGAATTGCATTATTTACTGTGCATATTCCAAAATTTAACAATTTACAAATTTATTTGTCTTTACCTTGGCTTACATGACACCCTGGTCTTCTGCTCTGTCAGGTAGCTCTTAACCTCCATGCCTACTTGTAACTTAATTAGACCCATTCTTCCCCCTCAACTTCCTTTCTTATATTCTTTACATTTCTGGCCCATTTTTCTTTTTCTTTCTGCAAGAACTCAC
Source organism: Mantis religiosa (assembly GCA_030765055.1). NCBI lineage: Eukaryota > Metazoa > Arthropoda > Insecta > Mantodea > Mantidae > Mantis > Mantis religiosa. The sequence goes on along the minus strand of CM060958.1, from coordinate 135,631,452 downwards.
CAATACTTCTTACGTTCTTTTCCTCCCTGCCCGTTAACATTTTAGAGCCACTATCCTCTTCTCTACTTTCTTCCATTTTTCCTCCCAAACCTTTCTTCTCCTCATTACAACCGCCTCGCATTGTGTTACATAATGTTCATTGGTTCTGAAGTTGTGTACGTTCTCAGTGACTTTCGTATAACCGCTAATCAGTAATAATAGACAAATAAAAATTTAGACTTCGTTAAAAGCAATATAGGTCCCAATACAATTTAAATTCATTAGCACATGAAATCAGAACGTTTGCTTCAAAACCATCCAGGACATATTTGCATGGGATGGCTTAAAGAACACAGTGGAATTTTAGGTAACGAGAGAGCTGATTGCTGCAGAATCCAATCTTCCTGTGACATACTCTTTACGTTCTATTTCTAATGTAAGATTAATACATCAACATATTCTTGAAGAATGGAACCAACAATGGCTAACAGCGCCAAATGGAAGCTTAACAAAAATATTATTTTTTCCTAGTGTATATGACAGAGGAAGCTGTGAAACTCTTGTACCAAATTTTGTTTTGACACAATTTTTAAGTGGACATGGTAAATTTGGTGAATACTTATCACGCTTTCACTTAACATCCAACCCCGAGTGCGTGTGTGGTGAAGAATTTCAAACTGTGGTTCATCTCCTTTTCTGTTGTCTCATTTTCTGGAGAGAAAGACAAGAATTAATATTCAAGCTAGACTCTCTAGGAACTGAATTTTCTGCTCCGCTCACATCTTTGCTAATGAAGCCACAACAGTATAAGTACTTCATGATGTTTATAAACTCAGTGTTTAATCGTCTGAAATAGTTTAAATTAATATGCATTAGATTAAAACATCATTTCTTCCTTCTAGTATTTAAAATACTTTGTTAAAATTGTATATTTTATGTATCAACGCTAACCCTAATATACCAATGTGTAAAATAGGGTTCAATAAATCTGGATAAATATAGAAAATATATATTTTGTAAAGACAGTCGCTTATTGTGGTAGTATTTCTTATTTGTGGTAGTGAAAATATCTAAAGATCAAGCAGGACCGTATTATATCATAGTGTTAAACCAAAACTTAGCTTCTTAAATTTATAAACAGTCCCTTTCGCTAAACAAACATTAAACTTCAACCAGAACACAGTTATAAATTATATATCAAATGAAAAAGCAACTCAGTTTTGTTTGTTGGCACCAGTGCGCAAGTGCGTGCAATGTTTCTGCCACAATCCGCTAGACAGCGGTATTAGCAAATATGGTGACTGGTAAACAAAAAGCGGTTTGTGTTTTGCAGTTTGCAAATACCGAATCTGTAGTTACTGTGCAACGTGCGTTCTGCATTAAGTTTGGTTGTGATCCTCCTAGTAATAATAACATTCTTAGATGGTATCATCAGTTTCAAATGAAATGTGTAGTGTTTAACGTCCGCTTTTACCACATACGGCACCGCAGGCGGTGACACTGATGATACATGAGATGAAGATGGAGCACCGGTGGAATGAGATGGCGGGGAAACCGGAGGTCCCGGAGAAAACCCGCCCCAACGCCGTGTTGTCCACCACAAATTTCACTTTGCGGTTGCCTGCGATCGAACCCGGGCCGCCTCGGTGAGAGCAAAGTGGTCTAAACCCTGAGCCACGGCGTGGCCTTCATCAGTTTGAAGATACCGGCTGCCTTTGTAAAGGGAAGAGCACGGGACGACCAAGAGTAAGTGAAGAGACTGTTGAGCGAGTTAGGGAGTCGTTCACTCGTAGCCCAAAGAAAACAATCCAGAAGACTAGTCGTGAATTACAAGTTCCTTTATCTACTGTTTGAAAAGTTTGTTAGAAAACGCTTACGACTACGTCCTTACCGTTTACAGTTATTACAGGCTTTAAAGCCAACAGACCACGGATTACGTACCAACTTCGCAAACGACAGTTCTTTCATGACGATGACGATTTTATGGATCAGGTTGTCTTCAGTGATGAATCGAACTTTCACCTTAGTGGACATGTTAACACTCGTAGTGTGCGCATCTGAGGTTCAGAAAATCCTCACGAGATGATTCAAATGCAACGAGATTCCCCTAAAGTGAATGTTTTTTTGCCATATTCCGGCGAAATGTTTATGGGCTTTTTTTGGTGAACCCACTGTAATTGACACTTCTTACCTTGATACACTAGAGCAATGGCTCTTCCCTCAGTTGGAAGAAAATGAGCCAGAGAACTTCATTTTTCAGCAAGATGGTGCGCCATCTCACTGGCATAACGAAGTACGCGATTGGTTGTACCTGTACCCGAGTGCTAGATATGCCGCAAGGGCCCCAATGACAGGACTTACTATGCATGGCCTCCACGTTCTCCTGACCTAACCCCACGTGAATTTCACTTTGGGGCTTCATCAAGGATTGTGTGTACGTGCCTTCGCTACCAGTTGCCTTCCCTGAATTAAGAAACCGGATTGAAGCAGCTGTCGCTACCATTACTGAATACACACTTATCAACATTTGGGAAGAACTCGGCTATAGAGTTGATGTGTGCCTTGTGACATAGGGCAGTCACATAGAACATTTATAAGGTTCTTGTTAAAACTGTTTGAGTTTCTTTTTCATTTGACATATCATTTATAACTAAAAGTTGAATGTAATAAATATTATAAAGGTTTAAAACCCCGATATTCATTTATATACACCCAGTATTTAAAAAGGTATCAAAGATTTTGTGTGTGAGTGAAGAACTAACAACGCGATCAGTCATGTAATGTTTTAGAAGCCACAACTACACGTTAAATTAAACCAGATGTATCTGATTAGATTTATAAATATCACATTTAACCTTATCATGAGAGAATCTCTGGCAGCTTTACAATAAAATCGTTTCCAATATACCACAGCATTGAGCCATTCTGCAGAAGGGAGGGTGTGAAATATACGAGTACATTAATCTAACATTCTGTGACCATTATCTTGTGTAATACCAATGATCAAGTGTGCATTATCGTATGACGTATTGCCGTGATTTAGTAATCTTAGTAATGGGAAAGGGGTTGATCCCATAGGTCTCCTCTAATCTCTCGCCACATGGTTTGTTACGCAGACCACTCGTACTCAATGTAATTACAAATGGCATTAAACCAACATGTGGAGTGCCTCACCAGCAGTAACAGTGACAACGCTTCAGCAAACCAAGACAAATGAAGGACACTCACCTTCTTCTGTTATATCATTAGTGCAGCTTGGATTTGGTTACAGAGAGATGAGTCGTTTACCTTCCCAAATGCAAAGCTCTTCTTTCCGTAAACACAAATTGCTGATTCATAATAAAGTCGGCTCTAAAGGCTATTTCAAGCATATTCAACAAATTCTCGTACACTCCATTTGTCAGTAAAATATCTGAAATACGAGGCATGTTTTTTAAGTAAGTACCGTTTTGCGATTCCGCCGCCGCAGCGCTATGGTCGACGTTCCGCGCATGCGTGCCGGTTACCTACATCTCTGGTCTATGCACTGACGCCATTACAGTCTAATTCTTCATTGTATACGTTGGAAACTGAGTGTTTAAGGTGCCTCCGACAATCTTGAGTCCCGCCGATTGTGAAGTACGGGCTGTTATAGGATTTCTTAGTGCTAAAGGCGTAAAACCGATCGATATTCATCGTGAGATCTGTGAAGTTTACGGACAAAACATTATGAGTGATGGAATGGTAAGGAAATGGGTGAGAGCATTTAAAGATGGCCGCACAAATGTGCATGATGAAGAACGGAGTGGACGTTCTTTGGTCGTTACTAAAGATTTGGTGCAGAAAGTGGACGACAAGGTGAGAGAAAACAGACGCTTTACAGTTTCATCATTGTGCGACTATTTTCCTCAATATTCTCGTAGTGTTTTGTATCGCATTGTGACCGAGAACTTGAAGTACCGGAAATAGTGTTCACGTTGGGTTCTGAAAATGTTGACGGATTTGCACAAAACCCAACGTTTAGGCAGTGCATTGATCTTCCTTGAGCGGTACCATCATGAGGGTGAAGATTTTTTAGACCAAATTGTTACTGGTGACGAAACATGGGTGGCCTACGTGACACCAGAATCGAAACAACAATCCATGGAATGGCGACATTCATCATCACACACAAAAGTGAAGTTTAAGCAAACAATTTCTGCCCGGAAAATCATGTGCACAGTTTTTTTGGGACAGAAAAGGAGTATTGCTAGTGGAGTTTCTGCCTCGTAATGAGACAATCAATGCAGCATCTTATTGTTAGACATTGAACAATCTGCGCCGTGCAATCCAGAACAAAACACGTGGCAAGTTTAGTAAGGGTATCGTTTTGCTGCATGACAATGCCCGTCACATGTGGCTAATCTGACCAAAGATCTCATCAAATCCTTTCAATGGAAAACTCTAGATCATCCTCCATACAGCCCTGATATGGCGCCCAGCGACTGCCATTTGTTCTTGCACTTGAAGAAACATCTGAGTGGTCAGCGTCTTCAAGACGATAATGAAGTCAAAACAGTTGTGATACAGTGGTTAACACGTCAGACGGCAGAATTTTATGAGGAGGGTATTCAAAAACTGGTGCCTCGTTATGACAAGTGCCTCAATATTCACCAAAATTATGTAGAAAGGTAGATTATGGTACAGGCTTCCATGTAAAAATAAAATTATTGCGATATCTATGCACGTCTTTTTTAATTCCAAAACGGAACTGACTTAAAAAACATGCCTCGTACATGACAAACGTAAAGTCGCAAATGCCGTATCCGGTATTTGAACCCTACATAAGATTTGTGTGTGTGTGTGTTACAGCAACCATCATTCATTTTCCTTATAAATGTAGGACTTGCTAATTATTATTGATCATCTTTGAGTCAGTCAGAACTTCGGGAATCTTTGCCAAGCAGTTGTTAGTTTGCGGGAGTGCTTACTCAAGATCTGCCTCTTCTATTTTTATAAAATGCTGAACCTTGCTATTTTGAAAGGAAGCGAGGTGATACTTACAGCAAGTCAAAGCAAACTAGCACAAATTGAAACATTACAGAACCACGCACTCAGACTAATAATGGGAGCAGTCAAATCAACACCAATTATTGCAATGCAAATTGCTACAAATAAGTTGCCAATTAAATATGAAATGGAAAAACAGAATCTCCTAAATGAAAAACTACAAAGGCTCCCCTTTATTACTCACTGGAGGAACTACAAAAGCAGAGAAAGGACCTTAAAAACACAAGAAGAATTTATGCAGATAGCCTATAACCTAGAGCGAAAATACAACCTTGAAGACACAAACAACACATGAACATCTCACACTTCCAATCTGCCCTCTATCACAACCTAAAATAAATAGCAGAGTAAACCTTCTGCAACATATAGAGTCAAAAAGGGACGTAAGTGCAGATAAACTTAAAATGCTAGCTCTAGAAACAATTGAATCTTATTATCCACAAGACTCATTGCTGCACATATACACAGACGGCTCCCTATTTGACAAAGAAAGTAATGCTGGAACAGCAATACATACTAAAATATTCAATTTTTACATCTGTTTGGGCACACTATAACTCACTATGATGGAGAATTAGAAGCAATCAACACCTCACTGAAACAACTCTTCAACCATGTGAACTCTTTCTGTAAAGCAGTGATTCTAAGCGATTCTAAATCAGCACTTCAAGCCCTATCCTCACTGTACCCTAACAACAATAGAATACTTGAAATTTGCAGTTCATTACGAATAATACAAGGTGTAAAAAATAAATACACTTCCAGTGGATTCCATCCCACTGTGGAATTACAGGCCATGAAATAGCAGATTCCTTGGCAAAAAAAGGAACACAAATAAAACATAGCTGCCAACAAAAAACGTCATTCCACACATCAAAACTACACATAAACAATAGAATCAACTTATTCTGGAAAGAAGAATGCAAAGAAAAAGGTACAAACAAACATTGGAAAATTCTACAAGGAAGTAAAATTCCCATCCCAGACTATCCAAGAAACAGTACTGTTGCCATCTTCTGACTGATTACTGGCCACGACTGCTTGGTGGCTCATCTACACAGAATTAATATTTTTCAATCCCTGACATGCACACTGTGTAGGGACCCGAACTCATTGATGGACGGAGATCATCTGCTCCAGTGTAGTGCCCTTACAAAAACAGATGGAGAACTGAGAGCACAACTAGTCACACGTTATTGGGAGGCCAAAAGGAAAATGGAAATTCTCCAACTCCATGAGCATTAGCAACCAACCAACTATTTTCTATTTGACTAAATTTTGAAATTTTAACAATGTTGTTCATACAGGTAAACTAAAAAGCATTCTTGCTATAAAATGTGGTTTTATTCAGTTTTTAGAAGAACGCAGTACATGTTCACCTGTAAAGGGTAGTTTGGGGTGGTGGATATTGTCTTGATAAGTCTTCGTGTAGCACCCTTGTCAGACACTAAACTGAATATCAAGTTTGTTATTTAACCTCTCTTTAACCTCTCTTTTGTTTTTGATAATGTTCATAGATAGATAAACATTATACACACACTGGTTTCTAGAAATGCTTCTCTCTGATTGAAGCTGCCGGAAAGGTGTACTTTTTATGTAATCTCCATATCAAACTTCTAAATGGAATGCAATACTTTCTCTGCTTACTGTAAGTATGAGGTGATGGTGGTGATGATGATGATGATTTTTTTTTTTTTTTTTTTTTTTGTAATTTACGTCCTCCAACGTTATGTCATATCGGACGATGAATGAAATGGGTGAAATGATGCTCAAATGAGTCCGGGGTCCATAGAGCTTAGAGTTACCTGACATTCATCTAACAGGATAAGGGAAACCCCGGAAAAAACCTTATCCAGGTAACTCACCCTGACCGAGATTCGAACTTGGGACCTCTTGAACGTGAGGCAGACACTCTACCACCACGCTACCGAGGCGGCGATGATGATGATGATGATGATGATGATGATGATGATGATGATGATGATGATGATGATGATGATGATGATGATAGTTGGTGCTACAGGCCATGTAAGGCCCTTGGCCTCACTAACCACCTTTTTCCATGCTACTCGGTTCTCTGCTTTTCTTCTCCAGCCTTTAACCCCCAACTATTTCAATCCGTCTTCTGCATCATCTACCCATATTTTCCTGGGTCTTCCTCTTCTCCTTCTGCCATTCAGCTTTACTATATCTTCTTAACTACACTGGTTTCCGGGATTCTCTGTACATGGCCAATCCACCTTATTCTTCCTTGTTTAATTTTCACTACTATATTTGGTTGTCCAAATAGACACAGTAACTCCAAGTTAGTTTGCATTCTCCATCCGTCCAAGTCCCTTATCACTCCAAATATATTTCTCAGGATCTTCCTTTCCCGCCGTAAAAACCACTGTTCCTCTCTGATTGTCAACACCCAACTTTCTGCACCATACATTACTATTGGTCTTAGTACAGTTGTATTTATTTTAATTTTAGTATTCCTACTGACGTTCCTTGATTTAAACATATTCTGCAAGACATAGAAACATCTGTCACCACTTGCTATTCTTTCTTAAACGTCCACTGATGTTTTATTATCTACTGTTACTATAGATCCCAGGTATTTAAATTTTTCCACTCTTTGGTATTCTTTCTCATGTAACTTAACTATAGGTTCTCTTCTTGCATCCCCATCACCTCCTAGCTTCATATATTTCGTTTTACTAACGTTCACTATCAATCCTACATCTCGTGCTTTCTCTTCCAACACTACGTAACTTTCCTCAAGAGCTCTTATATTCCTTGCGAGAATTGCCACATTTTCAGCATAGTAAGTATGAGGTAGGGAAACAAAAAGTTGTCCTTTAAGTATAATTGTTTTATCTACTGAAGGAGAAGTCCTCCTAGAAATCCTTTCTGCATATTCAGGGTGAGAGGTGCATAAGTGCAAATAATTTTGGATATAGTACAGAACAATGCGTATAACACATGTGATCTCTGTTTGTCCGTTTGCTAATAGTAATGTCACAAGTGATTCACAAAGTTAGGGATACCATGTTTTTGAACGGCCCTGTACACGACGACACCTGTGTTTACATCATGAGGGCTGCGCCATGGCTCAGTGGTTAGACCGCTTGGCTCTCACCAAGGCGGCCCGGGTGCGATCGCAAAGTGAGATTTGTGATGGACAACACAGCGCTGGGGCGGGTTTTCTCCGGGACCTCCGGTTTCTCCCGCCAGTGCGTCATCCTCATCTCATGTATCATCAGTATCACCGCCTGCGGTGCCGTATGTAATAAAAGTGGGCATTAAACACTACACATCATCATATACATCATGCGCAAGGCAGGCCGTCATTCAAGCGATTTAAGGCGAAGGTATAAGAATTGATATTCAGTAGCACATGTTGTTTACAAAGTATACAGTATCAGTGGTTTTACTTATGTCGAATTATTAGATATTCATTTAATTTACGGCGCTGCCAATGCTGCGAGGGACTTGTATCGGCAGTGATTTCCAAAATCGTCTCCAACCGTCGGTACTTGTAGCCGTACTCATATGGCATTTTCATGTATTTTATTTAACCATACAGGATATTGTACACCTGATTTTGTGTTGTCTTAGCTTTTTTCTGGAGTTTTATGGTTTAAATTTAATTTTTCACAGGTGTAAGAGGAATGTAAGTTTGTTTGTACTAAATAAATAAATAAATAAATAAATAAATAAATAAATAAATAAATAAATAAATAAATAAATAAATAAATAAATAAATAAATAAATAAATAAATAAATAAATAAATAAATAAATAAATAAATAAATAAATAAATAAATAAATAAATAAATAAATAAATAAATAAATAAATAAATAAATAAAATCTGAATATTCTACCCCGGCACCTAGACAACTATACCGGGGCATATATCCAAATTTTCTCTTTATTTTTCCATAAAATCCTTACAAATGTTATAATTATACAAATCTCTCAGAAAACTACTCTACAAAAATAAAATGAAATAAAATAACAGAAATAAACACAAAAAAGCAAAAAACAAAAGAAAACAACTATAAAAATTACAAAATCCTTATTTCCTAAATCTATATCTAAATCTACTAATTCTGTAGTCCACCATGGCCTCTGCCATCACTCTCTCCCTCCGCCGCCCATGCAGTCAACTCCATTGTTAGATTATTCAATAATTCTTCCCGTCTTATCCTATTTTGTATTCTAGAACTCCTTCTTGGATCTTGTACTATTCTTCGCCTATTATCAACTCTTTCTCCTTTGTTTGTACTTTAAGGAACCAGAGAAAAATGCATTTCTATTTATGTTAATGTTGTATTTAATGCAAATAAAATAAATTGAAATAAATCAAGGTCGGCCACGCCAACGGCAGAGCATGGCCAGCAGTGTGATCTCTTACTTAATCAGTACGTAATAGAGAGAATACTAACCATTCTAAAAATATCGCAACATTTTCCCCACGAGTGACACTATCAGAAATAGTGGAAGAAGTGGACATTGCAGGTTCATCACATCGCCCTAAAACGCTGATACAAATATTTGCACTTATTCACCTCCCACTCTGTATAATCCAACAGAAAATTATTTTAAAACAGATTAATATTGTAATTATATATTTGTGGCGTTTAAATTTTGTTTAAGGCTATTAAAACCATTATCATTTATATCTTAAAACCTTTTTATAACGATTATAGTTTTCAGCCGTTAAGACGACACACAAAAATCCCAGTGGAACTAGTGTAGTACTGCATACTACTGATATTTTTAGTGAACGAAAGTGTTGAGTGAGGAATTTTCTAAATTTAAGATTTAAAAGAGCAAAATAAATTATTTCCAAATTTTAACCTGCGTGTTAAGTTGGAAATGAAAAATGAAAGCTTGTTTACGAAATTATAGCCTCTGAATATTTTTTGCGCCATGCAAGTTAAATCTTCATTTGCTTCGCAAATTTCATTAGCTTATTATACAGAGATTTTCTCGTCTATTTCGATTTCTTTTTTTCTTCCACAAAAGTGCTAGTAAGTGATGTGACACGTGAAGGTGATATTTGTGAGCTACCAGAAAGTTGGAGGTCAACTGTTTAGGTAAATAAAAGGTGTAATAGACTAACCGAGTCAGAACATGGTTGGTAGCTCAGAACATCAGAGACAGTAAGTGGCATACTGAACGTCGTGAGTTTAGCTGGAGCTGTCATCTATACAGCAATACTAATAGAAAAACCTTTCAATTTTGTAACACATTTTCACATTAAAATAAGACGTGAAGCTTTCCTGGCGACGAATACGCTCACTTTCTTCTCGGGCAGACAGTCAGGTGAAAAGATGATTAGATATCAACGTTTCGGGAGTGTACATCTCTCCTATCATCAGGATATTTATAAAATGTTATAACAACAAATGAAATACTGGATATAACACAACTATAAACAAAGACAAAACACTATCAAAATTCCCATTACTGAACAAAAGACTGTTTTCAGTAAATTAAATGCCAGGTCAGGAGATGGCGTGAGTATAAAAATATTACTAAAGAAACGTAACTACTTAACTTGATTATCAAGCTGTATTGATCTTTGCTTCTTAATTCGATTGATTTCCATTTTAAGGCCGGTTTCCAAGAGGAGCTGAACTGAAATCGAGCATCGCGATTAAGCGTGCTCCTTTCAGAGGAAATCGCCAAAGCTTCCCTAATTCTCCGCTCCCAGTAACAGGTGCATTTTGCCAAGATGATCGTCTCCCGAAAATTGGCTCTATGGTCGTTAACAAAACAATGTTCTGACAGCCCAGACTTCTCAGGTTGCATTAAACAAATGCTCCGTTCATGTTCGATTATTCTAGCAGCGATGCTCCTTCCGGCTTGTGCTATATACAGTGAATGCGGTACACTCCCGGAACTTGGAAGTCCAGTTTGTCTTTCACCAGTCTCAACAGATGTTTAATCTTCGGAGGTAGCTTTTGGATGGTCCTGATGTTGTATTTGCGAGAATTCAGCTGATTCTGCCGAATAGATTGCCGGTAAACGGGATGCAGGCTGTAGCGGTAGATTTATCTGAAGCTAGGTGTATTATAGGTTTCCCTTTCCTAGCTATTAGCACATTGTTTCCGGTGAACGAAGTAGGTGTATATTTCGAATATCTCATTTCCAGTATTTCATTCTATACTAGGCATGAAAAACACCTACTTTCGCTCAGTGGCCTGTTTATGGAGCTGAGGTTCCTTTATGTACCAAAATCTACGACAGGGAGTCACCGGCTTTATTTGCTTTGCGAAGGGAAGTACCATACGTACGAGAAAGAATGCATCACTCTCCTGCGACCGCAGATGCTAGCTTCTAGCATCTTACCTTTAGATAACGGAGGAGGAATCTTTTGACAAAAGTTCTGTGTTACAGAGAATATATCCCGATTCCATTCGGAGGTCTGGGGTTCCAATCATGGTGGCTGATCACTCTGGCCAAAGGTTTTATCGTAGCTTTATTTAGGTACTAAGCGATCCCTTCTTTGGTTACTTTCCTTTCTACGACGTTGCGTCCCTTATTTCACTTCACCATCATTCCACTCTGTCGAAAGCATTAATGGTGGGGTGTCGTTCTGCTGCATTATGGAATGTGTGCTTTCCTCACAACGGCGGTGCTGTCTTCACCTATTCCAAGAAGGGAGGGGGTGGTGGTTGTACCTAGATACCTGGTACCGAGATAAAGAATCTTAAACCCACATTACGGACCCTATTGAGCACGTTTCTCCTTTCTCTATCTTTGGGGCTGAGACATAATTGCCTAACCTGACTAAGTCTTCAATTCCTAGATAATGTTTAGGTTTGAATCCACAGACAAAAGAAACGTTAAGCAGAGAAATTCCTTTGTTTTCCCTCACTAAAATGAAGTGATGTGAAGTGTTTAGAGTTCCAAAAATGAAAGGTCATTACCTAATTTTATTTTGTTATTTAATGTACAGTTCACTTTGTCATTACAGCAACAACAAATATGGTAGGATACACAATTTGTAATATTAACCAGCCCAGCGTAATTAGAGTTCAGGTAATGCACTGTGTACTCTACCTATATTTGCCTACCTCTGTTTATTTTTATGCTGGATAATTTCAGTGTGCAAGGGGTCTCACATAAACATGGCATCAACAAAAAATTGCACACGCAGTTTAAGACACTCGGAGGAAGGAGTTGCGCTGGTTATGAAATGCAACTCTCTGAATATTTCTTTACATTGCGTAATAAACTTAACAACGCCATGCATGACCAAATTGTAAAATAGAATATATCAGCATAGTGACCTAACGTTATGTGCTCCAGAACACATGGTATTCCTTTTCAGTATGCCTTTAAATAATAATAAAACTGAGTAGCACCAAATCTGTTGTCCACTTGTATCTTATGAAATATAACATTAAATATATGAACTGCCACAAAAGACAAATATACAAGAACTTTCCCTAACATCGGTTACATTTCTTTATAAAACGCCTTAGATGAAGGTCAAAATCTAAAGAAACACTTTGTGTCAACCTGACCTCACAAAAAAAGGACCGGAGACGTTCGTTTACCACAGATTGGCTTCAGGTGTAATCCCAACTGATAAATAATTTAAAATTGGCATTATAATCAAGAGTTATAAAATAACTCTTAAAGTAAACACATTATGTGCTCAAACCGTCATACGTTTATCGAAAAGAAGGTCCAATGTCGTTATTTCGTGCTTGTGTTGAGAATTAAATATAGTAATGATGGCAGTTATGATAGTTTGATTTGCATCAAGGCTCTTGAATCTCGGCTAAGTTATATGACAGCTGTAAAGCTACCATCCGATAATACAGCGTATCCAGGATGCTCTCCACTTTCTATACATCTCTGGTATGAACGTGGTGTGTGCCTGGATTCCTGCACACGTTGGCTTACCGGGGAACGTAACTGCGGATTTGGCAGCTAAGTCGGCAACGACCCAGCCCGGGGTGTAAATACAGCTGCTTATCCCAGAAGATTTTAAACCGACCCTGCGGAGAGCTGTGGAGTCCTGCTGGTGGGCAGAGTGGTCTGCTCTCCGCAGGAATAAACTCCGCTGCGTAAAGAACCTTCCGCTTCCATGGGTAACCTCCTGTCCTTCCTCTCGTAAGGAGGAAGTTTGTTTGGCTCGGTTACGCCTTGGCCACTGTTATTTTACATAGTTTTTTACTAAATAAGACACCTGCTCCAGTTTGCCCACTGTGCGGTGCCGCCCTATCGGTCCGCCACGTACTTGTGGAGTGTTTAGCTTAGCACGTCTCCGCAGTTCTCTCCAACTGCCGGTCAGCTTGGCGGAGATACTGGAGGATGACGACACAGCTGTGGCCAAGTATTTGAAATTGTTTTTACAGGTTAATTTTAGAATTTAGTGGTCCAATAATTTATGCTTTTTATTCCTATTTTTAATCTCTTAGGCTTATGATATTTTGTGAGTGTGCATTTTATTGATGATTTTATTTAGTAGGTAGGGAGCTTTTAGTTCTCTTTATCTGGGTTTTAGCGTGTTTTCCTTTTTTTAAAGGGCGCTAATGACCGCGCAGTTGTGCGCCCTTAATCACACATCATCATCGTCATCAGCTATATGACAAAATACTGTATTACAATGCATGTAGATATGGTACACCTTGACTGATCCAGTCAGATATTAGATCTAAAACGATGCTTAATCAGCGTCACGTAATAGTACGTTCTGACGCAGCCCCCTGTCACCTAAGAACACTGAGACGACGTATAACCTGATATCAGAAAGACATTGACACAAACGAATAAATATAAATAAATGACGTATACCAGCATAGACATATACCATAATGCTAGCATATACTCCGGAGTCCGCCACAGTGACAATGCCACTCTACGAAGGTCAGTAAACTCCCGGTAAACAAACAGTAAACAAACAACGCTACTCTATTGTCTGTTTTGCCCTCAAGCAAAATTTGGCGCCTTCCAGTCGGAAACCAACCCATTGTTAAAATCCCACCCGTGCTTCTGACAACAGGCTATAATATTTTAACCGACTCACGGAGCACATACCTTCACATAAATTTTTGCATGCGGACCGTTAGATAAAGCGTCTCTGATGTTAGGTCCGAAACTGGAAATTATGAGCACTGATCTCAAGTGGGGATAGTTAAGAGCCAATAAAAAATTTATATTTGTTCATGTGATGTTGCAAACTCCGAGAAATAACTAGAGAGGGGGTAGTTCAAAGTGATGGTGGAAAGTAGGTTTTTCTAGTAAGAACACGAACGCGTATTCGGCGCCGCCTAAGAAGTATACTTCCGTGCCATGCACAGAGACAAAGTGCAATATTTAACAATCTTGCCAGTGAGAGTTAGGACAAAGAGTAATGTATAGGGAAGACCATAAATATATCCAATTCGACTACACAGTGCTACTGCCTCCATCCTTCACATCACAACATTGACAGTGACGTTAAACACAGCAACCACACCGACGACGACTTTAAGGTGGCGAGCAAGGAGCCTAAGAACAACAATAAACTTCTGTCTACCATATTCGAGGTGTCATCATTAACCCCACAACCAGTCAGAGCGCACCCACTCTTGAAGTACAGATGAGAGTTCTCATGCGGGAGCTACATCTCACCTCGAACCAATTACACTCTCCCTTTTCTTAACCTCCTCAGCCACCGCTCCTTCATTGTGAGGCGTTGAGCACAAGGGAGAGGTCGACGTGGTTGGCTACGGGCCGGACCGCATCAGTTCCCCATTCGTTTGGGATATTGGATCCCTGCAAATATAAAACAATAGAAATATCAGCCTAGGAGCAAAAAACTTTTACAACCTTAGAAGCAACAGAAATGCTGATGATGAATATGTATGCATTAGCTACTAATAGCTTGTGGTTTACTACATTTTTCTATCTGTCTCCCCACAGTTCCTTTTTCCTCTTTAGGTTTTAGTCTTAATATCAAAGGCTTGTACTTCAGAAACAATTGTATTGTTAATTATCCCTAAACCTTTTTTAAACGTGAAGATGAAACTACTGCAAATGAACACTTGTATAGTCCTCGTGCATTCATTTTAAATACAGTCCCTTATACCAAAATAATCGCGGAATGGCAACAATATATTCCACCTTTACTGGTAATGTTTCCGTATAAACTCTTCTTTGTAAATTCTGAAGAAAAATAATTTACAGTAGGAAAATGCCTACATTACACAGCTTAAAAGTACGTGTGATCAATTGGAAAGCGTATAACTCACCCACCACCCCTAATTAAGATAATTTTATTATATGAGAAGTAAATAACAAAATAACAAAGTACACCCTCACCCTGAATTAGCAACAAAGAACCCTCACGCTCGTAGTGACCGTTATTTTCTGAACATTTGGGCATTTAGAAGCCGATCCTTTCGTGCACTGATCAAAATCCGATGTTACGTTATTCTACAACTGCGCTTTTGCAGCCTTCTATATGGTAAGGGGCAGTGAGGGACGAGCAGAGCTTCGGTACCTACTGTTGCAGCCTTCTCTATCGTAAGGGGCATTGAGGGACAAGCAGAGTTTCGGTAGCTACTGTTGTAGCCTTCTCTATGTTAAGGGGCAGTGAGGGACGAGCAGAGCTTCGGTAGGTACTGTTGCAGACTTCTCTACGGTAAGGGGCATTGAGGGACAAGCAGAGCTTCGGTAGCTACTGTTGCAGCCTTCTCTATGGTAAGGGGCAGTAAGGAACAAGCAGAGCTTCGGTAGCTACTGTTGCAGCCTTCTCTATCGTAAGGGGCATTGAGGGACAAGCAGAGTTTCGGTAGCTACTGTTGTAGCCTTCTCTATGGTAAGGGGCAGTGAGGGACGAGCAGAGCTTCGGTAGGTACTGTTGCAGACTTCTCTACGGTAAGGGGCATTGAGGGACAAGCAGAGTTTCGGTAGCTATTGTTGCAACCTTCTCTCCGGTAAGGGGCAGTGAGGGACGAGCAGAGCTTCGATAGCTACTGTTGCAGCCTTCTCTACCGTAAGGGGCAGTGAGGAACAAGCAGAGCTTCGGTAGCTACTGTTGCAGCCTTCTCTATGGTAAGTGGCAGTGAGGGACAAGCAGAGCTTCGGTAGCTACTGTTGTAGCCTTCTCGATGGTAAGGGGCAGTGAGGGACAAGCAGAGCTTCGGTAGCTACTGCTGTAGCCTTCTCGATGGTAAGGGGCAGTGAGGGACAAGCAGAGCTTCGGTAACTACTGTTGCAGCCTTCTCTATGGTAAGTGGCAGTGAGGGACAAGCAGAGCTTCGGTAGCTACTGTTGCAGCTTTCTCTATGGTAAGGGGCATTGAGGGACAAGCAGAGCTTCGGTAGCTACTGCTGTAGCCTTCTCGATGGTAAGTGGCAGTGAGGGACAAGCAGAGCTTCGGTAGCTACTGTTGCAGCCTTCTCTATGGTAAGTGGCAGTGAGGGACAAGCAGAGCTTCGGAAGCTACTGTTGCAGCCTTCTCTATGGTAAGTGGCAGTGAGGATATTTAGTTTCATATATTCAAATATAATTAAAAAAGAAGTAAATTACCCTATAGAGTTAATGGTATCCTGCTTATCACGTGATAGCACACATGTCTGGCAGAATAGCAAATCATGGCAGTAACAAGAGACGCTACCAACTCATAAAAGTAGTAACGAAAATTACCATTTACTAAAGATAAAGACGATAAATGTTCACGAAATTAGGTGCCTGAGGAATAAAGTGAAGAGCGAAAATGGGTGGATATGGCCCTGTTCTGTCATATACCTAAACAAGAATGACCTAGAAAGATACACAAATCCTGCTATTGATTTGTGTGTGTAGTGTTTAACACCAACGTTTACTACGAGGGTTGTTCAATAAAGTATGATCATAAATTTTACGGTCATAATTGTAAATATCACAGCTCTAGAAGGCTATCGTGGTTTACTGAACGTACTCCGATGCGCTTTTGTTTTCATTTTCGTCTGCACAAATGGCGGATGAACAAAATCATAATTGAAGCCTTGAGACAAATTTTTCATCGACGGAGAAAGAATTGTTAATTGAAATGGTGACGAAGTGTAAGGACATCGTGGAAAATAAGAGGACGGATGCAGTGAATGTAAAAGAGAAAGATGTCACGGGGAAAATATTGGAAACGAATTTAATTGAAATGCATGTGTCACTACTACAAGTACCAGAAAACTTATCATTATTACGTAAATTTAAAACGAGGTGTGAAGGACAAGTGACTTGAACGTTTCAAGACGGGAGGTGGACAATGTATTATCCACATAATTCAGTGAATTATAAAATCCCAAGGTTATTAATACTTGAAGCTAAGGCGAGATAGTCATTTTCCTTTCGATGCATGTTCTAACTGAGTATTAAGTAAATTTAAAACGAGGAGCGAAGAAGAACAAGTGACGAGTGACTTGAACGTTTCAAGACGGTAGGTGGACAGTGTATTATCCACATAATTCAGTGAATTATAAAATAGCAGAGTTAGTAATACTTGAAGCAAAGGCGACATCGGCATATTCCTTTCGATGCATGTTCTAACTCATTATTAACTAAATTTAAAACGAGGTGCGAAAGACAAGTGACTTAAACGTTTCAAGACGATGGACATAATTCACTTAGTTAGAAACTTGCAAAGTTATTAATACTTGAAGCAAAGGTGAGATCGGCATATTCCTTTCGATTCATGTTCTCACTCAGCATTACGTAAATTTAAAACGAGCTGCGAAGAAGGGCAAGTGACTTGAACGTTTCAAGTATTATATGTATTATCCATATAATTCAGTGAATTATAAACTCGCAAGGTTATTGATACTTGAAGCAAAGGCGAGATCAGCATATTCCTTTCTGTGCATGTTCTAACCTCTCTTGTACTTCCGCAGTAACCTTCATAGCAGCATGCTTCGACAGTCTTTACCTCCGTCAACATTTTAACTCGTATAGCTCCTCAATATCATTTCTCCTCATAGGCCGTACTCTATTACGAATGCCATTTAGACGGTCTTAAATATAGTAAATTGTCATCAACAGCTGAGTTCATGCTCGCCATCTTGACAATTTACAATTGTTAAGGACTTAACATTAGAAATTTGGCTTGTTATTTTAGCAAGAGATTTAACACGAGTGCTACGCTAACACTTTGGTGAAATGCAATTTTTGTTTTAACTGTTTCTAAACTCGTGTTAAGTTGGTGAAATAGGGCATAAATGTTATTCGTTTGTGGGAAAAGGGCATAAGCGTTTCTTATCTTAAGAATAGCACGAAACGAGTTACTAAACTGAGTACAAAATGACATCACCTGATTTATTCTCATTCCTAAGATTTAGATTCCTAAAACCTCGTCGATAGTGCGTGCGCAAGAAGCAGACGTAAATATTTGGTGGGGGCGATATGAATAATTTGGCACGCTGCACCCCTTTTCTTTGCCAACGACTATATTGCACTCGGAGGGTTGTATTAATATGCAGCCTGGCTGCAGGGGATAGAGCATCAAGAGGGAAAGGATTGCGGTCTGCAGTCCCCTTTCCACATGCTAATTACCATTCATAAATAAAAAGCGGGGACGCTATGCAACGCTGAGTACAGTCGGCTACATAGCTGCAGGCCATGTTAAGCGAACACACATACTTTAAAACTTATTAATGATGGAATAATGCAAAGGAAATCAGACAGGGAGAACGTTTAGAAGAGTTTCTTTTAGCTAATAGCTCTAAGTTTTATCTCGTTATCGAGCGGAATGGCTGAGACGGTTTCCTGCCCCACAATCTGGATGTCCGCGTTCTGTTCTCATAGTCAGCCTATCTAACTATGGGTTTCATTGGGCTTTTTTTCCCGAGTGTGCAGGAGAATTCTGGGAAGCTTAATTACTCCTACTTATTTCCTGTCCCTCCATTTCACCTCCATTATCATTTCACATCTATCATCTGGTGATCTCTTTCAGGGTGGAAATGTCAGCGAAAGTTTTGGTGTTCATGGCAGGATATTTAAGAACGCGTGGGTATATACCTGTGCAGATTCTCACAGAGTGAACACTGCCCCCCTTTAATGACCAGGGAGTTACCGAGTTGTCCCAAAAGGGCGCTCGGCGTACTCCGTGGGGCTTTCCATAGGGCAGGACCTACAGTACGCGCAAGATAAGAGGAGCGCTGGATTTACGGTGTAGTGCGGGTACAGGGGAAGTTGCGAGAGCCAACGCTCTTTTGCTTCTGCAGTGTGGTCAACCTCGAAAAACACAGTTCAGCAAAATAGCGTGTAAGATAAGCGAAGATATGCACCACAAATATGAGATCTGCGGAGAAACATTAATGGGGACCGTACGAGAAAATGTTCAAAAAATGTAACTTTTTTATTGTTTTGTAAAATAGTATATAGTGTTAGCTATCAAACACCAAAATATTATGACTGTACGTGGTCTGTATGTACCTTTAAAAAATTAAATTCCCTATTGTTGCATAGTAGCATACTAGCAACACGTGGTCTTCCATCAGCTGTCTTGGAATCTATAAAGCCCACCTACCAATTCTTAGCACACCCAGACTTGCTAAACATGTCTCTATGGAGAGACACAAAACCCAAATGAAAGCCTCAACAGTTTGATATGGAAAAGGTGTCCCAAATCATCATTTGTGTCTTCCAAAGTGATGAAAATTGCTACATTTGATGCTGCAGTAGTGTTTAATGATGGAAATGTTGGCAGAAAGTTATGCATCAGTTAGTGTATCATCCTGGTGTGTTTATGGAAACAATTTTGCAGAGTATCGACAACATTCGCATCGCTGGTGCAGAAAGAGCTACGAAATTAAGGCAGAAAGAAGCAAGACAGAAGAGGAATTTAAAAAGAAGGGCTGAAGAGCACCAGAATGAGTATACAGACTATGGATATGCGAAGTTCTGACTTAAAATTAAAAGACAACCTGAATAATAATTATTGTATTTTAATTGCCTTTCCCCGTAACTTGCATTTTCTACAACTTCAACCCATTTTTCTCTCAAACTACTTCATCTACAGTGATGCAATATAGCACACAGTTTTCTTATGCTACAATGAACATTTTGTTGGTTCTAGAATTTAAGATTAAGTTCCAGATGGAATGCGATGATACAAAATATATTAAATTATTTTAATTTTTGAAGGATGCATATGATTAACATTTTTTAAATCCTATACAACTTCAATAAGAAATCTAAGTCCAAAAAATTAATTTCTAATGTGTTTTAAAATAACATACCAAATTTTAGAAACATAACATATGTGAATTTTGAAAAAAGGGCTTAAATTTGTAAATATTTCTGCATATAGAAACAAAAAATGTAGCATTAGTTTCAAACAATGGAAAATTATGACAAAAGTGTGCATATTAACTGTATTATCTTACATGCATACTAAGTTTCACTTCTCTGATTTGAAAGCTTTAGATGTTATGCCTATTTATGTAAGACCCTGAATATTTGCAAACGTCCCCCCTTAAATTGAACTCGATCCTATAAGCTGTATATTTGTATACTTACTATTTATGAAACACATACAAACAGTAAACAAATATGACAGCCATAAACACTCATTCACTTTGTGATTCTTCGATTTCTGAGTTCACTGCATCAGTTTCATCGCTAGATCCTCTGATCTGTTGATAATTTCATCAATCGTATTTTCAATTACATCATTATTTCTCCAATATTTAATTTCCAGTTCTTGCAGTATCCTTCCCAATCCGTCGCAATTACAAAAGAGAATGCTTCTATAGCACATTTCTGCAGATTTGTGGCTGACATATCACCAGTAACGTTGTGTCCTCTGAAAACGTTCTTTATTTTGGCCACGCCAGTTCGATTGCATTCAGATCACAGATATAAGGAGGTAAACGAATAATGGTGTGTCCACTTTCGAGAACCAACATCCACAACATAGGCAAGTCTTGCTCCTAGGTTTGTTGGCCTCTATTAAATACCGGTGTAGCTTTGGTAATGGAGGGAAATGGAAAGCTATGTAGAAATATACAAGGGGCTCAGAGCAAGATATAACGAAAAGGGGGAAGCCAAAAAGGGAAGGATTGAAGGGAAAAGAAGAAAGAAAACATCACTATTAGTTATTACCGTACACAGATCACAGCCTTACCTGCTTTTTCCTAGTGTTTTTGGAGATTCATTGGGATGAGATGCACAAAACGATTTAATACGCCTGACAGTGCTGAAGCTTTTTCCTGTGTAAGCAGATTTGCTGAGTGGGAACATTAGCTGGTTTTATCCTTTTCTATATCGCAACTTTTTGCAACTTTTGCTATTATTTTGCGGCCATCACTATGCACGACTGTACGTGCATGTTTCCGAGTCGGAGTTCGTTGCTCGGAAGGTACATATGATGATGAGTTTGGTGTGCCTTCAGCCATAATTACAAACTGGTTAGGCTGTAGTTATTAACCTCAAACTTGCACGCGCCGTGGCTCAGTGGTTAGACAGCTTGGCTCTCACCAAGGCAGCCCGGGTTCGATCCCAGAAGATCGCAAAATGAGATTAGTGGTGGACAACACGGTGCTGGGGCGGGTTTTCTCCGGGACCTCCGGTTTCCCCCGCCATCTCATTCAACCGGTGTTCCATCTTCATTTCATGTATCATCAGTGTCATCGCCTGCGGTGCCGTATGTAGTAAAAGCGGGTGTTAAACACTACACATTTCACATTTCAAACTTGCACAAAACGAATCCACACAGACAACAAAGAGCACGCGTAAAAGCTTAGCATATTAGTCACTAGATGTCAGAGTGTACTAGTTTACTGTACTAGCATAGCGCATTTCATGTTTCTAAGTCGTCATCTGTGTTTACGGAGTTAGCCGAAATCTACCGAGTGAGGATTTGGGAGACGAACGCTCAAGATAAATTGCGCATACTGTAATAAGCCCCCCCCCCCCCCCATCTGGTCCCGTGGACACAAGAGGGGATGAAAGTGGATAATCCACTTACGGCGCCAACTCCAAAATGGGAAGGCTACCGATATGACCTTGGTGAGGCCGCCTAGCGATCTAGCACACCTTCTACTAGCTATGCTAGCTAGTACGCGGGAATATTAATGGCTTCTCTCAATCCCGTCCCGAGAGGTACCCAATCTCCTGCGGGTATCGGGAACCACTGCCCCCTCGAGACCAACCCAATCCGAACAACTCCCAAAGGGAGGGGCTCGAATGTTCGGCCCTGGGTTCCTCTGGTAACGTCAGAGGTATCATGAGGGCTACGGGTCCGCAGCGCCCGCACCACGGCAGCTGAAGGGGATGGATCCCCTTCTCTACGGGAGGCAGGATGATATGCCCTTGATGAAAGTTTCTCCTGCCATTCCCGGTCTCCAAATCCCATCTGATGGGTCCATTTCTGGACCTCAGTAGAGTGAGCTACCGGTTATACTGGGCTGCCGGGGAGTTTCCAACTGGTAAAGTGCAGAGACTGTGCCTTCTGCATTGTGTTTTCTTCTTGGGACGGCCGCCTTCTGCCTCCTCTCACCTTATCGTTCCTCCCGGCAATGTATTGGGGGCATAGGTAAAATAAACCAATTTGGACCTCCTTGCCGAATTCCCTCCATAGCGTAGTCCAGTCCAATGCAGTTTGTCTTTCTGTTTTCATCTCTTACAGCGCTGTATTCACTCTTATTTTTAATTCCCATTTTGATAAACTCCGGTTTTCACTTCACTCTTTGGTTTCTGTCTTCAATTCCTCCATCAAAGAATTCATAATGTTAATTCATTCTTCGTTTGATTCTTCATTCTTTCTAACAATTTTTAAACATTGCTTCTAAACCATTGTGGCTGCTTATTCCTCTGCTGACACCAATGTGACAATTCACCTTAAACTGTATTTTCACCAAACTTTTAGTCCAATGCCAACAGTCATCTTCTCTTTTACACAAACACAGAGCTTCAATACATCTGTTTAATATTTTTACATCTCTCTAGCACTCACCTACTTGTGCTGCTAGTAGTCTTTCAGACATACACAGATTCACTTCATTCGTGGAGCTGTACGCCTATTCTGAAACACAACTTCCATATTTGCTAGTGAACTATTCCACTGGCCGCCGATTCCTACCACGGAGCCTGCTAGGTACCCCACTTCTCTGCACAACTCACTGAACGACTGATTCAGAAATACGCTCCTGCGCTAACTGCTCCCCACGTCGAGAGACTCTCGAAAATGGAAGGAAACACACAAAAACTATTAACATTCTCAATATTGCTAATTATAATCTCCAGACCCTGCTGTGCGAGGGAGATGCTTCTGGAACTAGAAACCCCTCGATTTACAGTCTCAAATAGTAACAATTCTTCTGGCTTCTAGTTTCAACCGTTCGTGAAGACACCTCTCTCAGCAGAGCTGCTTCCTCCTTCGTGACGTTAGCTGGTACTCCCCGGTAAAGATGGATCTCCACCAAATACAAACAGCAAGTACTTTGAGATAATCTCAGTCTAATAAAGGAAGTTTTAGAAAAAGACTTGTGTTACTACCTGTCTGTAAGGCTATAGCTCAAACACACAAAGGCAGTTACGTACAAAATTTAGAGTAAGTTCAGCACCTTCTAAGAAAGCACCTTCTAACCATGAAATAAATCCCGAAGTTAAATTATTAAAACAATTAAATGTTCCCATAGATTTAATAGTTTTGGAAAAAATATTTATTTTAAAAAGTAAAAATCGCGTAATTATTTTGACATACCGGCGAATGATTCTGTTTTTAGGTTTGTTTCGTCTTCAGATGTTGGTAATACGTAAATACGTAAATACATGGTTTGCTTGACAACGAAGTGTGTTTGACTGAAGATGTGGGCAAATGTCTACGAAATTAATTTCAATTAGAGCAGATAGAAGTATTATCATCAACTTCTTAAGATAAGTGGAAGAAAATCTCTAAATATTTTACTTTTATAATTGTTAGGACGTATTACAGCACATTAAATTTAAGCCAACAAAACACATTCATAACAAATTTAGTGGTGCTGTGTTTGCCAGATCCGCTGTACATCTTGTCCAGTTTTTCGATTTAACTCTTCAAGATTTTAGCTCGGTATTAGAAACTGCTGATAATGTTGACTGTTACACAGATGGCATGTCAAGCACATAGATCAGAACTATTATAGAATGTTAGAGAATATGAAGATATTAATTAAATATGAACATTTCACCAGAATATTATAACAATGCACTTTGTTGTCATGTGCATTAAATTCATAATGATAAAAGTCATAGCGCAGAATACTAAACCTAATATTTGGTCTCAGTTTAGTTATGATTCGTGTTTCTTTTCTGCTGCTGAATGGGGACAACTAAGTTCAGGGATCAAGCTCCAGGCCTCATGTTGGCGATTGAAGACAAATAGCCCTCTTCCTTTTTATACCAATTTCTCACCGAAAATATGTTACGAGCTTATTTGAATTCCTTGAACTATCTTGATGATTAAACCACGATCTAATTTTTTCGTACGACCGACGGTTTTATTGGTGTAAACCAGACACATTCCCCATGGCTTCAGAGAGGACAGATTGAAGATCCTGTATTCCTGATAACCTTGGACTATGTGTTATTACAAGAGTGGTTAGGCGTGGTAAACTCGTGCTGATTAGTGGCATGTTCTAATTTCGCTGGTGATGGACACAAAATCGTGTTCCTCTCAGGCTACCACAAGCTCGATACGGCTTGTATACACCTCGTGTTTCCGTTTCTATGGCAGCCTACAGGAAGAGGAGAGAAATTGCCTCGGTCATTTTCCATTTACCGCTTAGTTGGCTTCCAGTAAATTGTGGGGTTAGATCCTAGTCCTCTGACAACCAACATGTCGTTTGTTGAAACCGCAAGGAAAATCCATTGCCTCAGTTTATGAGACTTAATACCTGTCTATCCTCCGATCTTTGCATGACCACGTTTACAAACAGCGTTGTGCCACTTCGCATCAGTAACCAAATAATTTCTGCATGAACGTTACGTAAGAAATTCAAACAAGTTGCTTTCTGTATTACACTTTCAAATGTCACTGAAATGTTATTGATAGTAAAATATGTTTTGATTTAGACTCAGAAGTTCTACATAGCTGACAGTAAATTCATGTGTTATAGACGTTTGATCATCATAATTATCAACTGCAAGGATTAAAATTTTCAGTCTATTTCAGCTTCTAGAAATTAGTCGTTCCATCGGCTTACTGGTCTTCCAATGTTTCTCGCTTCCCTTGGCTTATATTTAAAATTATTCTAGTTATTCTTTAGTTATTATTGGTCAAATATATGCTTTCACAATTTCATATACGCTCAAAATGTTTAATTCAGTCTCTCCAAATGTCTTCACTTCAAAAGTGATGAAGGAAGTATCTTAGATATTTGACTGTATTATGACTGCGTAGGTTAGGTAGTATCAAGTCTGGTTTGTAGAAATTTATAACACACTTTATTGCAGTGAAAAGACGTGAAATTGACAGTCAGCTGTCTTCAAGGTCGACTCGGTGCTCCAACGCACGTAAACAAATGAAATAAATCAAACGTCCACTGTCGCAATAAACATCACACAACTACACACAACTGGCGCTTTTTATTCATTCATTTCTGTTGGCAGGCTGAGGGACAGCCCGTGGAGTGTCACGCGTGTACCTGTCCTAGGAGGGACTTAATCACGTAAGACGGGAATGTGGATTCTGCAGGATGGCGGGTTGAACGTAGATTGATGAAAAGAAGGGAGGCAGCCTGGTTAAGAAATCAGGTGCAATAGCCAATTGTGCACCGCTGGGTGAAAAGTTGAAAGGAAATGAATTTAATTGAATTATAATCCAGGCAATTCTTGGGTGGGAATAATTTTGAGTTGGTAGAATAACCTTAGGGTTACCGGTTATACCCATAAGCCATGCGAGGAAGCCGATACCGCTTTAGGCGGAGTTCATTGGGACAATAATCCTCAAGAGACCTAACCAGGGTGCCCTTATGGTGAGGTAAACTCACGTAGAATTTCTTGGCCCAGCGTGTAATCGCATCCTCCACACAGGGAAAAAATGAGGTTTCATGGAGTAGACTCACGGGAAAGCGTCTGCTTATAGAATAGATAATCCGAAGACATCTATTCTGTGCCCGTTGTAAGATCAGTATGTTCGATTCCGCAGTCATGCCCCAGACTTCGCACGCGTAAAGCACGATAGGAAGCATTTAAGCCCTGAAAAGGCGTAGCTTTAGAGGGACAGACATCGTGGACCCCATCATCGGGTCTGGCGAAGCTGAGGCTCTGCATGCCCGATGCGATAGGTCATGGATGTGTTCCCTAAAGGTTAAACCCTTGTCCAGCTTAACTCCCAAGTAGTTTATGGAACAGTTAGTCTAACTTCAGTAGTATGTAAATTAATGGAGCATTTAATTGCAGAATATATACGAGAGGATTTAGAAAATAAAAACTGGTTTAATGAAGCGCAACATGGATTTACACCTGGGTATTCGTGCGAAAGTCAAGTTACTTCATTATTTCAAGATTTGGCAGATGAGGTAGATTCAGGGGGAAGAACTGATGCACTGGTAATTGACTTTTCTAAAGCTTTTGATGTAGTGCCACATTGTTTACTTATTTGTAAGCTGGCTAATGCAGGAATTGACAAACGCGAAGTATATTGGGTTAAACATTTTTTGAAAGGGAGAACGCAAAAAGTTAAAGTAGGTAAAGAGCTGTCCGATAGGGGAACCGTAAGTTCGGGTGTGCAGCAAGGCTCAGTACTAGGACCTTTACTGTTTCTCGTTTCTGTTAATGACATTGCTGTTAATATTAACTGCCAGATAAGGTTGTTTGCAGACGATTGTATCATTTATAATAAAATTCGGAATACAGGGCATGAAACCGCTCTTCAGGATAATTTAAATGAAATCTGTAATTGGGCTGCGGCTAACAAAATGTCAATTAATGCCAAGAAAAATAAGTCCATTGTTTTTAGTAGAACTAAGGGCAAAATTGTTAACTATCACATGGGAGGGGTGCAAATTTCACAGGTGGACAGCTGCAAATACTTGGGAGTGTACCTGGCAAGTAATGCTGGATGGGACCAACAAGTAAATTCCACATCTAGGAATGCGTGGAAAGCATTACATTTCGTAATGAGAATATTGAAAAAGGGGAGCGCTAGGTCCAGGCAAATTGCCTACAAGGCCTTAGTGCGGCCGGTTATGGAATATGGAGTAGCATGCTGGGACCCATATAGAGCTAACCAAATCGATCCATTAGAAAAAAATACAGAAGAGGGCAATAAAATTCATAAAAAGAGGCAAGTATTTTGGGCCTATAATAGGAGATGAGACTAAATGGGAGGAATTAAGAATTAGGCGTAAAAAACATAGGTTGGTAGCATTATTCAAAGCTAATGCTGGTGTAAAGGCATGGGTGGACGTTAGTGTAAGGTTAGATAATCCGGATTATTATGGACGAAACGATCATAGGTATAAAATTAAGGGTAGAAGATACAGAACCGACGTAGGAAAATTTTCTTTTGTTAATAGAACCATTGAAGAATGGAAGGAATTGCCTGTAGCAGTCTTTCAGGGCTGTTCCCTGTCGCTGAAGAAATTTAGAAAAAATCTAGATGGTTTATAGTTTAACTTTTGAATGATAATGGTATATAATATGTAAATAGAGAATTAATTAGATATGTTTTAAGTGACTAAAGTTAAAATAATATCATGTTTGTATTGTTTATTGTGTTATTGTTGTAAATCTAGTATTGTAATTTGATCTGTATTCTTAACTCTGCCACCGGGTAGTGCCCAATTGCAGTTAATAAATAAATACATACAACTCGTCAACCCTATCCTTCGCACAGAATAGGCAAATGTGGGAAGATTAGACGGAAAGTGGCGCTTGGTAAACAAGATGGCGTGGCTTTTCTCTGTATTAATGGACAATCGACAGAGCTTGCAGCATTCCTGGATGAGGCATAAGTGTCTCTGTATGGGGTAGAGGGCTCTGCTTCTAACACTTTGCAGCTATTTATAACTCCAGTGATTGTCTCTATAATGCCGTAGACCTTCCGAGAGCACTCACGGCGGCAAGAGAAAGATAGAATGTTCCTGAGCGTCGCTCTATCCTTCTTTCTCTTGGCAACAGTCCAGCTCTCATGCCCACGCGCCCGGCTCCCGTTTAGCACTACAATGCCATCTGTGACAGTATCATCTTATTTTAAAGGGCTACTTTTGCTCTTATTTATATCTGTCCTTTGACTGGCGTAATCTTTGTTTACCCTATAGATAGTTTACTTCTGTATTGTTTAGCTATATTATACAATTTGTATATTTATTCTTGGATACTATGTGTGAGAAACCTATTATGACCTGGTCGTCAGAGAGGAATAGTGCATTAAAATTTATATTAACTACTATCCGCTGTGTGTTTATAATTTTCAGCTACTGATTTATGATTATGTCTGTATATATCACATAAAATAGGTTTCTTATGTACCATTACACTTATAGCCTTAATTTTATATTTTTAGTTCCTCTCTTTTTCTTTGAAAGATCGTGTAACTTCATGTAACGAAATCATTACGCTTTTATGCCGTGGTGTACTGCAGATGGACGTTCCTGAAGTTTCATCTACAATGTAGTGGACGCAGTCTTAAGTTTCCTCGTAGAAGGTTCGCTGTTTGAATCTTTTGTTATCAGTACCAGTATATTTCTGCGTACAGCGTCCCCCGCTGATTGTTCCGATGGCCAGACGGGTGCCGGAAGAGGAAGGCATTTCTGATTGGCGGACCTTTTATTCTGTTATATGGCATTTTTTGCCTTGGATGACCAAATAATCTTTAGAACATTTAGCCCTATATGAGACACCACCGTCTTGTCATAGAGTTGTGCTGGTGTTAGCCCAAGTCCATTAATATGGACAAGAAACACGTCTAACTAAGCACCACATTCCCACAGATGATTCCACATTCCAATTCAGAGGAGTAAAGGTTCTATGGAACAATTGTCATCTACCTGGGAGTGAACTTGGACAAGGGCGTAACATTTTGTGAACCCTTAAGAACCTCTCTGCACAGGTGCAAGGAGCAGTTGCCTCACTGCATCCCATGCTGAGGTCCGCGATACTAGTTCTCCTGGAGTTACATATTCCAAGTCCAAGTCGATACTGACAGGCTGTTAACAGCCAGAAGGTTTTTGCTGCGTACCCACCCAGGTTTTGGGTCTGACCGCAGGTTGATAATTTTGATGGTTACAGGATGAAGTGGGATTATTTTATTGAGGAAATTTTTGAGGTAGCTTGTTGCTCCTCATTATTTTGTACAGGATGCCAAACCGCTTTTTTTTTACACCCTGGCGTTTTATTTTGCTAAAGTGGGTTAAATTTTGTAGCCAAACAGCTCTTTTGAAGATTTTTGAAATTCAGCTTATGCTGCTGTATGGATTAACTCCTTTGTTACCTCGGGTGCCCGCATGCCATACGGTATACCCGGTAAAGCCTGAAGCGGCGTCTCGTAGCGTCGTAATCTCCTAGAGACCGAACCAGCGCGCTTCTGTGAGCTGCAATTTGAGCGTAAAATTTTGTCGCCCGGCGCCTAATTTCGTCCTCCACGAATGGGAGAAGAGAAGCTTCGTGAAGCAACCTCACGGGGAGAGAATGACCCACAGAATAGATGGATCGGAGTCCTCTATTCTGTGCACGCTGAAGGTATGCTATCCAGCTATCTGCAGCCATGCCCCCATGGCTGCATGACACGCCATGGAAAAGAATGGCACTGAAGGGAAGGTGACGGAGCATGAGGGGTGTCAGCCCGTCTGGCCCCGCCGCCTTGTTTGGTTTGAGGCGTTGGAGTACGCACTGGACTTCACTAGGGCGAATGACGGGAAGTCGTTTCGCGTCCGTGGGAGGGCGTCGCAAAAATCGGCGTACCTCCCTACGAACACGTTCGTAAAAGATGTCATTGACCGGGCTCTCATAGTTTCACTCGTACGTACGAGATCTGTGGAAGATAGCTGGCTACTGCGGCTACAACGGGTAAGGAATAAAGAACGCTGTTCTTGTGTTAGTCTATTGGTTGGTTCATCATTTAAAGCGAAACAGAAGCCTGATTGCTTCCATAACAACATGGATCAAATTAGGCACCGGGCAGAAAATTTTAAGCAATTTACCTTTACACCAGAGTGCTCTTACTAACATTCAAGAGGTCCCGAGTTCGAATCTTGGTCAGGGTGAGTTACCTGGATAAGGTTTTCCGGGATTTTCCCTTATCCTCAAAGACGAATGTCGGGTAACTCTAAGCTATATGGACCCTGGGCTCATTTGAGCATAATTTCACCCATTTCATTCACCGTCCGATATGACTTGACGCAGGAGGACGTATATTACAGAAAGAGAGTGCTCTTTGTTGCTTGGAGATTACGACTCTGGAAGGCGCCCTTCAGTCTTTTAAGCATAACAGATAAACTGCAACAATTCCACCAGCAGCTGTAGCTGAGGTGCATTCGTATCCAATCCAAGAGCTAATTGGCTTACAGGTTTATCTCAAAAACCAATGAAAAATTGGTTAAATCACATCACCAAGTTACACAGACCCACGGATTCTAGAAATATGAAATATGTAATGTTTAACGCCCGCTTTTACTACATACGGCACCGCAGGCGGTGACACTGATGATACATGAGATGAAGATGGAGCACCGATGGAATGAGATGGTGATGGTCCCGGAGAAAACCCGTCCCAGTGCCGTGTTGTCCACCAATAATCTTACTTTGCGGTCGCCTGGGATGGAACCCGGTCCGCCTTAATGAGAGCCAAGCGGTCTAACCACTGAGCCACGGTGTGGCCTAGACACGCATTCCAGTAAAAGAGCCGTTGATGAGCAGTATACTTCCTCATTTTTTTCTAACGTTTCCTATAACACACAATATAAACGCCAAACAACCTCCGCTTTAACCATATTGAACGCGCTAACCAATCAAAGTGCTCAGGCTGATCTTCTGTTTATCAGGAGCGGCGTGATGAATAGACGCCAGTTGCTGTTGCTTTCTAAATTGAAATTGTTGGATTGCTTGCAAATGTCATTGGCTTTGCATTTTAGTTGGTCACGTCCATCACAGCTATAGTAGAATTGTCTGGAACATCCAGCTCCAACAGACCACAGCATAACGACCCGAAAATAATCTTCAGTTACATTGACTCAAGGCATGCAATCCTCACTCTTTAGCTTCCATTCTGTGCTGACAGTCTCCCTCTCTTTGGAAGGTTTCTTTACTTAGGGTGTAGCAGGAGTTCGATCGCATTCAGCAGCACCAATAAAGGTCCTCTGATAACATAAAACGCTCGAAGTACCAGTAATAATCCAAGATTATGGCACCAGAGACGGCCTCTGTAGAGATCTCCACGTTACAACCTTTAATTATTAAGCAAGCTTTGAATATTTTATGATCGTGAAGATGCCATCATTTCTATAATGCTTTCGATATTTTCCTGCACGTGTGTGTATTCCTTTTCCTCCACAGTTTTATTATTGTACGCCATGCGCAGAAAGCATCTTCAGTTATGCAGTGAGGGGAGATGAACATACGCCCCGCAAAGTATTAATAAAAGCAGGGCAACCTAAAAAACTGGTAGCATTATAATCAGAGATAATAATGGCATACAGGTGGTAATAAAATGTAATTTTAAAATAAGGGAGTAAAACAGCAGCTAATGCAACCAGATCTCTGAGGTTTGTGCTTCTGATATGATTGGTGCATTCCTTAGAATAGGACCTCCAACTAATGCCATGTAGTTCTGCGTATATACACTCCTGGAAATTGAAATAAGAACACCGTGAATTCATTGTCCCTGGAAGGGGAAACTTTATTGACACATTCCTGGGGTCAGATACATCACATGATCACACTGACAGAACCATAGTCACATAGACACAGGCAACAGAACATGCACAACGTCGGCACTAGTGCCGTCTATATTCACCTTTCACAGCAATGCAGGCTGCTATTCTCCCATGGAGACGATCCTAGAGATGCTGGATGTAGTCCTGGGGAACAGCTTGCCATGCCATTTCCAGCTGGCGCTTCAGTTGGACCAGCGTTCGTGATGGACGTGCAGACCGCGTGAGACGACGTTTCATCCAGTCCCAAACATGCTCAATGGGGGACAGATCCGGGGATCTTGCTGGCCAGGGTAGTTGACTTACACCTTCTAGAGCACGTTGGGTGGCACGGGATACATGCGGACGTGCATTGTCCTGTTGGAACAGCAAGTTCCCTTGCCGGTCTAGGAATGGTAGAACGATGGGTTCGATGACGGTTTGGATGTACCGTGCACTATTCAGTGTCCCCTCGACGACCACCAGAAGTGTACGGCCAGTGTAGGAGATCGCTCTCCACACCATGATGCCGGGTGTTGGCCCTGTGTGCCTCGGTCGTATGCAGTCCTGATTGTGGCGCTCACCTGCACGGCGCCAAACACGCATACGACCATCATTGGCACCAAAGCAGAAGCGACTCTCATCGCTGAAGACGACACGTCTCCATTCGTCCCTCCATTCACGCCTGTCACGACACCACTGGAGGCGGGCTGCACGATGTTGGGGCGTGAGCGGAAGACGGCCTAACTGTGCGCGGGACCGTAGCCCAGCTTCATGGAGACGGTTGCGAATGGTCCTCGCCGATACCCCAGGAGCAACAGTGTCCCTAATTTGCTGGGAAGTGGCGGTGTGGTCCCCTACGACTCTGCGTAGGATCCGACGGTCTTGGCGTGCATCCGTGCGTCGCTGCGGTCCGGTCCCAGGTCGACGGGCACGTGCACCTTCCGCCGACCACTGGCGGCAACATCGATGTACTGTGGAGACCTCACGCCCCACGTGTTGAGCAATTCGGCGGTACGTCCACCCGGCCTCCCGCATGCCCACTATACGCCCTCGCACAAAGTCCGTTAACTGCACATACGGTTCACGTCCACGCTGTCACGGCATGCTACCAGTGTTAAAGACTGCGATGGAGCTCCGTATGCCACGACAAACTGGCTGACACTGACGGCGGCGGAGCCCAAACGCTGCGCAGCTAGCGCCATTCGACGGCCAACACCGCGGTTCCTGGTGTGTCCGCTGTGCCGTGCGTGTGATCATTGCTTGTACAGCCCTCTCGCAGTGTCCGAAGCAAGTATGGTGGGTCTGACACACCGGCGTCAAGGTGTTCTAATTTCCATTTCCAGGAGTGTATGTTACACATCATTGTTGCTCAATGGTTTTAGGGTTCTATATATCTATCATTCATTTTTCTTACTCCGTCTGGCTCCTCTCCAGTCATCTTCATTTCGGATAATTTTTTCACAAAGCCAAACCGTAAAAGAAAGACAAAATTTTGCTACAGCTCATAATTTTTCTTAAATTGTATACATAAACATTATTGTTTGTTATTGGTCTGAATTTTTAAATGATTTTCTCAGATCCGTTTTCTTGTTACGTCCTGATCATAAAAACAGAATGAAATATCAAAGTCATATATAATAGAAAGGTGTTAAAGGATTTGAACCTATAAGAACATCTGTAGTAAAACTACTTCTGCAACTGCTTACCTCGATTAACAAGCAGTAGATAGAATAATAATTGTTTTATGTGACAGCAGGGAGCAATAAATATTATAAATATTATAAAAATTAGCAGGATTGAAGTTAATAATAGTAAAATACAAAAAGTGTGTATTAAAAGGAAACTGTAATAACATCTAACACAAGATATAATTGAATAAATTTTATACAATAGATGACAGTTGTGGTGAATCCATTAATTTTATAAATTTTCTACATTTTGCAAATGAATTAAAATGGCATAAATAATTAACCACTATTGAGATTCAAGTCACTTCTGGCTTTCAGCAAGGATGGGCGCTCAAGGATGGGCACTCAAGGATGAGATAAGATGCTGATATCTCTTGAGTTCCAAAATTCGGGCACGGATCTTTAGGTGAATTCTTCATTAAATAACTATGGCTTAGGATGAAGTGACCAATACGTAATCTGTTGAGTAGTGTTTGGTTTCTTCTCCGGAAGTGACTGTTCGATATAGCTGGTTCTGAGTCAGATTTACTAACAAGGTATGTTTATTACTTTGTTGTTGCTACAGCCCAAATGTAATACTGAAAATGGGAAACAACATGAACATTCCATAATAATACATGATGGCGAGGACATCACATTTAGTTTACTAGTTCTGCCCTGAGGCGAGCTCTCCGGATATTGCAAATTACACCAAAGATTACCTAAATCAATGGTTGTGAACTTTTTTCTGTTCATGGCACATGTCCAATGGTGCAACTCTAGCGACACGATTTGGCGGCAACATGAAAGAGCCTCCGTTTAGCGCACGCAGAGCTTGTGTTCAATAGTCAGTAGTTCAAATACCTTTTAACATAGTTGTATGTTTGGACATTTAGGCATTTTATTACATGTAAAATTACTTTTAAACAGTCATATTAACAACGTAAGAGAAAAGGCAGTAAATGCCATTATGAAATTAGCGTCAATTTTAAAAAAGAGTTATATTTTATCTTTTGCAGCAACAAGGGAATATCTTATGAGTTTTGTAATAGGTATAATAATATATGGTGGATGTACATGGGCACATAGGTTAACGGTCAAATTTAATCCGAAAAACTAAGACACAAATACTACGTTGCAGCAGCGGAGCTACAAAGACGACATATACTTTGGTCCTACTAATAGTAGCGGGAATTTGGCCTATTGACTATATCATTAGATTAAGGGGAGCAACTTATTCGCTATTCGAGAATGTTTTAAATTTATGGGAGAAAGATGCAATACTAAGAAAGAAGTGACAAATTATTTATTACAAGAAGGGCAAGAAGAGTGGGATAATGCAGACGTAGGAAGAAGAGTACATGATTTATTTCCAGACATTAAAGAAAGGTTAAAATTCGAACATACAAAACCAAAAAACGGATTTTTTCACTTTGTTACAGGACATGACCCATATTATGTATATTTAAAAAGAATAAGGAAGAAGAACTCAGATTTATGTGAGCAATGTAACTGTTTGGATTCGCCTGAACATGTTATTTTTGAGTGCAATAAATATAGAGAACTAGTAGAAGGCGGTCGAAGGAAACTTCAAGGAAAATGTTTATGGAACATTTTAAGAGATGCGGAAGATTATTACATTTAGAAAATATGTCTCAGATAATATCCGTTAAGGCGACAAAATATTTCAAGAAAGAAATGCAGGAACATTTTAATCTATGAGAAAAGAATATAACTTAAGAGATCGTCGGTGGGAAATAGCACCAAGAGAAACTGAAGATACAGATTACCAGACTTGAAGACCTAATTTAAGACGCACAACCGATAAATAGAAGACGCCAGTTATGGACATCAGAAAGAAGACAGAAAGACAGAAAGAGAATACCAGGAGAGAGAAGATATTGGTTTGGTTCATAAATTCGTTCGATTCTTGTTACGTGTTTACGACAAAGAACGCCTGCACTGTATGCCCGCATCACAACTACGGCAACGAAGTTGCCTAATTATCTAGGGGTCATCTGTTTACATAGGCAAGGTCATCGAAAGTAAACAAGGCAATTAAGGTTTCAAAACAAACTTTATTTTGTGCAGTATGCACCATTATTATCAATAACATATCTCCATTTATCAGGAAGCTTATCAATTTCGTTTTTCCAAAATCTTGTAGTTTTCTGGTTGACGAACTCTTCTACGAAGAGTCTGTAATCCTCCAGGGAAGTAAGGCGTTTGCCATTAAGGAAGTTTTGCAGGGATCGGAATAAATGATAATCGGATGGGGCAATGTCTGGAGAATAAGGTGGGTGAGGTAACACATCCCAGTCGAAATCCCGTAATTTCTGACGAGTTACCATAGAAGTGTGTGGTTTGGCATTGTCTTGATGAAAGACGACTCCACCATTAGATGCTAATTCTGGCCTCTTCTCTCCTAGGGCAACCTTCAGACGATCCAACTGAGAAAAGTATTTCTCTGAATGGATGGTCTCCCCAGAAGGAAGAAATTCATAACAAATAATTCCTTTCCAGTCCCACCAAATGCACAGGATGAAGCCCTGGTTTAGGAATTGAGAGTGGTGGTTCCCCTTTCTTACGCCAGACCTTCTCTTTCGGATGTTGTTGTACACAATACACTTTTCACCTCCTGTAACCAGCTGTTTCAGAAAAGGGGCAGTTTCATTGCGTCTTATCAATGCGTCACAGATGGAAATGCGCTGAACTAAATTTTGTTCACTCAGTTCGTGCAGAACCCATGCATCCCGAAGATTTACGTAACCAAGTTCCTTTAGGTGCCTGGCTACAGTTGCATGAGATAAGTTTAGCTCCTGACCTACCTCCCGAGTTGTTATTCTGGGATTGTGCGTAATCATGTCCTTTATCCTTTCCTCATCCTTAACCACAGGTCGTCCAGAACGAGGTTTGTCTTTCACAGAGAAGTTCCCAGCTC
This sequence comes from Mantis religiosa, assembly GCA_030765055.1. Taxonomy (NCBI): domain Eukaryota; kingdom Metazoa; phylum Arthropoda; class Insecta; order Mantodea; family Mantidae; genus Mantis; species Mantis religiosa. Next base: position 135,595,030 of record CM060958.1, on the reverse strand, counting down.
GAAATCGACTAAACCATTTTTGACATGCCCGATTCGTCACTGCATCTTCTCCGTAAACAGCACAAATTTTCCGTTGAGTTTGTGAGGCGGTTTTACCTTTACGGTAATAAAACAGCATTAAATGTCGAAAATGTTCCTTCTTACCCTCCAAATTAACATTCACAAGTTACAACTCCACACTGTTGCATCCACAAACTCGTACTGAAGTTTTGTTACCAGTTCTTACATAAGTTGACCTATTTACCTTTGGCCATGAGGTCTCTGTGGTTTGTCTTCAAAGCATTCTTTTCAATTATTGTATTTGTAAACAAACCCCATATTGTTAGGCAAATTCTTTGGCGTAAAAGTAATGGGGGCATGCAGTGTTCTCAGGAGTTCTTAGCCGTAAACACGTAACAAGAACCGAACGAATTTATGGAGAGTATCAGAGCGGACAGATACAACTGATGATGCAGAAGCGGAGAGATGACTACCCGGATGTCTGGAACTGACGAACCAGCTCCATATACTAATGCCAGTCCCTTTAGGAGATGGATACCAGTAGGAGGAAGCTTTCGATACCAGTTGCAGAAGAGCAAATTTTAAAATTGTTGGAAAGAGTCTTTCGTAGCTTGTTATAAGAATTAAAGCTGTAGTAGAAATGTAGATTTGATTTATATTGTTGGTGTAGAAGTAAAGTAGAAAAAAGACTGTGTTAGATAGATTATATGAATAGATATGTAAGGTTGCTGGAATCCAGTAATCTTTAGGTTTACTTATTTCGTTAAAGCACGAAGCAGATTATATCTGTAAAATTTGAAAATTGTTTTGTGAAATCTGATTTATAAGTTAACAAAGTTAACAAAGTTTGCATAATAAGGACCGATATAGGTTCCAGAAACCGGGCCATTAGATATGCAGATTTTTTTTTGACATGAACAGGAAAGAAACAGTTAAGGGTAGTTAAAGTGAGAAAGAATCATTTACTAAATGTCTCATGAATGCATGACAAACCACTGGAATACTTTGGTTTATGTTCAGGTACTTGTTCAAAGTAAAATTCTAAACAACAATTTCATATCCTTGAAGACAAGGAATTTGTAAGAGTTGGTCACAACGGAAACAGCTGTATTCAGCAGTATACCAGTTTATATGGGGTGGGAAGCTTTCTCTAAAAGACTAGCGGAAAATTATCTCTTTTCCCCAGTAAATCTGGGAGGTATGATCTATTTTGTATTTATTTTTTGGATCATGCCTAATTTATAGTACAATATAGCTGATAGTAAAGTAAATTTCAAATACTATAATAATAGTATATAAAAGGAAATTAATTGTTCTTTCACACTAGCCGTGTGTAGGCTAAAGTATGGAAAGATAGAGTCAGACTGAAAACTTCAATGCCATAGCCGGGATTTGAACCACGGTTTTTCTGGTTGACGTCCAGCCGCTCTAACTCTCGAGCCACTATGGCCAACGTGCCAACATGACATTAAATTCCCCAACTGACTCGTATTTTTCCCGGTAAACCAATTAGGAGTTCTCATAAACACATGAGACAACTACCTTAATGGCGACTTACTAGGCTGTAAGTACTTTAAGGCCCAAGCTTTATAGTTCTGACCACTATTAGGTCAATTAATGTAAATTAATTGTTCTTTCACACTGGGCATTTATTCTTCTTCATTTTTGTGTAATTTTCGTCCTTCAACGTTAAGTCATATCGGACGGTGAATGAAATGGGTGAAATAATGCTCAAATGATACCAGGGTTCATGGAGCTTAGAGTTACCTGACACTCGCCTTTAAGGATAAGGGAAAACCCCAGAAAAAACCTCATCCAGGTAGCCCACCCTGACGAGATTCGAAGTGGGGACCTCTTGAACATGAGGCAGTTACGCTACCATCTACGCTACCGAGGCGGGCACACTGGGCGTGTGTAGGCTAAAGTATGGAAAGATAGAGTCAGACTGAAAAATTCAAATTCAAATCCCGGCTATGGTATTGAATTTTTCAGTCTGACACCATCTCTCCAATAGTAGATAAAGTTAAACAGAATTTTACAGTTTTTAAGCATGATAAAAATATTAATTTTTCAGTATGTTTAGCCACCTAATACAAGTTGGTCTGAAAAGTTTCCGACATAATAAAAATAAGATATTTTTCAGAATATTTTTTTATTTTTCAACATAGTCTCCTAACTCTAAACACTTCTCCCAACAATGCTCCATTTCTGTAACCCGTCCAAATAGTATACGGCGTTTTTCTCTGCAGAATAATTGTTCACGAAGGTGAATGCCTCTTCATTTGAGGAAAATCTGTCCTCCGAGCGCAATTTTCAGATGAGGGAACAAAAAGAAATCGCTTGGGGCTGGATCTGGTGAGTGAGGTATGGTCAAGTAGTTCATACCGTAATTCGTGAACTTTCGGAATTACATTCGCTGAGGTGTGGGACGGTGAACGGGTGAACGGGGATATTCTGTTTCTGCAAATGTGGCCGTTTTTCTGCATGTTCTGCCTTCAACTTGTCAAGTAATGAGTGAGTGAGTGAGTGAGTGAGTGAGTGAGTGAGTGAGTGAGTGAGTGAGTGAGTGAGTGAGTGAGTGAGTGAGTGAGTGAGTGAGTGAGTGAGTGAGTGAGTGAGTGAGTGAGTGTGTGGTGTTTTAGGGCCCGTCGACAACAAGGTCATTTGGGCCCGTCAAGTAATGATGCGTAGTATGCTCCTGTAATGGGTTTTCCTTTTTGAAGATAATCGTTGAAGGTAACTCCATGACTGTCCCCCCCCCCAAAAAAAAAAACTCCATAATTTTCGCAGCCGAAAAAAAAGATTTTGCCTTTTTTGAGCCCTTTGCAGTCCTTTGTGAGGACTGTATTGTTGTTTGGGGCGTATAATGGTGTATCCAAATGTCATCTACAGTTTAAAAGACGCCCAAACTCGGGTTTATTGCGCCTAAGCTTCCCCAACAGAGCGTTGGAAATGTTCATTCGAACACGTTTTTGGTCTAACGTGAGCAAACGCGGCACCCAACGCGCGGACGGTTTTCTCATGTCTAAGTGTTAATTTAATATGTAAAACACGTTCATTTGACATGTTCATAGCCCCTGCTATCCCTCTAGCTTTAATTCGGTGGTCGTCTAGCACCATTTGATGAACTTCGGCGATATTTGCGTCGGTAGTTGCAGCTTTTGGATGTCCCAAACGTTCATTGCCTCCCAAGCTCTTACGGTCACGTTTAAATTTAGCTGCCCAAATTTTAATATGTTAAATAATGATTTAGAGTCCCCTTACACAGAATCCAACTCATCTTTGGTTTGTGTAGGCGTATTGCCTTTCAAAAGCAAATATTTATTGACAGCTCGATACTCGATTTTGTCAATTTTCATAAAAACATTCACATTAAGTCACTACGACGACTGCTACGTAACAACTGAGCCTTCAAAATGGCTGAAACGTTTTTGTATTTTATGTCCTCCAACGTTAAGTCATATCGGACGATGAATGGAATGGGTGAAATAATGCTCAAATGAGCCCAGTATACATGGATCTTAGAGTTACCCGACATTCGTCTTTCAGGATAAGGGAAAACCCCGGATAAGACCTCATCCAGGTAACTCACCCTGACCGAGATTCGAACTCGGCATCTGTTGAACGTGAGGCAGAAGTGCTACCATCTACGCTACCGAGGCGGAAAGCTGGCTGAAACGTTGGTGAGTAGCTGTCAACACATAAACAACCAAGTACACTAGCTTTTATTTACGAGTGCTGCCATCTTCATGTTGAGGTCGGAAACTTTTTAGACCACCCTCGTACTTCCTTAAATAAGTTTATTGCGTATGGCTGAGACATTGCTGTTCCCTTGATGATAACCAATGTAAAGAAAGTTTTAAACGCGTGTAATGTACGCATTGGATGTAAAAATCTGTAAACGTATCTTTTTATGAGATGTGTACGCTATATTGAGTAGATGTTAGGCTTAAGTCAGGGGTGCAAATTGAGTCCTATACTATTCAATTTATTTATAGACGAAATAATAGAGAGGGTTAAGGAAAGCAATGCCCATTGCCTAATAATAATGAACAAAGAGATCCCTGGTTTATTGTACGCAGATTATTTAATGGTAGGAGCAATTTCTGTAATAGGGCTACAAAAAACAATTGAGGCAATGCATAGGTTTTACGATCACTGGGGACTAAGAATAAACAGCAAAAAAAATAATGGTATTTAAAAGAGGATCGATACTTAGGAAAGGAGAGGAATGGTTCAGAGGAGACCAAAAGGTAGAAGTGGTAAACGAGTATGACTATTTAGGTGTAAGGATGTGTAGCAGTGGAGGATGGGCCGCACAAGACAGAAAAGTGATAGCTAATGACAGGGCGGCAATGTCAGGGGTAAGAATATGTAAACATAAACTGGAGATGTCAGTTAGATGGTTAGAAAGAATGTATGAAGCGGTCTTTGAAGCCAGAACAATGTATGGGGCACATCAGAGATAGGAACACAATTATACCAGATGTATGGATTGTTTTGCAAAGAACTACTAGGGCTGCCAAAATCTGCATAAACAGAAGTGGCATCACTAGAGGAGAATAATAATAGAGAATACTGAAATTCTGGTATAAGTGTATTAAAGGACAGAAAGGGGAATTACTGAATCTGTGCATGAAGCAACAGAAATGCATTGAAAATAAAAATAGTTAGTGGTCGGTATGGGAGGTCTATGGAGAACAGAGGAGACAAATTACAGCGGTTTTTGGAAGGAAGTGTGGAAGTGTGAACTAAACTACAAGACATAAATAGACAAGAGATATGGGAAAGTATAGAAGAAAAGAAATCTTTGAAATGCTATAAGCAATTAAACAAAGAATGGGGTAGGGAAAAATATATAGATGAATGTGACAAAAATGGAAGAGAAGCCATAGCATGGATGAGAGTAGGAATATTATACTTAAAATGGTTGAGAGGTAATGAGGTACGGATATGTGAATTTTGTGAAGATGAAGAGAGCACTGTTCATTACCTAATAGAACGTAAGGAGCTAACAAATTACAGGAGAAAAATATGGGATAAGATATGGGACAGAGTAAGTAAAGAGATATTGGCGGTACTCATGTCAACGTGGATGAGAGAAACGAACAATAGATATACGTGGGGAACCCAAAAGAAACCGGACTGTTGTCATAATAACTTTATTGATGAACTTTTTTACAAAATTACTTCAGTTACCTTCAAAATACCCTCCAATACATGCGATGCACTTGTAAAGTCTCATTTCCCACTGTTGGAAGCATGTTTGGAACTCTTCAAGTTTGATATCGTCCAGTTCCCTTTGCGAAGCTGCTTTTACCGCCTCCACATCGTCATGATGCTCCCCTTTTAGCGTTTTTTCATTCGTGGAATTAGGAAAAAGTCGCACGGGGATACGAACAGCGCATATGGAGCATGGGGAACGACAGACCACCTCTGAAATGCCAAGTAGTGGGTCATTCGTAAGGCCGTGCTGGAGCGTTGTCGTGATGCATCAACCACTCACCTCCAAAACACTCTGCATTACATGCGATTCACTTGTCAAGTCTCTTTTCCCATTGTTGGAAACATGTTTGGAACTCTTCTTGTTTGATATTTTCCAGTGCCCTTTGTGAAGCTGTTTTTACCGCCTCCACATCGTCATAACGCTCCCCTTTTTGCACTTTTTGAATTCGTGGAAATAGGAAAAAGTCGCACGGGGCTATGTCCAGTGCATACGGAGCGTGGGGAACGATAGACCACCTCTGAGATGCCAAATAGTCGGTCACTCGTAAGGCCGTGTGTACTGGAGCGTTGTCCTGATACAGAAACGTCACCTGGTCGCCAAAGTTCCGCGTGTTTCCTTCTCACATCCTCTCGCGGACGCCTTAAAACATCCAAGTAAAAGTGCTAGTTAACAGTCTGGCCAGGGGGTACGAATTCCGGATGCACAATTCCACGAACATCACAAAAGACAATGATCATCGTTTTCACGTTTGATCTCACTTGCCTTACGTTGTTGGTCTGCGAGATTTGGGAGTCCTCCACTGGCTTGACGCTTGCTTGGTTTCTGGGTCATACCCGTAACACCAACTCTCATCCCCTGTAATGACTTTGTTCATGAAGTTTGGATCACGTGCAATCTCTGTTCTCAAGTCCTGACACACATTCATGCGGATGGTTTTGTGCTCCTGTGTGAGAAGGCGCGGAACAAATTTAGCAGCAACACGTCTCATGTACAAATCCTCCCTCAAAATTCACTAGCACGACCTCCGACTGATTCCTTTCGCTGCTGAAATTTGGTCGATCGTTTGGTGACGATCCTCGTTGATCTTTTGGCGGACCGTTTCAATGTTCTCCTCATTTCGCGATGTTGAAGGGCGTCCAGAACGAGCTTGGTCTTCAACACACATCTCACCACGTTTAAAGTACCCAATACACTCGACAACCTGTATGCGACTCATAGCGATCTCCTGGAAAGCTTTCTGAAGCTTTTGCTGTGTCACCGTTGCAGTTTTTTAAGCAGGAAACAAACTTTCACACACACTCTTTGTTCTTTTAATGTTGCCATAACGACTTCTCAGAGGTAACCCGCCAACAGTCAAACACAATACCATACTTGCACGTTCAGCTCTACACTGACGCCGTCTGCACAGCTGTTTCATGAAGGTCTCTACTAACGCCATCCAGCGTGAAAACCCTGCACTACGTCTAAGAGTGGCAGCGCCCTCAAAGTCCTGTTTCTTTTGGGTCCCCTCTCGTTTAGCAGATTTCTTATATAGGATAAGAGAAAAGTGGATTAGGATAAAATAAGAAAAGGTCAAGAAGAAATGGCAAGAAGCTGCTCAGGAAAACCAAAGGCCAGGGGGCCTGAGTCAGCGAGTAAATCTTGAGCCTATTTCATGTATTTGTAAACGAGGTATAATGAAAAATGTTCTATGTTAAATTCTATTGTAGTGAATTTGTAATGGATACTGTACAAATAAATAAATATCAAATAGATAAATAAAATAAATATTGACTAGATCATTTTTATTGGCCTCCCAATTCCGTTCTTACAATTTTTCCGTTCTTGTTAATTCGGAATTATATTTGAGATACAAATTTTGGAAGGAAACTTTTCAGTATATGTTAACATTACTTCCCCAGCATTTGTCAATAATATAAAAATATTCGAATATCTTGCGAAAATGTTCTGATAGACGCTCCTGGCAGGATTTGTACGCAGGAGTTGAGAGTCCGTGTTAATGATTTCTCACCGGAATATAGGATTTGGAAGTACATTAGGGAAGTAAAATTGATATTGCTTGAGACACTCCGTAAGTTTTCTGGAAGGTAAGGTGATATAGGGAATAGAGAAAACTAAAATAATGGAAATTTGAGTAAAACTAAGTGAAGGGACGAAATTGTAGAGGGGAGCCTATACTATAAATATTGGGTTGAATGAATACAGCCCCCACAAGAGTTCCTTCGCCCTCTTCCAGCATGTCAAAAAAAAATCTCACGAGATTCGAGACCAACAAAGCATATTCAGGACCAGCTCCCCTTCCCTCAGGCTTAAATGTTCTATACAAACTTGAAATACTCACCCTCCCGCAGTGGAGAGAGTTGCCGACAGAACCCTCTCACCTCCTTGAGGTTAGGCAACTCATCGAACCGTAGTGTGTAGTGGAGAAGTCTAAGCAAACTTCAGCGAAGGGCCTCGCTGGCGTTGCCCTCGTTTAGTTCACGCACTTGTCAACAGAGGTGGCTTCTCCGTCTTCGTCCCCCCCCCCCCCTTTCCTTGCTATAATTATTTTCTTTGCGTCCCCAGAACGAGGGCAGTCTAGGGAAAGAGAAGAGAAAGAAGATGATGTAGGGGAACTTCAGTCCGTCCAAGGTTTTCGTAATCCTAAATGAAAGTCGGGGCTCCTCTTCAGGAAAGTTTCTTTGGGATGTTTCGGTTCCCCAGTTTAAACTGCATTAAGAATTGTCGTCTTAGTGAAGTTAATTTTCCACCAAAGTGATCTTATGAGCTGTAAATGCTAACTCTACGCTTTAAATATCTCACACTAATTATTGCCAAAACCAAAATATGGAAAACAACAAAGGAAGTACGAGGAGCGAGTAGATCTAATGAATGGATTTAGGTAATGAAGTCTATTCAAAAGACAGCAAACACAAGTGTGAGGTCAATTAGCACAAAGGCTATACTTACATATTCTTTTATCTGCTTCATATAGACGTAAAATTTGTAAAAATAGTTTTATTACATAATTACTCTGCGTACAATGGACGTACATTGAGGGCATACTTAAGTAGACAGAGGACTTAAAAATAATAAACTATTTAGGAGCTGGTCGCTGTGATATCGCTTTCGAATTATATTATATTTATATGACTAGGAAATAGAAACGAATGCCCACTAGCCGTTTGAGGAAAATGCAAAATTGAACCTACTAATAAGGAATATTTCAGAAATGGCCAATCTTCTTCTTCTTCACTTCATGGCATAGACAGTCAAGTGTCTGTTCCGCCTTCGAAGTCCTCCAGCCATCGTTTCCTGGGTCTGCCCACCGATCTCCTACCTTTAGGATGATACTGTAATATTTGTTTTATAAGTCTATTATCTGGCATTATTTCAACATGTTCCTTCCATTTTTGTTTGAGATCTTTTAACTTATCATTCATATTAAAGATGTCCAGCTCTTCTCTTATATTTTCATTTCTTATTAAGTCCCTCTTCGTGCATCCTTTCACACTTCTCAAGAATTTCATTTCTGAAGTATGTATTTTACTCTGTTGCTTTTTAGTTAACGTCCAAGTCTCACTTCCGTATGTCAGTATAGATACAGCCATAACTTTGTAGAACTTTAATTTTGTTTCTTTACGTATTTTGTTTCTAAATGTTATATTTGTTGTTCCACACACTCCTTGAAATTTGTATATTTTATTGTAGACATCATTAGTTAAAATGGCTTACCTGTTCAACGCAACGATTATTTATAACTATTTTTGTTCTAATTGGCTCTTTCCCAATGATTGCCATTACCTTTTATTTTATAAAAGAAATTTTCGTATTATATTGCTTACAAAGTTCACTAAGTTTAAAAATAGATTTTTGTAGGGCAGACTCGCTATTTTGTATTATAACTAAGTCGTCAGCAAACAATAAAATATTTAGAAAGTTTTTATTTGAAATTTTAAAACCTACATTCACTAGCTGCCTCCACTTGCATACTCGGTCGTCTATATAAATACTAAAAAGTGCAGGTGATAAAGTACACCCTTGTCTGACACCCTGATTAGTAAGAATTTTTTTAGAAATTTTACCATTGTTCCTCGCATTTATTTTTGTTTGGAAGTAGAAGCATTGTATCATTTTTACAAATTGTTCTGGGTATCCTCGTTCTTCCAATATTTGCCACATTTTGCATCGGTTTACCCTATCGAAGGCTTTTTCAAACTCAACAAATGCCATATGCGTTTCTTTATTAAACTCCTTATGTTTTTCAATTAGTTTTAACAAGTTAGTTAGTTACTAACACTCCCCACATGGCAACCTTGGCCTTCGGGGTAACCTCACCCCACCAAGTGATGACCAGACCCATTTCTCAGGTGGAGGCACCCAGAGGGCGGTGTCCATTACCTCCGATGATAGGGTGATAGTGAAGATGGCGGTGAGGTGAGAGGACCTACAGTTTTTACCGTGGACTCCGAACCACGTTGGGCATAGGGGATACTTCACGTGTGCTAGACAGAGGTGAAGGCGTGGATAGGGCCGACTTAAAATCGCCAACCCCAGAGCCGGGAATCGAACTCGGGACCCTTAGAACGGGAGCCGCGAACGAAACCACCGCGCTACCCCGGCGCCCATATTAGTTTTAACAATAAAAATGTTATCTACACGGGCCCTGCCTCTTCTAAATCCACTTTGTTCTTCCGAGAGATGACATTCAGCTATATTCTGCAACCTTTTGTTTATTTGTTTATTATTTTATGGCTGGTAACCCGTAATGGGGAAATTTACTTACTCAAAAGCTTCGAAGAAATCAGCCGGACGGATTTAATGGAAACGACCCCAGCGAGTAAAGGATAAACGACTTGGAATGTAAGAAGCATTACTACCAAAGAAGAACTATGTGAAGAGTTAAATGAGAAAAAAATCAATATAACCACAATATCAGAAATGGCCAATCACAGAAGGAATATTTTGACATAGATGTTGTGCTCTAAGATGTTCTACACCTAATCTGCCTTTCTTTTACAGTCTACCAGCTATGCATTATCATTCAGAGAAAAGAGGAATTCATATTACCAGAAAATTCAATTTACACATTTCATGTGTCACTAAAATACCTTAAGTATATGATAATTCAATAAAGGTCATCAAGTCATTTTTAAGAAAATAAAATGTTCCTTACAGCCTTTAGAGTGTACCTAATTTATTCATTCATTCATTCATTCATTCATGGATGGAGGGAGGGAGGGAGGGGCGGAGGGAGGGATGTATGTATGGATGGGTGGGTGGATGTATGTATGGATGGATGGATGGCTGGATGGCTGGCTGGGTGGGTGGGTGGGTGAGGGAGGGAGGGAGGAGTTTGTTTGCTTTTGCGTAAGTGGCGTATCCATTTCCACTCTGTAATGGGGGTGGCGTTTCAGGCTACAGGTATTGCCACCTATGGAGTGGCTATGGTGGCTCCCTGGATTTATAGGGTAAGTCTTCGGACTTTGGGTAGATCTCTATCAAAATTGGAAGTAAAGCCTTTAAAGGTACTTCTAGGAGTGATACCTGGCTTCATCGGCGGCTTTCTATGATAGCGGCAGACGGCAATTTGAGCCGAGGTCACCGACAGACAAAACACCGCACAGCTGGTTCCTACGTTTTTGGATCTCACGGTGTTAACACGCACATACGCACACACGGGCACGCGCGTGCGCACACACACACCACAGTGTATTCACCAGCTGTTTTGGCATACAACGTGCGCGTTCGTTCACGCACGACGTCCTCAACGTATGGTATGTCAGACTGGGTGTGCAGGAAGTGTGACGGGAACCTGCGGTCGGTACCGTAGAGCATTCTTAAAGCTCTGTTCTGTACTCGCATCCATACAGGAGCAGAGGCGGAACGATCGTACGATACGCCCACAGTTTGAGACGGATGGGTATTGTATATGGGAAGTTGGGGTAGAGTTGCACCAGGCGGCCCTACCGAGGTTCATCGATAGCCTTCCCCTTTGGGTTTAGCGCGCGTATCCCGTTCGTGAGTCCGTGGGACCGATGGCTGGGGGGCTTTTTGGTCTCTAGGTCTTGCCTATGGAAAGCCCCACGGAGGTGCTGGGCACCCTTTTGGGACAAGTCAGTAACTTCCTGGTCATTAGAGCGGGGTCCAGTCTTCACATCGTGTGGATTGCCCTGATGGATACCCTCGTGTGTATATGTGTGTATGTTATTTACTAATACTCCAGAAAATTCTTGTTTCAAAATCTCACAGAAGGATAGGGGACCATGGCAATGATTCCATCATCAGGAGACCTCATATGGGAAGCACACAATGTCCTTGGGGCAGTTTAGCAACAATTTAAAATTACTATCCCCAGCTTGCGTATCACGCTTTAGCGACTGGAGGAGGCGCCATGCTGACTTCATTCACTGCACTCTCTCCATTAGGGACAGAAATAAAGGATAGGCCCGCACAAATAGTTATAATGCATTCTGTGTAACTCCATTTGAATAAAATAACCATTAAGCTTCAGTTAATTGACACAACATTTCTCGTTAAATTATGAAGAACCATTCTTTACAAAATATGACTGGGCTGTCCAGAGCAAAACACTTGTCATTGGAATAGCCAGCTGTATTTTATTTGGGATTATAATTTATTACACAGTCAGGCTGAGTTGCCATTTTATCGCGTATCTTCCGTATGCATGAAGGTTTACAGACCATAAAATTACAGGCCAGATGATATGGGAAGTATTCTATAGCTCCTGGTGATATGACAACCCAGGTATTTATCAGACACGTCATATTGATGGATGTTCTCTGGATGTGCTTTAAACGAGCATTTCATCCCAGATAAAAGTGTATAAATAAATGTCATTTTTCCCGTAACCAGTCATCCATAAATCTTTAAGGGACAAACTGTTTACGGCAACAATGCACTCTGGCCGTACATTCGCCCCTAATTGCAGGCTACATTGAGCTTGTAGACTTAACTTATTTAATGGAAATTAATTGTTCTTTCACACTAGCCGTGTGTAGGACGCACAATGAAAGGGTAGAGCCAGACTGAAGAACTCAATGCCATAGCCGGGATTTGAACCACGGCTCTTCTGGTTTCCGTCCAGCCACTCTAACCAATTGCTACTAGGGCCAACGTGCCGACATGACATTAAATTCTCCAACTGACTCGTGTTTTTCCCGGTAAACCACTAGGAGTTCTCATAAACACATGAGACAACTAACTTAATGACGACTTACAATACTGTAAGTACTTTAAGTCCCGGGCTTTATAGTTCGAACCACTATTAGGTACAATTAGTGGAAATTTACTGAAAAATGGAACAATTAATTAACTTCATTGTTAACATTCAGTAGTATCTGAGCGTATAATTACGAGTCTTGACGAAACTGAAATAGGTGCTGCCATCTTAGTTTACTCAATAAGTACAGTGAAGAATACTAGACAGTAGTCTTTCAATTTTTTATACTTTTATTTGTGTTCTCCATTACTTATCATATAATACGATGATTGAAATGGGTAAAATGATGCTCAAATTACCCCACACTCCACAGAGCTTAATGTTACCTGACATTCGTCTTTCAGGTTAAGGGAAATGTCCGTTAAATAAACTTTATCCAGATGACTCACCCTGACCCAAATTCTAGCTTGGGACTTCTTGAACTTAAAGGTAGACACGCTACCGTCTACGCTACGGAGGTGGGCTCTCTTAATTTATGTCTTATATTTTAGAAAAAATAAATGGAACTAGAGTGAACCTTCTTTGGCCATCTCACGATTGAATGGACCTTAATACTGAGAAATAAATATAAAAATAATATTAGTTAATTTACTAAATTGATTTGTTGAATTGTTTCTCTTTGATTTGTACTGTTTCGCTGAAGCTTTGAATTCCATGCGGAAAATAAAAAACGATCGCGTACAAATTAACAGCTGCTAGGGCGTTTGTAAAAATAGAGAAATACTTGGCGGTAAGTGTGAGATAAACCGCCTTGGCTGATTGAAACGTCATTGACAAAAACTAGTATGACGTGTTAAGGTAAGATCAGCTAAGCGGGCGGGACTTCGACTCCTTTTGGCGGGGAAGAGAATAAAGGTAATAGGAAAAACAACAGGGTATATGGGGTATGTAGGTAGGAAGAAGGCTGGGGCATGGGAGGGATGTTGTTCTGAGGTGATGCTAATTATTGGTACATTGTGGTGCTGTTGAGCCTGTTGAGGTGAAGGGGATGGCCGGTACCACCGAAGCAACCCGGCTGTTTGTGGGCGATAACTTGGATTGCAGTAGACCGCTGTGATAATCAGGTAGCAGCCATGATCCAATGGACCCTGACTGCGACCTTTAAACTGTGGTAATTATTCAAGTTAATTTAGTGGCAATCGGTGCAGTTGTCATAAGGATATAATTCTAGTGTGGGGCCTAGGCCTTCAAGGGCCCGTGCCCGGGGAGGGTTGCGGCGAGGCAGGTCTTGTGGCGGCGGCGTCCAACGGGCGAGGCAGTAAGTGTGGTGGTGGTACCCCGTTGTCTGGAGCCAGGGACCTTCTGAAGTCTTCGATGCTTTGGGGATAAAGTTCTGGTGTGTGTGTGGAGAGCCTCCTCTAGCTTCTTGCTCGGTGTTCGCGTGTCGTAGATGTAACCCACGATCTTCAAGCTTAGCCTTGCAATACCTTAAGGCCTCAGAGGTGGCGCTGGCTTCTTCCTGAGGAGCACTTTGCGGTGCTTGGGTAGCTTCCCTCACATCATCCAATGTGTGAAGGAGGGCTTCCTCCCATGTAGCTACCCGCGCCGTCAGCTTCTCTATGGTTGCCTGCATGTCTGTGAGTGTGATTGTGGCGGGGTGTTCTCGATGTGCTGGTTTGTGTCTCCTGGTGCTGTATGGTGACCGCGACGTATGTGCGGCGTTGTGTTGGCTGCAGCGGAATATGACGTGATGTTTGAGGGTGAGGATGGTGTTGAGGAGGTTGTTGGTGAGACAGGTGTTGACGGTTGGAGGATCGGCGTTGCTTGGTATTGCGTGGGCACGAAGCTTGTCTCGTAAAGTGGCCTGCGGTATTGCAGGTGACACAGTAGAGGGGACGGCGTGACAGATCGTGTCCCTTGCAGACTGCAGTAAGGTACGCAGCTCCACAGTAGTGGCAACGCGGCTCCTCGCTGTAGGTGGCGGTGTGCTTATTGGCAGCGGCGGTGGCATGGACTAGGACGGCCCCCCAGGTTGGCGTCGATTGGAAGCCCCTGCCCCTTAGCACCTAGTGATTATCATCTGTTTCCTGAGTTGAAGTCACACCTGGGTGGAACACTTTTCCAGACCGACGATGATTTGAAAAACGAGGTTGAGCGCTACCTGCGCAACTTGGCGCGAGAGTGCTATGACAAGGTTATACAAAAACAGCTACAGCGCATAGAAAAGTGCAACGATCGCAATGGTGATTATGTTGAAAAATAGCTGTAAGTTCTGCCTTCCCATCAATGTAACATTTATTTACATTAAAAATGTTTTCTATATTAAATAAAAATTGGAAACCTTATTTCACTGACACGCCTGCTATTTGGAATTCGTACTTTCTTCATCCTTAATCTTTGCTGCTACAAGTTGTTTTTATTTTATTGATACATTCATTAAGTCGTATATATTTAACGTTAGGCCAATTTCCAAATTTCTTCGATTTTTAAAATGGCAATTCATGCAATTGATTTTAGAAAAGTTTCGTTTTCTTTCCCTTGTCATATGCATTACCCAATTTTCACTTCCATATGTTGTCACTAATATCTATTCTCACTGCTTGAATGAATTTAATCCTGAGGTCCTTAGGCATTATTCTCTAATGTTCAACTTATTCTTCCCTCCACTTGCTTTAATTTCCTTAGTTTCCACATTCGGTCTTAAGTTTTAGTGTAAGATAGGAGGGCTGTTCAATAAAGAATGATCATAATTTTTTTGGCAGTGCACCTTTAATCATTCTCAATGATTTTGATGCTCCTTCTCAAAACACTCTCCCCTGAATGCGACGCACTTGTTCCAGCGTTTCTCCCAGTCTTCATAGTCATTCTGGAAACAATTTTTGAGAGATCCTTCAAAATCACCTCCGCAGCCTTCACCACTGATTCTGATGATGGATAATGCCTCCCACGAAGGCGTTTATTCAAGTTAGGAATAGAAAAAAGTCACGTCAGGCTACATTCGGACGACAGGGAGGGTGAGAGATGCAGTACATGTTGATTTTTGCAAGGTATTCAGCAACAACATTGACAATATATGGCCGCGCATTATCGTGGTGCAGCTTCCAGCCTGCTTCATGGAAATGTGGTCTTTTACGCCTGATATGGACTTGCAATGTTTTCAGGACATCCCTGTAGTATTGTCCGGTTATTTATGTGTGTGCAGGTACAACATGCTGATAAACCATTCCATGAATATCAAAGAATTAGATGACCATAACTTTCCCAGCGGAAGCAACCACTTTTGCTCTTTTGGGGGTTGGTGATGAAGGGGATTTCCACATTGAGCTTTGCTGTTTGCTCTCAGGATCAAAATGATGTAGCCAAGTTTCATCAGCAGTGATTACGTTTGAAAGAAACTCCGGATCTTCCTCTAACATCAACTTTAACTGCATGTTACCTCCATTGCAGCAGAAGGCGATATTCAACATGTCTGAACCAATAATGAAACTACTTCGGCGTGTTTGTTTCACATTAAGCTAACAGAATGTAACAAAATTGAATTTTAGTGCGAAAAATTATGACCTTAAAAAGTTATGATCATTCTTTATTGAACAGCCTCGTATATCTTTTACAGTTCACCTTTATGTGCTAAAGTATATAACCCTTCCCCTTAACGTATATTGTATACGAGTTTTATTGTAGCCTTTCTCTTTCCTCGTAATAACCTTATTTCATTTCAATTCTGACACAAAAGTACGTGACCACACAGGACGTGCTAGGAATGACTTTAGTTTTCAAAAATCAAATATAAAACCCGACCGCAAATAATTTCCCTTGGGGCACTAGGGAAGCAAAAAGGATATTTCGAAGCCGGTGCATTGTTATGTTTTTTCGTAATGTACAAGAGTGTGAAAGGCGGATGGAAGGAGCCTATATACTGTATCTGGTCAATGCTAGTTGCTCTTCTATTTTGTTTTGCCTCCTGCACAAGTTTTCTTTGCTTCCTTGATTATGGCTTTCTTTTCCTCCCGCATTTTCCATCCCTCTGTGAGGTCAACGTCTCACCGAAGGTTAAAGCTTGATTAATGCGACTAACAGATTTTTGTGAAATACACAATTTCTTAGCTATTTCACGTTGTGAATAAAGAGTTTCCTTCAAAAGACTCTCAGTTACAGCTACTTTCCTTGGGGGATAAGTCAGCATTTTTACGCATAACCTCACTTTTGTATCAATGTGGATGCTAAGGATAAGATCCACGATGTTACCTGGCTTGAGATCAATTAATAATAAATACTGAGGATATATTAGCCATAAAACACAATAAAGGCAAATATTAACAATCTTCAGTTACTACATTCACCAAATGAAAGCAATGTCACCAAACAGATGGATAAACAGACATGAAGAAAATGACTGCTCTTAATTCAGAGTTAGCACTATATTACTATAAGTAAAAGAAAAATCCCCAGCTATTATTAAGAGAGAAATTTGATTGAATATGCCACATATTATACCAAGGAAAATAATTACGACAAATTGAAATAGGTTACGGCGGTAAATAGCTATTATTTTGAATGTTAAACTGAAGCAAAGGAAAAAAAAAATGAATGAGTCTAGTAATTTGCACACGTCTGTAAAGGGACGCTGTTTCAACTCTCCTCGGTACTGTTTGAGTGCTCGCACGTCCTCTGATACAGCACTCCGAGCCCCACTGTTTACAGCTTAAGTGTTGCTTCCAGATTCTCATTGAAAAACACCCATTGCGTATTTCTTGGGAAACCAGTTTCTATTTACCAAAAACGACATAATACTGTGGTTATCTATGCCAGAAAGTGCTGAATTCGAAAAGAAAGTAGTCGATATTTTACACTTAATTTATTTATACATCACTTTTAACTTGTCTGTACTTACAACTAAATACTTATATGTATATAAATTTTATCTCATTCTATAAGAAGACAACAAATCCAATTTTTCTCCCAAGCAGCCCTCCCTTAAGTTAGGACAAAGGAATGGTCGACGTTTATTCTCATTAGACAGATAAGCAACTGGGAACACTCAGCCTTTTGCATTAATGGTAACGAAAAAGGTCCCAAAGCCACCTCCAATTTTGGCCTTGTCCATTCTGCTCGAATCCGTCTTGTCAGGCCCTTCTCAAACACAGCTCCCCTCCTGGCAATTTGTTAATTACTTCATTGTGCCTGACATGGGCAAAACTCCGACACAATGGATGCTTAACAGACCTTTTAGGGTGGAGTCAGCGCAGGTTAACTGCTAACCTGACGTTTTATAAAGTGAAGTCCTCGGCACTGAATGTATTTGCATGGCATATTAATGAACAGTCATTACTCTCCTAAATGTGTTAACCCAAATGTGCTACACGACCAGCATCTAGATTGCCCGATCTTGCACAAAAGCTTGATAATAGCAAATGTTAACAATCGTGGTTTCGAGCAACGAAACGTTATTCCTTTAATCTTGGTCTCTTATGTGAAATAAAATGAATTCAGTGTCATTTCCTAAAGAGGAAAAATTTTACGCTACACCCATATAACTTTCTCTAGCCATTAATTCTTAGAGAAGTTGATTGTTTACATTCTTTCACTTACCCTGTAAGTAGATGACATTTTAATTAATGCCCTCCAATATGTCATGTGGAATGTCACGGTGAATGTAATGGTGTTCAAATGAGCCCAGGATACATAGAGCGTAGAGCTATATTACGTTCATCTTTCAGAATATGGAAAAATGCGGGAAGAACGGGGGACAGACACGCTACTACCTACGCCACAGAGATGGGTATATGTTGCTGAAATTAATGTTAGTCCACACAGTAGTTAAATCGGTGTTAAGATTTACGTTTTTTGAGTAAAAATAAAACTATTATAAAAAATCGTCCTTTGTGTGAAAGACACCAAAAAGAATTTAAGATCAACTCATTTTAGGGATGCAAACAAAGATGAAATGTATCCCAAATTCCAAACTGGTCTTTACAATAACAAAAAAGAAATGTTAAGAGAAAAATTTTATTTTTCAAAAATGGCTCCAAAATTATACTTAAAATGCCTTATTCATAACATACACACAAAAAAGGAAATCATCTTAATATAACTTGACGCTTCTTCATTCGGAAGGAACTTCGAAGAAAAAAAGGAAAAAAGGGGTGGATCTCTATTAAACCCACATTTCGTTTCCAGCAAATATATGTCGTATCAATCATTTTCGAGATAAGCCATTGTTATTGCTTTTAAGCAT
This sequence comes from Mantis religiosa, assembly GCA_030765055.1. Lineage (NCBI taxonomy): Eukaryota > Metazoa > Arthropoda > Insecta > Mantodea > Mantidae > Mantis > Mantis religiosa. Next base: position 135,576,406 of record CM060958.1, on the reverse strand, counting down.
TCAATACACGGAATATTTAACATCCAATATTTACACCTATAAATTCTGGTTTGAAAATTCAGTTCTATTTGAAAAACTATGGCGAAACAAATGATCACGTAACACTGAAACAACTGATGTATTACACCACATGGCGCTGTCTGCACAAGTTTTAACAAACTATTCCTACATAAATTTATATAAAGAATTAATACATTTAAAATTAATCCTTTTAAATACAACTCCTGTATATGAAAGTTTTAATTAATTAATGTCGCACAGGCATGTTGGCCATGATAGCTCAAGTGTGTGTGTGTGTGTGTGTGTGTGTGTGTGTGTGTGTGTGTGTGTGTGTGTGTGTGTGTGTGTAGTGTTTAACGCCCGCTTTTACTACATATGGCACCGCAGGCGATGACAATGATGATATGAGATGAAGATGGAGCACCGGTGGAATGAGTTGGCGGGGGAAACCAGAGATCCCGGAGATAAACCGCCCCAGCGCCATGTTCTCCATCACAAATCTCACTTTGTGGTCGCCTGGGATCGAACCCGGGCCACCTTGGTGAGAGCCAAGCGGTCTAACCACTGAGCCAGGCGCGGCCCCTGATAGCTGAAGAGGTTAGAGCAACTGGACGGAAACCAGGAGATCCGTGGTTCAAATCCCGGCCGTGCCATTGAATTTTTCAGTTGACTCTAATTAAAAGCATCTATATAGGGGAGTTATATATAAAAGGATTATTCCTAAATGGATTAGTTCCTCAATATAAATTTAGCATTAAGAGTTCAGTGATAAAAATCCGGGCATGTAAGTACTTGCAATAGTAAGTTGCCACAAATACACGAGGGGCAACCAAAAGAAAAAGGACTCCAACGGCGCTGCCACTCGTAGACGTAGTGTAGAGTTCTCACGCTGGATGGGGTTAGTGGAGACCTTCATGAAACAGCTGTACAGACGGCGTCAGTGTGGAGCTGAACGTGCAAGTGTGGTATTGTGTTTCTCTGACTGTTGGCGGGTTACCTCTGCGAAGTCGTTATGGCAACTTTAAAAGAACAAAGAGTGTGTATGAAATTTTGTTTCCTGGTTAAAAAAACTGCAACGGAGACACACCAAATGCTTCAGGAAGCTTTGCAGGAGGACGCTATGAGCCGCACACAAGTTTGCCAGTGGTTTGGGCGCTTTAAACGTAGTGAGATGTGTGTTGAAGACCAAGCTCGTTCTGGACGCCCTTCAACATCGCGAAATGAGGAGAACATTGAAAATGCCCGCCAAAAGATCAACGAGGGTCGTCGCCAAACGATCGACCAAATTGCAGCAGCGACAGGAATCAGTTGGAACTCGTGCCAGCGGATTTTGAGGGAGGATTTGTACATGAGACGTGTTGCTACTAAATTTGTTCCGCGTCTTCTCACACAGGAGCACAAAACCATCCGCAGGAATTTGTGTCAGGACTTGAAAACAGAGATTGAACGTGATCCAAACTTCTTGAACAAAGTCATTACAGGGGATGAGAGTTAGTGTTACGGGTATGTACCAGAAACCAAGCAAGCGTCAAGCCAGTGGAGCACTCCCAACTCTTCCAGACAGGCAAGTGAGGTCAAATGTGAAGACGGGGATCACTGTCTTTTTTGATGTTCGTGGAATTGTGCATCGGGAATTCGTACCCCCTGGCCAGACTGTTAACCATCACTTTTACCTGGATGTTTTAAGGCATCTGCGAGAGGATGTGAGGAGGAAACGCCCGGAACTTTGTCGATCAGGTGACTGGTTTCTGCATCCTGACAACGCTCCAGCACACATGGCCTTACGAGTGACCCACTATTTGGCATCTCAGAGGTGGTCTGTCGTTCTCCAGGCTTCGTATTCGCCGGACCTAGACCCGTGAGGCATTTTCCTATTTCCACGAATGAAAAAAAAAAAACGCTAAACGGGAGCATTATGACGATGTGGAGGCGTTAAAAACAGCTTCGCAAAGGACACTGGACAATATCAAACTTGAAGAGTTCCAAACATGCTTCCAACAGTGGGAAAAGAGACTTGACAAGTGCATCGCATGTAATGTAGAATATTTTGAAGGTGACTGAAGTAATTTTGCAAAAAGGTTCATCAATCAAGTTTTTATGACAACAATCCAGTTTGTTTTGCCCCCCTCGTATATCTCGAATATGAGAACTCTAAGTGGTTTACCGGGAAAATATAATGAGTCAATTGGAGAGTTTAATATCGCGTTGGCATGTTGGCCATGGTAGCTCAAGTGTTTAGAGCGACTGAACGGAAAACAGGAGATCCGTGGTTCAAATCCCGGCCATGCCATTGAATTTTTCATTTTACTGTAATTAATTATTCCTAAATAAGCTTATTCCTTGACCTATTTTAGATAAGATTTTTTAGAAAAGCTTTCATTACACATTTTCCTATTGTTAAAATAGCCATATGATAAATATAGGCTTTAGTCAAATTTTTAAGAGTCGGTCCTTACATGTGGACTTTGAAATTCTCTTTGTATGAGCAGAAGAAGAAGCAGAGAAAAACACACCAATGATTTTAATATTTATCATCGTGAAAGATCTAGTTTTCAAACTATCATAAGCACAAATTCTAAATTATTTCCACCGCTTTATTGAAAAACGCCAAACTGCACGACCAGTTGCGCGAAACGTGTATACTAGAATAGCTTTGGAAAGCGTGAGAGGATACTTTCCTTGATTATCGTCTCAGTTTGAAGCTGAACATTGTTAATAAAAGTTAGTTAAAGTTATGCCTTAATTCCTAGTCCATAATAAACATTGAAGTTCTACGCCATTCTTTGTAAAAGCGCCAGAATGTATTTTCATCCTATTATCTAGAATCCATACTGAAGTAGATATCCGAGAAAAACAGCTAAGAGCAAATATTGCTGCCGCCCAACGGCACTTCAGCGCCGGGAAACCAGAGGTAAGCAACCCAACTTCTCAACTGCCGAAACCGTTTAGCTGAAGGTTAGATATTACGCTTCAAATCGGCTCCATCAAACATCCTGCGATAACTAAAGCTCCAAAGTTCATAATTAGTTCAAACCAGAGATACTAAGGTAATTTGAACCAAGGTGTTAACTTTAAAGCTATTTTTATTAACACTACAGCGTTGCTGCGTACTCTGTGGGTTATTAGCTAGCGCTGGCTCAAGAGTGTAAATATTCTTAGCATGGCTACCTTTAGATGCGAAATATAGCTCCATAGTAGAACAACCTCAACTCTCAAAGGCACCTCTCAAGAATATACGAGTGCTGTTAAATAAAGAATGATCAAAATTTTTTTTACGGACATAATTTTTCGCACTAAAATTCAATCTTATTATATTCTGTTAACTTAATGTGAAACAAACACGCCGTAGTAGTTTCGTTGTTGATACTCTTGTTTCCCGCCTGTGAGAACCAGGGAAGTACAGACATGTCCAGTATCGCCTACCGCTGCAATGGAGGTAACATGCAGTTAAAGTTGATGTTAGAGGAAGATCCGGAGTTTATTTCAAACGTAATCACTGCTGATGAAACTTGGCTACATCATTTTGATCCTGAGAGCAAACAGCAGAGTTCAGTGTGGAAATCTCCTTCATCGCCAACCCCCAAAAAACAAAAGTGGTTGCTTCTGCTGGGAAAGTTATGGTCATCTCATGCTTTGATATTCATGGAATGGTATATCAGGGATGGCCTCAAAACATTGAAAGTCCATTATCAGGCGCAAAAGACCACATTGTCGTGAAGCAGGCTGGATGCTGCACCACGATAATGCGCGGCCGCATATTGCCAATGTCGCTGCTGAATTTCTTGCAAAAATCAACGTGAAGTACATCCCTCATCCTCTCTATAGTCCGGATTTATCCCCATGTGACTTTTCCTATTCCCTAACTTGAAGAAACGCCTTCGTGGGAGGCATTATCCATCATCAGAAACCGTTGTGAAGGCTGCGGAGGCGATTTTGAAGGATCTCTCAAGAATTGTTTCCGGCATGTCTTTGAAGACTTGCAGAAACGCTGGGACAAGTGTATCGTATTCAAGGGAGACTATTTTGAGAAGGACCATCGAAATTATATGGATGAATAAAGGTACGTTGTCAAAAAAATTGTGATCATTCTTTATTGTACAGCCCTCGTACAATGGCATGCTGAATGCCATAGCCGTGAGCTCTCACGTTCAAGAGCTCCCGAGTTGAAACTCGGTCAGGGTTAATTATCTGGATAAGTATTTTTCCGAAGTTTTCCCTTATCCTGAAAGATAAATATCAGGCAACTCTAAGCTCTATATACCCTTGGCTCATTTGAGCATCAGCTCACGAATTTCATTCATCGACCGATATGACTTAACGTTGGAGGACGTTAAAAAGTAAATCAATAGCAGTTGCTCAGACTTACTGATCTCAAAGTCTCGGGTTCAGACATGGGCTAGTCCACTAGTTTTAAGTGCCCCTGAAAGCGACAACGCAATATCAGTAGATTTACTGGCGTGGAAGTGAATTTCTAAGGGACAAAATTCCGGTACACCTGCAGTGCTTATACGATGCTACAGTTGATAGTACTCTAGGTACAAAAAATAAAAATCTGACTCCTATTTTGGCTCTTCTCGGTAGCGTGGTGGTAGGGTGTCTCTGCCTCGCGTTCAAGAGGTCCCAAGTTCGAATCTCGGGCAGGGCGAGCTACCTGGATAAGGTTTTTTCCGGACTTTTCCCTTATCCTGATAGATGAATGTCGGGTAACTCTGATCTCCATGGAACCAGGACTCATTAGAGCATAAGTTCACCTATTTCATTTATCGTCCGATATGACAACGTTGCAGGACGTAAATTGCAAAAATATAAATAAAAAAAATAAAGAGAAAACTCATATTATTTTAGTTAATTGATGGAAATTAATAATTTCTCCACACTAGCCGTATATAGGCTAAGATATTTGATGGATAGAGTCAACATGAAAAATTCAATGCCATGGCCGGGATTTGAACCAAAGGGCGTATCTCGGATGCGAGAGCCCGTAGTGGTCTACCGGGGAAATATGAGTCAACTGGAGAATTTAATGTCAGGAAGGCACGTTGGCCATGGTAGCTCAAAGGTTAAGAGCGACTGGACGGAAACCAGTAGATCCGTGGTTCAAATCCCGGCCATGGCATTGAATTTTTCATGTTGACTCTATCCATCAAATATCTTAGCCTATATACGGCTAGTGTGGAGAAATGATTAATTTCCATCAATTAACTAAAGTAATAAGGGTTAAATGATGAAGCCTGGGACTTAAGTACTTACAATAGTAAGTCGCCACGAACGGTGTATCTCGGATGCGAGAGCCCCTAGTGGTCTACCCGGGGAAATATACGAGTCAACTGGAGAATTTAATGTCAGGAAGGCACGTTGGCCATGGTAGCTCAAAGGTTAAGAGCGACTGGACGGAAACCAGGAGATCCGTGGTTCAAATCCCGGCCATGGCATTGAATTTTTCATGTTGACTCTATCCAGAAAACTCATATTTGATTATAAATAACCTAGTAATGAATAGGCCGTGCCGTGGCTCAGTGGTTAGACCGCTTGGCTCTCACCAAGGTGGCCCGGGTTCTATCCCAGGCGACCGCAAAGTGAGATTTGTGGTGGAAAACACGGCGCTGAGGCGGGTTTTCTCCGGGACCTCCGGTTTCCCCCGCCATCTCATCCCACCGGTGCTCCATCTTCATCTCATGTATCATCGGTGTCACCGCCTGCGGTGCCGTATGTAGTAAAAGCGGGCGTTAAACACTACACATTTCACATTTTAGTAATTAATATTTTCTTTTTAAATAAGACGTTAAATGCATTTAAGTTGCTTACTGAAATCACTTCTAAAATTATACCTTGTGCTTAAAAACCTGCTAAAGGGAGGTACCCTACATCAAAATAACGACTAAATGCAGGTATCCTCAGGTAAGTATCATAACAATTTAGGTTGTTTCCGAGGCTTCTGCAGTTAAATACCTGAACTGGGGTGAAAAACTGTAAAAGTTGGTGGTTTGAGTCGCTCTGTAGATTAACGACAGTTGTAGGTACATAAAGAGATCTCACCCCTATACTTCATGCATCAGAAAAGAACTCTTCCCCTATCGCCCGTCACCTCAGGCGTAAAGGGAGTGACAGTCCGTGATTTTAAAGGTAATAAAAATGCTTCTCTAGGCTCGCATGAAAACAAACACGCTCCCTCGCGTTCAAAAGTGACGATGGTGTCAGTCCGCTTGGGAAGAGAGCAATCATTAATCAAACTCTTGCTACAGTTATTTTTGTTTCTGCCCCAATAGTCACAGCACACTGTCTGGGAGACAGTCGGTCTACCAAGGGTCTGTTTTGATTGGCACATTCATCTCAAGTCACGACATCTCTCCGTTGTCTTCCATTTGTTCCCGACATTAATCATCTTTGTTTGTCACTGAAGGCTTAAGGGTGCTCTTCCAGTGAGTGGTGTGGCATTTGAAACCTGAAATGTTATTTTCTGCCAAGAAGGCAAAGTGAAATTTCATTGATGCTGGAAATTGAAACATCTATCAAAACAGTTGACATCAGCATCTTTAAAGATCATTCATATGACTTCCTCCATACATTCTTCAACATATTATTCTGTAAAGGTTTATTCTTCTATACATCGAACAAACCGACGCCGTGGTAAGGCGACTCCCATTCGGGAGGTCGTAGGTTCTGTATCCGTAGACTGTGTACCCCGAATAGGCATTTTCGTGGTTTTCCTTGTCAATATTCAAATATTTACCATTTTAAATATATTTTCAAAAATATTTCTGTATTTATATATTAGAATAAATAATTTCGCAGGAAAAGTCTCAGGATGTATTTAACTTAGAAGGCTGTAGTTTGGCTTATTTTGCAGAAAACTTAACGATTCATATATTGGCTATACTGGATGTCCAATTTTGCTACAAAGGACTATCAATTATGAAGCAAGCCTTAATTGTTTTTCCTTTTCTGTGTATTTGTACATTTTGGTGCTTTTCACATGACTAAACCTAAGGGGTTTTAACGACAGAAAATACAACGCCCAGAAAATATAAAACCCGGGCCATAAAGTACTTACAGCATAGTAAGTCGCCATTAAGGTAGTTGTTCCATGGGTTTATGAGAACTCCTAGTGGTTTACCGGGAAAACACGAGTCAGTTTGAGAATTTAATGTCATGTCGGCATGTTGGCCATAGTAGCTCAATGGTTAGAGCGACTGGACGGAAACCAGAAGTTCCGTGGCTCAAAACCCGGCTATGGCATTGAGCTTTTTTTAATCTGGCTCTACTCTTTGTGCGTCCTACACACGGCTAGTGTGAAAGAACAATTAATTTCCATTAATTGTACCTAATAGTGGTCCGAACTATAAAGCACGGGCCTTAAAGTACTTACAGCATAGTAAGTCGTCATTAAGGAAGTTGTCTCATGTGTTTATGAAAACAGTTTAAGGGAATAAGGTCCGTTGAACGGGAAGCCCACAGCCGAGGTGCACCTCTGTCTATCCATCTCCCTGGTAAGATTCTGTTCAGGTAATCAGGGACGATGTTTGCAAAATGTGGAGGCGCACCATCTTGCTGAAACACAACTGTATCCAGTATGCCATCCTCTTGAAACTGCAATTCAAGGAACAGTTCTAACTTGTTGAGGTAGAAGTTAACTGTTATTGACCTTTCGGCAAAGAAAAATGGGCCAAACAGTCTTGCGTTTGTCATACCCAACCAAACATTGCCTTTCGGTGTATCACGTTCCTACTCCGATACCTCATGTGGTTCCTCATATGCCCATATTCGGCTGTTGTGTCTGTAAACTTTCCCACAAACATGGAAAGTGGCTTCATCGGAGAATAAAATGTTCTCGATTAAATTCTCATTTTATACACATTCCAGGAGGTCATAACACATTGCCCGACGACAGGCGAGATCCTCGTCCTCAAGATGGTGCAGAACTTGAATGTGATACGGACGTTTTCGTAGAGTGAAACGTAGAATTTTCCACACTGTGTTCCGAGGGACGTTCAATTCCCTACTGAGGCGTCAAATTCATGCCTTCGGACTCCAATCACTGGCAATTTGAACCTGCTGCACTGTTTCTGCCAAGACGTGTGGTCATCCAGGACGTGTCTCATCTCACACACTGCCGGTACTCTTAAATTTGTTCACAAGCAGACGAATGTGTGCCCTTGATGGGGCTGGTTTGTGAAATTTACGGGTAAATTCCGCTCTGGCGTCTTCATATGACAATCCGCGTACCCGTGCATTAACAATGGCAACCCGTCCTTCTCTGCTAAACATCTTGCACTAAGATAGCTGTACCTGGAAAGAAAAGAAACAAAATTTTGCGTTTTCATTCAAATGGATAGTAACTTTAGAGGCACCCTGTATATGGGATATACGACAGTTCTGCTGAACTCCAAGAGATCCATCTTCAGTTCAGATTTCTTGAGAATTTCTTCTGCTTGCACATTCAGTTGTTTTGCTTTGTTATCTGATTGAGAGAGATTAACACAATCCTGAACGATAATCCAGATAAAGGATGCGTACCTATAGATATAAGCATACGTTATTAGTTTAATGTTGCGTATATACGGAGTGATGTATAAAATAAAGCACATATGTAAAATCTCTGCAGCTTTTCCTGCAACATTCTTGTTCATAACCGATTAGTTATTAGCATTTTTGATATTCACACTCGATATGATTCATAATAACAAATTGAAACCAAAGCTCACTTCCAAAAATGTCAGTATGAATCCGTGTGGAACGAGGAGGCGGACGCGGCTGCTAAGTCCGCTTGCCGTTTGCCCCGGAGTTTAACAACTACGGTGCCATACCAGGATGTGCAACGTTTTTTCCGTCGCCAGCTCCTATCTGCTTGGCAGCAATCCTGGACAGCTTTAGAAGGCACACAACTCCGGGCAATAAAGGAAAGCGTACAACCCTGGCTAACTTCCTGCAGGGATAACCGGCGAGCCGAGGTGATACCCGGCTGAGAATTGGGCACACACGAGCAACTCATGGCCATCTGCTAAGAGGGGAACCGGTCCCTGTGTGTGCCTCGTGTTCAGTACGCCTCACGGTGCGGCACGTTTTGCTTGACTGCCCGCAGTACGCCCGCGTTCGCCAGTGTTTGGGCTTGGGGACTAACTTGCACGGTGTTTTAGGTAACGACCCAGTGGCCGTGGACAAGGCACTGCGGTTTGTTTCTGAAATAGGTTTTAATAAACAAGTCTGACTTGTGTTTTATATTTATTGCTTTTAGAGATTTTAAATTATTAGTCTTTACATCGTTTTTTAATGTCTTTAACATTTGTGTGTTTTTATGTTATTTTACCTTTTTAACTAAATTTTTATAGTAATTAGGTCTTAGTGTTGACTTGGGGCCCAAATGACCTTGCTGTCGACGGGCCCTTAAACACCACACACACTCACTCACCCACTGAATCCGTGTCGCTGAGGGAAATTAAACAATTTGGTATTTCGGCAGCACCTTCTCTTGTTTCTTTTCTTTTTTGTTTTATCCAAGACACGTTTGTCTCATTCCATGCGAAGGTTTCCTACGGAATTCTGGAGCTGCGTGCTAAGGTTTCACTGAGTTCTCGAGTTGCTTGCCAAGCAAAACATGTCAAATTTTCCTTCCCATTTTTCAGACGTTATAACACCTCCTATTTTTTTCAGGACTGTGATTAGATAGAAACTTCTGGTTTCTTTTTAATACAGGTGGTTTATTTTTGAATGGGTGACTGAGATGACTGTTGATACTTAAAATGGTGACTTTTCAATACAAGAACAGCGTGTAATCGTTCATTTTCTCCCTTTTCGTGGCGTGATACCTGTTGAAATTCAACGCCATTTGAGTGAGGCATATGGTGATGGTACTATGGATGTATCTAATGTGCGTTCCTGGGTATGACAGTTCAATGAAGCGAGAACATCTCAGAATTCTTCTGTTTGTAAACAGTACTAAGACCAAAATTTTGAGTCTTCCTCAACCAACTTTGTCAGAGGTGAAATTGGCCGCGCCGTGGCTAAGTGGTTAGACCGCTTGGCTCTCACCAAGGCGGCCCGGGTTCAATCACAGTCAACCGCAAAGTGAGATTAGTGGTGGACAACACGGCGCTGGGGCGGGTTTTCTCCGGTATCTCCGGTTTCCCGCGCCATCTCATTGCACCGGTGCTCCATCTTCATCGCATGCATCATCAATGTCATCGCCTGCGGTGCGGTATGTAGTAAAAGTGGGCGTCAAACACTACACATTTCATTTTTTTCCGAGGTGAAATTACATCCCCGTAAGTTTGCATTTGATACAATTTTACGAATAGCCGTATTTTAGGCCTTTTCGAAATCCACATACCGAATATGGACTAAAGCTTAAGTTCAACTTCTTAATTACTCTTGTTGAAGATATGTTGAGATCAATACCATCTTGAAGACACTAAAACATTAATCTCTGTTTCGTATACCCTTTCCCCGCTGACATGTATCACTCCGCGTGCAGCTACGTTCCCCCTCACCCTAATTGGTTAATGCTTTCGTGCCATAGGCGGGGTCTTCCCGTCACATTTAAACCTGCAGAAAACGTCATAATAATTGTCAGGAAGATAGATAAAATCATACAAACAAGAATATGAAGGCATGCATAACTACCAATTTATAATGAAACTGAGCAAGTTGAAACTGAATGAATGAGCAATGAAACTGAAAGAAGTTTATAATGAATGGCCTTCTGCCTTTTCCACTGGAATTGTTTTAAACCAGCACACATACCTTGCAAAAATGCTTCTCTTTCAGTCTTAAGTCGTGTCACGCCATACTTGTCGTGTGTCCTTCATTCACCCAAGTCTCGTCAAGGTAGTATATTTTGCTACTTGTGTCCCGGTACAGTCTGATTGTCCTTAAATAATGTCTTCACCACACAGCAATATCGCCCCCGTCTCGTAGCACATTTTTCTTCCCCCTTTGTTCATTCACAAACCCAGCTGTGTAAGCGATCTATATAGACTAGATCTGCTGAAAGTTGGTAAAGCTACATCCCCATTTTCAGCAGACAAAATTCTATTTATGTTGGGGAGTTCGTTTCTAACTAAAACACTGTGCACAGGACCGACGCACTGCCCGAACTCCTGGCATTCTCCGAGCACGCGCTTTTGTTTACTCCTGCCTTTGCCTGAAGTGATAAGCTTTTCTACTGTCTCAATTTCGCGTCGCGATGTTCCTACGGATCTAACACTCACACCTGTAAGTTCAGAGCACAGCAGGTCGAGTTCTCTCACTGACAAAGACGGATTCTTTTCTTTCAGTGCATTGAACACATGCACCACAATTCCTGTTTCGCCGTTTTGTAAAGGTTTTCCCTTGCGATGCTTCAGCGAAAAACTGGCGGTAGGCTCTGCTATTATACATATAATAAGTAAACGCACAATAAACGATCAATAAAATAATTTAGCTCTCGTTCTCGGCACAACACACCATCGAATGGCGATATATGACTAATCCAGTTCAAAACAAATTCAGTGATAAAAGTCATATAAACAAATATGTCATCACTACCGCTAAATCACGTGCTATCGTGCCATGTGCTTCAGAGCAAAGGAACCTCCTCTTTACTTCGTTTAAGAATTAACATGCATTTCAGATAAATCAACTCTGTTGCGTAATATATTTAATTAAAACAGTTACGAAAATATACATTTGACAATTATCTTCCAACATATAAAGATATATCACTTTGTTAAATAACGAAGTAATTTTTACCACACAACAGTATATACTACAACAGCAGCCAATGAGAGGTGATAAGGTCACTTGACTGTTTAGAGATACGGGGCAACCTTATGTGAAACAAGGATTAGGACCAACATTCTGAATCTTTCTCCACCAACTTTGTCCGAGGTGAAATTACATTCGCGTAGGTCCAATTTTGCGAAGAACTACATCTAAGACTTTTTCGAACTCCACATATACCTACCATATTTGGACTAAAACCTAAGTTCAACTTCTTCATTACTTTTGTTGAAGATACTATGAGATCAATGCCGTCTTGAAGACACTAAATGACTAGTCATTATGCGATCGTTCGTCCCTAGTATTAAAGGGATATCCAAGGCGAGCCCGATAGCAATGCATTGCAAGTGCACGTTTAGAAATCCTTGAACTCAATTCAGTGTTTACTTTTACTACTTGGATCATTGGGTCTCTCCCATCCTATTGTATAGAGTAATTTAAACGTTTGCTAACCCTTTCATGGGGTCCTCCCAAATTTTATTCATTAGAACCTGGATTTCTAAGCGAAATGCTTATAAATGCGTCTTTGCTGAAATGAGACAATTGCTTATTTTATTTAAAATGCCTTATTTATTCCAAATCAGGTAAATTTATAACAAATTTTCACTCCAATTTATCAATCAGTCGGTTTACATCGTTTCGCTGAAACAGAAGCTGATATAAAGAATATGAAGAATCTTGCCTCTAGCGTGAAGAAGCTGTTTGTAACGTCGCTGATTAGAGTTCAAAAATTTCATAAAGTCTTTCCGATTTTGTCCTTACCTTCTCATGTAGTTTGAACATGATGGTATTCTTGGTTAAAGGTCATATTATGCAGAACACTTCAATGAAATGAAAACAGTGTTTAACCCCTTAGTTGCAGAAGAGGCAAGCAGTATTGCCACTGCACAGGAAATTGTTGCCCACATTGGCATCCAAAATAACATAGACTACATCCATAACCGTTTCTCCAAAATACCTGCATTATAACACAGTTGGATGCTCAAAATAATACTTTGGAACTACACTTTCTTTCATACATTAATTTCAGTGTTATCTCATTAAATATCTACAACTATTTCATTTTATTCCTATTACACAGTTCTCCCAACATTCTATTTTATATTGAAACTAATAGAAATGGCGGTATCGAGAGTCGAGTATCGAGAAAGACTCATATCGACCTTCCCTAGTAAAAAAAAATAGTGAAAACATAGCGAAGCTAGACCCACTTTATAAATTAATACAGTAATAATGCATCACTAGAAAAAAGATCATGTGAATGTTAATGCTTTAACACTGTAACTGCATATGACTAGAGGTGTGGGAAAAGACAAAAGAACGAGAGGAGAAAACAGAAGAAAGTAGCTAAAAGCAAGGCGGTGAGAGTTGTAACGTTAGAGGTGGCTTTGGATTTCAGTGCGAAATTTAATCCCTGGCAGAAATTAGCAAAGACCGTTCGGCTTTCTTCTGTTTTAAATAATTTGAGGTCCCTAGTGACATTTCATTACTAGGGTTGCGTGCTATGTGAGTTATGAAATTATTTTCCACATATTGTATATGTGTGCACGTACGCAACTACATGTAATGGACCTCGAGGGCTCACGTACTCAGCGAAGGGCTCAAAAGTTGGCCTTTCTACTCTCACATGACCTTTAGCTTTAAGAAATAGCCATCTCTGTTATAAGCAGCTTACCTTATTATTCTAGGTGCTTGAAAATTTACATTTTTCTCTTCTATAGCTTGGCGTAACTGAATTAACCTATAGGGTTGCAATTTTAAAACTTTATCAATATTTCAAGCCGATTTTTGCCGAATTTCTAATTCTTCAGCAAGCTTTCTCAGTTTTCTTTCGAACTCGTTCTAAATTTTCTCCAATGTCATCGATTTTTACGTTAAAAGAACACAATCCTTTTACGAGAACAGACTCAGTTTGTTCAAATATACTCACAAGATTGTAACCATGACAGGGCGTGACTTTCAAAGCGAGGGAAGCTCTAAATAATAATTTTCATTAAAATAAGAGAGAATAATGACTCAACGAACTAAGGCTACTCTTCAGTACTCTTTCTATTGTACAGTCACACGTAGGTCCATAATTTTCATTGAAATAAGAGAGAATAATGACTAAACTAAGGATACTCTTTAGTACTCTTTCTATTGTACAGGCACACGTAGGTCCAGTAGCGAGGTGTGACTTTCAAAGCGAGGGAAGCTCCAAATAATAACGTTCATTAAAATAAGAGAGAATAATGACTCAAAGAACTAAGGCTACTCTTTAGTGCTCTTTCTATTGTACAGTGACACGTAGGTCCAGTAGCGAGGCGTGACTTTTAAAGCGAGGGAAGCTCTAAATAATAATTTTCATTGAAATAGGAGAGAATAATGACTCAAAGAACTAAGGATACTCTTTAGTACTCTTTCTATTGTACAGTCACACGTAGGTCCAGTAGTGAGGCGTGACTTTCAAAGCAAGGGAAGCTCCAAATAATAATTTTCATTAAAATAAGAGAGAATAATGACTCAAAGAACTAAGGCTACTCTTTAGTACTCTTTCTATTGTACAGTGACACGTAGTTCCAGTAGCGAGGTGTGACTTTCAAAGCGAGGGAAGCTCCAAATAATAATGTTCATTAAAATAAGAGAGAATAATGACTCAAAGAACTAAGGCTACTATTTAGTGCTCTTTCTATTGTACAGTCACACGTAGGGCCAGTAGCGAGGTGTGACTTTCAAAGAGAGGGAAGCTGCAAATAATAATTTTCATTAAAATAAGAGAGAATAATGACTCAAAGAACTAAGGCTACTCTTTAGTGCTCTTTCTATTTTACAGTCACACGTAGGTACAGTAGCGAGGAGTGACTTTCAAAGCGACGGAAGCTCCAAATAATAATGTTCATTAAAATAAGAGATAATAATGACTCTCGTGGTGTTATGAAAGCTGCCTTTAAGAAACTCAGTAAGGGATTAACGAAAAACCCTGTACTAACCGTTGTTTAAAGTTTCTAAAAAGCTTTCTGATACAGAAACGCTTATCGAAGGGGAATTTGCTCAAGAACTATTCACATATGTGAATATTCCAGTATCATCATAGAACGTTGAGAGATACTTGTCAGTGTGTAAAAACTTCTTCACTGGGAATGCAGGAGCTTCACACAGGAAAATCTCAAAATAACCTTCCTCGTGAACTGTAAAAACCATGCATAATGCAAGATTTCTATGATTATTTTTTATTTTTATTTGCTTATTTTTTATACTTATTTGCTTCGATTTGTATGCCTATATACTTGCTTATTTTACCCTTTGATTGTGCTTACAAATCCGGGCTCTATTCATTATCAATGGCTCCAAGGTCGACTTCGCGGACCTCATTTTAAATTTAGTATCGAGTTTTTGTTAAAGGCAGGGCTCATGCTTATACTAACTTATTGATTCAGGTTGTTTAGCAATTTTCGAGACGATCAGTATAAAAGTATACCGATTATATCTACTTTCTTTTGTGTAAAAAGTAATCCCGACTTAGTTCATAGAGTCGACATGAAAAATTCAATGCCCCGGCCGGGATTTGAACCACGGATCTACTGGTTTCCGTCCAGTCGCTTTTACCCATTGAGCTACCATGGACAATTTGCCGTTATGACATTCAATTCTCCAATTGACTCATATAGTTCCCCGGTAAACCACTAGGGGCTCTCGTACTCGAAATTCACCGCCTGTGGCGACTTTAGTATTTTAAGCAGTTGAGTCCCAGGCTTCATCATTTAACTCTTGTTATTTAAGCTAATTGCCAGTCGCTCTAACCCACTGAGCTACCACGGTCAACGTGCCGACCTGACATTAAATACTCCATTTGACTCGTATATTTCCCCGAGGACCACAAGGGCTCTCGCATTCGAGATAAACCGTTTGTTGCGATTTACTATTGTAAGTATTTTAGTCCCAGACTTCATCATTTAACCTTGTTAATAAAGTTAATTTCCAGTTGCTCTTATACATTGAGCTTTCATTACCAGTTTGCCGTTATGATATTAAATTTTCCAATTGTCTCATATACTTCCCCGGTAGACCGTTAAGGGCTCTCACATCCGTTTGTGGCGACTTACTATTGTAAGTACCTGAGTCCCAGGCTTCATCATTTAACTCTTATTATTTAAGATAATTGCCAGTCGCTCTTACTCATTGAGCTACCATGGCCAATTTGCGGTCATGACATTAAATTCTCCAATTCACTCATATATTTCCCCGGTAAACCACTAAGGGCTCTCACATCCGTTGGTGGCGACTTACTATTGTAAGTACTTGAGTCCCAGGCTTCATCATTTAACTGTAGACCAGTAGATCCGTGGTACATATCCCGACAGTGGCATGGAATTTTTCATGTTGACTCTATCAATCCAAAATCTTAGATTGTGTACGTGCAGTGTGAAGAAATGATTGATTTCCATCAATTAATCTAGACTGCTCCTTGTTTTAACACTGAACCGTAATTTCAATTTCATTAAGGTTCTCGTGAAAAGCGTGACGATCTGAGCACTGTGGCATGGGATGTGATAAGTCCTATAAAAATAATATAATAGTTTTAAATGCAACATAAGCGATATTCTGTCTGTTTCCGAGGTAAGTTTTCCTTGCGTCTCTACTAGCATCATTATGCCGGCGGTACTCGGAACCCTCGCGCACCGCAAAGAGCCCAAGAATGGGTTACCATACATTTTAATGACCCCATATAATATATTTGTGTCTATCTGTCTGTGTGTTTATCAACCATTAATCCAATATTTCTCATAAAACGCTGGCTTGTGTTAATTTGTATATAGAAATATCCCTAGTATAGCAAAATGCTGAAAATTCCTGCAAAACACTGATCCCTCTTGCAGTAAACACAGCATCGAGCGTTCCTAATAATTCGTAAGTTAAATCCCTGCTGCCGTTGGGCATCTAAAGCCCAAAGCCATGTTTCCGGCTTCCAGTGTCATCAAGGCATGCGATGATTAAAATTCTAATGAAGTACTGTCACTAAATCACCCTCCCACTTAACATCCATTTCTCCATCCTCTCAACTTCCACGTTAGGGGCAGATAATTGCAATTAAAGCAGCAATTAGTACTCCAAGATGGCTTTCATAATAACAAGTTATTAAAATTCCACACTAATAACACACCTCGCTGTTACGAGGATAGATAACTTGGTTAATGTTGGCAGCAGTGTTTCCATCAGTCGCCCAACCGTGCAAAGAGAAGGTTATTAATCTCGAAAATTAGTAGAGAGTTTATTGCTGATAAGACATTTCGGAAGCCTTCCTTCCCATTTCTCATTTTAATTTTCTAGTCTATATTATGTTCTCTCTAAGGCATCGCGGAAGAACTCGTGAGGGTTCCTCTGGCGTAACAATTGCTCTATGAATTCTCTTCTTATAGTCAGAGAGAATATAATAATCT